>ML058583.1:693538-1437397 GCA_003013855.2 Liriodendron chinense
TATTTATAGCAGCGAGCAGTGGCAGAGCTCGTAATTTGTCTCGGCGGCCTGCTATGGGCCGCCCGTACGGCCGCTCCTCGGTTTCCAGCGATGTACGGTTGCTTCCTCGGGGCTGCTGTTTGACTCGCTGGGTCGACTCAGTGGGTTGACTCAGCGGGTCGACTCGGTGATTTGACTCGACGGGTTGACTTGACGGGTTGACTCAGCGAGTTTGACTTTTTTTTGGATTTTTTGACTGGCTTTTTTTCTGGTGGGTTTTTCAGGCTGATGTTTAAGACTGGGTTGACTGGGTTCAGGCTTGATGGGCTATGGAATGGGGCTTACAAGGGTGAGTTTGGCTGAGTTTGGACTTGGGATTTAGGGGTATGGTCCTCCATTCAACCAGCTATCTCTACCACATGTAGCCGAAGGTGGGGTGTCTACAGGACCTCAAGGAGCTAGTTACAAATGAGAACCTCCAGTGGTTCGGCCTCGTCCAAAGAATTAAGTGCAGGAGTTCGTTGGGTTGCGTCGTTCCGTACTACTTAAGTTCTGATTAGTTGTTTGTCTTTTGAAAAGATGGATAGTCCTCCAAAGATAAGGAGGAAGGTTGCTAAGGACATAAAGTAGGGGAAGAGCTTAAAGAAGAAGGTCACCCATGGCCCTGGTGTTTTTGTTAATGCTGCAAAGTGAGCCACAGGTTTGGGGGTGTGTGTCACCCACACAGTTGCTCCCTCAGTGGCGACAGACGATGTTGCTACTTTTGTGACGATGACACCTACTGCTTACTGCCCCTCCTGCGCGACGGTGAGAAGTAGTGGATTTAGACACGCTCTCTGAGGGGTAACAGGTCAAAGCTGAGGAGGACCCAGGACCTCCTCCCCCGAGGGGCTTGTCGTTGGGGGACTCAAGTAGACTGTTGTGGTCACCCCTAGGCACCTTGTTAGGGCTCAAAATCTCACTCATGATAAAACAATGCATGGTGGTTCATCTGCGATGATTCAAATTGATTTCAGACCCGGAAAACACCCAAAAAATGCAATCGGACGCCAGTATAGCTCTAACACTAAGTGGACCGCGTAATCGCGACTAAAATCAACAAATTCTATTTCAGAGTGGAACTGGACATACGTATTGCCTCCAAATGATCTGGAATGCCTAAAAACCCCCAATACTTGAATTTGAATATCACGCGATGCATACTTTTACCTGTGCACTCCGAAGTGCGTCCTACCCCTGTCTGTAGCTGACCAAAAGGGTCTGAAACCTACAAATGCTATTTAGAAGACAAACTGGACATGCGTGTTGATGCTAAATGATCTAAAATACCCCAAAACCCTTAACCCCTAAATTCGAATGCCATACGATGCATATTTTAACCTACGCACCTCGAAGCGTATTATGCCCCTGTTTGGAGCTTATTGGGAGGGTCCAGATTGGGAAGGAACTATCAAAATTTATAGCAGTTGATCATCTATACCCTGACTCGTTTATTCAGTGGTTTAATGAGAGGCTTAAAGTACTTTGGCGCTAGTGACTTCAGTCTCTGAAAAGGTACCTGTCCTTTAGAGTGGATAGTCAGAGCCTGAAATTTGAAAAATATTCTAATTATGGGGCTACATGCATACACCACAAGGAGGACATGCATACAAGAAGGACAGACATGCGCCCACACCCTAGTAACATGCGCTTACCTCTCCCTCTCTTCCTCTCTCAAGTGGGGAAATGCCAAATTTGGCTAAGTATGGGCACATGCAACCCACTGCAAGGGCACATGCACCCACACTCTAACAACATGTGCACCCACTGTAAGGGCACATGCACCCACACTCTAACAACATGTGCACCCACTGCAAGGGCACATGCACCCACACTCTAACAAAAATGTGCTCGAAAACCCCCCCTCCAAATACATGCGCTCGTAATTTTTCATTTTTGCTTTTACCCCGATTAGCATACTATAAATAGTGCACTCACCTGATGACAAAGAGAGCGATTCATTGCAAGAGAGACATTAGCGCGATGCAAGGTAACATGTCCCTGCTCCGAATTCCCTCAACAGAATCCTTCGTCGGGAATGGTTTTTTGTCGTCGAAAACCCTCATCGGAAAGGAATTTCTTCCACCGGAGCAAAAAGTGTAAGGAGAGAGGGAGGAAAACTCTGATTTTTTCTAAGTGTTGAGACATGCACCCATGGCCTAGGGCACATGCGCCCACCATTAGTTGGAGGGGCACATGCGCCCACACTCCCATTTTTCCTCCCCAAGCACCCAGGGAGAGAAAACTTTCTTTCTCTCTTCATTTTCTCTCTCCACATGCGCCCATTGGGGGGCACATGCACCCACCCCATGGGGGCATGAGCCCAGACGTCCCTGGCAGGGGGGATGTTCTGTGGTGTGGCCCGTGTTTGCTTGCCTCAAGTGCAAGGCTACGATGTAGTAATAATCTTGGTAACACCGAGGTCGATCCACAGGGAATTAGAAAACCAATTCTAAACTATTCTAGCAACTTGAATTGGAACAATTTGGAGTTTTTAATTAAGAGAACTAACTTAAAACTGTAACTTAGAAAAATCAGTAATTTAAAGGAACTAAGGCTTTCAAGGATTCACTTGTAGCAATCCCATGTTAATCCAATCAATCCAATCATAAAACACAACTAGATTCGAAGTTCTATCTCTCATATAGTTGGAAGATAAAGCATTAAAACACATTCAATCCAATCATAAAACACAACTAGATTCGAAGTTCTATCTCTCATCCAGTTGGAAGATAAAGCATTGAAACACATTCAATCCCACTTAAGTTGAACTTCCAAGTTCTAGTCCTATTCAATCACATAGCATTCAAAATCATATCATTCGGAGTAACAACCATGCCTATGAACTATGGCATGCTCAAGGGTTACCATAATTCGAATCTAATCAAGCCAAATATGATAATCTCAGAGAATTACAAGGAATCCATGTCTAGAGCACATGAACTCTCATAAAACTTCTAAAAATATCAACTTTATTCGAACTAGAATATTCAAAATCCAAACTTAAAGTGAAAGTACTTGAACTAAACTGAATTAAACATGAAATTGGCTACAAGCTTCACCTCTCAACCCTAGCTTAAAGGTTCTAGCCAAGTATTGTCATACTACAACAACAATCGAAAAGAAAAACTAAATAAAAGCGTGAAAAACTAGAAAAATCGGAGTCGACGGAGTTGTGGACGCTCCACTGTGCTCTCCTTCACCTCCCACGACCTCCAATCGCTTCTAGGATGACTTTAGCGAAGCCCCAGGTGCCCTTTTATAGAATAGTGCGGAAGATTCCAGATTGCGCAAGGAATCATGGAGCTGCGCAGAGAAAATCGAAGCTTGTAGGACAAGCTCTATTACGTAGCTGACCGGTCGGACGACCGGTCTGAGCTCATGGACGACCAGTCGTCAGATCGGTCGTAAAACGTGAAAATCAGTCCAGTGAGTTTTTGGAATTTCCTCCCCCTCTTTGTTGAGTGCTCGACCGGTCTGACGACCGGTCTGAGTGATGTGCGATCGGTCTATCTTGGTCCAGTGATATGTACAGCAATGGGGGGTCTCTGTTGAATTACAGACCGGTCAAACGACCGTTCCTGTGCCTTGGCAGACCGGTCGGACGACCGATCTTCAGTGCATAGTGTTGCACTTCTTCCTTCTTTCTTCCATATATTTCTTGCTTCTTTCTTCCATCCTTTGGCACTTAGTTCTTTAATCTTCAATGTACCTACAGTGATCTTTTTAGCCTTAAATCAGTGAAATCTCCGCCTTGCTCTACAATAAAAAATCACGCATTAGATGGGTCTTTTAAGCATGCAAACCATGCATATAATGTGATGTAAAGGGTTAGTAAATGTATAAATTAGATGTTCAACACACCCCCAAACCAGCATTTTGCTAGTCCCGAGCAAAACATGCATGAAACAAGTGCAATTCTCCAAGATCCAACTCTCCTTTAGAAACTATGGTTCTATCCATTCCAAGACATACAAGTGTAAAAATCAGAAAAATTAGGTGATAGAAGTTGAAACCTTAAACTCTGAAAACATAGTAAGTGTTCATATGAAATTCCCGCTGATTGATTGATAAATAGAAAAACGTAAAACAATTTTAATCTAGTGTGTATAGTGATAGCTCATCTCATGAGTTTATGGGATCATCTTCTTCATAGATCAACTAAACTATGGATCTCAAAATGTACAGATCAACAACAAACCTATGACAGGAATTTGCCTTACCGTCCTTCTAACGGCTTTCACACTATGTCCCATTTTCGGCTTTAATTACGGGTAGATCATCCCTCGGTTGGTAATAGGTAGCCCTTTTCAGAATTTTCCACCATATCCTCCATTATTCCCATATTTTCATCCTTCCTTTTCCCTTTTTTTTATATTAGATAGGATTTTTTGAAATCCATATCTTTCGTTATTATCCCATGGACAAGGATGGACAAAGTACCTCGGCTTGGTTCCTCAACACCTTAAATCAAAATCTAGCTAATCCACAAATTACATAATCCTTTCAACCCATGAGAATTGTCTAATGTGAACTAGGTATAAAAGTGTTCAAATTTTCTATCAATCATATAAATAGGGGAATTCACATATAAAACCATTATATTAAAGGTAGTTCAAGACTTGCAACATCACTCACTTCATATCTTCTTTTCTTATACTCATATCATCCCGAATGCATATAAATAAAAATTTTAAAAGAGTTTTGAATTTTTAGAAAATTCAAAAATCAACGAATAATGCTCGAAATGTCCACAAACTGCTAGATGAGGAATCTCATCTCACCCCCCAACCAAATCTTGCATTGACCTCAATGTAAACAGATATGCAATGAGCATGAACATGAGAGAAATTAAAAGAGAGTGAGAACGATAGTACCTGATAGAGTCGATCATGGAAGTGTACAACTCCGGTCTCAAATTTTACTAAAGCAAGTAAAACTAAAATAGAAAAACAACTAAACCTAATCATACACTATACCTCCGTCAGACTAGGAGATCAATCGTCCTGATACACAGGATTATCCAGAGTGATGGACATGTCCTCTGAATCAAATTTCTCAATGAATGGTTTAAGGCGTTGACCGTTTACTTTAAAACAGTTACTATTCGCTGCATTTTCTACCTCGACAGCCCCATGAGGAAAAATTTCTTTAACAATATATAGGCCGGTCCATCGAGATCTTAATTTCTCCAGAAAAAGATGAAGTCGAGAATTGTACAAGAGCACTTTTCTGACCTTCATGGAAAGATTTCCTGAAAATGTGCTTGTCATGGAAGGCCTTCATCCTACTCTTGTAAATCCTCGAGTTCTCATAAGAATCGTTCTGGAACTCGTCAAGCTAATTCAATTGGAGTTTGCGAAGCGAGCTAGCCTTGTCAATGTGAAAATTCAATACCCGAATTGCTCAATAGGCTTTGTGTTCAATCTCCACAGGCAAGTGACAAGCTTTCCCATAGACAAGTCTATAGGGGGACATTCTAATGGGGGTTTTGTAAGCAGTACGGTGCGCCCAAAGAGCATCGTCTAATCTTAGCGACCAATCTTTTCGATCCAGCTTCACCATTTTTTCCAAAATTTGTTTGATTTTTCGATTGGAAATTTCAGCTTGCCCACTTGTTTGTGGGTGGTATGGGGTACTCACTTTATGTCTAATGCCATATTTCTTCATTAAGGCTTCAAAAGGCCTATTGCAAAAGTGAGAACCGTCATCACTAATGATGGCTCGAGGTGTTCCAAATCTGGATAAGATGTTTTCTTTAAGGAATTTAAGAATCGTACGATGATTGTTGGTTCTACATGGAATAGCCTTTATTCACTTGGACACATAGTCTACAGCGAGCAATATATAGGTATGTCCAAACGATGAGGGGAATGGTCACATGAAATCGATGCCCTAATAGTCAAAGACTTCAAGATGTTGAATTGGGGTAAGAGGCATCATATTTCGACGGGACAATCCTCCTAGCTTTTGGCAACGCTCGTATGCTTTGCAAAACTCGTGGGTGTCCTTAAATAGAGTGGGCCAATGAAAATCACACTGCCGAATTTTAGCAGTGGTTTTCTTGGCGAAAAAATGACCCCCACAAGCTTGATCATGACAAAAGGAGATGATGGAATTATGTTCATCATCAGGGACACATTTGAAATTGCGGTTTTACCACTTATAGAGATACTTGGAGATATGCCTAATGTCCTAGAGGGGGGTGAATAGGACTTTTTAAATTCCAATTACAATTTAAAAACTAATCAAGTCAATCTTATCAACTAAGATTATCACAATAACATTCAAGGCATTTATATGAGCAATTTGCAAGCAAGGACTATCATAGGCATTTCATCAAACAGTTAGCATTCATGATTGACTAAGCCATTCAGCACATAGCAATCATTCAATCTCACAATGCACAGCGATTTATAGTGGTTCGGTTTCCCTACTCCACTCCCGGTTCACGATCTCAACCTATGAGACCACTGGATTTCACTATGGTCTTGGTTTTAAATTAGGTTAACCATCAACCTTGACATCCTTTAATCTAGGACCGCGTTTACCATCCGCCGATGGTCCAATCCAGGGACTTGACGAGTTTGGATCTCAAACTCTCACTAATCCTAATCCAAGGATGGTCACGTACCCTCCCGCCGGAGTTTCCCAATCCATGGAATAGTGATTGAATAAATGGACTCTCAAAAACTAGACATACCTAGACGATTGAGCCCCTATTCGATGCCTTTGATGAGTAGCTTCAGCTCCACGTGCTTCAGCTTCTCTTTGTGCTCCCAAGATCAGCTACCGATGCAAATGATGAGGTTATGTTAATGCCGGGTAGTTGGGAGAGAGTTGGTCTAGTTCCTCTTGCCTATTCAATGCAATGGTAATGAGGGAACTACCAAACTACAAACATTCAATGGCTATAAATGACCTCATAAATATATTTCGAAAGTAGGTCAGCCATGAATGAAGGTCTTCAGTTCATACTTCAAACCGAGCTTTGAATACTCATTGATAAGCCATTAATGGCTAGGTTTGAATGATGAACTCAAGGGGAACAAGAGCAAAGAGGGTAGGAGGATGTGAGTAAAAGCTCTCTCTCTTAGCTCTTGAAGGGTGTTGAATCCATGCCATGAAAGACCACAAGACATGGCTATATAGAGCCCCAAATGATGGCCCCAACGGATCTAAAACGGTCACGACCGACCTGTCAGAGAAAGGTATCAGCCGGTCGGACGGACCGGTCGTCATTCAAAATCCAAAGCCATATGTGGGTCTGGCCGACCGGTCAAGACCTGCCGGATCCCCTTGCTGGAAGCACTCAGAAATACAGGCCGACCGGTCAAGAACGGTCGGCACACCTTGCTGGATCAACTGGAAAAAACAGGCCGACCGGTCAAGACCGGTCGGCTGTGCATGCTGGACAACTTGATGAATCCAGGCCGACCGGTCAAGACCGGTCGGCTATGCTTGCTGGAATAACAAAAACTGTGAAGGCCGACCGGTCTTGACCGGTCGGCTACCTTTCTAAATAATGCAGCAAAGCTGCTGGAGTGATTGTATATAGCTGGCCGACCGGTCAAGACCGGTCGGCTGTCCATTTGAAAGCCTTCCAGCAAGGTTTTGTTGATCTTTGAATTGCCTGGCCGACCAGTCAAGACCGGTCGACTGTCCATCTGAAAGCCTTCCAGCAAGGTTCTGTTGATCTTTGCATTTCCTGGCCGACCGGTTAAGACTGGTCGGCTGTCCATCTGTTTTCTACACAGCAAGGTAGCTGATGTGTTGAGAAGCCTGGTTGCTTTCTAGATGAACTTGTCACAACGGGTTTGCTGGACCAAGTCATTCAACGCAACGAAATAGCGGATCACTTCAATGATGAGGCATGAAGTGATTTGGTGCATAGGGTCCAATGTATGGACATATTTTCAATACGTTTCGCACCAGCCATGGATCACAAGTCTGATCAACTTGTGCAAGGGTCGAGAGGGAATGGAACCGGATATGTGAGTCATTACGCCATTCTTTGATGTTTTGGGTTTCCTATGGTCGATCTATATGCAACTTACCTGGGATCTTGTTTCAGCATGAGCTTGAGCAATGGACGAAGCGTAATCTTCAAGTCTTGATTCTTCAATGCTTCGACCGGGGCTCACACGACAAGACGCGACCAACCAACACGCCAATTGACAACAAAAGATGTACTAACAATCTCCCCCTTTGTCAATTGCGTGACAAAACATCTAACCTAGACAGATCATGACTCCTTATCATGGTTGACCCTTAAACAGAAAGAAATATACACCCATTTACATGTCTATACAGATATACAACATAATCTTTACAAAAGGACATGTACAGACTCGATTTTCTTCAAAATCTCCCCCTCAATGCTTGCACCTACAGATTCCTGCAAAAGGATATAATCGGACCTTCTAGGTGGGATGATTCTCCCCCTTTTTTAGTAATTGACAAGGGTTAGCCAGCAAAAAGATATGCCTAATAAAGCTGCAAGGCTAGCGCCGAAAATATGTCAATCACATAAGACAGGGAAGAGATATAGAAATTGAAGCCCTGAGGAGATTCAAAGAACACATCATGCCAGATATACAAGTAATCATGAAAGCATAGAGGGCTTATAGCCCAATCAACCAACCACCCCTCCAGATGTATATCTAGACAAACACAGAACACAAAGCATGAGCTAAAAAGGGCATATGTGCCCAAACCATCCAACCTCCCACAGATATTCAATAAAAGATCAAAAGCGCATATAAAAAGATATAACTATAGTATCCATATATATACCAAAATGGGCAAGCAGCCCAAATGCAAATATGTATCAATCCGTGCAAAATATACAGACAATCCATAAAAGATAGTGCATGAAATCCAGACAATGTCGTTGGTCATACAAAAAGTAACTCTGACCAAGACATAAGACTAGTAATCTGTTACATCTCCTAAATCAGGGGGTGGAATGTCCCCATGCGCCACGCGCTCACATCTCTCTATCTGCCTCTCTATCTATGCCTGGCGAGTGACAAGGGCCTCCTGCTGTACAAGTATGGTGGCCTGACCCTGCAAAAGCTGGTCCCCGGTCTGCTCGAGCCTGTCAAGCCGCTGAAATATATCCGCCCTAAGCTGGCGAAGCTTCACAATGTATGAAGGTGGATCCACGGAAGGGGATCGTCGTCGAGAAAAGGCCCTAGGAGGCATGCTGAATCGACCTGGAGCTGCTCGCGGATTGAGGGATGGATCAGAGGAAGGACCTAATGGTGAAGTGTGGGAAGGGCCAGTGGAGGCAGGTGGAGCCTCAGGCTGGGACGACTCGGCCTGATCCCCCTACTGCTCCTGCAGATGACGACTCTGGATAACTTCTTTGGTAAGCTCCATACGAGTAATGATGGTACGGTTGATAATGACAGGCTTGTGAATTTTATCAGTACCAACAATGCCAATATACTCAGCTAATGTGCATATGAGATGCCCAAAAGGTAGACTAGTGGAGTTTCCATCGTCGCGCAAGATGACCTGGTGAATGATATTCATGATTTGAGTGGGAAGGCAGAGCGGATGACCCTTTCCAACACGATATAGCAACCGAAACATAGTTTCGGTGACATCCGCTTTGTTACTCATCCGCGGGTATACATTGCGGAAGAAGAGGTTGTGCAAAATGCGAAAATCCCATGTCATAGAAAATGCTCGAAGTGCACCTCCCACCCATTTGGGTGTCCCATCACCACATAGGAATTGAGCAATAACAAGGTTGGGTTTGGGACCCAAGGAGGAAAAATCGAAAGTAGGCTCCTCAACAATAGGAACGCCAACAAATTCTGATATGGATTTCAAAGTAAACAGGCAATCCCGATCACCAACCTTGACGTTGAAAGAGGGGGGAGAGGAAGTGACATGGACATAGGATGCATAAAATTTCCTAACAACGTCAAATTGGACCGGGCCCCCCATGTGGAGTACGGGGCCCCAATTGATGGCATCCAACATGGAACAACATTATAGTCGGACAAGTCACCCAAGTGGACTAATTTTTCACAGACTACCTCCTTGTCCTTGAAATCATCCCAATGGGTGGAATGGGATGAGACATTTTTCCCCAAGGATTTAGATTGAACAGGGGGAACAGAAGAGGAGGCAGCCCCTTTCCCTTTGGAAGCTGTTTTCTTGGACTTTAAAGGGCGAGGAGGAGGAGGCTTAGGTTTTGCCTTGGGACGATCACTCCTCCTCAAAGGGAGCTCATTTTTGCTGTCTTGGGACAACATGGAAGAGGCAAGAAGATTTCTAAATCACTTCAAGAGATGAAGGAAAGGGATGAACCAAAGAAGATAAAGAGTGAAGAGAAGGAATCCCTTACCAAATGAATGAGAATGAAGAGGAGGTTAGAACCTCGAATCTTGCAACGAATCAGCGCGAAATCACCTTGGAGAGCAAGAGGGGGAGCTGGAGCAGCAACTGGAGGTGAAAAAATGGGAAGTGTCTGACCTAAAATGAGCTCCAACCGGTTTTAAAAGCCCCCCCCCCCCCCCCCCCCCCCCCCCCCCCCCCCAATCGGTCGGCTGGCCGGTCGGCAGGCAGTTTTGAACTATTTTGACATGGATCCTGCACTGGATGAGCTGGGTAGAGCGTTGGTCCTTTGGACAGACCTTTATCATTTAAAACCAAGTACCCTAACCAAGGGTACAACATCCATGGTCATGGTGTACCAAGGTACACCTTAACACAAAATGAGGGACCCTTAAGGTCCAGATTTATCGATAGATGACAAGAATTGGGACTATGATCCCGGATTTTCGTAGAAAGCAATGAAAAGAGGCAAAGATCCTCAGATATACCTATAAAGATCAGAAAGAGAGGCTTAATCCTCAAATTTTTCCTGCAAAACATACACTTGTTAGATAAACTAGACACATCCGACACCAATGGACTTTTGGAGGTTCGCAAAGCGAACCGAGTCCAAAGGTTTCGTTAGGATGTCAGCTAGCTGATTCTCGGTAGGCACATGTTCGAGAGATATTATGTGATCTTCAACCAATTCTCGAATAAAATGGTGCCTAATATCGATGTGCTTAGTGCGCGAGTGCTGAACTGGATTTTTCGATATATTTATGGCACTAGTGTTGTCGCAAAATAGAGTCATTATGCCTTGGTTAATCCCATAATCGGTCAAGGTTTGTTTCATCCATAATAACTGGGCACAACAACTACCAGCAGCAATGTATTCTGCTTCGGCTGTGGATAAAGAGATGGAGTTTTGTTTCTTACTATACCATGCCACAAGGTAATTTCTAATATAAAAACACCCACCGCTGGTTGATTTACGATCATCCATGTTACCAGCCCAGTCGGCATCTGAATACCCTACAATATCTATAGATGAATCAAAGGAGTACCAAAGACCGTATTCGGTGGTGCATCCAACAAACCGGATGATCCGCTTAACAGCAGTAAGGTGAGATTCTTTGGGATCAGACTGAAACCGAGCACAAGCACCTACACTAAGAGCAATATCTGGTCTACTAGCAGTTAGATAAAGAAGACTACCAATCATGCTTCTATAAAGATGTTGATCTACACTTTTCCCTGCAAGATCTTTTGATAATTTAACAGTGGTGCTCATAGGTGTAGTTGTTCGCTCGCCTCAAGTGTAAGGCTGCGATGTAGTAATAAAACTCGGTAAGACTGAGGTCGATCCACAGGGAAATAGAAACAACTTCCAAAGCACTCCAGCAACTCAGTTTTTGGAAGAAAATCAGATTCAATTGAGTGTTTAACTAAAACAGCAACTTAATGAAAAATCAGGGATATAAAGTACTAAGGCATTCAAGGATCCACTTGTAGCAATCCTATGTCAATTTAGTCAATCCAAGTAGAGAGCACAACTAGATTTGAAATCCTATCTCTCATCTAGTTGGGAAATAAAGCATTCACACACATTCAATCCAAATCAAGTTGAACTTCCAAGTTCTAGCCCCATACAATCAATGTAGAATTCAAATCCATAGCCTGCAGAGTAACAGCCATGCCTATGGACTATGGCCTGCTCAAGGATTACTATAATTCGAATCTAAACAAGCAACCTGTGATAATCTCAGAGAATTGCAAGGAATTCATGTCCTCGGCACATGAACTCTCATAAAACATCTCAAACTACCACTTAAAGAACTGGAACATGAGAAAAATTCAAACTTGAATTTAAATTACTTGAATTAAACTGAATCCAACATCGAATTTACTACAAGCTTCACCTCTCAGCCTTAGCTGAGAGGTTCTAGCCGAGCATATTCATGCTACAACTAAAAACTCTAAATAAAAGCATAAAACTAGGAAAATCGGAAATAGAAGAGTTGCAGACGCTCCACGACAGCTTCCCCTCCTTAAAACCACGTTCCTTAGCTTCTCTCCTGACCTAGGAAGAACCCCTAGGTGTCCTTTTATAGCAAGAAACCTCCCTTGCGTCGGAATCTGCGAAAGGTTACGCAGTGCGCAGTGTTTTTCGGAGTCCAGATTTAGAAAGGACTCTAGTTACGCAGGGCCGACCGATCATGACCGGTCGGACTAATCTTTTAAGCAGTCCAGGGAGCACAGTCGACCGGTCATGACCGGTCGGACTGGTCTGTCCATTGATCCAGCAAGTGTGGCCGACCGGTCATAACCGGTCGGACCAAGTTGTCCATCTTCCAGTGTGCACAACCGACCGGTCATGACCGGTCGGTCTGGTATTTTCTTTGATCAGCAAACGTGGCTGACCGGTCAAGACCGGTCAGGCTCCTCTGGCCGACCGGTCATGACTGGTCGGACCCTCTTCACTTTGATCTTCTTTCTTTCTTTTCTCCTCTTTTCTTCTTCTTTCTCTTTTCCTTGCCTTCTTCTATCTTTGGTCCTCTTTCATTCTTCATCCAATGACTCCAAAAGCTCTCTTTTAATCCCTAATTGAATGAAGTCCGCTCTCATCCCCTATAATCACAAAACATGTGTTAGGTGGGCCTTTAAATCATAAAAATCATGCAAACCATGTCATGTAATGAGCAATGCAATGTATAAATTGGAGGTTCAACACACCCCCCAACCAGCTTTTTGCTAGTCCCGAGCAAAACATGTGTGAAACAATTTCAAACCTCCAAACCCAACTCTCCTTCAGAACCCATGATTCTACCTATTCCAAGGTGTATAAGTATAAAATTTGGAAAAATTAGATGATAAAAGTTGAAACCTTGGACTCTTAAAACATAAAAGGTGTCTACATGAAGTTCCCGCTGATTGATTGATAAATAGAAGAACTCGAACAAATTCAACCTAGTGTGCATAGTGAAAGTTCATCTCATGAGTTCCTGGGATCATCTTCTTCATAGATTAAGTAAACCATGGATTTTAAGGTGCACAGAGCAACATCAAGCCTATGACAGGAATTTTCCTTACCGTCCTTCCGACGGCTTTCACACTACGTCCCATTTCCGGCTTTGGTTACGGTCCGACCATCCCCCGGTTGGTAATAGGTAGCCCTTTTCGGAATTTTCCACCATTTTTCTTTCCTTCCTGATTTCATCCTTTCTTTCCTTTTTCTTTTAAATTAGATAGGATTTTTAGAAATCCATATCTTCTGTTATTTTCCCATGGACAAGGATGGACAAAATACCCCGGCTTGGCTGCTCAACACCTTTAAATCACAGTCTAGCTAATCCACAAATCATATAAACCTTTCAACTCATGAAAATCGTATAATGTGAACTAGGTGTAAAAAGTGTTCAAATTTTCTATCAATCACAACAATAGGGGAATTAACATATAAAACCATTATGTTGAGAGAAATTCAAGACTACAACATCACACACTTCGTATCTCCTCTTCTTATACTCAAAGCATCTCAAATGTATAGAAACAAGATTTTCTAAAAGAATTTTGGAGATGTTAGAAAATTCGAAAAAAAATTTGCGCATATGAAGCTTGAAATGTTGGAATATGTTAGATGAGGAATCTCATCTCACCCCCCAACCAAATCTTGCATTGTCCTCAATGTAAGAAGATATTCAATTAGCATGAACATGAGAGCAATGGTAAAATATGAGAGAGTGAGAATCAATAGTACCTGAGAGAGCGATCGTGGAAGTCTTCAACTCAACAACTAAAACCTACTAAAATAGTAAAACTGAAGAAAACCTACTTATGCTATACCTCCATCAGACTAGGAGATCAATCATCCTGATAGACAAGATAATTCAGATGATGGACACGTCCTCTGAATCAAATTTCTCAACAAATGGTTTAAGGCGTTGTCCATTAACTTTAAAACGGTTACCATTTGCTGCATTTTCAATCTCAACAGCCCCATAAGGAAAGATTTCTTTGATAATATATGGGCCGGTCTATCGAGATCGTAATTTTCTCGAAAAAGGTGAAGTCAGGAATTATACAAGAGTCCTTTCTGTCCTTCATGGAAAGATTTCCTGAAGATGTGTTTGTCATGAAAAGCCTTCATCTTACTCTTGTAAATTCTCGAGTTCTCATATGCATCGTTCCGGATTTCATCAAGCTCATTTAATTGGAGTTTGCGAAGCGAGCTAGCCTTGTCCATGTCAAAATTTAAAGCTTGAATTGCCCAATAGGCTTTTTGTTCTAGCTCCACAGGCAAGTGGCAAGCTTTCCCATAGACAAGTCTATAAGGGGACATTCCAATGAGTGTCTTGTAGGCGGTACGGTGAGCCCACAGTGCATCATCTAATCTTAGGGACCAATCCTTGCGATCCGGTCTCACCGTCTTTTCCAAAATCTGCTTGATTTTCCTATTGGAGATTTCAGCTTGCCCACTTGTTTGTAGGTGGTATGGGGTACTCACTTTGTGCCTAATACCATATTTCTTCATTAAAGATTCGAAAGGTCTACTGCAAAAGTGAGAACCGCCATCACTAATGATGGCCCGAGGCGTCCCAAATCTAGAAAGTATGTTTTCTTTGAGGAACTTGAGAACCGTACGATGATCGTTGGTTCTACATGGGATAGCCTCTATCCATTTAGACACATAGTCTACGGCAAGCAAAATATAGACATGTCCAAAAGATGAGGGGAATGGTCCCATGAAATCGATGCCCCAACAGTCAAAGACTTCAAGATGTTGAATTGGGGTGAGAGGCATCATATTTCGACGGGATAATCCTCCTAACTTCTGGCAGCGTTCGCAAGCTTTGCAAAACTCGTGGGTGTCCTTAAATAGTGTGGGCCAATAAAAACCACACTGCAGAATCTTCGCAGTTGTTTTCTTAGCTGAAAAATGACCCCCACATGCTTGATCATGACAAAAGGAGATGACAGAATTGTGCTCATCATCAGGGACACATCTCCTTATAATTTGATCTGGGCAATATTTAAACAATAGAGGTTCATCCCAGAAAAATTTGCGCACTTCCCTTAGAAATTTACGTTTGTCCTGTGCAGTCTAATGAGTCGGCATCGCACCTGTAGAAAGATAATTGGCTATATCAGCGTACCATGGTGGATGCATGGCAACAAAGAGTTGCTCATCAGGGAATGAGTCCTCAATGGGTGACTCGTCAATGGAATTTGGTAGGACTAGGCGGGATAGATGATCCGCCACCACATTTTCTACTCCCTTCTTGTCTTTGATTTCCAAGTCGAATTCTTGAAGGAGTAGGATTCATCTAAGCAAACGGGGCTTAGCATCCTTCTTAGAAAGAAGGTATTTTAGCGCCGCATGATCCGTATAAACAATGACTTTGGATCCTATTAAGTATGGCCTGAATTTGTCCATGGCAAAAATGACAGCTAGGAGCTCTTTCTCCGTAATCGAATAATTAACTTAGGCAGGATTCAATGTCCTACTTGCGTAGTAGATAACATGGGGCTTTTTATCCTTCTTTTGGCCTAACACCACCCCAATAGCAAAATCACTCACATCGCACATCAACTCAAAAGGAATGGACCAATCTAGTGGTTGCATGATAAGAGCGGTTGTCAACATATCTTTTAGCTTTGAAAAAGCTAATTGACATTCGGCACTCCACTCAAATTGGTTCTCCTTTTGTAGAAGGTTGCATAAAGGCCTTGAGATATGACTAAAATCCTTTATAAACCTTCGATAGAAACCGGCGTGTCCAAGGAAGGACCGCACATTGCGTATGCTTTTGGGTGGTAGTAGATTGGAAATTATGTCAATTTTTGCCCGGTCTACCTCTATTCCATTGGACGAGATGATATGTCCAAGGACTATTCCTCTTTGTACCATGAAATGGCACTTTTCCCAGTTTAATACAAGTTGCTTCTCCTCACACCTCATCAAGACCAACTTCAAGTGGTTGAGACACTCATCAAATGTACTACCAAAAATAGAAAAGTCATCCATGAATACCTCAAGAAACTCACCCACCATGTCCGAGAAAATACTCAACATGCATCATTGGAATGTGGCGTGTGCATTACATAACCCGAATGGCATCCTTCGGTAAGTGAAGGTGCCAAACGGGCATGTAAATGTGGTTTTCTCTTAGTCTTCTGGAGCTATCTCAATTTGGTTGTATCCGGAATAGCCATCTAAGAAGCAATAATAGGAATGGCCTGCCAACCTCTCCAAAATTTGATCCATAAATGGGAGAGGGAAGTGGTCTTTCCTAGTAACCGTGTTGAGCTTCCTATAATCAATGCACATACGCCAACCGGTGGTCACCCTAGTCGGTATAAGCTCGTTGTTGGCGTTTTCAATGATGGTAATACCGGATTTCTTGGGGACAACTTGGGTGGGACTCACCCATTGGCTATCTGAGATGGGGTAGATAATACCCATGTCCGATAGCTTTAACACCTCGGCTTTGACAACCTCCATCATGTTTGGATTTAGCCGTCTTTGAGGTTGTCTAGTCGTTTTTGCATTTTCTTCAAGGTGTATTCGGTGAGTGCAAACCGAAGGATCTATCCCTTTGAGATCCGCTATTGTCCAACCTATGGCTTCCTTATGTTCTTTGAGTAACTCAATCAACTTGAGCTCTTGGTCCTTCTCAAGGTGGGAGGCAATGACAACCAGGAACGTTTCCTCTTGACCCAAATATACATATTTAAGCTCAGATGGCAATGGTTTGAGGTCAAGATTCGGTGGTTTGATGTTAGACGGTAGAGGCCTTGATGTGGTTGGTGGTAATTTCTCAAAATGGGGCCTCCACCGGCTAATGTCAACTACCGGTCTTTCTATATTTAATGCCTGCACAATCTCACTAATGATGGGGTCTTCAGAATCCATGAAATGTGCTAAGCATGTCTCCAAGCTTTCTAGTGGTTCAAGTTGGAGGAGTTCTTCTTCTTCAAAAGTTTCAAGCATGTTTACTTCGAAGAACTCATCATCATCTACATCCCTGTGTCTTTTGCCCAAGTGAAACACATTCACCTCTAGTGTCATGTTTCCAAAAGATAGTTGCATCACCCCATTCCGGCAATTAATGATTGCGTTTGATGTGGCAAGAAATGGGCGGCCTAATATTACCGGTATTTGGGTGTTAGCATCTAAAACCGGTTGTGTGTCCAAGACGATAAAATCTACCGGGTAGTAGAACTTGTCAACTTGAACTAGAACATCCTCAACTATCCCCCTCGGTACACGGATAGATCTATCAGTGAGTTGCAACGTGGTTTTGGTGGGTTTCAATTCACCAAGACCCAATTGCTCATATACCGAGTATGGGATCAAGTTCACACTCGCCCCTAAATCTAACAAGGCACGTTCAATCCGGTAGTCTCCAATGATACATGAGACGGTGGGACTACCGGGATCTTTGAATTTTGGGGCGGTCTTTTGAGTAAGGATGGCACTCACTTGCTCAGTTAAGAAGGCCTTTTGCTGCACATTATATTTGCATTTTGTTGTGCATAGGTCTTTTAGAAACTTGGCATAAGAGGGAATTTGTTTAATGGCATCAAGCAAAGGGATATTGATCTTGACTTGTCTGAAAGGCATCAAGCAAAGGGATATTGATCTTGACTTGTCTGAAAATCTCTAGAATATCATGAGAATTTGGGAGAGATTTTGGGGCAACCAATCTCGAAGGGAATGGTGCTATGGGCTTGTAAATGCGTTCCGGTTGTTGTGGGGCTAAGTTAGATCCATCTTCATCCTCAGAATTTACCGGATCATTAGGCTCATTGGCCTTCATCGGAATAGTTTTGTCAATTTGTTTACCACTTCTAAGGGTGGTGATGGATTTAGCTTGCTCCATGTTTTTGTTGGAAGGATTAGGGATGCTTGCTTCATGTACTTGCTTTGGATTGGGCTGAGGTTGGGCCGGAAAGGTCCCTTCCCTAGCGTTCAAGCGTCCCTTAATCTCATCAACCGAGACTTTAAGCTCTTGGAACATTTGCTGATTCGATTGATTTATTTGTGCTTGCCCTTGCATAAACGCTTTCAAGGTATCCTCCAATGAGAATTGAGGTGGGGCCATATTTTGCATGGGTGGCCCTCTTTGGGAGTTGGTGGGATTGCCCGTAGGAGCATTCTTCCAACTGAAATTTGGGTGGTTCTTCTAACTCTCATTGTACGTATTACCTACCGGTCCATTGAAGGGCCGTTGATAACCATATGTGGCATTGGCTGTCTCATGTAGCACTTCCTGAAACGCAGGAATTGTGAGACAATCTTGTGTAGCGTGTAAGTCGGTGAGGCAGATCCCACATATGGTTTCAACAGCTTCTTTGGACTTGGAAACTCCACTTTTACTAAGTTTCATGGCCTCAACCTTCCTTGTGAGGTTGGCTATCCTTGCATTCACATCGTCTTCCTCCTTAAGGACATAGATCCCTCCTTTCTCTTGAGTGGGCTTGGAGTTCTTGGGTTTATCCGATGTATCCCAAGATTGGGCATTTTCAGCCAACATGTCCAAGTAATTCTAAGCCTCATCTGGATTTTTACTCATAAACTCGCCATTGCACATCATCTCCACAAATTGGCGCATATTGGAATTTAATCCATCATTAAAAAAGTTTATAATTCGCCAACTCTCATAGCCATGATGTGGGCAAGCAAGCAGGAGTTCCTTAAATCTTTCCTAACATTGAAAAAAAGATTCACCTTCTTTAGCCAAGAAATTCATTATGGCCCTCCGCAGGGTGTTCGTTTTATGAGCCGGGAAGAACTTTTTCAAGATTTCCCGGTTCATCTCAACCCATGACCTAATCGAGTGTGGTCTAAGAGAGTGAAGCCAATCTTTGGCTCTTTCTTTCAAAGTGAAGGGAAAAAGTCTAAGTCTGATAGTATCCTCAGAAACATTTGGGTAATGCAAGGTGGCCAACACTTCTTCGAATTCTTACAAGTGTAAGTATGGGCGGTCAGAGTCTAGCCCATGGAACTTTGGTAAGAGTTGAATTACACCCGGTTTTATGTCAAAGTTTCCACCGTTTGCTGGTAGAACCACGCAAGAAGGTGTAATTGCTCGGGCAGGTTGTAGGTAGTCCCGTGGTGATCTCATTGGAGGAACATTCTGTACCTCATTCTCTCCTACTCCTTCCTGATTTGCGTTTGTAGTTGGTGTAGGGGGGAGGATTCCTTACAGGTGTTTGTTCCATACTCCCTAAACTTTCACAATGCTCTTGGTAATTCCGGACTCGTCTATGGACTGACAATGGTCCAACTAGACCACCTTCAGATTGGAGACGATTTGAGTGATTACGTTCCCAACGGGACATAAACCACTCAACCAAAAATCAAAACTAATCCTAACCTAGAAAACTGAAATCTGAAACTAATCTGAAAAAAAAAACTAAGTTAGAAAGGTATCACCTGATGCGCTTGAACTTAGAGAAGAATTCCTACAAAACAAAAAACTTTGTTAGTTCTAAGAAAATCAGAAAAACCTATCTACTTCTACAACCACTGAACTATTTGAAAACCGTTATCTAATTCCCCGGTAGCGGCGCCAAAAACTTGTTCACTCGCCTCAAGTGTAAGGCTGCGATGTAGTAATAAAACTCGGTAAGACCGAGGTCGATCCACAGGGAAATAGAAACAACTTCCAAAGCACGCCAGCAACTCAGTTTTTGGAAGAAAATCAGATTCAATTGAGTGTTTAACTAAAACAGCAACTTAATGAAAAATCAGGGATATAAAGTACTAAGGCATTCAAGGATCCACTTGTAGCAATCCTATGTCAATTCAGTCAATCCAAGTAGAGAGCACAACTAGATTTGAAATCCTATCTCTCATCTAGTTGGGAAATAAAGCATTCACACACATTCAATCCAAATCAAGTTGAACTTCCAAGTTCTAGCCCCATACAATCAATGTAGAATTCAAATCCATAGCCTGCAGAGTAACAGCCATGCCTATGGACTATGGCCTGCTCAAGGATTACTATAATTCGAATCTAAACAAGCAACCTGTGATAATCTCAGAGAATTGCAAGGAATTCATGTCCTCGGCACATGAACTCTCATAAAACATCTCAAACTACCACTTAAAGAACTGGAACATGAGAAAAATTCAAACTTGAATTTAAATTACTTGAATTAAACTGAATCCAACATCGAATTTACTACAAGCTTCACCTCTCAGCCTTAGCTGAGAGGTTCTAGCCGAGCATATTCATGCTACAACTAAAAACTCTGAATAAAAGCATAAAACTAGGAAAACCGGAAATAGAAGAGTTGCAGACGCTCCACGACAGCTTCCCCTCCTTAAAACCACGTTCCTTAGCTTCTCTCCTGACCTAGGAAGAACCCCTAGGTGTCCTTTTATAGCAAGAAACCTCCCTTGCGTCGGAATCTGCGAAAGGTTACGCAGTGCGCAGTGTTTTTCGGAGTCCAGATTTAGAAAGGACTCTAGTTACGCAGGGCCGACCGATCATGACCGGTCGGACTAATCTTTTAAGCAGTCCAGGGAGCACAGTCGACCGGTCATGACCGGTCGGACTGGTCTGTCCATTGATCCAGCAAGTGTGGCCGACCGGTCATGACCGGTCGGACCAAGTTGTCCATCTTCCAGTGTGCACAGCCGACCGGTCATGACCGGTCGGTCTGGTATTTTCTTTGATCAGCAAACGTGGCTGACCGATCAAGACCGGTCAGGCTCCTCTGGCCGACCGGTCATGACTGGTCGGACCCTCTTCACTTTGATCTTCTTTCTTTCTTTTCTCCTCTTTTCTTCTTCTTTCTCTTTTCCTTGCCTTCTTCTATCTTTGGTCCTCTTTCATTCTTCATCCAATGACTCCAAAAGCTCTCTTTTAATCCCTAATTGAATGAAGTCCGCTCTCATCTCCTATAATCACAAAACATGTGTTAGGTGGGCCTTTAAATCATAAAAATCATGCAAACCATGTCATGAATGAGCAATGCAATGTATAAATTGGAGGTTCAACAGTAGTGTAGGAACGACCAGAGTCTAAGCCAAATCTCTTAACAAGGTCTTTAGCATATTTGGCTTGAGTAATGAATATACCTGATGCAAGTTGTTTTACTTGAAGCCCTAGAAACATGTTCAGTTCTCCTACCATACTCATCTCAAATTCAGATGTCATTAATTTAGCAAAGGAGATGGACATTTTCTCACAAGTGGATCCAAAAACAATGTCATCCACATAAATCTGGGCAATCAACACAGAATTCTTGGCTTCTCTAATAAATAGAGTTTTATCAACGCTCCCCCTAGCAAAATCATGGTCTACAAGAAAATGAGTTAAGCATTCATACCATGCATGGGGTGCTTGCTTGAGTCCGTAAAGCGCCTTTTTCAACCGGTACACTTTGTGAGGATACTTAGGATCAATGAATCCTTTTGGTTGTTCAACATACACTTCCTCATCAAGAATACCATTCAAGAAGGCACTCTTTACATCCATTTGAAATAGTTTGAATTTTAACGCACAAGCAACAGCCATAAGAATTCTAATAGACTCGAGTTTGGCTATAGGGGCAAATGGTTCATCAAAATAAATGCCTTCAATTTGTGAATATCCCTGAGCCACTAACCGAGCCTTATTTCGTATTACATTCCCAGATTCATCGGATTTATTCTTAAAAATCCATTTGGTTCCAATAACATTTTTCCTTTCCGGCCTGTCGACCAGATACCACACTTCATTTCTAATGAATTGTTGAAGCTCTTCCTGCATTGCAAGGATCCAGAATTCATCATTTAGAGCTTCATCAGCATTTTTTGGTTCTATTTTTGATGTGAAACACAGGTGACTGTTGACTGCCTCCAACTGTCTCCTGGTTTTGACACCAATGCTAGGATCCCCAATGATTTGATTGAGGGGGTGGTCCTTGACAATTTGTACATCACCAGGAGCAGTGGGGGCATTTGGAGATGAGGGTTGTTTATCAGATTTACCTATCTCGCATATGCCCTCATCTTCTTCTTCATCACCTGGAGACACAGTTTTATCCAAGCTATCATCCACAGTCACATTGATTGACTCTTGAACTGATGAGGTTCGAAGGTTGTAGACACGAAAAGCTCTACTATTTAATGAGTATCCCAAGAAGATACCCTCATCACTTTTGGAGTCAAACTTTCCCAAATTTTCTCGGTCTCTCAGAATATAGCATGTACTACCAAAGACCTTAAAGTATTTAACATTCGGTGTCTTTCCACACCACAGTTCATAAGCTGTTTTGTTTAGACCTGCCCTTAAATAAACTCGATTAATAATATAGCAGGCAGTGTTAACAGCTTCGGCCCACAGATTTTGAGCAAGATTTTTATTATTAAGCATAGTTGTGGCCATATCCAACAACACTCTATTTTTCCTTTCAGCAACCCCATTTTGTTGAGATGTTTTGAGTGCTGAGAACTCATGACGAATACCCAATTCATCACATAATGCCTTCAAACGATGATCTTTAAATTCACCGCCGTGATCAGTCCTGATTCTTGCAACCATGTATCCTTTCTCATGGTGAAGTCGCTTCACTAGTTTTTGGAATTCACCAAAAGTGTCAGATTTTTCTCTTAGGAAGGCGACCCATGTGAATCTAGAGTAATCATCAACAACTACAAAGAAGTATCGTTTTCCACCTTGGCTAAGTACCCTGGTAGGACCAACTAGGTCCACATGTAGCATTTCAAATGGTTTTGATGTGACCAGGATAGAGGTTCTCTTGTGTTCAACCTTGATTTGTTTACCTTTTTGGCATGCGGTGCACACAGTATTTGGTCTTTTACCCATCTTGGGTAGACCTCTCACTAAATTTTTCTGACTCAGTTTAAACAGATTTCTATAATGTACATGACCGAGTCGATGGTGCCATAGTTCTGTTTCATCCTGAACGGCCACATGACACATGGTGGAGGAGCTTGAATTGTTGAGATTTTTAATGACATAGCAGTTGTCTCCTATGCGTAGACCTTTCATGACTAATTTTCCTGTGGAGTTCAGGATCTTGCACATATCTTTGGAGAAGCTTACTGAGTGCTCTTCATCACAAATCTGTGAGATACTCAGTAAGTTGTGTTTAAGGCCATCAACATACAGCACATTTTCAATTTCGGGCAAACCTGGCCCTGTGATGGTTCCTTTACCAATGATTTTAGCTATGCTCCCATCACCAAATGTGACAGACTCACCATCAAATTTGTCATATGCACAAAATTGAGATCTATCACCTGTCATGTGTCTAGAGCAACCACTATCCAAGTACCATCTAGGGGTATTTCCAGCTTTTAAGGCAGTATGAATGACTAAGCACTTGTTCTTAACAACCCATTTAGTTGTTGTTGTCCTTTTATGAGAGGTGTTCTTATGGTGAGATTCTCTAGTTTTCTAGGGAGAATCAGATTTTTCTTTTTCACGCAAGAGAAGAGCAGTTTTCAAATTCAGCATTTTAATTTGCTCCAATAGTTCGTCCATCCTCTTGTCCTTCCTAGGAAGAGCAGGATAATACTTTCGAATGTTTCCCCTCTTTGGTGAAGAATGCATGGGAGGATTCCAATTAGCTTGGACATTTTTCCCGGTTAATACAAATTTACCTTTCAAGTTTCTGACCGGATTTTTGGATACCAAGCACTCAAATTTTAAGTGGCCAATGTCTCCACAAGCATGGCAGACAGGAGATGCTCTAGTTTTACTCCCTGATGCACCATGATCTTTTCTTACAATCGGATGGACTGAGGTAGTTTTTGAATTGTGACTGTCATAGCCCAAACCTCTTTTGTACCTTGGTGATCTTACAACACCTAGGAGTTTTTCAAGGTTTTCTTCTCCTTAGGGCGAACCGTCTTCTAGAGTCAATGACTTGACACTTAAGACGATCAATTTCAGTGTTCGCCTCTTTGAGTTCTTTCTCAAGTCTAGTATGCTTGTCTAGAGATTCACTACTTATGAGCTTTTTCTTTTCTTGTTCAAGCTCATCATTCTTCCTTTTCAGCTCTTCTAGATCTTGACCCATCTTTTGATTCTCTATTTTCAATCCGTCAAGATTTTTCATCAGTTTGTCATTTTCAGCCTTCATTTGGCCCAACTTTTTTATGGTATTTACATTTTCAATGTATAGTTGGTTATATACCTCCTGGAGTCCTTCCTCCTCATTCTCATCATCACTCAAGGAATCATTTTCAGTGTTAGAGGATTCATGATCATCAATGTCTCCGGTGATCTTTGCAATGGGCTCAATTTGAGGCACAATATCAGTAATGGAGGCCATTAAAATTCTGATTGAACCTTGCTCCTCCTCACTTTAGTATATGATTGATTCTGATTCTGATTCTTCAGTTTCATCCCATGTAGCCGCCATTGCCTTTTTCTTGGCTTTATTATTGGTGTACTCGGATGCAATGTGACCAAATCCTCTACACTTGTAGCATTGAGGATCTTTTGACTTAACAAATTTTCCTTTGTTGTTCTTAGAATCAAAAGGTTTACCCTTCTGGTAGGGTTTCCTTCTAGAAGTATTTTCCTTAGTTTTGAAGAATTTTTGAAATTTCTTGGCCATAAGTGCCATTTCTTCTAAGTCTGGATCTTCCTCACTTCCACATTCAGATTCTTGTTTCTTATGAGAAGATTTCAGGGCTGTACTTTTGGATTTGGAGGGAGTTTTGAAACCTAGCTCATAGGTTTGAAGGGACCCTAGAAGTTCTTCAACTTTCATGGTATTTAGGTCCCTACATTCTTCTATGGTAGTCACTTTGGAAGAGAACCGTTCCGGTAGGGATCTCAGAATTTTCCTACATAGTCTATCCTCCGGAACAGGATCCCCCAAGCCCCACATTTCATTTGTAATCTTGTTCAGCTTGGTGTAGAAATCAGTAAAAGTTTTGTGCTCCTCCATAGTAATGTTTTCAAATTGTGTGGAGAGGCGCTGAAGTTTTCAGTTTTTAACTATGCTCGTTCCTTCATGAGTAACTTCAAGAATGTCCCATGCCTGCTTACTGGTTGCGCAATTTTGAATCCGGCCAAATTCATCTTTAGACACTGAACAAAAGATGGCATTCAGCCCTTTGGCATTATGAACCCGTTGAGCTTTATCATAATCGGTCCACATCGCCTTATCTCTTGGCATGAGGACATCCGGTTCACCTTCTTTACATATAGTGTCCATTGGGGGTTTATATCCAATATCAATCATATCCCTAACGTCCGAATCAATGGATTTTAAAAAGATGCGCATTCGGGCTTTCCAATATGGATAGTTTGACCCATCAAAGAAGGGAGGCTTAGTAACGGATGAAGAGTCCTCTCTAGACATTTTTTCAAGCTCTCTTAGGATCTCACTCCGGGTTTTTAAACCTGAGCGGAGGAACCCGCTCTGATACCAATTGAAATTGCAATTTTACCGCTTATAGAGATACTTGGAGATATGCCTAATGTCCTAGAGGGGGGTGAATAGGACTTTTTAAATTCCAATTACAATTTAAAAACTAATAAAGTCAATCTTATCAACTAAGATTATTACAATAACATTCAAGGCATTTATATGAGCAATTTGTAAGCAAGGACTATCATAGGCATTTCATCAAACAGTTAGCATTCATGATTGACTAAGCCATTCAACACATAGCAATCATTCAATCTCACAATGCACAACGATTTATAGTGGTTCGGTTTCCCTACTCCACTCCCGGTTCACGATCTCAACCTATGAGACCACTGGATTCACTATAGTCTTGGTTTTAAATCAGGTTAGCCATCAACCTTGACATCCTTTGATCTAGGACTGCGTTTACCATCCGCCGATGGTCCAATCCAGGGACTTGACGAGTTTGGATCTCAAACTCTCACCAATCCTAATCCAAGGATGGTCACGTACCCTCCCGCCGGAGTTTCCCAATCCAGGGAATAGTGATTGAATAAATGGACTCTCAAAAACTAGACATACCTAGACGATTGAGCCCCGATTCGATGCCTTTGATGAGTAGCTTCAGCTTCACGTGCTTCAGCTTCTCTTTGTGCTCCCAAGATCAGCTACCGATGCAAATGATGAGGTTATGTTAATGCCGGGTAGTTGGGAGAGAGTTGGTCTAGTTCCTCTTGCCTATTCAATGCAATGGTAATGAGGGAACTACCAAACTACAAACATTCAATGGCTATAAATGACCTCATAAATATATTCCAAAGGTAGGTCAGCCATGAATGAAGGTCTTCAGTTCATACTTCAAACCGAGCTTTGAATACTCATTGATAAGCCATTAATGGCTAGGTTTGAATGATGAACTCAAGGGGAACAAGAGCAAAGAGGGTAGGAGGATGTGAGTAAAAGCTCTCTCTCTTAGCTCTTGAAGGGTGTTGAATCCATGCCATGAAAGACCACAAGACATGGCTATATAGAGCCCTAAATGATGGCCCCAACGGATCTAAAATGGTCACGACCGACTTGTCAGAGAAAGGTATCAGCCGGTCGGACGGACCGGTTGTCATTTAAAATCCAAAGCCATATGTGGGTATGGCCGACCGGTCAAGACCGGTCGGATCCCCTTGCTGGAAGCACTCAGAAATACAGGCCGACCGGTCGGCACACCTTGCTGGATCAACTGGAAAAAACAGGCCGACCGGTCAAGACCGGTCGGCTGTGCTTGCTAGACAACTTGATGAATCCAGGCCGACCGGTCAAGACCGGTCGGCTATGCTTGCTGGAATAACAAAAACTGTGAAGGCCGACCGGTCTTAACCGTCGGCTACCTTTCTAAATAATGCAGCAAAGCTGCTGGAGTGATTGTATATAGCTGGCCGACCGGTCAGCTGTCCATTTGAAAGCCTTCCAGCAAGGTTCTGTTGATCTTTGAATTGCCTGGCCGACCGGTCAAGACCGGTCGGCTGTCCATCTGAAAGCCTTCCAGCAAGGTTCTGTTGATCTTTGAATTGCCTGGCCGACCGGTCAAGACCGGTCGGCTGTCCATCTGTTTTCTACACAGCAAGGTAGCTGATGTGTTGAGAAACCTGGCCGCTTTCTAGATGAACTTGTCACAACGGGTTTGCTGGACCAAGTCATTCAACGCAACGAAATAGCGGATCACTTCAATGATGAGGCATGAAGTGATTTGGTGCATAGGGTCCAATGTATGGACATATTTTCAATACGTTTCGCACCAGCCATGGATCACAAGTCTGATCAACTTGTGCAAGGGTCGAGAGGGAATGGAACAGGATATGTGAGTCATTACGCCATTCTTTGATGTTTTGGGTTTCCTATGTGAAATTGCGGTTTTACCGCTTGTAGAGATACTCGGAGATATGTCTATGGACCTAGAGGGGGGGTGAATAGGACCTTTTTAAAATTCTTTTCGCCTACTTATGCAATTCAACAAGTTTAAGCTAGGTAAGCAAGAACACCTTGGCTTCCAAGCCTTGGTGGGTCCAATCACAAGACTAGCAAGAGTTAAGCAATAACCAACCCTAGTCTAAGCATGCATAGGAAGGAAATGATTCAACTAATTAAGCTACTAACCTATGCACCTTGTGTAGACTTATGAGATTGGATCAATGAGCTCAAGTCTACACAAGTAGTGAAGGTACATCTTGTGCAAGGATGCCTAAAAAGTGCCTAGCATGCATTCATATCAATCATTCATAATTAAGCAATTAAACTAACAATGCAAAGATATCAATGTGCTCAATAACAATCACAAACACAAGGATGTATAGTGGTTCGACTACGTGTCTACTCCACTCCCGGTTCAAGTACTCAACCCCTTTGAGCACACCGGCATTCACTATCGGAGGTTTTAAATGAGGTTCACCTCTCAACCTTTACACGGAGGTTTTATCGGTTCACCTCTCAACCGTATCCGGAGTTTTAGACATAGGCTAACTCTCAACCTTATCGCACGTTTACTCCCGTGTCGGAGGCTCCCCCTTGGAGACTTAGTTTAGGCCCGGCTGACGGGCCAAGGAACGGCTAACGTCCCTAAGGCGAGTTGACAAACAAACTCTAAAATGGACTCTCAAATGAGACAACTTACTTGTCGGATGAGCCCCTTGTTTAGCACCGTATTGGGTAGCTTGATCTTTGCTCTCCCGTGCTTCAATCAGCTTCCCTTTGCTCCCTCGATCGTGCCGCCGTTGCGTTGCCAATGCCTCAGCCACATTCGATCAAACACCTTGCATGCGATGCCTTGAAAAGCCCAAGGTGCTAGGAGGATGGGTGAATCTCATACATGGGATGTGTAGGTTGTTCCAACTAGGAGATTCACCTAGAGAGTCTTCTAGAGGTCTTGGACAAAGGATATACCTATGTGGAATAGTGTCACACCTCTAGATTTGAGATAGGAATCAAGTCATCTCTTGATAGCATTTGAATGCCCATACTTGTGTTTGAAACACAAGGGATATGACTTGAAAACCTCCTCTTTGAGGCCCCAAATGATGTACAAGATAAGTGTGGAATGGGCTCTCAAAAACTTCTCTCTAATGCCCAAGAATGGAGCACCATATATATAGAAAAGAGGGCTCCAACGGCTCTAAAACGGGCAGAAAACGGTCATAAACGACCTGTCCCGACCGGTCACGACCGGTCGGACCCCTCTGCTGTAGGATGAAAACAGCCTAGGCCAAATACACACTGGCCGACCGGTCATGACCGGTCGGCCACCCTCACTGGACTGCCTTAACATGCCAGGCCGACCGGTCATGACCGGTCGGCCCCTCTTGCTGGAGGGCTGGACGCCAATAACTGGCCGACCGGTCATGACCGGTCGGCCCACCTTGCTGTTTCCCTTCTATTGAAGGCCGACCGGTCATGACCGGTCGGCTGGTCTTTGTAATTCCAGCAGGAATGCTGGCCGACCGGTCTTGACCGGTCGGACCAGCCTGGGTCCCCTCTATGCTGAGCTGAGATCTACTTTCTCCAGCTGGTTCATATAGACCTAGGTAGAGTTGATCAAATGGGACACCTAGGGCCTATTTATGATGACTAAAGGGTTCTAAATATGGTCAAGGTCATCAAGGATACAAAGGGGATAGGTTTTGGTCGCGGTTAAGGCACCAAGGCATCTCATATACCTGAATCTTCTTCCTTGATGCGGCTGGACGTCTTGAGTCTTCGTTCTTCGTCTTCTTTGGGCTCAACCGACACAAGACTCACTGCTGTAAGTGATTGACAAACAAGGTGCACTAGTATGCCTCGGAAAAGTGCACTAACACTATGGTCGATCTATATGCAACTTACCTGGGATCTTGTTTCAGCATGAGCTTGAGCAATGGACGAAGCGTAATCTTCAAGTCTTGATTCTTCAATGCTTCGACCGGGGCTCACACGACAAGACGCGACCAACCAACACGCCAATTGACAACAAAAGATGTACTAACAACATCTCCTAATAATTTGATCTAGGCAATATTTAAAAAGTAAAGGTTTATCTCAGAAAAATCTATGCAGTCCCCTTAGAAATTTCCGTTTATCTAGCGCAGTTTAATGAGTCGGCCTCGCACCTGTGGAAAGATAGTTTGCAATATCAGCATACCTTGGTGGATGCATAGCAACAAAGAGTTACTCATCAGGGAATGAGTCCTCAACAGGTGACTCGTCAATGGAACTTGGTAAAACTAGGCGGGATAGATGGTCCGCCACCACGTTCTCTACTCCTTTCTTATTCTAGATCTCTAAGTCGAATTCTTGAAGGAGTGAGATCCATCTAACCAAACAGGGTTTAGCATCCTTCTTAGAAAGAAGGTATTTCAACGCTGCATGGTCCGTGTAAACTATGACCTTGGATCCTATCAAGTACGCCCTAAACTTGTCCAAGGCAAAAACAATGGCTAGGAGCTCCTTCTCCGTAGTTGAGTAATTGACTTGGGTAGGGTTCAGGGTCTTACTCGCATAGTAGATATGTAACGCCCCGTGCTTTTAGCTCTTTGGTGTTACCATGTAAATTGAAATTAGTGTAGGTGGGAGTGTGTGTGAACCACATAACTTACATTTTGTCTCATTGTGGATATTTTATAATATAATTCGATTAAAGGACTTTATTTAAATTGATGTGAATATAAATAAAAATAAAATATAATAAAATAGTTGATAATAAACATTTATTTGGAATATAATGTTAATTATAAATTACTATGGTAAATATTAATTATAATGATAAATTTTGTTGGTTTAAAATAATAATATTAAAATAATAATAATAATAATACATTTGTGATAATAAATAGATATTAAGAATAAATATTGATCTTATTATATATAGATTAGGCCATGCTAGTTTTGAGGACGTTTTAACCATTGAAATTTAATTTGGAGACAATCCTACCATTGGATTGTTAGAAAGCATCGTTTAGATGCATAAATTTATGATTTGTGGCCCACTTAAACTTTGGATCAGCTACATCTTTGGACACATAGCCTAGAACGTCTAGCCAAAAGGTATGGACGGAGTAGATTATACATATCATCACTATGGGTCCCGCTTTGTAGTGCATGTGCACCAACATGTTGTGCACGTGATGTGCATGAGAGGACCAAATTTGGTCAGCATGTGCTGACCCGCAATTTCCAAAAGAGGAAACCTTCTCTCTCTCTTTTGTTATTTCCTGCCCGAACGGGCAATGTAGCAGACGGACGGCTGTCCGTTTTGAGCAGGTGTGGGGCCCACTTGGAGCTCCGGTTAGATCGATCTAAGCCGTTCATATTGTAGAGGGTGTGATGAAAACCAAAACCTTGGTGGTCTACATTGTTTTTAGATCTGGTTAGCATGCTTAGTTTGAGCTCGAAGTTGGGCTGTCCAGTCGATGTATGTGTTTCCAGCAGCCATGTATTCTCCAGATCTTGATCATAGTGGCCCACCTTTGGACAATCAAAACCGTCTACTTTGTAGAGGGCTAGGGTCTCTATCAAACCATGTTAGCCTTATTTGTTGGGGGTCACCCGTTATAATCAAATCTTCGACCAAAGTCACGTTTTTCACCCTGCCTTTCCAAAAACAAGAATGCCAAGCTGGCAATCCGCGTGCTTCCACCTTCATTCATCCCAACCGTCCGTAGCAACTGTGGAAACCCCTCTTCTGGAGGAATCTCAGCCCTCCATTACACTTCACATGGATCGACTACTTGGTATATAAACAGTATATGTTTTATATTTTTCTTTTTAGTCTTACAACTATTCCATCCGAGAACCCTACCTTCAATCTAGGTATTCCATTCTTCTTCTGCTCTCATCTCTGAAAGTTTTAAAGCAATCTCCATTATCAGATCTGAACTGCTTCAAGCTTCAGCAGCTGTGGGTGGATATCGGTCGCGATCTATCAAGCTTCAATATCCCATCTTCTCCTTTATCTCAGAGGATCTAAGACCCATTCCAGCCATTGGATCGTGATCCTTTCTCAACTCCGGTGGTGTTCCGTCAAGATCAGACCGAAAATCTTCAAGTTCAATCTCGGTGGTGTCTCATCTGCTGGGGCCATGGGAGCTGGGGTTGCAAGCTCCCCATCCTCCATTCGAAACTATCAGTAACTTCCGGTTGTAGAGATCTTCAGCCATTGGTGATTCCATCATTGTTGCTCCATCTTCTTTCTTTGATTGGATCGGTTATCACTCGAGGTCGGGTTGTGCTGGTACTGGCTCGGATCTATCCTCTCGGCCATTCCAAATCAAGCAAAGGATGAGTGTATGTTGGAGATCTGGCCTTTGCTGCATTTCTACCTGTTGTAGATGTCTGAGTTATCAGACGAGTCGATTTGGCGTGTCTGTTTGAACCTGGGTGCGGGAATGTCGATTCGCAGCTAGAGAGTTCTTGCTTTTGTGATTCAGGTAAGCTAATCAACCATCTCAGTGTTGGTTATTAGATCAGTAGTGGACTCGGTTTGGTGTTAAATGTAAAACTGAGTCGACTCAGTTCGAGTCTAGTTTCCCTTAGCTATATAAACCAGTGGTGAGGTTAGATCTGGACTATCAAGTCAATTAGATTTTGATTTGCTACTTAGATGGTAGATTTGCATGTTTAGGCATAGATCTTTCCATTCAAGTGAACTAAAGCTTAGTGATTTGATTGGATTTGGTTTACTTCAGATTGGAGGAGTTTAATTGTATTCTTTCCAAATTTCCTTCTCTTGTGGTTTAAGGAGAATCCATACCTAAGGTGAGGTTCTCATCCTTCAAGTTTTCCATTAATTTAATTGAATTGAGTATTTTTTTTTATATAGTATTGTTTTTTTAAATACATGCTGTCAATTGAATTCCTATATATATTGAAATAGTTTCTTTGGATAAATTGTGATGAAAATCTTTTATTAATTGTTTCATACTTAGATTTCAATGGATATAACTTTTACTTGTTGGTTAGTTTCAAATGATTTCAGTGGATGGGTTGTACACGAATTGAGGATGTCATAGGAAGAATTGGTTGTGAAATATTATATGTTGTGTTTTAAGAGAATGGCTTGTGCCATTTAGTGGAATTTATATTGTTGGTGTCCTTAAATGGACTTGATGCCATGTGGCTTTTGTTAAAAAGATCTCATTGTTGGTGTCCATCAATGTACTTATTTTTCAGGTGGCTTGGACGAAGAAGAGTATTCTTTTGTTGGAAACTTTAGAACACACGAAATATAACGTTAATTGTCTAATTGTAGAGAATCATAAAATTGGTACTATAGTATATTTTGTCAGATGTCTCATGGGCCGGGGATGGCGTTATGGGATGCTATGCCCGAGCCGTCGGCCTATGCTGGGTTGCGCACCCCCCATGTAACCTTGAGCTTTTAATTGCTTGCTTTGTAAATTGGACTAATAAAAGCTGGTTAAGCATACATACATGGAATTTACGGGTAATGTTGGTGACGAGCCACATTACTGTCGGTTTGATGTGCATTGCATTGCGGGTAACATTGGTGACGAGCCATGTTACTGTCGGTTTGAACTTCACCAGCTAGATGTACATCACCAGGCTGAAGAACATGTGCATGCACACATTCATGTAAACAAGATTAAAGTTGGAATGTATGAATTGAAGGTTATAATTTGTGGGTATTTATAATATGAGTAAATTGTTACAGTTGATTGTTTTAAATGTCACTTCTTTTGGAATTGTATAAATTGCTTAATGTGCAATATATTATTTTCAGTTGGTCTTTACTTAACTGTTATCGTGCTTGGTAATTTTGGAGGGTTTGTACCTCACTATGATAGCGTTTTAACGCTATCGAACCATAATAGTTGATGCAGGTGTCTTTGGATGAGAAGTTGGAAGGTGGTGCAATTCAAGTATGTTGCAGTGTTTATTTCCTTTAGGTTTCTTTTTTTTATTTAATGTAATATGGAGACAATTGATTTGTATAAGCCATATGGGCACCACTTGTACAGTTTGATTTATATTGGACATCACATGTCTTGATATGCTTCCATTGCGTTTTAAATTTAAAAGAAAAAAAATTATACTGTAAAATGGATATTTGAATGTTTACACTCGGGTTTCAGAACTCGGGCTCAATACCCAAGTAATGAATACCGGGGCATTACAAGATAACATGGGGCTTTTTGTCCTTCCTTTGTCCTAACACCACCCCAATAGCATAATCACTCGCATCGCACATCAACTCAAAAGGAACGAACCAATCCGGTGGTTGCATAATAAGAACAGTTGTCAACATGTCTTTTAGCTTTGAAAATGCTAATTAACAATCGGCACTCCACTCGAATTGGTTCTCCTTTTATAGAAGGTTGCAGGTCTAGAAATATGATTGAAATCCTTAATGAACCTTCTATAAAAATCGGCATGTCCAAGGAAGGACTGTATATCACGTATGCTCTTAGGTGGTAGTAGGTTGGAAATAATATCAATTTTAGCCCGGTCTACCTCTATTCCATTAGACGAGATGATATGTCCAAGGACTATTCCTCTTTGTACCATAAAATGGCACTTCTCCCAGTTTAAAACAAGGTTCTTCTCCTCACACCTTGTCAAGACCAATTTCAAGTGATTAAGGCACTCATTAAAAGTACAACAAAAAATAGAAAAAGCATCCATGAATACCTCAAGAAATTCACCCACCATGTCTAAGAAAATACTCAACACACATCGTTGGAATGTGTCGAGTGCATTACATAGCCCGAATGGCATTCTTCGGTATGCGAAGGTGCCAAACGGGCATGTAAAGGTGGTCTTCTCTTGGTATTCCAGGGCTATCTCAATTTGGTTGTAACCGGAATAGCCATCTAGGAAGCAATAATAGGAGTGACCGCTAATCTCTCCAAAATTTGATCCATGAATGGGAGAGGGAAGTGGTCCTTCCTAGTGACCGTGTTTAGCTTTCGATAATCGATGCATATACGCCAACTGGTGGTCACTCTAGTCGGTATAAGCTCATTGTTGGCGTTTTCTATGATGGTAATACCAGACTTCTTAGGGACAACTTGGGTAGGACTTACCCATTGGCTATCTGAGCTAGGGTAGATGATACCCATATCTAGTAGCTTTAACACCTCGTCTTTGACAACCTCCATCATATTTGGATTTAACCTTCATTGAGGTTGTCTAGTTGTTTTCGCGTTCTCTTCGACGTGTATACGGTGAGTAGATACCGAAGCATCTATCCCTTTGAGGTCCACTTTGTCCATCCTATAGCTCTCCTATGTTTTTTGAGTAGCTTAATCAATTTGAGCTCTTGGTCTTTTCCTAGGTGAGAGGCGATGACTACCGGGAACAGTTTCTTCTTGACCCAAATATACATATTTCAGCTCAGATGGCAATGGTTTAAGGTCAAGCTTCGGTGGTTTGATGTTAGACGGTAGAGGCCTTGATGTGGTTGTGGCAATCTTTCAAAATGAGGCCTCCACCGGCTAGTACCAACTATCAGTTTCTCAATATTCAATGCTTGTACAATTCACTAATAATGGGGTCTTTGGAATCCTCAAAATGTGCCAAGCATGTCTCCAAGCTTTCTAGTGGTTCAAGTTAGAGGAGCTCTTCTTCTTCAAAAGATTCGAGCATGTTTACCTCGAAGAGCTCATCATCATCATCCATATGCCTTTTTCCCAGATGGAACACTTCACTTCCAATGTCATGTTTTCAAAGGACAATTGCATTACCCCATTCTGCCAATTAATAATTGCGTTTGATGTAGCCAGGAATGGGCGGCCTAAAATCATCGGTATTTGAGTGCTAGTGTCCATAACCGGTTGTGTGTCCAAAATGATGAAATCCACCGGGTAGTAGAATTTATCGACTTGGACCAATACATCATCAACTATCCCTCTCGGTACACGGATGGATCTATCAGCGAGTTACAACGTAGTTTTGGTGGGTTTTAATTCACCAAGGCCTAGTTCCTCATATACCGAGTATGGGATTAAATTTACGCTTGCCCCCAAGTCTGACAATGCACGTTCAATCCGGTAGTCACCAATGATGCATGAAATTGTGGGGCTACCAGGATCCTTAAATTTTGGGTGGGTTTTTTGAGTGAGAATGGCACTCACTTGCTCATTCAAAAAGGCCTTTTGTTGCACATTATATTTGCATTTGGTTGTGCATAGGTCCTTTAAAAACTTGGCATAAGAAGGGATTTGTTTAATGGCATCAAGCAATGGAATGTTTATCTTGACTTGTCTGAAAATCTCTAAAATATCATGAGAGTTTGGAAGAGATTTTAGAGCAACCAATCTCGAAGGGAATGGTGCTACAGGCTTATAAACGTGTTCCGTTTCTTGTGGGGCTGAGATAGATCCGTCCTCATCCTCAGAATTTACCGGATCATTAGGCTTATCGGCCTTCACTGGAATAGATTTGTCAATTTACTTACCACTTCTAAGAGTGGTGACGGATTTGGCTTCACATGTTGGTTGGGGAGATTAAGGATGTTTACTTCATGTACTTGCTTTGGATTGGGCTAAGGTTGGGCCGGAAAGGTCCCTTCCCTAGCATTCAAGCGTCCCTTAATCTTATCAACCGAGAATTTAAGCTCTTGGAACATTTGTTGGTTCGTTTAGTTTATTTGCGTTTGCCCTTGCATAAACGCCTTTAAAGTATCCTCCATTAAAAATTGAGGTGGGGCTATGTTTTGTATGGGTGACCCTCCTTGAGATTTGGTAGGATTACCCGTGGGATTATTCTTCCAACTGAAATTTGGGTGGATCTTCCAAGTAGAGTTATACGTGTTACCCACAGGTCCAGTTAAAAGGCCGTTGATATCCATATGTGGCATTTGCATGTTCTTGTAACACCTCTTGAAACGCAGGAATTGTAGGACAATCTTGCGTAGCGTATATATTAGTGGCACAAATTTCACATATGTTCTCAATAGCTTCATTGGACTTTGAAACTCCACTCTTACTAAGTTCCATGGCCTCGATCTTCCTTGTGAGGCTGGCTATCTTTGCATTCACATCATCTTCTTCTTTAAGAATATAGATGCCTCCTCTTTCCTTTTTATTGAGGAGGCTTGAGATTACTAGATTTGTCCGAGATATCACATGATTGGGCATTCTCGGCCAACATATCCAAGTAACTCCAAGCTTCATCTGGATTTTTACTCATAAACTCGCCGTTGCACATCATCTCTACGAATTGGCACATGTTGGAACTTAATCCATCGTTGAAGAAGTTTATGATTCGCCAGCTTTCATAGCCGTGATGTGGGCAAGCAAGTAGGAGGTCTTTAAACCTTTCCCAACATTGGAAGAATGACTCATTCTCTTTAATAAAAAAGTTCATTATAGTTCTTCGAAGGGTATTCGTTTTATGAACCGAGAAGAACTTTTTCAAGAATTTTCGAGTCATCTCATTCCATGACCCTGTTGAATGTGGTCTAAGAGAGTGGAGCCAGCTCTTAGCTCTTTCCTTCAATGAAAAGGGAAAAAGTTTAAGTTTTATGGCATTTTTTGAAACATTTACATATTGCAAAGTAGCCACCAGTTCTTCAAATTCCTTTAGGTGTAGGTATGGGCTCTCAGAGTCTAGCCCATGGAACTTTGACAAAAGTTGAATCACACCCGGCTTTATATTAATGTTTCCTCCGGTTGGTGGTAAGACCACGCACAAGGGTGTAGTTGTACGAGCCGGTTGTAGGTAGTCCCGTAAAGATCCCATTGGAGGAATATTGTGTACATCATTTTCTCATACTCCCTCTTGATTTGCATTTGTAGTTGGAGTAGGGGGGGAGGATTCCTTAAAGGTGTTTGATCCATACTCCCCAAACTATCACAAAGCTCTTGGTATTTTTGAACTCGTCTGTGGACTGATAATGGTCCAACTAGACCAACTTCGGATTAGAGACAATTGGTGTGGTCACGTTTCTAACGGGACATAAACCATACAACTAAGATCTAAACTAATCATAAGTCCTAAACAGAATTTAACAAAAACCTGAAAATCGAAAAATCTGTAAAAAGCACTAAGTTAGAAAGATATTACCCGATTCGCTTGAACTATGGAAGAATTCCTACAAAACAAAACAACTTGTTAGTCCTAGGAAATCAGAAAAACCTATCTACTTCTACTTCTACAGCCACTAAAATAATTTAGAACCGTTTATCTAAATTCCCCGGCAACGGTGCCAAAAACTTGTTCACTCGCCTCAAGTGCAAGGCTGCGATGTAGTAATAATCTCGGTAACACCGAGGTCGATCCACAGGGAATTAGAAAACCAATTCTAAACTATTCCAGCAACTTGAATTAGAACAATTTGGAGTTTTCAACTAAGAGAACTAACTTAAAACTGTAACTTAGAAAAATCAATAATTTAAAGGAACTAAGGCTTTCAAGGATTCACTTGTAGCAAGCCCATGTCAATCCAATCAATCCAAGCACAAAACACAACTAGATTCGAAGTTCTATCTCTCATCTAGTTGGAAGATAAAGCATTGAAACACATTCAATCCCACTTAAGTTGAATTTCCAAGTTCTAGTCCTACTCAATCACATAGCATTCAAAATCATAGCCTTCGGAGTAACAGCCATGCCAATGGACTATGGCATGCTCAAGGGTTACCATAATTTAAATCTAATCAAGCCAAATATAATAATCTCAGAGAATTGCAAGGAATCTATGTCCGGAGCACATGAACTCTCATAAAACTTTTAAAATATCAACTTTATTCGAACTAGAATATTCAAAATCCAAACTTAAAGTTAAAGTACTTGAACTAAACTGAATTAAACATTGTTATAGGCAAAATGGTGGAGATAAGATTTCACGTGGAAATGTCCATTCGACTCTCGAGATCATCTGATCGAGAGTCGAATATTGGACAAGTGCGGGACGCCCATTCGACTCTCGAGATCATCTGATCGAGAGTCGAATATTGGACAAGTACGGAACGCCCATTCGATTCTCGAGATCATCTGATCAGGAGTCATGGATGGTCAAATACGGAAAATTAGATTCGCGAGCAGACCTTCTCACAAGTCGTTGAAAGATATTACACCCAAAATATGTACTTGGACTCGCGACCACATTTTAACCTGCGAGCAGCTTTACTACGGGCGTCTCCTTCCTTTTCGGAGGCCATGACTCCAACTATGGCTTCCGGCCGGATCCAGCCGGATTTGGAGGGATTACCATCTAGGGGCGTGATTGTTGGAATAAATCATTGGGTTGGATCTGACTAAAAAGATAGGATCTTATCCCACGAAATCAGCGGATTCTCAGTATCGTGTGCGACATCAACGGGATTTCGACATCTCACGTAACAGATTGGATTGCTTCAGATCTATATAAGGGGATGGCTCCATTGAAGAGGAGGTACGTACTCATCATTCAATCTTGATCCCGTTTTGCTTGGCTTCTCTTCTGTGGCCTAACTTAAGCGTCGGAGGGCTAACGGCTGGTCCCCAGCCACCCTTATTTGCTGTCTTACTTCAGGTCTGGTGGTGGAAATCCCTGTTGGAGCAGAGGAGAAAAGCCGGAGGATCTCATTACAAAATTTGACATTAACAGTTTGGCGCCGTCTGTGGGAACGACTTGATCATTAAAATCAATCGTGTTAACCACCGATCAAAATCCTTCGGTGATGCCTCCTAAAAAGACTGTTCATCCTTCAACTTCGAGGCAGGCACCACCTCCACCCGGTGAGACGGAATCCGCACCTGCCCTCCCACCTGTTCCGACGGATATCCCTCAAGGAGCCCCAAATATGCCATCAACAAATCCATTATTGGAGGCCTCTGGAAATCAGGATGATGTCCTACGATTCCTCGGGAACACTCTCCTAACTCTAAACGCCGGAGTTCAGGCACTGTCAAATCGGCTTGATCAGCACTTCCCTGAACCGCAAAGACAACCCTCCGAAGGATTACCACCGCCACCCATACCAGTTGCTTCCAGACATTCTATGGATGAACCACAGGTCCCACCACTTGGAGGCCATCCCCCTGTGCCGTCTCCGCATTCTATACATTCCAGTTCATCTCGACAACCTCAACCGCAAGGCTCCACCGCCGAAACGTCTAGCTATACCTTGCCATGGGAAGGAGATCTCAAAAGAATCCAAGACCGTTTTGATGTCATGGAGCAGAGATACCAGGAAAATCGGCCATCTGCTATCATGGCGGCAATACATCAATCTGAATCTCCCTTCACAAGCAAGGTCATGGAAGCCCCGTTGCCCAGAAAGTATCGAACGCCTGTTATCGCTCCGTACACAGGCATTGGCGATCCTCTGGAACATCTGGAAACTTATAGGTCCCTCATGGAGTTGGAGGGACATGGTTCAGAAATCATGTGTAGGGCTTTTCCCCTTACATTGAAGGAAGCGGCTCGTACGTGGTTTCGGGGGTTAAAGCCTCTTTCCATCAGTTCCTTTTCCCAATTATCGGAGATATTTCTTTCTCAATTCATGGGAAGTATTCGCATTAAAAAGCCAGCCTCCCATCTGATGAATCTGAAACAGCAACATGGGGAGACAATAAAAGAGTTCACAGTACGGTTCACTGCCGAAGCCGTTCAAACTGAGGGTTACACTGAAGAAAAGGGTCTCACAGCCCTCATTGCTGGAATAACGAGCGAGAAATTTAGGTTTGCCTTAGATAAGAGCCCGCCAAAAACTATGGCGGAATTCCAAGCCAAAGCTCAGAAATATATCAATGCAGAAGAAGTCGCATTGACACGCCATGGAGTACAAAGTAAGAAACGCAAGCCAGAAGGAACTTCTACAGATAAAAAATACCATCGCGATCAGCGCGATCGTTCTCCCAAGAAGCCTTACTCTGGTAAATATCATAATTACACTCCTCTTAATCGGTCTCCTGAAAAGGTTCTAATGGAGATAAAACACAAGCCATATGTGAAGTGGCCTGCAAAGATTAAATCCGATCCCGAGAAGAGAGATAAGAGTAAGTTCTGTTACTTCCACAAAGATCACGGACATAGGACCCAGGACTGTATCTCTCTACGAGACCATATCGAAGCCCTCATTCGAAAAGGCCATCTCCAGGATTATGTTGCTCGTAAAAATAGGTCACCAGAAAGAGCGAAAACCTCATCTCGCCAAAAGGAACCGTCTCATCATCAAACCGACCAAGAGGATGCTGAGCCCACAGGAGAAATTCGCACTATCGTCGGGGGTCCAGCTTGCGGGGGTGACTCTCAAGCTTCAAGAAAGGCATACGCCCGAAAGGCGTCCAAAGAACCCCAGCAGATCTATTGGCTGGAACAAACGTCCAACTCTTCGAAAGCTAACCATCCCCCAATTTCTTTCACCCTCGAAGATGCAGCGGGAATTCATTTCCCTCATGAAGATTCCATCGTAGTCACACTGAAGGTATCAAATTATCTGACTCATCGAATTATGGTGGATACAGGTAGCTCGGCCGATATTCTGTATTTGGAGGCTTTCGACAAGATGGCACTTGCCAGAAACCTCCTCAAGCCAGTATCGACCCCTCTTGTCGGCTTTGGAGGAGAAGTGGTGACACCTGAAGGAAGTATCGATCTCCCAGTCACCTTTGGGGAGAGTCCAGCGAAGACCACCGTCTTCGTAAACTTCCTCGTCGTAGATCGAAAATCAGCATATAACGCCATCTTGGGGAGACCGTCACTAACTAAGGTTGGAGCGGCCTTGCACCCATCATATTTATGCGTTAAATTTTCGACCCCAAATGGCATAGGGGTCGTGCGAGGAAGTCAGCAGGAGGCACGATCCTGTTACCAGATAGCCCTCCAAGATCGAAAAAAGGCTCAAGCGACGCCTGTCATGGAAATAGTTCAAGGTTCATCCGACTTGCTCGCCACCGCGTTGGATCCAAGAGAAAGTGCTCTGAAATCAGGAACTCCAGGGGAGGAAACAATGGCGATCCGCTTGACCGAAGACGACCAGTCTAAGATCGTGTACATCGGTTCCTCCTTAAACAGTATCCACCGCGAAGATTTGATCCGTTTCCTCACTGAATACCAGGACGTGTTTGCTTGGTCTCATAAAGATATGCCGGGCATCGATCCTAATGTCATCGTACATCGTCTCAACATTGACCCAAAGCATAAACCCGTACATCAGCGTCGACGTGCCTTCACTGCAGAAAGACAAATGGCGATCAAAACTGAAGTTGAGAAGCTGCTCGCGGCAAATTTCATAAAAGAAGTTGACTACCCACAGTGGGTCGCCAACGTAGTTCTCGTCCGGAAAGCTAATGGCAAATGGAGGATGTGCGTCGATTATTCAGACTTAAACAAAGCATGTCCCAAAGATAGCTTCCCGACACCACGAATCGACCAGTTGGTCGACTCGACAGCTGGACACGCCCTCCTCAGTTTTATGGATGCTTACTCTGGTTACAACCAGATTATGATGCATCCACCTGATGGCCAACATACTGCCTTCATCACAGATCGAGGACTATATTGCTACCAGGTAATGCCGTTTGGTCTCAAAAATGCAGGGGCCACTTATCAGCGTCTTGTCAACAAAATATTCGCTGCTCAAATCGGTAGGAACATGGAAGTTTATGTTGACGATATGCTTGTGAAAAGCATCGATGAAAATGACCACATTCCTGATCTTCGAGAAGCCTTTGATCTGATGAGGAAGTATCAGATGAAATTAAATCCAGAAAAATGTGCGTTTGGAGTATCTGCAGGGAAATTTCTTGGGTTCATGGTTGGCCAACGCGGAATTGAGGCGAATCCCGAAAAGATTAAAGCATTGATAGAGATGAAATCCCCAGTGACTCTGAAGGACGTTCAGCGTCTAGCTGGTCGCATCGCATCATTGAACAGGTTCATCTCGCTAGCATCCGACAAGTGCCTGCCCTTTTTCAAACTCCTTCGTGCAACGGCCAAGTCTGATTGGAAGTGGACACCTCAATGTGAAGAAGCTTTTCAACAACTGAAGCAATATATGAGCGCTCCCCCCATTTTATCTAAGCCTGTGGCGCATGAGCAACTCATTCTTTATTTATCTGTGTCTTCCACGGCCGTTAGTGCCGCTTTAATAAGAGAAGATTCCGGGGTACAAAGGCCCGTTTATTATATCAGTCGAGCAATGGTTGATGCAGAAACTAGGTATTCTGATTTGGAGAAACTGGCCCTAGCCTCAATCACGGCAGCTCGAAAACTGCAACCATACTTTCAAGCCCATGCCATTTTAGTACCAACAAATCATCCACTACGTCAAGTCCTTCAAAAGCCTGAGGCTTCCGGGCGCTTAACTAAATGGGCGGTCGAGATCAGCGAGCATGATATTTCATTCTGTCCTAGGACCGCAGTCAAAGGCCAGGCCGTGGCTGACTTCATCGCCGAATTTACATATTCTTCTGAAGATAGCGTCATGACCAGCGATCAACCTCCTTGGTCGCTCTTCGTGGACGGGTCGTCACGGGCCAGTGGCAGTGGAGCGGGCCTGATTTTAGTGGCTCCAGACGGGTCGCATTTTCAATACGCTCTGCGTTTCGAATCACGCGTCTCCAATAATGAAGCAGAATATGAGGCCCTTATTGTTGGCCTCGAGCTAGCCGTTGTCCTCGCAGTCCAGAATTTGATAATTCATAGCGACTCCCAGCTCATTGTCAACCAAGTTCTTGGCGAATTCGAAACCAAAGAAGAAAGAATGGCCTTATACAAGTCTCGTGTCCTCATCCTGTTCGCCAAACTGAAGACTTACAAAATATTCCATATCCCTTGCGAGCAGAACCAACTTGCCGATTCCTTGGCAAAACTCGCTTCTGCACCAGAATCAGAACTATCACATTCGATCCCCATCGAGCACCGTCAACACTTGAGTATCGACCAAGTAACTCCCGAACAAGTTATTTCGATACAATCGTCTCCATGCTGGATGGATCCTATCATCCTTTATCTCAGAGATGGATACCTACCAGAAAACAAGAAAGCTGCAAGACAAATTCAGCTTCGAGCTGCCAGGTACACCTTACAAGATGGAATCTTGTTGCGAAAAAGCTTCTCCTTGCCTTATTTGAGGTGTCTTCACCCAGAAGAAGCACATCGTGTTCTAGATGAAGTACACCAGGGGGCATGTGGTAATCATCCCAGGGGGCGATCTCTAGCATATAAAGCGATGAGGCAAGGATATTATTGGCCTACTATGAAAGCAGATGCCATAGAATTTTCTAAAAAATGCGACAAGTGTCAACGATATCAACCTATACCTCGCGTACCGTCTGAGCGGATGACCCCAGTCGACAGCCCTTGGCCTTTTGCTCAGTGGGGGATCGATATCATCGGTCCCTTACCTATGGGAAAGGGACAGAATAGGTTCGCGATCGTGGTGGTTGATTATTTCACCAAATGGGCCGAGGCAGAACCATTAGCCAAAATTACTGAAAAACAAACTACTAAGTTTATGTGGAGAAATATTATATGTCGCTTCGGACTTCCTCATACTATAATTACCGATAACGGAACGCAGTTCGACAACGCAGCCTTTGATGAATTTTGCGACAAATGGAAAATACGTAATCTCCGCACTTCTCCATATCATCCACAGGCGAATGGGCAGGTCGAGGCAGTGAATAAAATTATAAAGCATCATTTAAAGACCAAGCTAAGTGAATGTAAAGGGGTGTGGCCAGAACTTCTTCCAGAAGTGTTATGGGCCTATAGAACCACAGCTTGTACATCGACAGGTGAAACTCCTTTCTCCTTAGCATTTGGTGTTGACGCAGTGGTACCAGTGGAAATTCAAGTGCCCTCATATCGGATCGAACAGTATGATCCCGCGAGCAATCAGGAAAATATCCGACTTCATCTCGATCTCTTGGAAGAGCGAAGAAATGCTTCCCAAGTACGAGTGGCAGCATATCAACAACGTATTGCTCGTTATCGAAATGCAAAGGTTCGACCTAGATCCTTCCAGTTCGGAGATTTGGTTCTAAGGCGAAATCTTGGAGTTCCTGTTCGTTCATTGGATGCGAATTGGGAAGGCCCGTATCGGGTTATTAGGGTTGTGCGACCCGGTACTTATTATCTTGAAGACATGCACGGGAAGCCTGTACGTCGCCCTTGGCACGTGGAGCATTTGCTACGATACTACCCTTAGATTCGATGTAGTTTATTATAGCATTTTATGAATAAAGTAAAAGATATCTTTTGGCCGCTACTCCATTTATATGGACCTGAATAGCCCTGAAGAGAGTGCTTACACATCCTCTTGGCCAATTACCTACCTTTGGTAGGACTGAAATCATTACTAGTTGGTTGCTTTTCCATTTACATGGACCTGAACAGCCTCGAAGAGAATGAATACCATCTCTTGACCAACCTTCTGCCCTTGGTAGAACTAAAATCTCAATCGATAGATCAGTCTATCTCAACGCGGACATGGTCGTACGACCCCCGGATTGAGTCTAATTCATTTTCATGAGTTAGTTGCTCACGACTGGTGTAAGGAAGGATCACACTTCGGAATGCGAGCACCGTAGCTCGAGCCCGAATCAGCCATACACCTTAATCGCGAGCACCACAGTTCGTCATACACCCTAAATTGCGAGCAGTGTAACTCGTGCTCGGATTAAGGGTTCGCATTCACTGATGACTCGATATGAAGTCAACTTGGGGGTCTCAATCGTTTGGCCGCAACGAACCCCCAGATTGGGCACATTCTCGTTGCAACAAGGCATTCAGTACAAGGAAAAGAAAGTAAGCCCAGATTGGGCACATTCTCGTTGCAACAAGGCATTCAGTACAAGGAAAAGAAAGTAAGCAAAAACGAGAAGGCATTCATTGCGTGAAAAGGAAAAGGCAACGAGGACAATACTTCCAAAAATATTTTTTCTTTTCTTTCATTAATGATAAATGTTTACGATATCCATTCACGAATACAAGAGAGGAAAACAAAGAAAATTAATCCCTTGGAGGAGCTGCGCTCTCAATTTCAGGGCCCATTTCTGGAGCTCCGTCAACCTGAGTGGCTTCAGTCACCTCGTTCTCAGCAGCAGCCTGCTCTTCGGCAGCAATGGTGGTCGCGACTCGACCGAACTCCCCCATATCAAAGGATGGGATCATTCGTTGCACTACTCTTAGCGCAAAGTCGCGACCAGCATCATACGACTCATACCTTTCGTCGTCATATTGCTGCGAAGAACGGAACTCAGAAATTGCCCGAGGCCCTTCTTCCGAGAGCATTTTCGCAAGGGCGACTCTCTCCTCGTCCCAGTGGATCGAGTCGTCCTTAAGCTGCGCGAGAGCGTTGCACTCCTTGGTTAGGTTATCGTAGGCCTCCTTGAGCTGCGACCTAGCCTCCGCAAGTCGCTCCTCCAGGGAGATCTTGTCTTGGCGAAAGATCTCCTTCTCTCTCTCCGCCTTCTCCTTCAAGTCGGCGAGTTTCGCGAACTTATTATCCAGAGTTTGGTACCTTTCGGTCAACACCTGGACTTTCTCTATGAGGATTTTTATCTCCTCATCTTTCTTGGAAATCACAGCCTCACGGGATTTGAGGAGTTGATCTCGCCCCAGGACCGCCTTCTCCAAAGCAATCCTTTTTTCATCTGCCTCGTCTATTACGCGGCGAGCGGCGACGATGTCTCGCTTCGTCCGCAAGATGAGGTCTAGTCCCTGCAAACAAGAAGATGGATGAGAAGAAATACTTAAAACACCAAAATAATAAAGTTTTTGGGTTAGGAGGTTCTACCTGAGCCATCCTCATCCCTGCCTCAAGGAAGAGGCTCTCGGGGCCTGGCTCGGGAAGAGAGCCGAAGGATTGAGGTGGGACATTCTCGAATAAGAATTTACAGATGGGGTGGAGATGGCGAGGAACAGAATACGTTCCACCACCGGAAGGTTGGGCAACGATCAGCCCAGACGGCTCGCGAGGAGGAGCCGTCGCCTCGCGAGCAGGTCCCTGCTCGGTAGCAGGAACCAGCTCGCGGGCAGGAGCCATCTCTCGAGGCTCCGTGCGCTCACAAGCCTCCTCAGCTGGGGGACAGCTGGACCCTACCCCATCCGGGGAGTTGTCAGCGATATTGATTACTGGCGGCCCGGGCGCGACCGCCAGTGAAGGATTAGCGGGCCCTGCTGGAGCCCCCCCCACCTTGCTCGCGAGAGGAGCAGGCTGATCGCTACCCTTCTCGGTGGATGGGTGAGATGGACCAGCAGATGTTTTCTTCTGCCTCTTAGAGCTCGTGCCCTTCAGCCGGGGCAGCAAACCTCTTTTTTCTCCAACTTGCGTCATCTCGACTTCTCTTACAGGTATTAAGCCCGCTGCTGCAAGGCGAGGTGGAGACAAGCAAGTCTCGACGTGCCTATCACCAATAGGCACCTTGTACACCTTTACGATTTTTTCGTTGATCCCCCCTTTCAAGTTCGGTTTTCTCAAGGCCGGGATACCTGCGAGCACAAATAGGGGTCAGATGGAGAAACCTTAAAAACCTTTTATTGAAGAAACGGATCACAATGCGGGACTGCCTACCTTCACAGAAAAAACGATTTACTCTTGGGCCCCTGGAAGAAGCAAATTCCCAATTTCCAGATGCGTAAAACCAACGCTTCCTCCAGCCGGGATAATTCGATGTGGGCTTCCCCAGCACAAAGTTATCCCGGTGCCAATAACATAGATAGTACCAGCCTTCGCTGGAGGGTGCCTTCTTCAAGCGGAACATGCGGAGGAACTCATCAGCTGTAAGCTCCCCGTTCCCGGCCTGAGCCCAAAGGACGAATGAGCTTAGGACCACCCTCCATCCATTCACAATAAGTTGCCCGGGGGCAATTTTATAACACCGAAGTACATCCCGGATGAAGGGATGGAGGGGAAGGCGAACCCCCAGAGTGAGTTGATACTCATAGAAGGCCACACACCCTGGGGGAGGGGAGTCTGGCGTCTCTCCGTCTCTGGGTAACCGGAGATCGACTGAGTCAGGGATCGAAAATCTCTCCCGTAACTCCAGCAGTCGGTTCTCCGATAGAATGGAGGGATATCCGGCCACTGTATACTGACCTGCCTGAACCCTTGCGTTACTAGAAGCAGAGGATTCCGGGGTAGCATCTCCTAAAGGAACGGTACTCTCCTCAGAAGCCATGGGATATTCAAAAAAAAAAAAAAGGAAGAAGAAATAGAATAATGGAAAAGGAAAGAAAGAGCACCAAAGGGGATTGAGGAAGACACCAAGGAGCTCCGGAGGAAGATGATGGAAAAAGCAAAGGAGGATTCTGAAATTTTTGTGAAAATCAGAAGATATGGTGGACTCCGTATATTTATAAGCAATCATTCCGCCGTATATGGTAGCACGTGGCGATCTTTCGTTCGGCACAGCACTCAAGCAGGCACGCCCATTAAATACTCGGACACGTGGCGAGCGCCTCTTCATTTCCTGACTGCGGAAAGGCTGGCGCTCATTAATTCCAGCCTAATCATGTACGGTGTCTCGGTGAAAGCAAGAGGCAGCCGCGCATGACATCAAGTAAGTCCTTTCCTTAAGGATTCTTGGCGGCAAGGACTTCGGGGGCATCTGTTATAGGCAAAATGGTGGAGATAAGATTTCACGTGGAAATGTCCATTCGACTCTCGAGATCATCTGATCGAGAGTCGAATATTGGACAAGTGCGGGACGCCCATTCGACTCTCGAGATCATCTGATCGAGAGTCGAATATTGGACAAGTACGGAACGCCCATTCGATTCTCGAGATCATCTGATCAGGAGTCATGGATGGTCAAATACGGAAAACTAGATTCGCGAGCAGACCTTCTCACAAGTCGTTGAAAGATATTACACCCAAAATATGTACTTGGACTCGCGACCACATTTTAACCTGCGAGCAGCTTTACTACGGGCGTCTCCTTCCTTTTCGGAGGCCATGACTCCAACTATGGCTTCCGGCCGGATCCAGCCGGATTTGGAGGGATTACCATCTAGGGGCGTGATTGTTGGAATAAATCATTGGGTTGGATCTGACTAAAAAGATAGGATCTTATCCCACGAAATCAGCGGATTCTCAGTATCGTGTGCGACATCAACGGGATTTCGACATCTCACGTAACAGATTGGATTGCTTCAGATCTATATAAGGGGATGGCTCCATTAAAGAGGAGGTACGTACTCATCATTCAATCTTGATCCCGTTTTGCTTGGCTTCTCTTCTGTGGCCTAACTTAAGCGTCGGAGGGCTAACGGCTGGTCCCCAGCCACCCTTATTTGCTGTCTTACTTCAGGTCTGGTGGTGGAAATCCCTGTTGGAGCGGAGGAGAAAAGCCGGAGGATCTCATTACAAAATTTGACATTAACAAACATGAAATTGGCTACAAGCTTCACATCTTAGCCCTAGCTGAGAGGTTCTAGCCAAGCATTGTCATACTACAACAAGAATCGAAAAGAAAAACTAAATAAAAGCATGAAGAACTAGAAAAATCGGAATCGACGGAGTTGTGGACACTCCACGGTGCTCTCCTTCACTTCCCACGACCTTCAATCTCTTCTAGGATGCCTTTAGACGAAGCCCTAGGTTCCCTTTTATAGAATAGTGTGGAAGATTCCAAATTGCACAAGGAATCACGGAGCTGCGCAGAGAAAATCAGAGCTTGTAGGACAAACTCTATTACGCAGCTGACCGGTCGGATGACCTTTCTGTGCTCATGGAAAGAGAAACTAAAACTCAAAAGAAAAACTATTAAAACCATAGAAAAACCATAAAAACCTTAGTTGGAGTTGCGAACGCTCCACAACGATCCTCTCCACCTCTCACGACTTCCCAAGCCTTCTATAATGCCTTAGGAAGAGAGTGGAGGTGGCCTTTTATAAGAAAAATCCCGCACCGACTTGGAAACTTCAAGAATCAGCGTAATTATTTCGCACTTGCGCAGACAGTTCTGATTGATCAGACTTATCTCCGATGGACCGGAGCACCCCTTTCCGATGGATCGTAATTCCTCCGATTGATCAGAAATCTATCCAGAGACTTATTCAAAAATCTGTTTTTCTGATGGGACTCCGATGGATCGGAGTTAATTCCAATAGGACTTCGATGGATCAGAATTCTATCCAGCAGCAACTTTGGACCATTTTCTGAACTTTCTACATTTTACTTTTTTAGCCCTGTAGCTCTGTAATATGACTTTTCTGGCCATTCCAGGTCTTCAACTTGATTTTTTCAAGGCTTTTTCTTCACTTCTTTGGCTCATCAAAGTTTGATCTTCTAATTACTCCAAATCCTTCAAATTAACATTAAATCCATGTCGTCTCTCTCTTTTACCTACAAACACAAAAACAAACATAAGTCTTTATCTTTAACAACTTAAACTATGTAATTGTATTATGAATATGGGTTCAGATATGCACAATTCATGACTCAACACACCCCTTAACCAGTATTTTGCTAGTCCCAAGCAAAACATGTATGAAACAAATCACTTCACTCTCAACTCTCTCTTGAAAAATATGCTTCTATAAACTCCTCGATATAGAAGCATAAAATTCAAAAAAAATTAGTGATAAGAAATTAAAATCTTAAACTATTTAAACATAGTAAGTGTTTACATAGTATCTCCATCGATTGATTGACGAATAGAGAATTCGAACATATATGATCTAGTGTGCATCGGAAATGTTCATCTCATGAATTTTCAGGATTACCTTCTTCATAATTCAGCTAAACTAAGGATCTAAAAATGTACAGATCAACCAAATGCCTATGACAAGTATTCGCCTTACCGTTCCTTCGATGGCTTTCACAATACTTTCCATTTCCAGCTTTGGTTACGATTAGACCATCCACTGGTTGGTAATAGGTAGCCCTTTTTAGAATTTTTCAACATATATTTAATAATAATCATGCTTTCTTTCTTCTTCTTTTTTCTTTTCTTTTTCATACACATATCTTCCATTCTTTTCTCTTTTTATTTCTCATGAACAAGGATGGACAAAGTTCCCTGGCTTGGTTCCTTAACACCTTAAATCTTAATCTGACCAATCTACAAATCTATATAATCCCTTCAAACCTTGAGAATCGTGTAATGTGAATTAGACTCGAAAGTGTTCAAATGTCTATTGATCATATAACTAGGAGAATTCATATAGAAAATTATTATATTACAGGTTTTTAAGAGTTTCAAAATCAATCACTTTATCTCTCTTTTCTCATACTCGGAACATCTCAGATACATAGAAACAAAGTATTTCAAAAGAGTTTTGAATTTTTAGAAAAATAAAAAAATTTCATACAAAATTGCTCGAAATGTCACAAAGTATTAGATTCATCTAGGAACCTCACCCCCAACCAAAATTGTATATTGTCCTCAATGTAAAAAGACTGTACTAATCAATAGCATGAGAGCAATGATAAAAAAATAAGGAGGGTGAGAACGAGAGTACCTGAGAGAGTCAAATATAGAAGTCTACAACTCCAAACCACTAAACAATTCAAACTAATAAAGCTACTCTATGCCTCCGTCAGACTAGGAGGTCAATCTTGATACACATGATCATCTAAAAGAATGGAATCTAGCAGGATTAGTAGGTGGAGTAAAAGGTTTTTTAGTAATACCATCCACCATCCTGCTTCATAATGCACATGGGTGATGTTTGTCGTTCTAATCCATTGAAAATCCTGCTGAAAAATTTCAGCGGGTTTCTCAAAATTATCACCCCATGTATTAGGAAAGGAGAATTTCTTCAGTTGGAATTCATCAAATATGAATCTCCTTTCCAACTTATCTGAAAAAATATTATTCAAGTAAGGATCATCCCAGAGATAGTGCACTTCAGTTTGAACAAACTAAAGAGATGTAGAGACTTGGAATTCTTCTTCACAAGTCGGTATGGTCTCCACATTTTCAGATTCTACCAGTGCTTCCACTATTGATAATTTAGTTTTATACTCCATGGAAGGGGTATTTTTGGGCACCGGTGAAGTTTCCCTTAAGTTATTAACAATGTCACGGATCATAGGATTATCTCAATCCTCAAAATATGCCAAACACTCATTTAGAGTATAGGAAACTTCGACCTTCTCGGTCACTTATGTAGGTTGGAATATGTCATCAACCACTACACTTTCAGAAATTAGCCTCTCCATAGGTGAATCAAGCACCAATTCATCAAATTCCTGCACAACAAAATTGTTCAAATCAGTGATTGTTGTCTTGACAATCAAATTTTTAGATTTTGTCCCTTCCAAGGCCTCATCAATATCTAAAATGACTTCTTCCTTGGAATGAGTTAAGCAAACTTCTAAGGTTTTGTAAGATTTAGCCGAGGGTGGCTCATCATCATCCACAATTGTATCAATGAAATTAATCATGTGGATCTCTTCTTCATCCTCTTGCTCATCCTCTTGTTGTTTGTGTAAGTAAAACACATTCAGCTTCATAGTCATATTTTCAAAGGATATTTTCATAACCCCATTCCTACAATTGATTATAGCATCGGCAGTTGCTAGGAATGGTCGACCTAGAATGACAAGAACTTGAGTGCATACATTTGTAACCGCTTGTGTATCCAAAATGATAAAGTCTACCGAGTAGTAGAACTTATCGACTTGGACTAATACATCCTCAATTACTCCTCTCATTATTTTAATGGAGAGATCCACAAGTTGTAAAGTTATCTTGATAAGTTTTAATTCACCAAGTCCAAGTTGCTCATATACCGAGTAGGGAATCAAGTTAACACTAGCCCCTAGATCGAGAAGTGCTCTATTGATCTGGAAGTTACCTATCATGTAAGAGATTGTAGGGCTTCCGAGATGTTTGAATTTGAGGGGAGTGTTTTGTTGTATGATAGAACTCACTTGTTCCGTAAAAAATGTCCTCTTGTGTACGTTTTTCTTACGCTTTACGACTCATAGGTCCTTTAGAAATTTGGTGTATGAAAGAATTTGTTTGATTGTATCCAACAAGGGAATGTTGATTTTAACTTGTTGGAAGACTTCTAGGATGTCTTGGTTTTTACTTGGTCTTTTGGTTGAGACAAGACGTTGGGGAAATGGGGCCATAGGTTTATATACACGCTTCGACTCTTCGTCTTGTGGAGCTTTGCTTAATTCACCATCACTCTTATAATCAACCGAATCATTAGGCTTTGCGGGCTTCACCGGTTCAGATAATTCAATTGTTTTTCCACTTCTAAGAGTGGTGATGGCTTGAACATGTTCCACATGAGGATGGGTTGAAGAATTGGTATTTGTTTCCAATTGTTCCTTGGGGTTAAAATGAGATTAGGTCAAAACAGTCCCTTTCTCCCTAACTCCTGGGTGTGTCTCAATTTTTTCAATCGAAATTTTAAGTTCATTCATGGCCTCCATGTTGGACTGATTTATCTGAGTTTGTCCAATCATGAATGCGTTCAATGTATCTTCAAGAATGCTTTTTTGGGGAGGCCCTTGGGAAGCATTATTTGTATTTACTATGGGTCCATTATTCCCATTAAGGTTTGGTTGACATCGCCAATCAAGATTATTCAAGTTAGAATTTGGTCCACTAAAGCGACGTTGGTAAGCGTTTATAGCATTCGATTGAGTTTGCAAGATATCTTGAAACGCAAGGATTGTTAGGCAGTCTTTTGTCAAGTGAACATCACTCTCACAAATACCACATACACTCTCAACGACCTCACCAGTGGTTATCATGTTAACACTCCTCAATTTTATGGCCTCAACCTTCTTTATGAGACCCGCCACCTTTGTATTTAAATCATCTTCCCCATCTAATACATATACTCCTTTCTCTCTTAGGGCTGACTTGGGATTACTAGTCGAATTGGAGATGTTCCAAGATTGTGCATTCTCAGCTAGAGAAGGGCACAAACCAAGCCAGCTCGAAAGCTCAGCTTGGATTGGTTTAAATGGAAGTTCAAACCAAACCACGCCTCAGAGTCAAGCTCATTTGAAAAACCAAACCAAGCTCAAACTAGGGTAGTACCAGCTGGCCTTGGCTCGAAGCTCGATCTGATTCGGCTCAATTTGATTCGGCTCATAGATTATAAGCACACTGTTTCCTATGGTGTGATCCACTTGAGCTTTGGATATGATTCCATTTTGGGATCATGTCCTAAAATGATATGAAAAGTAGATGCACAATGTAGATAATACATATACATGATGACATGGATAATACATAATACATATACATGAATGCACACTGTTTCCTTGCACTCGTAAAATTATCTTTGTATACTTTTGTTTGGAAAATGCTCTTACATGTCTATTTTGAAGTTGCACTCCTTTTGAGGATGTTAAACATCATTTAGTAAGATATGTTTGTGCTTTTTTTCTAACTTTTTAAATTCTTTTCTATTTAAATAAACAAGCAAAAAAAGAGCCATTGCCTGTTTGAACTTGGCCCGGCCTAGTTCGAAATTTTTTACCAAACTGATCCTGGCTCGAACCAAATTTTTCTGGAGCAAACCAAACTCGGGCCGCATGGGTAAGCCCGAAACCCAAACCAAGCCGCAAACCAAGGTGGCACAAAAACAAACCAAACCAAACTAGGGCTAACTCGGCTCAGCTCGGATTGTTGCCCACCTCTATTCTCGGCTAGCATATCAAAGTAATCCCAAGCATCATCGGGTGCTTTATTAAAAAATTCACCATTACACATCATTTGGACAAATTGGCGTATGTTTGAACTTAATCTGTCATGGAAAAAGTCAATCAAGCGCCACTTTTCATAACCATGATGTGGGCACTCTAATAAAAGATCCTTGAACTTCTCCCAACCTTGAAAAAACATTTCATCTCATTTTTTTGGAAAAGTTCATGATAATCCACCTTAGTGCATTGGTTTTCTTAACCGGGAAGTAATTTTTAAGGAACTCCTGGGTCATCGCAGCCCATGTTCCGATGCTTCTAGGTTTAAGAGATTAAAGTCATGCTTTAACTTTGTCCTTTAGAGAGAAAGGGAACAATTTCAGTTTGATTACATTTTGGGAGACATCATTAAATTGAAAGGTGTTAGTGATCTCCTCAAATTCACTCAGGTGAGCATATGGACTTTTAGAGTTGAGTCCATTAAATTTTGGGAGTAGCTTGATAATTCCTAGTTTAAGATTCACGTTTCCTTCATTATCTGGAAAGACAATGCAAGAAGACGTGGTTGTTTTCTCTAGTTGTAGATAATCTCTCAATGTTTTAACCGGTAGAATATAACATACCTCATTCTCATTACGTTTCATCCTAATTAGTGGTGCATCATGCTCAACATTCTCAACATGGTGTGGTTCATTCTCAGCCATGATTTCAGACGATTAAGGATTTCCTAGACATTTTCTCACTCGTCTGTGATTAACTAAGCTTTCAACTAAACCTCCATCACTTAGAAGTCGTAATGTATAATCACACTCCCAATGGGGCATAAACTCACACAAAAACTAAACTAAACCCTAAAATCTAAAAAAAAAAAAAAAAGAAGTAAAAACTAAAAGAGTCTAAGTTAGAACGGTGTTACCGGATTGAAGAACTATGTTAGTAAAGAAAATCCTACAAAATAAACAAAATATGTTAGTAAAAAAATTCTGAGAAAAACCTAATAAACAATAAATCCTCACCTAACCCATCTAACCTAACTATACCCTAATTACAAAATTCGTAACTGTTAACCTAATCCCCAGAAACGGCACCAAAAACTTGTTCGCTCGCCTTAAGTGTAAGGCTACGATGTAGTAATAATTCTCTGTAAGACCGAGGTCAATCCTTAGGGATTGTCGTAACAATTCTAAACTTTATAACTAGGATGGGCTAAACTCGGTTTTGTATCGATGGATGAAATTTAATAATAAAAAACTATCTACTTTATACTTAAATAAGGGAAATAAACACTAGAGCGCCAAGATCCACTTATAATCATTCAAAATGCGAATTCAAACCATTCAAGCCACTAACTCAATTGGAATCAGAGTTTTATCCCCATTCAATCGGAATATAGAGCAATTAAATCATCATAACATGTCTAACATAGATGGATCATCTATTGATATGGTTCTCTCATAAATAACTAAGGCATTGGGCATATCCCATCACACAGCCTAATCATTCACAGAACAATTGAGATCATATTCATGATTATTCCTCAAGCCTGTCACTAGACATGAGTTAGAAGTATGAATTGACCTTTTATTGATCAAATATCAATACATAAACACTTATCTCGGATCCAATTAAAAGATAAGAACTTCTTCTAGTTTGGTTCTAGATAAGCACTTAGGAAACTTGGTTTGTAAGATCTCCTAGCATCAACATATCATGATGGATCTAAGATCTCTACAACTCAAAATCCTATCAACAACACCCCATTGATCAATCTCAGTAAATCAAAACATTCCATGTAAGCATAATCACAAGAGATGAAAAATTAAACTAAAAATATCAACTTTATTTCAAACTATAACTACAATTGTTCATCAATAAATCCCAAATTACTTAAACTAATTCAAATTAAACATTGTAAACAATTATAAGCTTCACCTCTTAGCCCTAGCTAAGAGGTTTAACCAATCATTGACATATTAAACTAAAACTAAAAAAAAAAAAACTACTAAAACCATAGAAAAACCATAAAAACCCTAGTTGGAGGAGTTTTGAATGCTCCATGACGATCCTCTCCACCTCCCACGACTTCTGAAGCCTTCTACGATGCCTTAGGAAGAGAGTGGAGGTAGCCTTTTATAAGAAAAATCCCACATCGACTTAGAAACTTCGAGAATCCGCGTAATTATTATGCACTTGAGCAGACAGTTCCGATTGATCGGACTTATCTCCGATGGATCGGAGTACCCCTTTCCGATGGATTGTAATTCCTCCGATTGATTGAAAATCTATCCAGAGACTTATTCAAAAATCAATATTTTCGATGGGACTCTGATAAATCTCCGATGGATCGAAGTTAATTTCGATAGGACTCCGATGGATCGGAATTCTATCCAGCAGCAACTTAGAGCCATTTTCTGAACTTTCTACATTTTACTTTTCTAGCCCTGCAGCTCTAAAATATGACTTTTCTAGCCATTTTAGGTCTTCAACTTGATTCCTTCAAGGCTTTTTTTTCACTTATTTGGCTCATTAAAGTTTAGTCTTTTAATTACTCCAATTTCTTCAAATTAACATTAAATCCATGTCATCTCTCTCTTTTACCTACAAACACAAAAACAAACATAAGTCCTTATCTTTAACAACTTAAACTATGCAATTGTTCAACTTTTTTGGTCTACGAAATTCACGATTAAACTCTATGGAAGTGCAATTGATGTTTGTCATAATCGCAATCGGTATTACGACAAACCATTATCGCTTACGCATTCAGTTCAAAGCACGAACTGACCCTCTTCCTATTTCAATTGATTATCCTCTCAATTATCGAATGTCCCCTCATGCAGTACAATCGACCCTTGGTACTGAAATTTGTAATTATGCATTGCAATCCCGTTATGTAGGACATTGACAGAGATGTTGCAAGAAGGCCCACATATTGTGTTGAGAAAAGCAAAAAGACCTTTAGTAGAGCAAACTCCAGCGAATTGTTCGGCCGACTCTTCCGACAATTACCTTAGCCTAGAAAGGTTGACCATAAATACTTCTGGCTAAGTATGATGGAATCGTGTATGAAAATTTTCTTCCATATCGATCTAAGTTTGGGCCAAGTTGGCCAGTACGTTTATGTACCAAGTAAAGGTAGCTCTTATTAAAGAATTTCTAAATAACCTGAGCTTTAGAAAGTTATTATGGGATGCCTCACTGCATTGCATTGTGAAGCGGCCAATATGTTCTACGGTAGAGGTCTCATTATCTCCTAAAAATAGGGTGAACTTAAAGAACTTGAAACCTTCAGGGAACTCAAAATTTCGGTCAACCCATTCAGGATATGGTTTCCTATAGGTCGGCTAGACAACTTGTCGACCGTTTAGTTGAACCCCATACTCCTGGATGAGTCAAATAATATCATCTTGGTCAAGCGATCATTGCATGCCTAGCGGATTCTCCTAGTTGGGGACCCTATGTAGCCATTTAGGGTTTGGAGTCTAAGCTGCAAGGGAAACGCTCATTTGGTAAGATGAGGCAGGGAATTGCCCTCCCCACGGGAGTCTCTACCCTTTAGTAGCCGTTATGGGTGAGAGGCGCAGTCAACGTTTGCCCCCCAAGTGACTCGATCCTATGTTATCCTCGGTCGGGTAAAGTCACGATTGAAGGTTTCCCCCCGGGCACCTCAGCCTTATGGTAGTTGTTATGGTAAAGAGACACCGTCGAAGGTTACTCCCGGGCGCCTCAGCCCTTTGATATGTTTGGTAGGCAGCTGACACTACTTAGGGTTACCCCATTTTGGTATTCGGTTATCTAAGTTCCACTATAGCTAACCGGGCCTCCTAGAGGTCGCGCTCCAAGTGGCTCAGCCATGTGGTCATAAGATGATGGTTGGCAACTGTCTGCCACCTTCCCTCCCCCCACTTGCACCAGCCGGGTATTGACTCCAAGAAGGGAAATAACTTTGTCGGTCAGGATAATCTGACTGGTTATATAATTAACTATCTCGGTCATTCCTTATCGCCAATAGCGACGATAAAGGGTGACTTTGTGGTTTAATCTGAATGGCTCTTGTTGGGAGCTCAGTGGGTTGCTTTTCCTTTTGTCTAATGAGATGAAGTAGGGGAGAGCATTTATCAACGATTTCTAGTCTTGCGATGAGACTGTGGGTCGATTTCTCGCTTATCTCAAGCTGTGACCTACATAATTGAGTAACATATTACATACATCTAGTGAATTGTTCGAAGAATATAGCAAAGTCATTAAAAAATTGTTGGGAAGATGACCTTGCTTCAATGTCGATTGTGGACTTATAATGCTAGCCCAAGTCTTATTGCTCTTCCGTAGCATCAGCCAAGAACTAGCCTTTTTTTATTTAGGATGTATCTTACTCTATTGAGAAATAAAAGAACTTACTGGGTCCCATAGGGCATGTCAAAAGAGTGTTGATGCCAATTCAATCAAACTAGACCACTTGTGTGAACAAGGGCCTATATTCAATTTTGGTGTGTGGGTAAAATGCGCGGGCATGCTAGAGTCTATTCAACTCAAAGTTTAATTGAACTATCGATGTTCTCATGCATTGAGATGGACATATTGGAAACTGGACACGTGATCTAGTTATCCACTCAACCACCAATTTGCACTCAACGTTCAGGCGATCTGTGAAAGGGTAGGGTTAGCCCTTCCCAATAGATTCTTTTTACCTTGTGATAATAGATATGAGTCTATGGACTTAAGGACTTATTTTTTCACCTGTTCTTTAGTTTAATATTTCCCAAAGGGATAGGAATGTATAGATAAATAAAGAAGGCTAAAATATTATCGATTTTATTAATATTTGAATGTGTGGCCTATTACAATCAACAAGGTGTGAAATAACCAAATAAATAAATGAGAAAAAAAAGATAAATACCTGATGTGTCTATCAAACAAACGATTGGTGTAGGTGGTCAACAGGATGTGACCGAGTGGGTGTGATCAGCTAATTGAAACTTTGTTGATCACGGTCTTACAACTTAATATTGCAGCTATTTACTTCTACTCCTAAGGTACTATAGTGGGAGCCACTAGGCAGTAACAATGTAAAGTAGAACTAGGCTAGGCTATATATGCTAAGAAAGATAAATTAAAAAGTAGATTGATGTGTTTGGCATAGGGCCTCGAGCTCTTCTTCGAATGCTTCTTTTATAAACTGCAGAGGTAACAAAAACCTCGATGGGTTTCCTTATTGATCTTAGATCCTTTGCATATTCTGCTTGCCTTGAAAAGAAAGGACTTCAGTTAAATATAAAATTATTGGCTTCTCGAATCTTCTTCTCATAGTTGATCCCACTACAAAGATCTTCGTGACCTACTAAATGGATTTAAGATTGGGCCCAAGAACGTCAAGATTCCTTTGGTGAAGATAACCAAGTCACGATTTGGGAATCTCAATGGTTGATCCGGATGTCAAGTTGATCATGGCCACAACCTAATGGCCCACTTCCTCCACTTCAAGGTGTTTGATGGTCCAGATCAATTCATCCTCCCCGATGGTTTGTAGTGCTGGAGGGATTTGACAACTGATATGGATCTGTTATTTGAGATGGGTCAGATTTATCACATCAAGATCTCCCATTATCTTTCAACCTTCATAGTGGCTGGCTCGGATCTACCAAATACTAGTCTATTATTGGACAAATCATATCCTTCTTCAAACCCCCTTCCTATTCTCTCTATTCTAATCAGTGCATGGCTTCGAACCCAACTGGGCTGATGTGTCTATTTCTCCTGATCTGAGTTCGAACCATGGCTGGGTTCGCTTGGGTATCAATCTGATCTTCAAATATTCAGAATCTTCTCGAATGCTACAGCCTCTTCGAACGTCTCTGTCAAGATCTCCTATTTTGGAAGGGACTGTGAGAGATGGTTTTGCCGAGTGTATTATTTTCGGATATCTAATAAGATCTCCTCTCAGTGGGTCTCTTATAGGTGTACTGGGTATGATGCCTCATTAATTGGCATAATAAATGTAGCCACGTGGTATGTGTCGATTTTCTCTCTTAAAGGTGGGCGTAAGGGTTTGTGCCTTTACATTTATAACTGAATGCGTATCGTCGAAGACAGATCAATTGAAGATACTCTCATATGAGAGTAGTACTGCTGGTTATAGGGACGTAGTGTTGAAACATGGCAGCCATTGATTAGTCCACATCAAGAGCAAAAATGGGTGTAAACATAAGCCAATAAAAGTGCAAAAGGTTTTTCATTAATGTGACAATTAGAGATACAAAGAAAAAGAATTTCATAAAGCAATAATTGTACTTCTTCATAGTTTGCATTCTTTGATAAGAAACTGCAAGATTAGGATCACTAAACATCACACAAATGAAGATAAATGTCATCAGACTTATAACCTCAATGGGAGTGTGTAGACACCCCACCTTCGGCTACACTGTTGGTAGAGATAGCTGGATGAATGGAGAACCATACCCCCAAATCCCAAGTCCAAACTCAGCCAAACTCACCCTTGTAAGCCCCAATCCATAGCCCAACTCAAGCCTGAACCCAGTCAACCCACCCCTAAACATCAGCCTAAAAAACCCCCCATAAGAAAAATCAGTCAAAAAATCCTAAAAAAGTCAAACTCACTGAGTTAACCCACTGAGTCAACCCGCTGAGTTAACCCGTCGAGTTAAAACACCGAGTCAACCCGCCGACTCAAATCACCGAGTTGACCCGCTGAGTCAACTCACCAAGTCAACCCACCAAGTCAAAACAGTAACCCCGAGAAATGATCGTACCACGCGCTGGAAACCGAGGAGCATCCATACGGGCGGCCCACAGGGGGCCGCCCAAACATATTTACAAGATCTGCCACTCTCCAATGCTATAAATACCCCCTCCCCTTCTCATTTCAACAGACAATCCATCTAGAGAGAGCCCGTCCGTTCTGAGTTTTCTTCCCCACCTTTTAGCCCATTTTTCCACCAAGGAGAGCCCGAGTGAGGAGAGCCTAGCCCTGGCCCAGCCTAGCCTGACCACTGGTTCAAGTCTCCCAAGCCATCTAAGTCTTGATCCAGCCACTCGAAGCCAATCCTTGCGACACCTCCGTCCATCTAAGCTGTTCCTTACTAGCATCATCTCATTCGCATCCAGCATAAGTGCAACATTTACTTTTCTTCCAACCCCCTTGCTTCACTGCAAGCACTTTGATTATTCAAACACACAAGATGCATCCCGCATAAAGCACCTGTCAGTTCGAACGTATGCTCTGGGCTTGCCTGTTAGTGGAACCTACCCATCAGAAACTCTTACTGTTCAGACCTGCATTCATGTACATTTCACTACAAGCACTTTGATCATTCAAACACACAGCATGCATTCCGCATAAAGCACCTGTCAGTTCGAGCGTATGCTCTAGGCTTGCCTGTTAATGGAACCTGCCCATCAGAAACTCTTACTGGTCAGACCTGCATTCATGCATCATGTCATCTATGAGAATGTACGAGGATTAAAACAGACTTTCAAGTGTTAGTTCGATTCTGTGAAGTAGAGACCGTACTTCGGTACGGGCAGTGTGTGGGGTGCTTAACCTCTTCCCACCCTGTAACCGTGATCCCTTACCTCGAATCTCTGGCCGCAGATCAATAGGAGTCATTTTAGAGGAAGGAATCTTCTGATCCCCTTCTCTAACGTTTCTACGGGGTCTAGCCGACTGTAGATTCGAAGTAACTGGCTAGTGTCGACTCTGGTCTTATATAAACTCATTTAAACACATCCAGCTTAACACGACTACCAAACAAAGCCCTCGAGAATGAGGCAAGCCAGTGGCACAAACAGCGATTCGCACCCACCTCTCCTTCTTTTCCCAAAAGGAAAGGGACGAGAGCGTCGTGTGGGAGCACGGAACGGCGAGGGACAGAATGGCGACTCTGCTGGGTAAAAGCTAGTCCTACTAGTCGTGATCCGACTTGAAAAACAGAATCCTTCCCATACTTGAAAGTTACTAATCCTCATACAATCTCATCTGCATAGCATTCTACCCAAAACAAACAAAAAAATAAAAAATTCCAAAACCAGAAAAAAATAGAAAATCCCAAAAGCCAAAAAGAGTAGTCCTCACCATTGCGCCTCCTCGGGCTCAACGTGTTCGGAAACAACTTCCCTTCCACAGCATAATCCGCACTCGGGCACAGTAAGCCATGTCCGACCACGAAGAAGAAACTCATCTCTTCCCTGCTCTTGAGATGACCGAAGCGCAAACTCCAATGCAACAGCCAATTGAGAATACGCCAATCATACAAGAATTGGCACAAGGAATGAGAGCAATGCAAGAAATGCTCTTGCAATTCATGCAAGCACAAGCCACCGCAACAGCCAACAATCAAGTTGGCCCAGTTTAGCAATCTCAGCAGCCATGCCGGGTCCCTCCGGCCTCCAGTTCAAATCAAGCACAACTATCGGAGTCTGCCCAAGACTACCGACAGCAGCCGTCTCAACCCTTCGCTATGGGGCATCCTCCTCAATACCTTCCCGCGACGACAGGGCCATCGCAGAGCACTCACGTCGCAGGGACTTCCAGTCAGCTTCCAGTCAATCTTGCAAACAACAGTCTCAGTAGATCTCAGTATGTCCCCACCGAGGGGACCCCTTTTCAATTTCAGCATATCCCCACCGATGGGATTTCAATTCAATTTCCAGCAACAGGGACAGCACTGGCGAATGCCCACAATGGGGGTCAGTGTCAAGCCCACATCAATCAGCGGACAGTAGCGAATACCCAACAAGGGGGTCACTTCCCAGCATCTCAGCCTCCTGCAAACAGGAGCACTTTTCAATTCCAGCACATCCCCGCCGACGGGATCCCAGTTAATTTCCAGCAATCTTCAATTCAGCAATCTCCAGTTAATTTTCAGCAAGTGCCAGTTTAACCTTCAGTACAGTTTCCAATTCAGTTACAGTCATTTCAAGCACAAGTTCATCCGAATCCAGTTCAATCATCAAATCAACTTCAACAACCTGCGGTTGCTTTTCAGTAAACCCATAGGGTCGAAGACATCGACTACTATGCCGAAGAAGAACGTGCCTTACTCTAAGAGGCACCAGTCGCTCGAACGGATCACTCAGGACTGGACGAGTTGCGGGAGCAGTTCCAGATCTTGCAAAATCAGCTTCAGCGACAACAAGGAATTGATCTACCTTCGACCAGAGACTTGTGTCCTTTCCCAGATGCTCAAGTACCTCAAAACTTTGAGGTACCAAAATTCAAAAGATTCGATGGCAGCGGATGTCCCACAGCACATCTCAAGGCCTTCTGTGGAGAGCTGAGTGCAATCTTAGGAAATGAAGGGCCCTCATTCGTTTGTTCCAAAAATCCCTGAAAGGCGATGCCCTAGATTGGTACACCTCATTAGACTGCCACCGCATTAGGGCATGGGAACAACTTTCCCAGGCTTTCGTCGATAGATTCGCGTACAATCTCAACATGGCACCCAGAAGAGCCAACCTCGTAGCTCTCAGGCAAAGGAGTGATGAAACGCTATCAGCCTATGTGGGACGTTGGCGAGCTATGGCAGCCAGAATACGGACACCTATCGACGACGAAGAACAAATTTTCATGATTGTTCATTCAACATATCCAGGCATATCCGGATATCTCATCTCGCATCCATACGCGAATTTCTCACAGTTGATCCGTGCTGGAGAGCAAGTCGAAGCAGGAATCCGTGCCGGGACGATCTCCCCATGGCCTCATCAAGCCACTCCAGTCAAGAGGAACAGAGTGCAGGGAAGACCCATCGGATATGGGAACGGAAATCGTAGCGGTTCTCCTCCTCGCCCGACAGAGGTAAACAACATCAGCACCACTGCTCAGGGTAATCAATATGCACCCCCATAGGGACATCAACAGCATCAGCAGAATCAAGTTCAGCATCAACCTCAGAGGTATCAACCACGACCGAATCCTCAACCACAGCCACAACAACCTCGACAGCAGCAGCAGTTCAGAGGGAATGGTCAATACTCATACCAGAACAGGCAGAATTACAGGGAGCTCAGGAAGTTCACTCCACTTACTCAGCCACTTAGTCAAGTCATGACTATGCTGGTACAAAAGCAGTTACTCACTCTGATGACACCTAGGCCTCCTCCTCATCCTCTGCCTCCAAACTACCGAGAAAATGAGTACTGTGCCTACCATCAAGGGCGTGGCCACACCACTGATCGATGCATTACTTTGAAGAATGCCATACAAGATCTGATTGATGACCACAAGATCGTCATCTCGGTCCCTGGGACTCCTGTAGCAGCTCCCACCAACATTCTTCAAAATCCTCTGCCTCAACATCAGACGGACCCCAGTTCGTCTCGAGGCCCCACCGTCAACAGCATAGAAGAAGGAGAACGCCTCGATCGCTTCTTCTCCCCCATCCAGTCCATTCATGCCTACACTTATGGGCCAACAAATCCTCCTCCGATCATGCAAGGGACAAGTCCCTTTCCTCCTTCAATCTCTGAGCCAGCAGTACTCGAAGGAACACTTCCATATGATGTGCCAGTTGTGCAAGGGGCATCTTACAGCCCTTCATGCTGGGAGCCAGTCATTCTGGAAGGAGCACAATCATACATCGAGCCCGTATACAAACCTGTCATCTTGCAAGGGGCCACTCCAATTCAAGAACAATCCAATTTGCAATGGAGGGATTATACTCATCAGCAGCAAGAGCCCATTGTATTGGAAGGAGCTCCTCCAGTTGAGCCAGTCATATTGCAAGGGGCAAATCCTGGAGGTGTGTCAATCACACTACGGCAGCTGGGACGAACAGAGAAACCTCCTGTCATATCAAGAGGACTTGTATTCATTCCATGGGAGCCTCCTGCTCCAAGAACGGTCAAGCCAGGACCGCGACCTTATGTGATCTATGAAGACAAGCCTCGATCTTACCCCTTCAGCACAGGCAACAATGTAGTTCTCAAGGCAAAAGCTCCGTACGAAGAAGATCCGGTACCCATACCAGCACCGTTGCAAGAATCGGTGGTCTTAGAAGGCAAAGGTGAGGAAAATTATAAGGAGGTCCCATGGCACTATCGAGAATGTGCGGAAGTGGGAAACATGAATCCCGATGGGCGTTGCATCCAAAGAGATAATCAAAACAGAGGAGATCCCAAAGGCGCTCTCTCAGGCCTCGGCAACAAAAATGAAGCCGCATACGATGTGGCGACTTAGCTCAAGTCAATCCCTGCACAAATCTCAGTATGGGAGCTACTTTGCACATCTCGCATACACCGAGAAATGTTTACCAAAACCTTGAGCGATGCTCATGTCTCCTCTGATACGACACCAGAGATGATAGCATTGATGATTGGACAGCTCATGGCTCCACGTGCCATCACCTTCACTGATAATGAGTTGCCACCAGAAGGACGCGATCATGGGCGATCCCTCAACATAGCCTTACGATACAAAGACCTCTGTGTCCCGCTGGTCCTTATCGATAATGGCTTAAGCTTGAACGTCTACCCGCTCAAGACTGCGGAACGTCTGGGAATCAGTCCTTCTTCATTCCGACCCAGCACCATATGTGTCAGAGCATTCGACAACACCCGCCGATCAGTGGAAGGAGAGGTCGACATAGAGGTACAGATAGGTCCAGAAGTCTCCACCATCACATTCCAAATCCTGGATATATCAGTCTCTTTCAACATGTTGCTCGGACGACCTTGGCTGCACAAGGTTGGGGCTGTGCCATCAACCCTGCATCAACGAGTGAAATATATCTGTGGAAATCAAGTGATCTTTATCCATACAGAGAAGGAGCTCATCATTCCTTCTAATGCTCCTGCCACTGAACCAGACATCCCGGTCATCGATATCCAGCACTCTGAAGAAGACATCCCGTTTCATAGTTTCGAATTCTAGAATGTGAACTCTATCGCCAATCCAGAACTGATAAGGGTGGACCATGTCTTTTCACCGGCAGAACGTCTGAGCCTCAAATACCGAATGAAAAATCATTTCAAATCTAGAAAGGTACCGCTGATATATAACCAACGCAAATGGGGACTTGGATACAGGGCAATCTTCATGTACAAAGGAAGGAAGAAATTTCGGTGCTCACCCATCCAATTCGTCAAGCCAGGAGAACCTTGCAAAGATCCAAGAGGGAATCAACTGACTGCACTACACAAAGGCCTCCCGATGAGCCTAGTTTGGGCCACGTGGCCCCCCATTCGATGGGATTAGATTCTCGAACCGTCTAAGCCTCCAGAAGAAGGAAATGATGAAGATGAAGAAGAAAGTCAAATACAGCAGCTTCAGGACCAGGTTACTCTGATACCTGCTCCCAACCAGGGGCATAACCTGCCCACTTCAGCATCAATCAACCAGGGGCACAACCTGCCCGCTTCAATTCCAGCCAGTCAGGGGCACAACTTGCCCATCTCAACATCGATCAGCAAAGGGCATGACCCGCCCATCTCTGCAGAATCAACACCATCAATCATCAGCCAGGGGCAGAAGCAGCCCATCCATTGGACCAAGAAAGGGAAATGGCCAGCCCTGGATTGGTCCGATGTCCAGGTTCCAAACTCATGTCTAGCCGCGGAACCAGACGAACTGCAATGCGAGGTAAGTGATCCGGGAGGGACTGAGTACGACTCAGATCTCGAACCCGACCAGCAAGAAATCATGGCCATTGGGCTAGACCGTGACTCTTCGCCCGAATCATCAACCCCCACCTCTTCAGGGGAGGAAGTGTAGGGTCCTAAATGGTCATCCGTTCCCCTAACTTTTGAATCAGCCAGAGAGCCATCTAAGGGCTCTGGCTTCCAAAAAAAAACGCCTGTTTAAACAGCGATCGAAACTTTGGAACAAGCTAGGATCAATCATGGTCTGAAATGCCCGCTTGTTCAAAGTCCCGTGAATTTCAAAAATCCAAAAAAAAATCAAAAACTTTCAAAAGCCAAAAACATCTAGCATTTCCATTTCAGAAAAATCTCAAAAACCAAAAAACATTTCTTTTCTTGCATTCAATAATGTGCCAAGTTCGTCCAAAGAGTCACATGAGTTTGAAGTCGAATCATATGATTTTGACATCGAATTAGACTTCGAGCTCATGGGTCTGGACGAAGCTCGGGATGAGGAAGATGATGATCCGGCTCTCGAACTAGAGGATCTCCTCAAAAAGTTCGAATCTAAAGCCCATGTTGTAGCCGATGATTTCGAGATAATAAACTTGGGGACACTTGAGATCCCTAGGGAAGTACGCATCAGAAAATCGTTGCCACCCGAAATGAAACAGAAAATGATAGAGTTCCTAGCCCCTAGATTGTCCAACTTCACGTTTTCATATGAAGACATGCCTGAAGCTCAATGAAGAGCTCGTTGTACACCATCTGCCAACCAAGGTAGATATGAAGCCAGTGAAATAGAAACTTCGAAGAATGAAGCCAGAATGGGCTCTGAAAGTCCGAGATGAAGTCATCAAACAGTACAATGCGGGATTCTTGGTAGTGACCAACTACCCTGAATGGCTCGCCAACATCGTACCAGTACCAAAGAAGGATGGCAAGGTTCGAATGTGCATCGACTTCCGACATCTCAACAAGGCCAATCCTAAAGACGACTTCCCTTTACCACATATCGACACTCTGGTCGACAACACTGCTGGATACAAGATCTTCTCATTTATGGACGGGTTCTCAAGTTACAATCAGATCAAGATGGCCATCGAAGATCGCGAGAAGACATTGTTTATCACCCCCTAGGGAACTTTCTGCTACAGGGTAATGCCGTTCGGTCTGAAGAACGCAGGAGCAACATATCAGCGAGCAATGACAGCACTATTCCACGACATGATGAACAAAGAGCTTGAAGTATATGTGGATGATATGATCGTCAAATCTCGCATAGTTGAAGGGCACTTTGAGGATCTAAAGAAATTATTCAACAGATTAGAAAAGTACAAGCTCCGCCTCAACCCTCAGAAATGTATCTTCAGTGCAATGGGAGGTAAGCTCCTCGGCTTTATGGTGAGCGAGGATGGCATCAGGGTCGACGAGACCAAAACCAGAGCAATCATCGAGATGCCCCCTCCTAAAACAGAGAAAGAAATTCGTGGCTTCCTCGACAGAATTCAATACATCAGTCGCTTCATCGCACAGCTCACACCTATTTGTGAGCCCATTTTCAAGCTCCTTCGAAAGAATGTTCCAAAAGAATGGAATGATGATTGCCAAGTCGCCTTCGACCGCATCAAGAAATATCTCATGAATCCTCCAGTCCTAGTGCCGCCCACTCCTGGACGACCACTATTGTTATACATCTCGGTAGCAGCAGAAGCCATTGGTTGTGTCCTCAACCAGCACGACGAGACCAGGAAGAAGGAACAAGCAATATATTATCTGAGCCGAAAGTTCACCTACTACGAGGGCAGGTATTCCCCTATCGAGAAGACTTGCCTCGCCCTAGTCTGGGCAACTCAGCGACTCCGTCAATACATGATTGCATTCTTATTCTCCTACTCGCTCACATGGATCCGCTCAAATACTTGTTCGAGAAACCGGCACTCACTGGAAGGATAGCTAAATGGCAGCTACTCCTGTCTGAGTTCGACATCACCCATGTCACTCAGAAGGCAATCAAGGGACAGGCCCTCGCCAATCATCTTGCCGCTCACTCTCTCCTGGATTATCAACCGCTCAAGACATTCTTCCCTGATGAAGATCTCTTGCTTATCGAAGGGGAAGAAAAGAAGAAGAAGGATGAATGGACATTATTCTTCGACGGCGCAGCAAATGCTAAAGGGAGTGGTATTGGAGCAATCCTCTACTCTCCAGATGATGTCCCAAATCCTATCTCAAGGCGCATATCATTCGAGTGCACCAACAACATGGCAGAGTACTGAAGCATGCATCGTTGGCTTAAGGGAAGCCATAATCTTGGGCGTCAAGAAGCTACGAGTATTTGGAGACTCACAGCTTATCATCCATCAAACCAATGGCGAATGGAAAACCAAGGACGAGAAGTTGATACTATATCATATGTATCTTGAAAATCTGATCGAAGAATTCAAAGAAAAATAAGATCGAAAGCCTACCAACTGTTCGCTTCGCCTCAAGTGTAAGGCTGCGATGTAGTAATAAAACTCGGTAAGACCGAGGTCGATCCACAGGGAAATAGTAACAGCGCCACAAATCACTCCAGCAACTCAGTATTTAAAAGAAATCATATTTAATTAAGTGTTTACTTAAAACAGGAATTTAATGATGGATCAGAGATAATAGTATTAAAGCTTTCAAGGATCCACTTGTAGCAATCCTATGTCAATTCAGTCAATCCAAGTAGAAAACACAACTAGAATCGAAGTCCTATCTCTCATCTAGTTGGAAAATAAAGCATTCACACACATTCCATCACATTCAAGTTGAACTTCCAATTTCTAGTTCCATTCAATCAATACAAAACTCAAAACTATAGCCTGCGGAGTAACAGCCATGCCTCTGGACTATGGCCTGCTCAAGGATTACTATAATCCGAATTTAGATAAACAAACATGATAATCTCAGAGAATTAAGCCTGCTCAAGGATTACTACAATCCGAATTTAGATAAACAAACATGATAATCTCAGAGAATTAAAAGGAATTCATGTCCAGAGCACATAAACTCAGATAAAACATCTTAAACTACCATTATTTGGAACTAAATCATGTAAAAATCCGAACTTGAATGTACATTACTTGAATTAAACTGAAACCAACATAGAATTAGCTACAAGCTTCACCTCTCAGCCTTAGCTAAGAGGTTCTAGTCGAGCATTGTCATGCTACAACTAAAAACTCTGAAATAAAGCATAAAAAATAGGAAAACCCGAATAGGAGAGTTGCAGCCGCTCCACAATTGCCTTCACTCTCCAAACTCACGTTCCTTAGCCTCTCTGATACCCTAGGGAGAGCCCCTAGGTGTCCTTTTATAGCAAGCAACCTCCCTTGCGTCGGATTCTGCGAAAGACTACGCATTGCGCAGCAATTTTCGGAGTCCAGATTTAGAAAGGACTCTCCATATGCAGAGCTGACCGGTCAGTGACCGGTCGGACTGATGTTTTACACATTCCAGAGAGTGCTACCGACCGGTCAAGACCGGTCGGACAGACCTGTCCAACCTTCCAGCGTGCATACTCGACCGGTCATGACCGGTCGGGTTTTGTTTTTGGCTTTGTCCAGTATATACAGCCGACCGGTCAAGACCGGTCGGGCTCCAATGTCTAGCTTCCAAGTGTTCATGGCCGACCGGTCAAGACCGGTCAGCCTATCTTCTCTTTGATCAGGCTTCATGGCCGACCGGTCATGACCGGTCGGCCTTCTTCCATTTGCTTCTTTTTCTCTTCTTTTTCTCCTTTTTCTTCTTCTCTCTCTTCTCTTTGATTTCTTCTTTCTTTGGTCTTCTTTCATCCTTCATCCAAGAGCTACAAATGTATTCTTTTGGCTCGTAATTGAATGAAGTCCGCTCTCATCCCTATAATTACAAAACAAGTGTTAGGTAGGCCTTTAAACCATGAAAATCATGCAAACATGTAGTGTAATGGGCAATGCAATGTATAAATTGGAGGTTCAACACACCCCCCAACCAGCTTTTTGCTAGTCCCGAGCAAAACATGCGTGAAAACAATTTCAAACCTCCAAACCCAACTCTCTTCCAGAAACCATGATTCTACTCACTCCAAGATGTACAAGTATAAAATTTGGAGAAATTAGGTGATAGAAGATGACCCTTGGACTCTCAAAACATAAGAAGTGTTTACATGAAGTTCCCGCTGATTGAATGATAAATAGAAGAACTCGAACAAATTCAACCTAGTGTGTATAGTGAAAATTCATCCCATGAGTTCCTGGGATCATCTTCTTCATAGATTAGGTAAACCAATGATTTTAAAGTGCCCAGAGCAACAGCAAGCCAATGACAGGAATTTGCCTTACCGTCCTTCCGACGGCTTTCACACTACGTCCCATTTCCGGCTTTGGTTACGGTTCGACCATCCCCCGGTTGGTAATAGGTAGCCCTTTTCGGAATTTTCCACCATTTTTATTCCGTCCCGATTTCATCCTTTCTTTCCTTTTTCTTTTAAATTAGATAGGATTTTTAGAAATCCATATCTTCCGTTATTTTCCCATGAACAAGGATGGACAAAATACCCCGGCTTGGCTGCTCAACACCTTTAAATCACAGTCTAGCTAATCCACAAATCACATAAACCTGTCACTCATGAAAATCGTGTAATGTGAACTTGGTGTAAAGGTGTTCAAATTTTCTATTAATCATAACAATAGGGGAATTAACATATAAAACCATTATGTTGGAAGAAATTCAAGACGACAACATCGCACACTTCATATCTCCTCCTCTTATACTCATAGCATCTCAAATGTATAGAAACAAGATTTTCTAAAAGATTTTTGAGATGTTAGAAAATTCGAAAAAAAAATTATGCATATGAAGCTATGAAGCTCGAAATGTTGCAATATTCTAGATGAGGGATCTCATCTCACCCCCCAACCAAATCTTGCATTGTCCTCAATGTAAAAAGATAGTCAATTAGCATGAACATGAGAGCAATGGTAAACAATGAGAGAGTGAGAACAATAGTACCTGAGAGAGCGATCATGGAATTCTCCAACTCAACAACTAAACCTATTAAAACAGAAGAACAAAACTAAACCTACCTATGCTATACCTCCATCAGACTAGGAGATCAATCATCCTGATAGACAGGATCATTCAGGGAGATGGACATGTCCTCTAGATCAAATTTCTCAACGAATGGTTTAAGGCGTTGTCCATTAACTTTGAAACAGTCACCATTCGCTGCATTCTCAATCTCAACAGCCCCATGAGGAAAAACTTCTTTGACAATATATGGGCCGGTCCATCGAGATCGTAATTTTTCCGAAAAAAGATGAAGTCGGGCATTATACAAGAGCACTTTCTGTCCTTCATGGAAAGATTTCCTTAAGATGTGCTTGTCATGAAAGGCCTTCATCTTGCTCTTGTAAATTCTCGAATTTTCATATGCATCGTTCCGGATCTCATCAAGCTCATTTAATTGAAGTTTGCGAAGCGAGCTAGCCTTGTCAATGTCAAAATTTAGAGCCCAAATTGCCCAATAGGCTTTGTGTTCTATCTCCACAGGCAAGTGGCAAGCTTTCCCATAGACAAGTCTATAAGGGGACATTCCAATGGGTGTCTTGTAGGCAGTACGGTGGGCCCAGAGTGCATCATCTAATCTTAGGGACCAATCCTTGCGATCCGGTCTCACCGTCTTTTCCAAAATCTGCTTGATTTCCCTATTGAAGATTTTAGCTTGCCCACTTGTTTGTGGGTGGTATGGGGTACTCACTTTGTGCCTAATACCATATTTCTTCATCAAAGTTTCAAAAGGTCTATTGCAAAAGTGAGAACCACCATCACTAATAATGGCTCGAGGCGTCCCAAATCTAGAGAGTATGTTTTCCTTGAGGAACTTGAGAACCGTACGATGATCGTTGGTTCTACATGGAATAGCCTCTATCCATTTAGACACATAGTCTACGGCAAGCAGAATATAGACATGTCCAAAAGATGAGGGGAATGGTCCCATGAAATCGATGCCCCAACAGTCAAAGACTTCAAGATGTTGAATTGGGGTGAGAGGCATCATATTTCGACGGGATAATCCCCCTAACTTCTGGCAGCGCTCGCACGCTTTGCAAAACTCGTGGGTGTCCTTAAATAACGTGGGCCAATAAAAACCACATTGTAGAATTTTTGCAGTTGTTTTCTTGGCTGAAAAATGACCCCCACATGCTTGATCATGGCAAAAGGAGACGACTTGAATTGTGTTCATCATCGGGGACACATCTCCTTATAATTTGGTCTGGGCAATATTTAAACAATAGAGGTTCATCACAGAAAAATCTGCGCACTTCCCTTAGAAATTTATGTTTGTCTTGCGCAGTCCAATGAGTCGGCATCGCACCTATGGAAAGATAATTGGCTATATCAGCGTACCATGGTGGATGCATAGCAACAAAGAGTTGCTCATCAGGGAATGAGTCCTCAATAAGTGACTCGTCAATGGAATTTGGTAGGACTAGGCGGGATAGATGATCCGCCACCACATTTTCTACCCCCTTCTTATCTTTGATCTCCAAGTCGAATTCCTGAAGGAGTAGGATCCATCTAAGCAAGCTGGGCTTAGCATCCTTCTTAGAAAGAAGGTATTTCAGCGCCGCATGATCTGTATACACAATAACTTTGGATCCTATTAAGTATGGCCTGAATTTGTCCAAGGCAAAAATGACAGTTAGGAGCTCTTTCTCCGTAGTCGAATAATTAACTTGGGCAGGATTCAACGTCCTACTTGCGTAGTAAATGACATGGGGCTTTTTATCGTTCTTTTGGCCTAACACCGCCCCAATAGCAAAATCGCTCGCATCGCACATCAACTCAAAAGGCATGGACCAATCTGGTGGTTGCATGATAGGAGCGGTTGTCAACATATCTTTTAGCTTTGAAAAAGCTAATTGACATTCGGCACTCCACTCAAATTGGTTCTCCTTTTGTAGAAGGTTGCATAAAGGCCTTGAGATGTGACTAAAGTCCTTTATAAACCTTCTATAGAAACCGGCGTGTCCAAGGAAAGACTGCACATCGCGTATGCTTTTGGGTGGTGGTAGATTGGAAATTATGTAGATTTTCGCCCGGTCTACCTCTATTCCATTGGACGAGATGATATGTCCAAGGACTATTCCTCTTTGTACCATGAAATGGCACTTTTCCCAGTTTAACACAAGTTGCTTTTCCTCACACCTCATCAAGACCAACTTCAAGTGCTCGAGACACTAATCAAATGTACAACCAAAAACAGAAAAGTCATCCATGAATACCTCAAGAAACTCACCCACCATGTCCGAGAAAATACTCAACATGCATCGTTGGAATGTGGCGGGTGCATTGCATAACCCGAATGGCATCCTTCGGTAAGCGAAGGTACCAAACGGGCATGTAAATGTGGTTTTCTCTTGGTCTTCCGGAGCTATCTCAATTTGGTTGTATCCGGAATAGCCATCTAGGAAGCAATAATGGGAATGGCCTGCCAACCTTTCTAAAATTTGATCCATAAATGGGAGAGGGAAGTGGTCTTTCCTAGTAACCGTGTTGAGCTTCCTATAATCAATGCACATACACCAACCGGTGGTCACCCTAGTCAGTATAAGCTCGTTATTGGCGTTTTCAATGATGGTAATATCGGATTTCTTGGGGACAACTTGGGTAGGACTCACCCATTGGCTATCTGAGATGGGGTAGATGATACCCACATCCAATAGCCTTAACACCTCGGCTTTGACAACCTCCATCATGTTTGGATTTAGCCGTCTTTGAGGTTGTCTAGTCGTTTTTGCATTTTCTTCAAGGTGTATTCGGTGCGTGCAAACCGAAGGATCTATCCCTTTGAGATCCGCTATTGTCCAACCTATGGCTTCCCTATGTTCTTTGAGTAACTCAATCAACTTGAGCTCTTGGTCCTTCTCAAGGTGGGAGGCAATGACAACTGGGAAAGTTTCCTCTTGACCCAAATATACGTATTTAAGCTCGGATGGCAATGGTTTCAGGTTAAGCTTTGGTGGTTTGATGTTAGATGGTAAAGGTCTTGATGTGGTTGGTGGTAATTTCTCAAAATGGGGCCTCCACCGGCTAATATCTACCACCACTCTTTCTATATTTAATGCCTGCACAATCTCACTAATGATGGGATCTTCAGAATCCATGAAATGTGCTAGGCATGTCTCCAAGCTTTCTAGTGGTTCAAGTTGGAGGAGTTCTTCTTCTTCAAAAGTTTCGAGCATGTTCACATCGAAGAACTCATCATCATCGACATCCCTATGTCTTTTGCCCAAGTGAAACACATTCACTTCTAGTGTCATGTTTCCAAAAGATAGTTGCATCACCCCATTCCGGCAATTGATGATTGCGTTTGATGTGGCAAGGAATGGGCGGCTTTGGATTACCGGTATTTGGGTGCTAGCATCCAAAACCGGTTGTGTGTCCAAGACTATAAAATCTACTGGGTAGTAGAATTTGTCAACTTGGACTAAAACATCCTCAACTATCCCCCTCGATACACGGATAGATCTATCAGCGAGTTGCAATGTGGTTTTAGTGGGTTTTAATTCACCAAGACCCAATTGCTCATATACCGAGTATGGGATCAAGTTCACACTCGCCCCCAAGTCTAACAAGGCACGTTCAATCCGGTAGTCTCCAATGATACATGAGACGGTGGGACTACCGGGATCTTTGAATTTTGGGGGGGTCTTTTGAGTGAGGATAGCACTCACTTGCTCAGTTAAGAAGGCCTTTTGCTGCACATTATATTTGCGTTTTGTTGTGCATAGGTCTTTTAGAAACTTGGCATACGAGGGGATTTGTTTGATGGCGTCAAGCAAAAGGATATTGATCTTGACTTGTCTGAAAATCTCTAGAATATCTTGAGAATTTGGGAGAGATTTTGGGGCAACCAATCTCGAAGGGTATGGTGCTACGGGCTTATAAATGCGTTCCGGTTGTTGTGGAGCTAAGTTAGATCCATTTTCATCCTCAGAATTTACCGGATCATTAGGCTCATCAGGCCTTCACCGGAATAGTCTTGTCAATTTGTTTACCACTTATAAGGGTGGTAATGGATTTAGCTTGCTCCATGTTTTGGTTGGAAGGATTAGGGATGCTCACTTCATGTACTTGCTTTGGATTGGGTTGAGGTTGGGCCAGAAAGGTCCCTTCCCTAGCATTCAAACGTCCCTTAATCTCATCAACCGAGACTTTCAGCTCTTGGAACATTTGCTGATTCGATTCATTTATTTGCACTTGCCCTTGCATAAACATTTTCAAGGTATCCTCCAATGAGAATTGAGGTGGGGCCATATTTTGCATGGGTGGCCCTCTTTGGGAGTTGGTAGGATTGCCCGTAGGAGCATTCTTCCAACTGAAATTTGGGTGGTTCTTCCAACTCTCATTGTACGTATTACCTACCGGTCCATTGAAGGGCCGTTGATAACCATATGTGGCATTAGGCTGTCTCTTGTAGCACTTCCTTAAATGCAGGAATTGTGGGACAATCTTGCGTAGCGTGTAAGTCGGTGAGGCAAATCCCACATGTGGTTTCAACAGCTTCCTTGGACTTGGGAACTCCACTTTTGCTAAGTTCCATGGCCTCAACCTTCCTTGTGAGGTTAGCTATCCTTGCATTCACGTCGTCTTCCTCTTTAAGGACATAGATCCCTCCTTTCTCTTGAGTGGGCTTGGGGTTCTTGGGTTTATCCGAGGTATCCCAAGATTGGGCGTTTTCAGCCAACATGTCCAAGTAACTCCAAGCATCATCTGGATTTTTACTCATAAACTCGCCATTGCACATCATTTCCACAAATTGGCGCATATTGGAACTTAATCCATCATTGAAAAAATTTATAACTCGCCAACTCTCATAGCCATGATGTGGGCAAGCAAGCAGGAGTTCCTTAAATCTTTCCCAACACTGAAAGAAAGATTCACCTTCTTTAGCCGAAAAATTCATTATGGCCCTTCGAAGAGTGTTAGTTTTATGAGCTGGGAAGAATTTTTTCAGGAATTCCCGGTTCATCTCAACCCATGACCCAATCGAATGTGGTCTAAGAGAGTGAAGCCAATCTTTGGCTCTTTCTTTCAAAGTGAAGGGAAAAGTTTAAGTCTGATTGTATCCTCAGAAACATTGGGATAATGCAAGGTGGCCAACACTTCTTCGAATTCTTGCAAGTGTAAGGATGGGCGGTCAGAGTCTAGCCCATGGAATTTAGGTAAAAGTTGAATTACACCCGATTTTATGTCGAGGGTCCCACCGTTTGCTAGTAAAACTATGCAAGAAGGTGTAATTGCACGGGCAGGTTGTAGGTAATCCCGTAATGATCTCATTGGAGGAACATTATGTACCTCATTCTCTCCTACTCCTTCCTGGTTTGCGTTTGTAGTTGGAGTAGGGGGGGAGGATTCCTTAAAGGTGTTTGATCCATACTCCCCAAACTTTCACAATGCTCTTGATAATTCCGGACTCGTCTATGGACGGATAATGGTCCAACTAAACCACCTTCAGATTAGAGACGATTTGAGTGATTACGCTCCCAATGGGATATAAACCACTCAACCAGAAACTGAAACTAATCCTATCCTAGAAATCTGAGAGTAAAAAAAAACTAAAAAGACTAAGTTAGAAAAAATATCACCTGATGCGCTTGAACTAAAGAAAAATTCCGACAAAACAGAAAGAATTAGTTAGTTCTAAGAAAATCAGGAAGCCTATCTATTTCTACTTCTACAGTCACTGAATTATTTGAAAACTGTTATCTAATGTCCCCGGCAACGGCGCTAAAAACTTGTTCGCTCGCCTCAAGTGTAAGGCTGCGATGTAGTAATAAAACTCGGTAAGACCGAGGTCGATCCACAGGGAAATAGTAACAGCTCCACAACCAGCAACTCAGTATTTAAAAGAAATCATATTTAATTAAGTGTTTACTTAAAACAGGAATTTAATGATGGATCAGAGATAATAAGTACTAAGGCTTTCAAGGATCCGCTTGTAGCAATCCTATGTCAATTCAGTCAATCCAAGTAGAAAACACAACTAGAATCGAAGTCCTATCTCTCATCTAGTTGGAAAATAAAGCATTCACACACATTCCATCACATTCAAGTTGAACTTCCAATTTCTAGTTCCATTCAATCAATACAAAACTCAAAACTATAGCCTGCGGAGTAACAGCCATGCCTCTGGACTATGGCCTGCTCAAGGATTATTATAATCCGAATTTAGATAAACAAACATGATAATCTCAGAGAATTAAAAGGAATTCATGTCCAGAGGACATAAACTCAGATAAAACATCTCAAACTACCATTATTTGGAACTAAATCATGTAAAAATCCGAACTTGAATGTAAATTACTTGAATTAAACTGAAACCAACATAGAATTAGCTACAAGCTTCACCTCTCAGCCTTAGCTGAGAGGTTCTAGCCGAGCATTGTCATGCTACAACTAAAAACTCTGAAATAAAGCATAAAAAACAGGAAAACCCGAATAGGAGAGTTGCAGCCGCTCCACAATCGCCTTCACTCTCCAAACTCACGTTCCTTAGCCTCTCTGATACCCTAGGGAGAGCCCCTAGGTGTCCTTTTATAGCAAGCAACCTCCCTTGCGTCGGATTCTGCGAAAGACTACGCATTGCGCAGCAATTTTCGGAGTCCAGATTTAGAAAGGACTCTTCATACGCAGAGCTGACCGGTCGTGACCGGTTGGACTGATGTTTTACACATTCCAGAGAGTGCTTACCGACCGGTCGGACAGACCTGTCCAACCTTCCAGCGTGCATACCCGACCGGTCATGACCGGTCGGGTTTTGTTTTTGGCTTTGTCTAGTTATATACAGCCGACCGGTCAAGACCGGTCGGGCTCTAATGTCTAGCTTCCAGTGTTCATGGCCAACCGGTCAAGACCGGTTGGCCTGTCTTCTCTTTGATCAGGCTTCATGGCCGACTGGTCATGACCGGTCGGCCTTCTTCCATTTGCTTCTTTTTCTCTTCTTTTTCTCCTTTTTCTTCTTCTCTCTCTTCTCTTTGCTTTCTTCTTTCTTTGGTCTTCTTTCATCCTTCATCCAAGAGCTACAAATGTATTCTTTTGGCTCGTAATTGAATGAAGTCCGCTCTCATCCCTATAATTACAAAACACGTGTTAGGTAGGCCTTTAAACCATGAAAATCATGCAAACATGTAGTGTAATGGGCAATGCAATGTATAAATTGGAGGTTCAACACCAACATCAGAGGAAGGCGGTGGGCATCACAAAGCACTGGAGGGAGTGAAAGCCAAGATAACTCCCAACGAACATTCCAGTCACGAAGTTAAGCGAACATCCTGCGATACAAAGGCTCGCTCATCCTAGCTGTATGCGGAAGAAACTCCATGATGTGCCGCATAAGATCTGGGCGACGGGTGTCAGGAAAAGGTACAGGAACGGTCAGCGAAAGACGCTCCCATAACCAAACTAGATCATAAGAAGGAAAAGAAGTTCAGCTAGAGCAAAGCAATTTCTAAAAAGTAAGAAAGAAAAGGTACAGAAAAGATACCTGAAGAAATACACAGCAGCCGCGAAGGACACGAGTGCGGCCCAGGGCACAGTCAGTCAGCCCATTAAACAGCTCGACCAAGATGAGAGAAATGATCCCCTGCCGTCGGATAGCTCGGTTCATCACCTCAAAATGCAAAGGAGTCTAGGACCTGCGCCATCCCGAGAACAACACCTCAGCTATCAAGCAGAACATCAGTGCGTTCAGAGCAAGGATAGAATCGGCCACACTCCGAGGACCCGAAAAAAGATCATACAGTAAGTCTAAGGAGAACACTACAGCATCCTGGCCGGCAGCTGCAGGCCGAACAAGATAGGGGATCCCAAACCAGTTCTGTGGTGTGGCAGTCTTCGACGATGTCTTCGGCGAGAAATACTGAGTATAATCCCAAGGAAGGCTGTCAAGTGTGCAAGCTCCTCCAAAGAAGGTCCCATCTCCATATCGTTGAACGCAAACAAGTTCAACGAAGGGACCCAGTCAATCAAAGCAACTCCGAGCATCCTCCAATCAATGTCAACTCTAGCCATAATGGATCAGACTGCTGAAGCCATAGGACTCCAAATCTTGAATCTCATAAGCTGACAAGCTGTCAAGCCAAGCAAGCAGTCGTGGCGAGCAAGAAGGACGAGGAAGCAGCTGACAAGTCCTCACAGGTACCCCCTCCAGAACAAAAGGCCCAGAAATCAATAACAGCTCATCGAGGATCGAAAGATCAACGGGCGAAGGAGAAGGAAAAGCTGGAACCTCTGCAGACTCAACAGCCCCTGACCTGCCCTCAGTAACGACTATGTCTGATATAGTCGCATCACTGTCTGAAACCGTCATAACCTCAGCCGCATGAGAAGACTCGCCCACCTCATGAACAGAGTGCGTAAAAGACCGACGATCAGGAGAAGGACGATACTCTCCATCAAAAGAGCTATCAATGAAGATCACACCACACATCGTGGCATCCTGGCCAATCTGACCATCAAAGAATGCATCTGAGCCATCAAAAAGGGTCCCGGCAACCCCGATCGAAGAATCAACGGTCAGATCTGGACCTGCGGCCCTCTCCAACAGGAAATCATGAAACCAGTCATTATCCTGGCCGATCAAAGGGATCATCGAGGCATCCACACCGTCCATCATCAGGGGGACATCATCAATGATCACATCAAGTCCACCCAAACAAGTATGCCGCACATCTCGGCCATCATCAAGAGCATCCAAACCATCAAAGGTATCATCTGAACCATCCATCCCATCCAGACATGAGATCAGCCCATCTATGTCCATCATGGTCCCATCACCTCCATCAATCACATCATCTAGGTGGCCCACATTCAAGGGGTTCATAGCCTCACCTATGTCCCATCCTCCCATCTCATCCATGCCATCCATCTCTCCCATAATGAGGGCCCCATTCAAATCTGAAATTTCAGCATGGCTGCCATTAATGGGGCCATTCAAAGCTCCACCAACCACCATCCCTAACCCCTCATCAATGCCCCCATTCAATGCACCATCTCCACCATCCATTAAAGAAATCCCTCCATCATTAAAGCCTTCAACACTTTCTGAAGTGTGGGACCCACTATGGACAGCCCCCACAACCCCTAAATCTCCACCATCCATTGCCCAAGAAAGGACAAAGCAAGATGAGGACAAGATGAGGAGGAAAGAGGAGATAAAGGGAAGATTCATGGTTGAAATCAAACCTGGACGTACAGAGCAGGTGGAGACAAGGGCAGTAGACAACAGAGAATGTCCGAACCTGAGCCAGCCCAGGCCGCACAAGAGGCGAGCCTTGGACAGCCCGCTCTGGGCCGCCCGTACGGACGCGCTCCCTCTCTCTCCACGGGATTGGTTACATGGTTCTTGGTAGGTGAGGCTGACAGTCCACATCAGCAGATGGCACCCTGAGGGCCTCCCAAGGCTCTAATCCATCCCAGATTTCGATTGAGATTGATCAGAATCATTTGGGAGGTACCCCACCTGCCCAATCACGAAGCGCTGCGGTCAGAATGGGTTTGATCAAGTCAAAGAGAGGGAAAGATGATCAAGAGAGGGCCACAAGCAATCTGAGCCATTCGAAGACCAGATTATTATGATCCAAACCATGGAAGAGCTCGCATGAGTCATCAAATAGCAAGACCAAGGGTTTGATCATCAAAGGAAGGGTCAGAATCCAAGATCTGATCATCAAGTGGGCCCACAAGGCCAAGTCAAGCGATCTGAGACGTTCAAGTCATCATCCACACCAGGAGAAGCCTTCTTAGCCTCACAAAACATCAAGAAAGGGTGCTCCAAAGTAAGGCCGAGGTCTCAAGTGGGCTCACAAGGCCAAATCAAGCCGTCTGAACCATTCAAGTCATCATCCATGCAGTTAAGAAGTCTCATCTCCCACAAGTCATTAAAGAATGAGTCAGAAATCAAAGCATCCAGGCGTCATCAAGTAATCTGAGAAGAATTGAGGTTGTATATTCATCCAAAAGATTTCGATACAGAAGAAAGTAAAAGCAAAAAGTTGTACATCAAGCAAGTTGAATACACCTTCACAAAAACAGGCTACAAGTCGCCAACATAGTCGTCATCGTCCCTCCTCTCGTCCCGCTCTCGACAATAAAGATCCATCAAAGGAGCTGTCATTGAGCCTCCAGCGTATCTGCGACGGCCCCCTGGAACATAGAGAGGAGGAAGCAGGAGCCCCTGGCCGTACAGCAAATACCACTCATCATAGTCGGGATCCAGGGATCGTGAAACGAAACCCGGGCTGGCCCACAAGAGCATCGGCCATCTTGTCAGCAGGGATCTGAGCAGCTGGAGGAGGTGCAGAACAAGGGACCCGAGCCACCCCAGTGACCTGCCGAAGCAGCCTCTCACCCAGATACCACTGAAATGATTCAGCATCAGAAAGCATGATACGGAGACATGAAGCATCATATGCCTCCACACGCTGAGGGGTGTAATAGAGAGGGAAGCTGGCATACGGCATCTGAGCGAGCTACAGCAAATGAGGTCACCACGATCAGTTACAGTGCAGAGCGAGGGATAAGGAAAGCAAGATACTTACATCATCAACGGTCAACCCGTCTATGTCAGCACGCCAATTATCCCTAGAAACTCGAGAGTTCCGCTGACGGTTTTGTTGGTGCCAGTATATGTGGCGATACAAAGAGGGCTCAATATCGTCTCGCATCCTCGGCGCGAGATGGGGAAAATGGTCATAAAAGCAAGTCTAGGCAAGGTCACACCTAACAATTAAAGAGAGGAAGAGGGTAAATGTCTCCAAGACAGGAGAAAGAAGAATTACTTCAACGACAGGCCAGAAACCTATGTAGGACCGACTATTCCGACTGGTTTTATCCAGACCCTGAAAAATATGAGTCAGGATAGCCCCGTTCCAATTGTAGGAGTGGTGAAGATCCTCGACCAAACGAAGAAATTTAGGATCAACCCTCTCATTGGCATGGCAGAGAAGAAAGGACCCAAAGGCATAAGTGATCATGGCCCGTGCTTTGTGGAGGGCCTCTAGCTCGTAGTGGGGGTGACGGAGGCAAAAGTGTTGTAGAACCATCGCATCTTTACTTGATGGCCTTGGAATTCATCCTCAGGTGGGACATCACCGACAAGCCGTAGCCAGTCAGTGGAAGTGATGGGAGCCAGAGAGCTGACTTGGGGAACAACTGCCCCATGAAATGGAAAGCCAATTTGCATATAAATATCTAGGGGAGTTATGCCCCATTCGCCACAAGGCAATTGAAAAGTGTGGGTCTCATCCAGCCACCTCTCGCAAAGGGCCGCGAGCATCATGCGGTTGGCACTGTTGTTATGGAAGCGTAAGGTGAGGAGGCCAGTAAAAGGAGTACCAGCCAATACTCGTTTAAGCAAAGGCTGTAGATGCTTCACCCAGTTATCCCAGTGATCCCTGGTACCTCGACCCTTGATGGTAGGAAGAGGTTGGTGCTCCATAGCCAAGGAACACATATGGTCCCCTCGGCGGATGATGAAGGCAAGATCATCCTCATCAATCACTCGACGTCCTCTGGTACCGTCTGCCATTGAATCCTACAAGCTTGGTAAGGTAAGTCCCTATCCCTTACCCGTTAAAATCCAAATCATCATCCAGGAAACCCATGGGATTGGACTCACATTCAAATGCAACAATCCAAAGTCCGACTCCATGTGTTACCTAGGATATGTGTTGGGCCCATTAAGGAAGGCAAGGCCCACCTTAAAGAAGGTTGCATACCATGGCTTAGGCAAGAAAAGTCCATCATCCAAGGACACATTTTGGACAACAAATACACTCAAGTGCCATGAGATCAACAAGGGATAAGAATCCTACTTCACATGAGAGGCCCCTCTTCAAAGTCCATATGTGGCCAAGGTTGATCCACTTTTTATACCAAGGCCATGATTCTCATTTAAGATGTTTCCATCTTTCTACACATGTACATGGACAAGTGGGGAATAGGGAAGTGGGCCCCTAAGAGCAACCCAAATACCCACCTCAATGGATTGAAGGGAGCACATAGCCCACTTGAAGAACATGAGGACCCATTCATGGGTTAACCATGGGCACCCCTATGTGCACCATCTTGATGAAAGTTTTGACCATGAGAGCACAACATGGTGGTCTACCCACAAACATATGAATCAAAGAAGCTAATGGTAAAAAGTTGATGCACATAGCCCACATGAAGAATCAAAGTTGGAAATGCCCATGTAAGGGCAAGTTTGGGCAACCTATGTGCACCAATTTCTTTACAAAACAAGGGGACCATTTAAGCACAAGAGGGCATGGCTTGATGAGTCACCCAACCATCACGAGAATGGCTAAGAATGATATACATAGCCCACTTGAAGATCAAAATCCAAAATGCCCCAAAGCATGGGACAAAATTGGGCAACTTATGGGTATCATTCTTTCTCACAAATTGAAAGAAAAATTACTCGTATTTGAGAATGATGGTGGATGACCCACCAAGCCCCCCAAAGGAAGTTCAAGGAGCTATGGTTGCATGGATAGCTCACTTGAAGAGGAATCATCCACTTGAGATTGATGACATTAAGGGAAACTCTTGAGAACCACTTTCTTACCACATGAAAAAACCATTTGAACCTAGTGAGATTGTTGGAACAACTCACTCATGGGACTTGTAGATGATCAAGTAACTCAAGTCCTCCATCCATCAAAAGAAAAAGCATGAAAGGAAAAATCCTACAAGAACAAAGTGTAGTGGTGCACACATGGTCCAAAGAAATCCAAGCTTCAATAAAGGCCCAAAAGCCCATCCGTATGGAAAAACTCCAAGGAACCCACCACACTTTGTACAAGGATGTACATCATAATCAAGAGATGGTAGAAGATTTGGGCTACTTGTCCATAAAGGCCCAATAAGAAATCTAGCCCACTTGAGATCCAAGTGAAGAATGGGCTAGTCACTTTGTCCATACACATGTGAAGAAAGATGGGGCCACCCAAAGTGAGCCCCATGAGCCCAAAACTTGTGGTGGGCCCTACCATTCCCATGGGCCCAAAACTTGAAAGGAAGATGGAAAAGAAAAGAAGAGCTTTAAGGAAAAATGACAAGGGCAAGAAAGCATGAGGGAGCACAAAATGAAGCATTGGGCCCATCAAATACACCAAGGGCCATAACTTCACTTTGAGCCCATTTGATACATATGAAAAGAGGCCCAACTCCCATGAAGAAAGATAGGGTATTTTGCCATGCACACTTGATGGACATGGCAAAATTACCCTTTACATACACATGAAGGGAGTGTAAAAGAAGAAAAGAAAGAATGAAAAGGAAGCTTGCAATGTCCTTCTCCATGCACCACCTTTAAAAGAGATTTGAAATCTAGAAAATGGCCAAAAATACTTGGGCCCACCTTCACTCCTTTTGGAATAGCTACATGGAAAAAGAAAAGAGTCATGAGAAGAGACAATGAAGAAGGAAAATGACAAGAAAGAGAAAGGGAGTGGTCCATACCTTTACCACTCACCAAAGAGGGACCACCTTGCTGTCCCAAAACTTCTCTAAGGCCCACCACTTGAGAGAAGCAAAGAACCACCAAAAGGAGAGAGAAAACTTTGAGAAAGAAAGAGTATGAGAGAGAGAAGAGAAAGATTGCACGTTGGATGGGGTAGGGGTGCCCCATGTTATATAGAAAAGGGGGGTGCACCCCTTTACCCAACCCACTGAAGAAACCAGGGTCAGAGGCGGTCCGGGCGGCGCCTAGGGGGCCGTCCTACCCTCCACCTAGGTGAAACGACTTCTCACCTCCTCTCCTTGGGAAGAACTCCTCCTTGGGAAGGGTGGTTGCAAGTGAATCTTGTACCTCCTTGTAAGAATGAAGTGATGGAAGAGAATGGTGAGAAAAAGTAAGAAATCTCACCAAAATCTCATCTTTTGAGAAATTGGTGGGAAATTGTCTTGATGATGTGGAAAAGCTCCATGGAATTTTCAAGGAAAAGAAAGGAAAAATTGACTTAGTCAAACAATGATCTCAACCATCCAAAGTCATGACCTGATGATCTGAACCATTTCAAGAAGAATCCCAGGAATCTCTGCCCTTTATTACTGTTTACTTGTATATAGTTTTGGGTCCGAAGACCTTAAACTACGTCGGGATCGACATCCCGAGAGATTTTCAATAAAAAAAAAAGGCATCGGTCTTCATCAAGATCTGATGACTCCGGATATTTTCTAAAAAAAACAAAAAATGTGATTTCCAGCATCGCTTATACATATTTTGGGTCCTAAAGACCTTAAACTACGTCGGGATCAATATCCCGAGGGATTTTAATAAAAACCAGCATCGATCCTAGCCGTTCAGGCCAAGATCTGATGACTTGGATCATTTCGAAAAAATCACAAAAAAGAATATATTTTCAGCATGTATACATTTTGGGTCCGAAGACCTTAAACTACGTCGGGATCAAAATCCCGAGGGATTTTCAATAAAAACCAGTGTTAATCTTGATAGTTCAAATTGAGATTCAACAGCCTGGATCATTTCAAAAAAAATCATCAAAAAGAATGTATTTTCAGCTTGTACATAGTATGGTCCGAAGACCTTAAACTACGTCGGGATCAAGATCCCGAGGGACTTTTTAAATAAAAACCAGTAGCAGTTTGGATCGTCCGAATCAAGATCTGCTGACACCGAACATTTTTCAAAAAACAAAAAAATGTGTTTGCCCTACTTGTACATATTTTGGATCCGAAGACCTTAAACTACGTCGGGATCGACATCCCGAGAGATTTTCAATAAAAACCGGCATCGGTCTTGATTGCTCAAGTCAAGATACGACAACACCGAACATTTTTCAAAAAATCACAAAAAATATATATATGCATTTCCAGCACTCTCTTGTACTTGGTCCGAAGACCTTAAACTACGTCGGGATCAACATCTCGAGAGATTTTTAATCAAAACCGGCATCGATCCCAGCTGTTCAAGCCAGGATCAGATGACCTGGATCATTTCTAAATACTAAAAAGATTTTTTGAGTTTTCCATAAAAACCAGTATCAATCTCAACCACTTGATTTGAACTCTGGAACCTTTTAAAAAAATAAAAAAATAAAAAATTTGCCATCAGTTTCAACTGCACAAATTCATCCCCAGCGGTCCGAAGACCTAAAACTACACTGGGATTAACTTCTCAGGGGCTTTCTTTCCTAACCTGTTCCAGACATGGCTGACACTTGATCGTACGGGTATCTGGAATCTTTTAAACAGGTAAGGGCTGAGGCAGGGCAGAACTCCGCAATCCTGTTCGTGTTGAACGCACCGTGATAGACAACCTTGATTTGGAAGTCGCTGTTGAATCTGACGGATGTTCCCTGTTCCTAAAACTCATGAAGGGGATTAAGGCTGTTGGGAGGTGGAGCGCACCCTCACGGAATTGTGAGCAACGTAAGACCCCAAACTGGATTGACTAAGGGAAATGTGAGGATGTGGCTCATTTTGTGGCCGAAGGAGTCCGTCGAACGATACGTGGTCTATGTGCATTGCGCACGAGGAACAAGCAACTTTGTGGGTGTGTTGACTGAAAATCCTCAAAATCCCCTCATCCGAAGATGTAAAACTACGGCACTTAACTGTGTGAGACTCGTCTTGCTCGCTGACGTAAAATGGATTGGGTGCCTTACCAGCAGTAGAAGCTGGAAGTGGATGAAAATTCCACACATTTCCTAGCATTTCAGAAAAATCACAAAATACCAAAACATTGCAAAATCACCTTTGCAAAAAAAATATATATATTTCCCTTGCTTTCAAATCAAATATTTGTAAAATCACAAAAAATATTTCCTTTGCTTTCAAATCAAATATTTTCAAAAATCACAAAAATATTTCTTTTGCTTTCAATAACCGATCTCTATCCTGACCACTCAGGTAAAGATTCGGACCACATATTTGCAAAAATCACAAAAATTGGCACTATCCCCAAGCACTACACTTCAGGAGTCTTGAACTCCACTCTCTTCACAATTTGGGAAGACGGATTCAATCGCCCGCAAATTGAAATGTTGACTAAAACTGGCGACTAAGCACTATCTCAATAGCATTTATGCCCAGAAGAACATCTTGAAGTCAGATAACATTCTCGTACATTCTCATTAAGTAAAGTAATAGCATCTTGGGACGATGGACCTGATCGATCACGGGTCGGGATCTTGACCAACTCGCTGACCAAACACTCGTATAAAAAAAGAAAATCCCCAGGGAAGCACAACCCTGCAAGCAATAAGCTCAAAATTCTCTGCATCTCTAGCAAAAGCAAAATCATCAAACTGAAAGAGAATGAGCCAAAGTCATGCATTCATCATGCATCTCCATGCATCAACATCCATCGCATCAATCATCATGTTTACCTGCTTTCAAAATAAAGTCGGTTAGCCAAAGACCCCACAGGCATCCCTAGTGGAGGCACGTGCAGACCAGATTTCCATTTTAAAAGACAAAAAAATATATCTCTATTTGTAAATAAAAACCCCACGGAGTATCACTCCTCAGAGTGGGTATCTTTTCAAAAATCCAAATAATATTTTCTCAGTAGAGCGTTCTGCCTCCAAAACACCAGGAGATCTTCCATATCTCTGGGTAAGAGCCGACGTAAAAATCAAATAAGATCCGATGTCTCGCGGTTTCCCCTGGAGATCATCGGATCCAATGCACTCAAAGTACGGTCGAACTGAACTCCAGTGTCAGTGCGGTCGTACTACATGCCAAGATACGAAAAGATGAAAGCCAAAAGGCTCGGTCAAAGAAACCATTTTGAACAGGTGGAAATAATGAATTGTAACCCAAGTATCAAAATCAGCAGATTAGGTGGAAAGAGTTCACCCGCACATACCTAGGCGTGGATGCCTGAAGTACCTTGACTGAGTCCAAGTCGGTGTAGTAGAATCCCGTAAGACTATCTGACGCAGGGCGTCTAACCACTTTGACAGTCAAGCGAAACAAGTACTCCTGGAGTGATCTGGGAAAACATCAAACATCACACAATCAGTCTCAAGGTCAGCAGCCTCGTAAGACTAACGACGCAGAGGCTCTGCTGTACCTTTCCGATGTTAGTACCGATCGGGAATTGAAGGGTTGCGATTGGGTACCCAGGTTGCAGCGCATGCAGGGACAATCGCAACGTTTTCTCCAAACTCCCGCGGTATGTGCGAGTTATCAATTTCCAAACAATCATCTGACTCAGATACAAAGAACAACAAAGATTCCAGACCACAATCGAGGAAAGAATGAATTGTAAACCAAGCATCGAAACCAGCAGGTGGGGTGGAAAGAGTCCACCCGCACATACCTAGGCGTGGATGCCTAAAGTACCTTGACTGAGTCCAAGTCGGCGTAGTAGAATCCCGTAAGACTATCTGACATAGGGCGTCTAACCACTTTGACAGTCAAGTGAAACAAGTACTCCTGGAGTGATCTGGGAAAACATCGAACATACAATCAATCAAAGGGTCAGTAACCTCGTAAGACTAGCGACACAGAGGCTCTGCTGTACCTTTTCGATGTTAGTACCGATCGGGAATGGAAGAGTTGCGATTGGGTACCCAGGTTGCAGCAAACTGCAGGGACAATTGCAACGTTTTCTCCAAACTTCCGCAGTATGTGCGAGTGATCGATTTCCAGACGATCAACTAGCACGGATGCAAAGGCAGGCAAAGATTTCAGACCATGATCAATGAATGACCGGGTCAGAAGTGGGGTGTCCACTCGCTTTGGCATTCAGTTGCACGCAACCTCTGCCAAAGAGGGGCATCTGTAGACACCCCACCTTCGGCTACACTGTTAGTAGAGATAGCTTGATGAATGGAGAACCATACCCCCAAATTCCAAGTCCAAACTCAGCCAAACTCACCCTTGTAAGCCCCAATCCATAGCCCAACTCAAGCCTGAACCCAGTCAACCCCCCCTAAACATCAGCCTGAAAAACCCCCCATAAGAAAAACCAGTCAAAAAATCCTAAAAAAGTCAAACTCACTGAGTCAACCCACTGAGTCAACCCGCTGAGTCAACCCGTCACGTCAAAACACCGAGTCAACCCGCCGAGTCAAATCACCGAGTTGACCCGCTGAGTCAACTCACCGAGTCAAAACAGCAGCCCCGAGAAATGACCGTACCACGCGCTGAAAACCGAGGAGCGTCCGTACGGGCGGCCCACAGGGGGCCGCCCAAACATATTTACAAGATCTACCACTCTCCAATGTTATAAATACCCCCTCCCCTTCTCATTTCAACAGACAATCCATCCAGAGAGAGCCCGTCCGTTCCGAGTTTCCTTCCCCACCTTTTAGCCCATTTTTCCACCAAGGAGAGCCCGAGTGAGAAGAGCCTAGCCCTGGTCCAAGTCTCCCAAGCCATCCAAGTCTTGATCCAGCCACTCGAAGCCAATCCTTGCGACACCTCCGTCCATCTAAGCTGTTCCTTACTAGCATCATCTCATTCGCATCCAGCATAAGTGCAACATTTACTTTTCTTCCAACCCCCCTGCTTCACTACAAGCACTTTGATCATTCAAACACACAACATGTATCCCACATAAAGCACCTGTCAGTTCGAGCATATGCTTTGGGCTTGCCTGTTAGTGGAACCTGCCCATAAAAAACTCTTACTGTTCAGACCTGCATTCATGTACATTTCACTACAAGCACTTTGATCATTCAAACACACAGCATGCATTCCGCATAAAGCACTTGTCAGTTCGAGCGTATTCTCTGGGCTTGCCTGTTAATGGAACCTACCCATCAGAAACTCTTACTGTTCAGACCTGCATTCATGCATTATGTCATCTATGAGAATGTACGAGGATTAAAACAGACTTTCAAGTATTAGTTCGATTCTGTGAAGTAGAGACCGTACTTCGGTACGGGCAGTGTGTGGGGTGCTTAACCTCTTCCCACCCTGTAACCGTGATCCCTTACCTCGAATCTCTGGCCGCAGATCAATAGGAGTCATTTTAGATGAAGGAATCTTCTGATCCCCTTCTCTAACGTTTCTACGGGGTCTAGCCGACTGTAGATTCGAAGTAACTGGCTAGTGGCGACTCTGGTCTTATATAAACTCATTTAAACACATCCAGCTTAACACGACTACCAAACAAAGCCCTCGAGAACGAGGCAAGCCAGTGGCACAAATGGCGATTCGCACCCACGCATCCTCTCCTTCTTTTCCCGAAAGGAAAGGGACGAGAACGTCGTGTGGGAGCGCGGAACGGCGAGGGTCCACAGAGTGATCTTGTTAATTGTTTCCCCCAATTTTATTCTTGTTTCTTATTGTATTTGTAATGGGATTGTTGATCCCCTTTTATAGACATCCGATCCACTATCTTAGTAGTCAGATCATCAACTCTTCCTAGGTGAAACGACTCTCTCATTTGGTAAACTGTTAATTCACTTCTTAATCATGAGTTACATGATTGAAATGGATTTGCAAATTAAATAACAACAATAATGATATTAATATAAATTGAACTGATTAGAAGCTTAATTAACAAACCAATTTGGTATGACCCAAATCTCTATCACGAGCAGATAAGATTAAGAGGGTCTCCTGGGCATTGTTCCAACATTTGACATAAAAAAGTAAAACTATATTTAGATTGGAGGATTCGAGTGTCATCCAATTAAATTTTTTGAAATGATTGATGATTGTTTACGCCTTTTCCATTCAAAGAAAGAACCCATTTTCACAACTTTTGTTTGGGAATTATTTTGAAGTATGAAAATATGGAATCATGTATCGTAACTAGAGGTGTCAATGGTCTAGGTTAGGCTAGGCCAAGCTCTAAGTCCGGAATGCCTTTTTCATTGCAAGCCCAAACCCGACCCGGGCTCGCCGCATGCCAAAATAGTCAAGCTCGAGCCTGGCTTATAATTTTTATAGGTGGGCCAGCCCAAGCCCGAGCTCGAGCCTGATACCTAAAACCAGGAGGGAGAGAGAAGAAAGAGTGAGTGAGAGTGAGTGAGAGTGAGTGAGAGAGAGAGAGAGAGAGAGAGAGAGAGAGAGTGAGTGAGAGTGAGTGAGTGAGAGAGAGAGAGAGAGAGTGAGAGAGAGTACTAGTCTAAAGATTTTCCATTTCTTCTTCGTCTTCTTCTTCTTTAATGGTCGAAAGCTCGTTGGTATTGTAATGACAGCAAGGGCGTGTGGGGATGGTGGCATGGGTATGTTTAATTAAGTTGGTCGGATGGAGGAGAGAGAGAGAGAGAGAGAGAGAGAGAGAGAGAAGAAGAAGAAGAAGAAGAAGAAGAACAACAACAACAACAACAACGAAAGGAAGAATAAGAACAAAATGGTGTTCAATGAGGAGAGAGAAATTGATTGGGTGAATGCAATAAGGTTTTTTAGGGCTTTTTTTTTAAGGGGGGGACTTTGTGGAATCTATGCTCCTTGCTCAGGCAGTGTTCGCAGCCCCAAAGTATAGGGTCACGATGTAGTAATAACTCGGTGAGACCGAGGTCGATCCACGGGAAGGATATAGGTTCAAACACTCAAAGGCAATCTAGGATCTAAAATTAAACTAACTAAACTGAACTGAAATTAGATTAAGGATAGACGAATTCAGTTTTAAAGAAAAATTAATGAAAATAAACACTAGAGCGCCAATGATCCGCTTGTAGTTATTTATAACGTTTAATTTACTTGATTCAATTAAATAATTTAACTGGAATTAAAAGTCATATCCTATCCAGCCGGATGATAGAGTGGTTAATTATATTTAAACAAGACAAAATAGATATGAATTTCAATTAATTAGTTTTATTTCAAAATGGAGAACTTAGAAGCATTCACCATATCCAAAAATCACGATGAATCTAGGGTTTCCATCAATCAAATCTCATAAAACTATTCTGACCAATCTCAGAAACTCATAAGCATCCCATATAACTTTAATCATAATAGATCTTTAAAATTCTCTAAAACTATTAACTTTATTTAAACTAATCAATGAATTATTCACCATTAAAATCATAATTTGAATAAAATAAACTAAAACATTGAAAATAAATTAGAAACTTCACCTCTTAGCCCTAACTAACATATTAGCAAGACATAGCTAACTCAAAAACAAAAAAAAAAACTAAAGAAATTACAACTAGAAAAGAAGAAAAACTAAAAGAAGAAGAAGCCGAAGTCTTCCACACCCTTGAACTCCTCTATCTCCACGTCCTAGGATGCCTTGGAAGGTCAGAAATTATCCCTTTAAATAGAAGAAATCGAGCACTGCCTTTGATTTTACGTAAAAAGTTCGCGCCGACATCACTCGTTGGCCGGTTGAAGTTAAGCGGGCGTAAGCCGGTTGAAAATCTTCGAGTAACCGCCTTAACGGAATTTGAAGAGGCTTTTTATCGGGTCGGTCAATCGACACAATCCGTCGGCCGGCCGAAATCGGTAAAAAATGTCCGGTGAGTTCGATCTTGAATCTACAATTTTGTTTTTCAAAAAATAGGCCGATTGACATGTCCCATTGGCCGACCAAACTTGGGTGTCGACAGGCCGAAATTTTCTATCTTTTGCGCTTCATTCTTTTGGACTTCCAATCTTCGGTAGCTCTTTATTTCAACTCTATGGCTCATTGTGGCTTTGTCTTCCTAGGCACTCTAAGTCATCCCAATTAGCTCGATTTCTTTATTATTCTCTCAAATACCTGCAAACATGGAAACATATATAAGTCAGTCGATTTAGTCCTAGAATCCATGTAAATGTGATGTGAAATCAAGATAAATATGCATATTTCAAGGCTCAACCGGCAGGAAACGATTTATGGGAAAAAATTTCCCTCTTGTTAAAAGTTTGAAAATTTCAGAGGGAGGGAGGGAGAGAGAGAGAGAGAGAGAGAGAGAGAGAGAGAGAGAGGCCTCTGGGCATATGTTCGAAGCCTGACCCAATTTATACACGAGCTTGCATTCTGAGCTCGAGCCCAGCCCATGGGCCTGGTACTCCAACCCAAGCTTGGACCTAGGCAGGCCAAGTCGAAAGCCCAATGGACCAACCCGGCCCATTGACCACTAATCACAACCCCATTTCCAAGGAATCTTTAGTACACGGGTAAATTTTTAGAGGCAATTCTCATGATTCCACAACATCCAAACATGTCAAGATACCAAATCAAGTGATGTCAGACAACATCGAGGGCAATTTCATGGATGGGCAGGATAGAAAGAAATTGGGATAGACAGTTCTATTCAAGATCTAGTGCGCATTATAGTTTCCAACGGTTATAACTTTGTAACTAGTTGTCCATTTCATGCATGCACTATCGCTTCAGTTTTATTATTATTAATTGTTGGTTATCCATTTCATGCATGCACCATCGCTTCAGTTTTATTATTATTAATTGTTTATAGGATTTGAAGAGTCTGGAATCGCTTAAAAGTCTTTGATTTTAGTCTTCTAGGAGAGTTCAAGTAGGATTAAACATCTTTACTATTTTTAGAAAGTTTCTTTTTTCTTTTTCCTTTTTTGAAAAATTTACCATTTCGAAAAAGTGATAAACCTAGAGCTTATATAAATCTATTAAGGGCATTTCATCTATTATATCAAATTTTTACAGTTAATTTTCATTTTTTACCTTATCGATTCAAGGATTACCTTAAAAGAAGACGAAAGATAATCACTTCATACCACTTGTACCAGGCACCTACAACACCATCAGGTGAATCAATAGTCGTTTCTATCAAATTACACAGGAATCTGGAATGGAATCGATGCTTCAATAGTTCTTATTAAAATAATCATGGACTAATCATTGCCTTTTCTTTTCCACTAGAGTATACGAATCCAAACATGGCTTAGAACAAAGATTTTAGTCATAACTCGTATGCATATGTGATGCATGTAAGTGCCCGTTCAAGATACCCTAGTCCTCAACCCTAGTGTGGCATCAGGTTAAGGATTTTCAGCCTAGCCCAACCCGACCTAAAGTTCTGGTTGGGTCAATCAGGTTCATGTTGATTCATCCTAAGTTGGACAAAAATCAATTCATTTCAAATTGAACCTGCCAAACAGACCCACCTTTGCAATTTGGTAACTTGCTAGCCAAACAGACAAAGCAATTCACTAACAATTGCAAAGACGTCAAATTGTATTTGGAACTCAAAACACATCTAGTAGAATTGTGGAATTTGTGCTTCCAAACCCGAACCATCTCACCATTACAAGATAATAAAAAATCATCCATTGATACAAATCACCTCAACATCCAAACATTCACATTGTAAAAAAATAAGAAAGGGTGGAATTGTTCAATAATCAGATACAATTGCACATTCACATGTGCATGCACTTGTAACAGAGCCATTTGAATCAGAGGTCATCTCGATCTTCTTGGGGAGAGCTGACGGGCCGCATAGGCTCTAGCACCATCATTATTCGGATGAATTGGTGAACGAAGAGGAGAATGATGGTGACCATGGTTGCGGCCCGCAGTGTATGTGGCGGCAGCTCTGGCTTTGGACTCCTTGGGCTTGTCCTTTATGGCTTGGATCTGCTGCAATGCCTCCACCACTTCTTTCATTGACGGCCGGGTTCTTGGGTCAGCCTCAAGACACTTGAGAGTGAGCTGAGCGGCCTGTAATGCACCTTTGGATGAATATTGGCCCTCAATCCGTGGGTCCATCACCTTTGATAGCTTTCTCCGATTGGATAGAAATGGTTTTGCCCACTCTACCAAATTGTGCTGACCACTCGGACGGTTTGTGTCGAGAGCTCGTTGGCCTGAAAGAATCTCTAGCAAGACCACCCCAAAACCGTATACATCGCTCTTCACGTAAAGATGGCCTGCTTGATCGGGACAGGCATGCCATTTTTTAGATCAAGGATTTTTTATAATCATTTAATGAGGGTAAATATTTCATGGTTTATCAATTTAGTTTTTCGCAAAATATCAAGAAACTTCATGATATCTGGTGCAATCAAACATGTCATGAATTAGAGGCTACAATTTAGATTTTTTTTTTTTTGTCATGTTTTTAACAATTCGGGTGAAATATGTAATCTTTGGGCTTTGGATATGAGTGGTGCATGAGTGGGGCCCATACATTGGTGATCCAGACCTTTAATTTGCGAATAGCCCGTCACCACAATAATTCCACCAAATTGTAATATCCTAAAAGTCCAGTCGGTGCCTTTTCCCCATTGAATGCTAGTCTGTTTTTCCAAACCATCTATTTGCAGACCACAGGGAGCTACTGCTTATAGAATGCCATAGTCCATCCATGGTGTGGTCCATCAAATAAATGGTCCGGGTTACCAGGATGTGGGACCCACTTGTAGGAACTCAGGTCCCAAAGATATTTTATGTAGACTTGGGCTGGGTATCAATTTATACTTCCAAATCCTGCACTGGGTAAGGAAAGACTATTTGGAAGAAAAACAGAACTGGGAGCTGGGAGCTATGAACATGGCTCTTGCAATGGGTTGGGTCGCCCTGCAGAACAAGCAAAATGAGGTCAAGTTTTCTGGATTTTGGATTGGGCTCGGGTCAGAAAAGTCAGGCTTAAGACTAACATTGGCCCCATCTTGAGCCCAACATGATCCACCCATATCTGTGCGCACACGCATTTCGTGTGTGTGCATGTGATGGGTGTCCATGTGCATGAATTGTGCGTGTGTGTGTGTGTGTGTGTGTGTGTGTGTGTGTGTGTGTGTGTCCGCATGAATGAGTGCATTTGCATCTGCGTGTATGTATGCATGTGCACGGGCTGTGGGCAAATGCATGTCTGCTTCAGTGGTTAAAATTTCCTGGAATCAGCCAACAGCTCATGTTAGAGCCCTCCTAATACAAATTTTTAAGCAGCTAGGGTCGTGTTGGGCCGGGCTTGGGCTTAGGAGTCTGCTCATGGGCAAGCCTGGTCACCTTGTCTCACAGCACCAATGACCAATCAGGCTCGAGCCTGGATGATGAGCCTATTTAGTAATCGGGTCAGGCTTGGGTTGACCCCGACCCGACCAAAGCTCACCCAATACTGGCCCTACACAAGGGCATATAGTAGATTGGTAGGGAAGATTAGGGATTACCTGTGGCCACATATTCAGGAGCTGCATATCCGTACGTGCCCATGACTCGTGTTGTGACATGCGAATTTCCACCCAATGGCCCATTTTTCGCCAGCCCAAAATCAGAAAGTTTCGCATTATAATTCTACATAAAAATGAAGACCCTCTTAAGCAATTGAACCATGCAATAAATCTTCCATTGCACAATTAGGAAAAGAGTTTTTACCGAATCAAGCAATATATTAGATGCTTTAAGATCACGGAATATAATTTGCTTCTCAGATGTGTGCAAGAACGCGAGGCCCTTAGCCGCACCTATTACTATCTTGAGCCGTATGCTCCATGGCAACGGCTCAATGGTTGAACCCCCTGCAAAAAATGCATCAACATGGAGACACGGATTTTTATTTTTTGGGGCAACATGTATAATGGCTTTGAATCTTTGTAAGAAAAATGCAGCTTGAACTAGCCCAGTCCCTACTGTAGTGAATTCTTGCGATTGTGAGTCAGAGGTGCAATGTGGAATATTTTAAAACTCGACTTGACCTGGACCCATTTTTGTCGGAAGTTTGGTTCAACCATTCAGAGCCACTCTGGCTGGAAATCTCTTTGATCTAAAATAATAAAAACGAGTTTTCACTAACGTCCCCACCAGCAGTCTCCAAAACTTTTGGATGTTACGATGCCCAATAAATCGGGGTGGTGCATTCAACAGTACCAATTGGATCAAACCAAGGTGTAAGAATCACACCAATCAAGTGGGGCTAATTTGTTACAACCATCTATTGTTTATGAGCCATAAATCACATGGTTAGAATCATCAAACCAAGTGTTACTAGGAACCATAAGCAATACAAAGTGGGATCTATTGAATGTTTCAAGATGATGATTGGACCTATTTTGTTTCTCCATTCAACCTTGACCGTCCATTTTCCATGCTATTGGTCAGATGTTTAGGATCATCTGATTGGCGTGATTTTTCTACCATCGCTTGCCCCTAGTTGTATGAACGAATCGATGGTTCAGCTCAATGATAAGCCATCCCACGTGTCATTTAATTTAAAAGCTTTGAGGACATTGCTAACCTTCCCATGAAGGTGGGGACATTAGCAAAACCCATTAAAAATAGTAGTAAATAACAAGCAATCTGTTTCTAAGCTAGTGGTTAGAGCATTTGATTTTCAAGTAGAAGTCTTTGGTTTGGTCTTGGACTAATGCAATAGCATCTCCTTTTATTATCCCCTCAACTGACCGAGTTTTATAGTGGCCTGGCCTGGTTTGGTGGCCGGTTCCGCTGGTCCAATGGCCCTGTCCAACTTGGGTATTAAACCACTGGTCATGCGTTCTTCCTAGGTGCAAAGATCAGAAGGTAGCTTAGCACTTCCATTATTCACTGCAAGGGCCCATTTGGATGCCTTGAAATGAAACTGTGGTCTTGAATCATGGTTACTCGATAAAATATCACAATGATGGCTTTAAATCTCCACATCATAGAATGTATTGGACTGCTCTACAAACAATGTGCATTGATATGCATAGAATGATATGCTCAATACATCATCTGCATGTGCATGCCTATATCAAATCATTAGGCCTGAAAACCCATTACCCAGCAAACAGTAAGTATTAACTTGGGCAAGATTTTAAGCTGTGATCAATACAATAAGAACCACTAAAACTTCCGACATTGATGAAGAAGCCAATTAGATGATAACTAGAATGCTAAGAAAGAGAAATATTGCTAATACAACTACTTACTTCTAAAAAGGTGGTTTTCCAGGCTCCCTTTTGGCATGAATTCATAGACTAGGAGGAGCTCTTTGTCCTCCAAACAATAACCAATTAGCTTCACAAGGTTTGGATGAGAAAGCCTCCCCAAGAAATTCACCTCTGACTACATAACAAAAGTATAGAAAGACAAATAAACAAAACCAATGAACAAAATTATATTAAGCTAAGAAAATAAAATAGCAGATTTAAAAATAAAGTTAATTTAAAGAAATAACAAATAAATCCACACTTCCATAAATAATTTAACTATTTGAGAAATATACAAGAATTTATTATTTTTTAAAACAATAAATGTAACAAAAAGGAGAATAATAATACAAATTTTCTATATGGATGTGTGTAAAAATAAAAAATTAAATAGCTTATTTCTAATTATTTTATATGCTGTATCTTTAAGCAAAGAACAATAAAGCAAGTAGCTTGAAAATAAAAACCCACTATATATAAATCATATCAAGAAATCCCATCTTAATAAATTAATTAAGAACACTAATAAAAGAGAGAGATATAGGATTACTCATTAAGAGTCCGTTGGCTACAACTTCGTTAAAGAACTGCCTTTAAGGACTTAAATGTGGTCATCTTCTCAATAGAATGCAACTCAAGATAAATAACTTCATGGACTGTTTGCATGCAAATACTCTCGAATCCACAAGAATAGATTCTAGGCTTTCTTCAAGTTTATTGTGAATAACGATTTCGGCCATGAAGGGGAGACTGTCTATTGCTCATGACTTCTAACAATCATTTTTAAGCAGATGCTCCTGACTAATGGTCAAACAAAAATAGCCCGTCCAATCCAATCATAGATCTCGACTGTCCATCATGTAGGTCCCAATCTTATTCAGTTATTTCTCGTGCCTTTCAAAGATCACTTTAATTTGGGCACTTGATCCACGACCAACAAAACAAAGGTGCAAATCATTTATTATAGCAAATATCTAAATATTGATATGGACCATCCATATCTAATTTTCCATTTGTCTCCAACATAATTCTGATATGATGATCCTAGCCATATGATCAACGGACAACAAAATGGACGGTCCCCATTGCTCTCAAGAAAACTTTGAAATGATGATCCCATCCATTTGATCAATTGCCAACAAAATGGAAGTTACAAATCATTTACGACAAAAAACGCCAGATCATGGATTGACCATCCAACTTATGGGTCCCACCTTGACTTAGCTGTTTCTCCCAAGCTCCGATTGCCCTATTAGTCTGACCAATGTCCATTAAAATGGATGGTTCAGATCAATAATGAAAATTTTCTGATCAAGGATCTGGACCATCCAAATAATGTGGGCTCCACCTCTAATATCTCATCCCTCAACAATCACTTTGATTTGATGATTGTAGCCATTCGATCAATGGACTACAAAATCCAGATTGTTCATCTAGTGGGCCCCACCTCTTATTTCCCATTCCCCTTAAGAATAACTTTGACATGATGATCCTAGGCATATGATAAATGGCCAACAAATGGATAAGTTTATATCATTTAGGACAAGAAGTCGTTTAATCATGGATATGGGTATTCGTTCTGTGGGCCCTACCTCCAATTCCCCATTCCTCTCAAAAATACTTTGATACAAGAAACATATCCATCTAATCAATGTCCAACAAAATGGATGGTCTAGATCGTTCATAGAACAAGGCCTAACCATGGTTCTTACTACCCATGCGGGTGGTTATTATGATTGCATGATAGTGTTACAGAAAACTAATAGAAAATTGACTTATTTGAAAAATTCACAAAAAAGGAATAAATTGTTTGGAAGTTTCAAGGCATCTAAGGAGTAGGCAATGACTTTTTCATTTTGTAGACTACGACATCCCTACTTAGAAGTTTCGCAAAAGAAAACAAAAGAAGGAAAATAATCAAAACAATTTACAAGAAAGGGAAAGAACTTGCGAAGAAGTTTCTCATATGAAAATCCATGGACATGGAAATTGGAAAAATTCAAGGAGCCCTTCAAGAAATCTAAGCAGCTGTCACTGTTCAATAAATAGATTGAAATACAAAAAATCACTAAAATTTGGAAGAAAAAATACATAAATTCTAAAATTGATTTACCTAATTTCATCCCTCTAATAAAAGTAAACATGGGGAACGATTAGAAGCTCCACCAAAGGCTTTCAATTGTATACTCGGATTTTTAGTTCCAGTGGGGCCCATGGTTCAATAATGCAGAGTCCAGATCATTAGTCAATTGGGCCTAACTACTCAGTAAGATAATCCTAACCTTTCAATTTGTGGCCTACAAATGTAGTTAAGAGGAGGAATACAGCTATGTCCACATTAAAGTGAAAAAAAAAAAACCAAGGTTTCTGCCTAGGATCTTCCAATTTAAGAAAAATATGGAGCATGGCCCACCAATGGCAGCGCACAACAAACAGATGGTCTAGCTTACTCGACAGAGAACTGAAAACCTGCGTACAAATCGCAAAGCCTCAAGTCAAGGATCCTCCTGTAATTCCTCATCAAACATTCTCACAAAATCAGAATTCAAAAGACCATAACAAAAATCAAATAAATAAATAAGTATATACAAAAAGCAATTTCCTGAATGTAATTCAATTCAATTACCTGCCATTCTTCCAAACCCTGCATGCTTTCAGGATTCAACTTCTTCACGGCGATGACCATCCCAGTCCCAACCCTTGACGGGGTGAGTGTCTTCTCATCGATCCAACCCTTGAAAACTGTCCCAAATCCCCCTTCCCCTAGAACAGTATCGGATCGGAAGTTCCTCGTCGCACACTTCAATTCGGCAAAAGTAAAAATCCTCAAATTGGGAGTAGGGAGGATCTGCCCATCCGGAAACCCCTCATCCATGCTGCTTAAGTGCCTGTACTTACTGCCCGAAAACTCCCCTTCATTGCTATTATTCTTAGAAGTGCCTGCAATTACAGACAAAAGAAAAGGAAAAGAAAAAAACGAAAAAGAAAAAAGAGGGTGAGTTGAGAGAAACCCATGTGAGATTATGCAAGAAGAAAATAAATTTGAATCAAAAGCTGTAAAGGGGGAAAACCCAATATGATGTAGTATAAAAAGTCTGAAAAAAAAAAAAAAAAAGGATACCCTTGAGGAATTATGAATAGAAAAGAGAGAAATCAAGAAAGCGCAGAAATGCAAAAGACAATGAAATGAAAATAAACCATGTGTTGCTATAGAAAATTTGAAAAGAACGAAGAATTTTTTTTTTTTTCTTTTTCTAAACACCCATCCATTTTCATTTGAAAACACCTATTTTCCATTTTTGGAAGTAAAAATGTTAAATAGTAAAACTTTTCCTACTATATTTCTATTCCAAAAATGGTAAATGATGGTAGGCAAACGAAAACTGATGGGTGTCAATATCAACTTCCCTTCTCTACTGAAAAAGGAAAGTGCAGTTCATATGATGAATTTTTCTTTTTGCACAATTCTTTCATCCCACCTCTGAGGTAGAATGAGAACATGGGATTTAATACTAGAAACATGCATCTATGGTACACAAGTAGAAAAGAAGTGGTGTATGTATTAGAAAAGATAGGGTGTAAATATCATTTCCTATTGCAACTAAAAGAAAAACACACCCAAATGAATAAAAAAATAAAAAAAACAAAAAAAAAAACGAAAGTTTTCGAGACATGAAGGGAAACCCAAGTCAGATCATGGAAAAAAGATGCAAATTTCCGATACCCAGAAAAAGTTAGTTATTTCTTTGTTTATTTTATTAATTAATTATGATATTATTTCTTTTTAAAAAATACCTGTGCTAAAGTGCCTAGTGGTGCTTGGAGTCTGAGATGATTGAACAGGCGTTCCCAAGCAAATCCCCATCTCTCTCTCTCCTCTAACGAGTTGAAGACGAAATTGAAAAGAGGAGATTAAAAAACTCTCCTCTCTCTCTCTCTCTCTCCCCTCTAACGAGTTGACGAGGAAATTGGAAAAAAGGAGATTAAAAAAACGCTCCCCTCTCTCTCTCTTTCTCTCAAAAATCAAGCCTTCATAAGCTCTCTCTCTCTCTCTCAAAAAACCAAGCCTTCAGAAGCTCTCTGTCTCTCAAAAATCCATCTCTTGCAAAGGTCTCTCTCTCTTCTCTCTCTCTCACTCTCTCTAATGTTTTGAGTTGAAGAGAAGACCCTCAGCTTCGGAGAAAGAGAGAAGTTCGTTTCGCGTCTGTCGCGACTCGGAATACGGCGTATGTCGCCGCCCAGGCCCCACATGGTTTGATGGTCCGACGAGTTGAACCATCCACTTCTTTCTTTACAATCTAAAATAAAAACTACTATCCTATAATTACACTTCATTGACAATCATAGCACTTGATTCTCAGAGTTCAATCCGATCCATTGGAAACATTTTTCATTGCATTAAATTCACTTACGGTATTGATGGTTTAAATATTCCATTCAGTGTGTTTTCCACATAATAGAATTAATAAAGCATGTTTCACAATATGGACGGTTCAGATTATTTGAGGACACAGAATGTTGACCCCATCTGGGGGCGACACACGCTGGATATTAAGTCGCGATGGATGAAAAAAGTACTCGAGAGAAAGAATTGGACGACGACTTTGGCGTTGCTTCTCTGCTGTTTAGGACACAGACTCGTATGTTAGTTCACCACCATTTTTACACTGACCAAGCAATCCCAACCATCAATTTTACGTACTGAAATGTACGGTTAAAAGAAAATTATCGAGGGAAAAAATAGAAATGCTATCATTTTGGACCTTCTTGATTGCCGCACAAATGCGCCATGTGTACGGTGGAAGAGTCACCACCATTTTTTAGACTTGGGCTCATGCAAAACCCATTTTTCGGCGTTTACAAGTTGATTTTCTAATCGGCACGCGTGTTCAATAAAGCTCGTGTGCACGCCACACGTATGCATTATGTCATATACGTGCAAGATCTAATCCATCCAGCATGTTGCTCCGACTTTCTGCATGTCTTTTTCCAAAAAACCAAAAAAGGATCTGCTGAGTATCTTGGTCCTAATAATGGAAAACCTACGACAAAGATTTTTGAGACGTACATTTGTTTTGAAAACTATGGCCCACTTGATTAGTGGATTATACTGATTCTTGGTCCATAAATTTAATGTAGAGGTTCTGTCCTGATGGATGTATTAGATCTAGCACCTATCAAAGAAAGTATGGTGTTTACATGAGCTTTGTTGCATACGCGTGTGGACGGAAAGCTCTTTTAGCTTGACGTTAAGAAACTTTTTATATTTTTTTCGACTGGCAAACGACAAACGTGCTCAGGTCTGAACCAATCACCAGGTGGACTTTACCTTGGATGGTCCATCCCACTGGACCGGTTTGGGTGGACTATACCTTGGATGGTCCATCCCACGGGAGCGGTTTGGGTGGATTCCCGGATCCACCGAGGTCGGCTTATCCCTAACTGTGGCGCCTGCTGTGATGTATGTTACTTACATCCACACCGTCCATCCATTTTGACATATCATTTTAGGGCATGATCCCAAAAATGAAGCTGATACAAATCCTAGGTGGACCATAGCACTGGAAACAGCTGGGATTGAATCGCCACCATTGAAAACTTCATAGAGGCCACTGGAACATTTATTTGCCATCCAAACTGTTGATAAGGTCACAAAGTACCTGGATGAAGAGACCACACAAATGTCAGCCTGATCCAAAACTTTTGTTGCCCATGATAAGTTTTTAATGGTCAATTATCACTTTGGATCTGCTTCATTTTTAGGATCACACCCTAAATCGAGTTTTAGAAACAGATGAATGGCATGGATATAAGGTACATAAGTCTAGGTGGGCCCACGATCAGGGATCCCAACAGCATGGTGGATCCGAGGCCGCGCCCTGATCCCACACTCCTTGGAAGCGAACTGGGTGATGGTCCATGGATCCGACCATGATGTGTGTGTTTTTATCCATGCCGCCCATCCGTTTTTACAACTCATCTTAGGGTATGAGCCCAAAAATGAAGCGGATCCAAAGCACGAGTAACCACACCACAGTAACAGTGGCGATTGAACGCTTATTGTTAAAAACTCCCCCCAGGCTACAAAAATTTTGGATCAAGTTGATTTTGTGATTCCCTTTTCATCCAAATCTGTGTGCCAACGGTGGTGTCATTATCCCCACTGTCGTGTGGTCCACTAGAGCTATCTACTTCATGTTTTTAACTTCTGCCATAAGATGAGCGGGTGAAAAATAGATATGCGGTGGATATATAAAACACATACCTCAGGGTGAGCCGCACAGCACGACCCAATCAGCTTCCATAGTCCTCACTAGGGGTGCCAACGACCAGGTTAGGGCTAGGCCAAGCTTTGTCCAAGCCCGGCCAAAAATTTTAACCTTAGCTCAAATCTAGCTTGAGTTCACGACGAGCCAATATAGTCTAACTCGAGCCCGACTGTTCGCTTGCCTCAAGTGCAAAGCTGCGAAGTAATAATAATTCTCGGTAAAATAAACATTAGAGTGCTAAGGATTCATTTATAATCATTCATAATGACAATTCAAACCATTCAAGCTAATGACTCAATCGGAATCGGAGTTATATCCCTATCCATTGGAATATAAAGCAATCAAATCATCATAAGATATCTAACATAGATGGATTATCCACTGATATGATTTTCTCATACCAACTAAGGCATTGGGTGTATCCAATCACACAGCTCAATCCTTCTCAAAATAATTGAGATCACATTCGTAATTCTTCCTCAAGTCTTGTTATTAGACTTGATTTAGAAGCATGAATTGAACTTCTATTAGACCAATATCAATACATGAACATCTACCTCAGATTAATCACAAAGATAAGAACTTCTTCTAATTTAATTCTAGATAAGTACTTAGTAATGAGGTTTTCCTCCTCAGTCAAGAGGAGAGCTGGTGCAACCTGGGTTTGGTCGGGCACTCAGACCAAGAGAGGTCAGGCAGTCGAAATTACCCAGATGAGGCCTTTTATTGCTGGACTATTTTTAAAACAGTTGGGCGCTCGGCGGTCTGGTGACCAGGCGCCCGACCATGTTGGTTAGGGCGCCCGATGTTCAGTTTTTTCTCAGATTGCTTGCTAGACAGTTTTTGGCTTGGGCGGGCGCCCGATGGTCTGGTGACCCGACGCCCGACCCTGCGCGGACTACTTATATACATTTTCCTATTTGGATTTTGTTTCCTTCGGTTTCCTACTTAAGAGGTTCCAAATCGTGGTTAGGACATCCCATTAAGGTGTTTTCATGCCCAAGGTGAGAGAGAAAAAAAGGAAGAGAGAAAGAGAAGAGAGAGAGAGAGAGAGAGAGAGAGAGGAAGCTTGTAGAAGGGAGAAGTTGCTTGAAGAGGAGTTCTTCTGCTCAACCGTCATCTCAGCGCTTCTACGTCCTCGTGATCGGTTAGATCCTCCTACTTTCATAGTTCTCTTGTTGTTTATCTATCCCTGTGTGGGTGAAGATGGTTTGATCCAAGCGGTGTGTGCTTGTGATCGGTTGCAAACAGTTCTCTGAGATAGTGGATTGTTTATCTGGACTAGGTCCCGTGGTATTTACATCTTTCAAGGGTTTTCCACGTAAAAACTCCTTGTGTCGTGTGGTTGATACTTTATTCTTGATTATTGAATTATCATAGTCCATAATTCTAGTGCATTAGGGAGAGAGATCCTAAGGTTTGTGTGAAACACACCCAACAAAGTGGTATCAGAGCGTTCAAGTTGATTGAACGGAGTGGGATCGGTTCTGAATTATGGAAGCTGGCTCATTAAAGATGATCAGCCTCAATGGTTCTAACTGGACCATATGGAAGGCTAAGATGGAGAACTTGCTCTATTGCAAGGACCTATATGCTCCGATCTTAGGCATATCAGTGAAGATCAAGGATATGCCTGACGATGATTGGAAGAAGTTGGACCGGAAGGTGGTGGGGTTTATTAGACAATGGTTAGATGATTCCGTATTCCACTATGTGTTTACGGAAACCTCAGCCGCTAGCCTATGGTAGAAATTGCAAGGGCTGTATAAGAGGAAGACAGTCGGCAATAAGATATTCCTGATAAGACGACTTGTGAATCTCAAGCTCAAAGAAGGTGGTTCTGTGGCAGAACACATGAATGAGGTCAGCAACATAGTGAACCAGCTCTCCGCCATAAAGATGGTTCTGAATGATGAACTTCAGGCTTTGCTACTGCTTAGCTCATTGCTTAACAGTTGGGAGACATTGGTGGTGTCTCTAAGTAACCTGTGCCAGACAGAAAGGTATCCATGAAACAGATAACAAGTTGTCTCTTCAATGAGGAGATAAGGAGGAAGTCTCTGGGGCCTGCTCAACAAGGGGCTCTTGTGACACAAGATCAGGGGAAAGGAAAGAATATAAAGGGTGGAAAGCCTTGAGATAATCAAGAGGTAAGTCGATTGCCAGGAAAAATGTTGAATGCTGAAATTGTGGTAGAAGGTCCACTATAAGCATGAATGTCACAAGAAGAAGGGTGACAAGAAGGGTAAAGGAAAAGAGAAGGAAGATGAATTGGATTATACTGCGGTCGCCTCAGATGGTGATGTTGTTATTATTCTTTCGGCAAATCATGATATTTATCACGGCTTCGAGTCAGGACACCGACTGGGTGATAGACTCGGGAGCCTCGTTTCATACGACTCTACGCATGAATTTCTTCATAAGCTACAAGTCAGGTGACTGTGGGACAGTGAAGATGGAAAATTCTGGTGTTTCGAAGATCGTAGCGGTCGGTGATATTTGTGTGAAGACCGATGTGGGTTGCATATTGGTTCTCAGGGATGTGAGACAAATTCCAAACCTTCACCTCAACTTGATGTCGACGAGAAGGTTGGATGATGATGGTTATGAAAGCCGGTTTGTTGGTGGGAGTTGGAAGCTCATCAAGGGTTCGTTGATTGCTGCTAGAGGAAAGAAGTGTTGCACCCTTTACAAGGCAAGTGTTAGTATGTGCAAGGGTGGGTTGAACACAGCGAAAGATTCAAGTATTGACATGTAGCACAAGCATCTTGGCCACATGAGTGAAAAAGGGCTTAGTGGCTCCTTCCAGACGTGACAGGTATACCTCTCAAAACCTATATTGACTATTTATCTGGGAAACAGCATAGAGTTTCTTTTGTTAAAACTACTTCTCATATTAATAAAGTACATGCATTAGATTTGGTTTATTCTGATGTTTGTGGTCCTATGAGAATAAAAACCTTGGGTGAGCCATTGTATTTTGTCACTTTTATAGATGATGCATCTAAGAGGGTTTGGGTTTATGCTTTGAAATCCAAGGACGAGGTCTTTGGTGTGTTTAAATTGTTTCATGTTATGGTCGAGAGAGAGACAGGCAGATCATTGAAGTGTATCCGCACTGACAATGGTGATCAATACATTGGTGACTTCCATGAGTATTGCAAGTCACTGGGTATACGACATGAACAGACGGTTCCTAAGACCCCCCCCCCCCCCCCCCCCCCCCCCCCCACCAAAGCATAATGGTGTAGCTGAACGTATGAATTGCACCATTGTAGAGAGAATCAAATGCATGTTATCCCATGTAAAGTTGCCTAAGATATTCTGGGGAGAAGCAATGCACACAACGGTGTATTTGATAAACAGGTCTCCATCAGTCCCGTTGAATGAAGAAGTACCTGAGAAAGTGTGGACTGGACGTGATCCATCGTACAATAATCATAGGGTGTTTGGATGTAGGGCATCCGTTCACGTACCAAAGGACTGAGAGGTCGAAGCTCGATATGAAGATCAGGCAGTGTGTATTCTTAGGATACGGTGATGAAAAGTTCGGTTACAAGTTGTGGGATCCGACCGAGAAGAAGCTCGTCAGGAGCAGAGATGTGGTTTTCATTGAAGATTAGTGTATAGAAGACATTGAAAAGCTAGAGAAGACCCAACCCAGTTCAGGTGAATTGAAAGACATGGATCCGGTTACTCCTTCCATTGTGCTTCATGACGGGAGAGTATAGCCAGGTGCAGAGGATGAGGGGGTCCCTACAGAAGATGGACCAGGGGAGCAGCCCTACTTGATCCACCTGTTGAGCCACAAGTGAGGAGGACATTAAGGGACAGACATCCATCCAAGAAGTACTCGCCGCATGAGTACATTATGCTCACTGATGGGAGAGAGCCAGAAGACTATTCTGAGGCCCTAGTCGACGAGCATGAGGGGGAGTGGTTGAAAGCTATGCAAGAGGATATGAAATCATTGCATAAGAACCACACCTATGATATGGTGAAATTGCCTAAGGGCAAGAAAGCTCTGAGCAACAAGTGGGTGTTCAGAAAGAAGAATGAGCAGAAGAATTCACAGACATAGTACAAAGCTAGACTTGTGGTGAAAGAGTTTGGTCAAAGAAAAAGAATAGACTTCGAGGAGATATTCTCCCTAGTGGTGAAGATGACATCCATACAAGTGTTGCTTGGGTTGGTGGCTAGTATGAATCTGGAGATAGAGCAGTTAGATGTCAAAACTGCCTTTCTCCATGGTGACCTGGAAGAAGAGATCTACATGCGCCAACCAGAGGGATTCAAAGTCGAGGACAAAGAGCATATGGTGTGTAGGCTTAGGAAGAGCTTGTATGGGCTGAAACAAGCTCCTAGGCAATGGTATAAGAAGTTCGACTCGTTCATGTTAAAGCATGGATATGACAGAACGGAGTCGGACAACTGTGTGTTCACGCGCAAGTTCTCAGATGGTGATTTCTTAGTTCTGCTATTGTACGTTGATGACATGCTCATCATGGGAAAAGACATTAAGAAAATTGACAGGCTGAAACAAGAGTTGGGCAAGTCGTTTGCGATGAAAGACTTGGGTCCGGCAAAACAGATCCTAGAAATGGAGATAACCCATGATAGAAGGCAGTAGGAAGCTTTGGCTGTCACAAGAGCGGTATACTGAGAAAGTCCTAGAGTGGTTCAACATGAATACGGCGAAGCCGTTTAGTACTTCACTGGATGGTCACTTCAAATTGAGCGACATGCAATGTCCCAAGACGAAGGCAGAAATGAAAGAGATGCAGAAGATACCCTACGCATCAGCGGTAGGAAGTTTGATGTATGTTATGGTGTATACACACCCAGACATAGCATATGCGGTTGGTGTTGTCAGCCGGTATCTTGCCAATCCTGGCAAAGACCATTGGGTAGAGGTGAAATGGATACTGCTGTATTTGAGAGGCTCATCCAGGTTAAGCCTATACTATAGTGAAGGAAAACTTATGTTAGAAGGCTACATAGATACAGATACAGATATGGCAAGTGAAAAGACTCCAGGAAGTCTACATCGGGGTTCATGTTCACGTTTGCAGGGGGAGCAGTCTCTTGGCAGGGTAAGCTACAGAAAGTCATAGCATTGTCGATGACAGAGGCCGACTACATTGCAGTCACAGAGGCATGCAAAGAGATACTTTGGATGAAGAGGTTCCTACAGGAACTTAGCCTGAAGCAGGAGGAGCATGTGGTCTATTGCGATAGCCAAAGTGCTATACACTTAAGCAAGAATCTAAGTCAATACTAAGTTGAAGCATATAGAGATTCGGTATCACTGGATCAGTGATACTTTGGAAAAAAAGGTGCTACAGCTTGACAAGGTCCACACGAACGATAACGGGTCAGACATGATGACCAAGACTTTACTCAAAGGCAAGTTCGAGGTTTGTAGAAACTTGGCTAGCTTGAAGAAGGCGAATTTTTCCTGAGTCGGAAATGAAGAGATTTGATGGATTTTCCTCCTTAATCAAGAGGAGAACTGGTGCAATCTGGGTTTGGTCGGGCGCCCGGACCAAGAGTGGTTGGGTTACCGAAATTACTTAAATGAGGCCTTTTGTTCCTTGACTGTTTTTACAACAGTCGAGCGCCCGGCAGTCTGGTGACCAGGCGCCCGGTGCCCTAGGCGGGCGCCCGACCATGTTAGTCTAGGCGCCCGATATTCAATTTTTTCTTAGATTGCTTGCTGGATAGTTTTTGGCTTGGGCGGGCGCCCGACCCTGCTTGGACTGCTTATAAGCGGTTTCCTATTTGGGTTCTGTTTCCTCCGATTTTCTACTTAAGAGGTTCCAAATCGTGGTTAGGGCATCCCATTAAGGTGTTTTCATGTCCAATGTGAGAGAGAGAGAGAAAAAGAGGAAGAGAGAAAGAGAGAGAGAGAGAGAGAGAGAGAGAGAGAGAGGAAGCTTATAGAAGGGAGAAGTTGCTTGAAGATGAGTTCTTCTATGCAACCGTCATCTCAGTGCTTCTACGTCCTCGTGATCGGTGAGATCCTCTTGCTTTCATAGTTTTCTTGTTGTTTATCCATCCCTGTGTGGGTTAAGAAGGTTTGATCTAAGCGATGTGTGCTTGTGATCGGTTGTAAACAGTTCTCTAAGATAGTGGATTGTTTATCTGGACTAGGTCCCGTGGTTTTTACCTCTTTCGAGGGTTTTCCACGTAAAAACTCCTTGTGTCGTGTGGTTGATACTTTATTCTTGATTATTGCATTATCATAGTCCATAATTCTAGTGCATTGGGGGGCGAGATCCTAAGGTTTGTGTGAAACACACCCAACACTTAGAAAACTTGGTTTGTAAGATCTCCTAGCAGCTAACATATCATGATGGATCTAAAATCTCTACAACCCAAAATCCTATCAACAACACCTCATTAAGCAATCTTAGTAATCAAAACATCCCGTGTAAGAGAAATCACAAGAGATAAAAGATTAACTAAAAATACTAACTTTATTTCAAACTTAAACTAGAAGTGTTCTTCATTAAACCTAAAAGTACTTAAACTAATTCAAATTGAATATTCTAAACAATTATAAGCTTCACCTCTTAGCCCTAACTAAGAGGTTTAGCCAACCATTAATAGGTTAAACTAAAACTCAAAAGAAAAACTACCAAAAACATAAATAAACTAGAAAAACCGTATTCGGAGGAATTGTAGATGCTCCACGACGATCCACTCTACTTCTCACAAACTTATATCTCTTTTAGGATGAATTTAGACAAGCCCTTAGGTGTCATTTTATAGATTGGAAGCTCCGCTGCCTCAGAAAGATCTAGAATTGCACAAAAGGTTACGTAGCACATGATTTTTCGGAGCTTGAAAAATAAGTTTCCGTAACTTTTTTACATGGCTGACCGGTTGTCAACCTGCTTTTTCAATCCAGCGAGTTTTTGCCCAAAAAAAGTAGAAATTCGACTTGTCCTGACCCCAGGGCCAACCGGTCGTACGTGAAACATCATGGCTGTTTTCTACATTTTCTGCATTTTACTTTTTTGGCCCTGCAACTCTACACTTTGATTTTTTCTGGCCATTTCAAGTCTTTTAACATGATTTCTTCAATGTTTTTCTTTATTTTTCAATTCCATCTTCCATGACTTCTTTCTTCCATTCTTGGTCTTTCTTCCTTTGATCTTCAAGGTGTCCTAAAGTGGTCTTTTGGCATCGAATTCACAAGGTCTCTCTCATTCTAACAAACACAAACACATGCATAAGATAGGTCTTTAACACTATAAATCTTGTATAAAGAGTGATGAATTGGGGTTAGGATATGTATAATTAAGGGCTCAACACTGGCCCTAACCAAAGCCAATTTTTTTTTCCATTTTACACCCTCATCCAGCAATCACCAGGAGATCAACAACAAAATAAATAAGAAAAAGACTTACAGAGTTTCTTTGCTGCTCTTTGTGAGAAAAGGAAAAAAAAAAAAAAAGTGAAAAGAGAGAAGACCCGACTCTCTTGAAAAAGCTAAGATATGACTTGAACCAATGCCTAAATTCACAACATATCCACAACCAATCTAATAGCCCAATCAACGTGGTCACAAAAAAAGGACCCAAATGATCCTAAAATCCACAGCTAGAGTATGACCCAACAAAGATCGAGCTTCACATCCTCATGCGGGTGTTTTGAAAGAACCCAACTTTTTTCTATTAAACGAGAAAAGAAGGGTGTGTGTGCTTACCTTATCAAAACAGTCAATGTAGAGAGAGAGGGATGATGTACGCTAATTAAAACAATGACACTAACAAAGAGAGAGGGAGAGAGAGGGAGCAAGCGAGTGGGCAAGAGAGAGAGAGAGAGAGAGAGAGAGAGATGGAAAGAAAATATACTATGGTTGGTGGTTGATGTAAAAAAACAAAGAGAGGGAGAGGGGGAAAGATGGGAGGGAAAAAATTTGTCTTAAATTTTAAGTATTTTAAAACATGCCAGGCCAAGCCAGTCTTCGGGCTTTGGACAAGCAAATCCACGTTTGACCTGGTTGAGAATCGGGCTTAAGCTTAAAGCTCGAACCCGATCCATGGGCCTAGAACTCTAGTCCAATCTCGGCCAGAGGGAGGCCAGGCTCAGAAGCCCATCGGGCCAACCCGGTCCATTGATAGCCCTAGTCCTCACCTTTCTATTAAGAGTGACAGAATCGACAAAGTGCAGACCAAGTACCACAACTGGTGGCACCATACCATTTTTCCTAGCTTGCATGTCGCTTGTGCAGGACATCAATGCCACTAAAACAATATACTATGAACATCATCGGGAAAAGAAATGAAAAAATGCCATTACACTCATCAGTGTGGGCCATATAGCTAGAATCACTGGACAACTGATGGCCTAGAACGTGGATTTCCTGCGAAAGCCTTTCGTAGGAAGTTCCTTCACTGTCAATTTATGTGGGGTCCACTGTGATGTTTTTTATAATCTACTATGCCCATCCATTCTTCTTGCTTATTTTAGGGTAGGAGACAAAAAATGAGGCAGATCCAAAACTTAAGTGGGCCAAACGAGAGGAAACAGTGGGGATTGAGCGACCACCATTAAAACATTCATATGGCCACAGAAGTTTAGTATCGAGCTAAGTTTTTATTTTTTCAGTTCATCTCGATAGGAATGACCTTATAAACGGTTTAGATGGCATATAAAAATCAAGGTGGACCCCAAGAAGGTTTCAACGGTAGACATTTTTTCCCACTTTTCCCTCTCATGTGAGTTTTAGATCTACCTCATTTTTTGTCTCCTGCCCCTAAAATAAGAAGACAAAATGGATGGGCGGTGTGGATTGATCACAAAAATCACAGTGGACCTATTTGGCACACGTGATTAAGTGGGATTAGGTGGGATAGAATTGATGAAACCACTGTTTAGAACCCATGCCTCGTTTGTTTTCTCAATAGGATATAAGCTTTAAATGCTTTGGAAAACATACCCATGTACCATTGGATTTCCCAAATACCATTGCTTTCGGCCTCTAAACTGTTTGAAAATATTTGAATAAGTGTGTTGTTGTCAACAAGTTTTGTGGGTCCCACCATGATGTATAGGCACCATCCACACCATTCATCCATTTTTTGAGATCATTTTAGGGCATGGACCCAAAAATCAGGCAGATCCAAAGCTCAAGTGGACCCCACCACAAAAAGTAGTGGGGATTGAACGCCTACCAATGAAAACTTCTTGGTGGCCACAGAAGTTTTCGATCAAGCTGATATTTGTGATTTCCATTCATCTAGGTCTGTGTGACCTTATGAGTAGGTTGGATGACAAATAAACATCACGGTGGGCCCTAGAAAGGTTTCAATGGTGGGTGTCAATGTCCCCATTGCTTTCTATGGTGTGGTCCACATAATCTCTGGATCTGCCTCATTTTTTTGCCCATAGCATAAAATGGTGTCACAAAATGGATGTACGATGTGGATATAACCTAAGTTCATCATGGTGGGGTCCACAAAACTTGGTGACGTCAACATATAAGGAAGGTCTATGGTGTTTTATGATTTTCGTCACTTGACCTTTGTTCAATCCAAACATATTTAAATATGGGATATGATGTCCTTGTAAACATGTGATTTAAAGACAATCCCTGACACCACATCATCACTGTAATAGACTAATTCTATCCCACCTAATCCCACTTAAGTCCATGCTCTAAATACCCCCTAGGAAATGGATTTCAGAGATGACCAAGTCAACATTGGACTATTAGACGATACATGTTGACCTAGATAGCTCGGTAGTATGAACATTCAAGACGATTAGCAGCAATGGTCAAAACATTTTCCAAGGGGAAGAAGAATGGCCAATGCACCATACATGTAATCTATGTTTATCAACCTTAAATCACTATTGGCCGAGGCTCGAGCTCTTTTTTAGGGTTTATTCCTTTGCATAGATCGTGGCTTTCCTAGAATCCTTGTTGAGAGTGACTTGAATGTCTTGGTGGATATGCTTAACAAAGAGAGGCTTCCAAACTGGTCAACTTGGTATTAGTATAACCAGATTAACTTCTTAAAGAGGGGAAAAGTCATCAACATTGTTTTTCTTCGTGAGAACTAAGCGGAGAGATAAATGCCTTGGCAAGATAAGGTAGCGGCTCTCAGATTAGGAGGGTGTATTGGGTTTAGTCGAATTTTCCTCATTCTATTCATGGAATCTTGGTTGTGGACTGGTCAAGCTTAGGTTGTATTAGGGAGAGTGTTATTCCTCCCTGGTTTTGTTTCCTCTTTTCTTTCTAGCGCCATTGCTTTACATTAGGTGATCTGTTGTGTTTTTATTCATTCAGACCACTATAATGTTTATCTCTCAGTTTTCTAACCCCCTTTTCTGTTAATAAAATTCATAAGTATTCACAAATAATATAAACAAGTATATAAAAGACAGGGCACAAAGGAGAATTTTTTGTTTCCAGAGATTCCAAATTCTTTATATTCCAGGCCATGGTCTGACATTAGCCCTTAATTACATCGAATGATCGATGACCCTTGATTAAAAGGCAAAGACTATGTTAGCAGGGACTATATATGTCTTATGTAATGTGGGGTCGCTGAGGGCCAAGTCAAGCTTTGTATGGATAGGATTATCCGTTTATATGATCAAATGCATATGTCTTATATTGTTTCAGATTTGAACTGAGAGACAGCCGAGCATAGTCGAGTGGTGAGACATTGGGCCTGCTCTTGTCTTAGAGACTGGGACCGTGGGAAGATCGAACTACGACCATAGACTCGAACAACTCAGCCAACAAATATTAATTCTAATGGGTAGTACATTAACCAATGAGAGATAATAGTCTTTAGCGTTGACTTTGTATTGATATTTTGAGTGTAGATTAGTATAATTTCTAGTGGTGGATCATAGTCCCTTTTTGACATAGTGATGCTCTTGACTCAAGGGCCATTATGCAATTGTACAGTGATGAAAATGATGATATGTTTTGCTTAACAGATAATCCGTTTATGAGCCTGAAACCCTGAATGGTGAGCAGATGGATTGTGTGATGGAGATGATTGGACCACTTGTAAATTGAACTAGGTGTCAAACTATTGGAATACCAAAAAGGGTAGCATGCACTGGGCTCAAGACGCCTGGTTTATCCACCAAACATGTCAACGAATGTCAAGGGGGTCCCTTTGTTTTAACAACAAATGCGCCGGTTGGTGCACTAGATGTGCCGGTTGTTGCACTGAATTCGCCGCCCAGCATGACACATGCGCTGGTGAACTTAGGCTTCCCCTTGGCCATCTTCATTGAGACACCTTGGAACTGGATGCGCTGACTGCTGCGGAACATGCGCCAGACCCCTGGGCGGATGCGCCAGCTACTCCATCCTCCGTTAGGTCTTTATTCCATAGGAGTGTTGGATGTGGGGTGCTTGGCGCACCTGCGTGTGCCAGAAATGGGATTCCAGGGAGTTCTGGAGAAGGATTTCGAAGGACTTCGGTGAGGGATTTGGAGGATTCCAATGAGTAGCGAAAATGCCCAACAGTCGTAAGGGTGCGATGTCGTGCCTCTCTCTATATGTCTTATCAAAAGACGTAACATATATTTATAGTCGAAAATCATGGAGGATCTGCCTATGCTTACTTGACACGTGGAACACATCCACTTAGGAGCTTAACGCATCCACTTAAGGCTTAACGCATCCACTATTCAATGTGTTAAATGAGTGAGTTTTAACAGGTCTCCCGCATCCACCTATGAGCTCGACGCATCCACCTGCACAAGCCCAAACATTGGGCTATTTTCCACTTTGACATGTTGTGGGCCCCTCTTACTAACGTGGCCACATGCACCAGGCCCACTTGGCCAGGCACAGGCCCATGTGGCCACTCAATTCCCAATCTATTACTTTTTCAAGGTGGGCCCCACATTTGTACTAGGCAGGGTTCGACACATCCACCTGCGCTACACTTCAATGCCTCAGTTTTCGTGCCTTTACTCCGTCTGTCTATCTTTTGATGCTATGATTTGGCTTCTCCTAGAGCGGTCCAACTCTTAGCACATCCCTCATTTTGGACCCCAACAATCACTACAACCCAAATGGACACATACAATGTATTTTTTTTTTTTTTTGAAATGCGGTAAGCATTACACACCTATCTAAAATGTGTCAAAGTTTATTGTTTTCTGCCCAAAGTCGGAGATAAGATTTGTGAAATATAATCATTACATACTTCACAATATGGGATTTTTCATCAAACCAAACATGCCCTTGATGAAAATTTTCATAATTCATTGATAATCGTTTACGCTCTTACTATTCTAAGAAAGAACCCATTTTCACAGCTCTTGTTCTGGAATCATGTTGAAAAATGAAAAATATGGAATCATGTATCACAACCCCCATTCCGAAGGAATTTTGTGTATGCTAAACTAGTGAAATTTTTAGAGGCAATTCTCATGATTCTACAATATCCAAACATGCCAAGATATCAAATGAGGTGATGTGGACAAAATTAAGGGCAATTTCATGGACAGGCATGATTGAAAGAAATCGGGATAAAAAGTTTGATTCAAGATCTTGTTGGAAAATCGGTCAGCGGAAGCACCGAAGAAGTTCAAACAATCACCACACAGCCACACAAGCAATCAATGCAAAAGTAAACGAATTTTACGTGGAAAACCCTTGCAGGAAAAAACCACGGCACAAAGTGACACCTTCCACTATGAATTCAGATGATTATAGAGCTAAAACTACCCAAGTAGATCCCAAAGATGAACAATGCACACAACCTCTCAATCCCTCTCTCCCAATAACCCTAATCCCGTTTTGAACAGCTAGGTATTGCTTAGGACCAGGTATAGCATGACTAGGAAACATATTTATAAGAGGAAACCCAAAAATAGAAACAAGTAGCGCGAAAACCGCGCAACACTACAAGTTCCGCAGACCGCAGACTAGTCGCACGACCGGTCATGATCAGTCCATAGAGGGATGTGCCAGATGCTGCCTCAACTCAGACCTGTCCCCAGACCGGTCTGAGCTACTTGCGACCAGTCTGGCGACTGGTCTGAGCTCTCCATGACCGGTCTCAAAACTGAAAAAAATGTCTAGAGAGTTTTGGTTCCAAATTACATCACGCTGTCCACTGGCCGACTGGTCGGACGACCGGTCGGTGGACTCTGATTTTGCATATTTAGGGCCTTCACAACAAACTCCACCAAGGCACCAATATATCAAACATCTTTTCAAACTCTTCAACATTGCTCATCATCAATCATAGTCGCCGCTTCTCATACATCATTGTGTCTTCGTTAAGCCTTTGCCAATCCCAGAGAAGTTACGCAGAACTTAAACTTCTCTATAGGGACCACCTTGGTCAGCATATCCGCCGGATTCACGCTGGTGTGAATCTTGTCCAGAGTCACATCTCCTTCCTCAAGCACCTATCGAATAAAATGGTGACGCACATCAATGTGTTTAGTACGTGAGTGATAAACAGAATTTTTAGCTAAATTTATAGCACTTGAGCTATCACAATTAATCGGCACAACTTCCTTCTGAAGCCCCAACTGATTTATCATCCCTTTCAACCAAATAGCTTCCTTGAAAGCTTCTGTCACTGCCATATACTCAGCTTCAGTAGTGGAAAGAATCATCACCAACTAAAGCTTAGACATTCAACTAATCGCTCCACCCGCTAATACAAACGAGTACTCTGAAGTCAATCTCCTATTGTCCACACTACCTGCGTAGTCAGAATCGACATAACCAACCAACTTATACTTGGACTTCTCAAACGTCAAGACGTAGTCCTGCGTACCCCGAATGTATCGAAGTAGCCATTTCACAGCTTCCCAATGTTGTTTGCCCGGGTTAGACATAAATCGGCTTACAACACCCATAGTCTGTGAAATATCTGGTCTTGTACAAACCATGGCATACATTAAGCTCCCCACAGCACTTGAATAGGGCACATGAGACATAATATGCTTTTCTTCATCCGTTTTGGGACAATGTTCAGAAGAAAGCTTGAAGTGAGCCGCGTGGAGAACGCTAACCGGTTTGGACTTGTCCATCTCGTATTTTTTCAATATCTTCTCAAGGTATTCTTCCTGAGATAACTACAACCTACTCCTCTTCCTGTCTCTATGAATATCTATGCCAAGAACCCTCTTTACAACCCCCAGATCCTTCATCTCAAATGTTCCTGAAAGCTGAATCTTCAACACATCAATGTCAGACATGCTATGACTGGCAATAATCATGTCATCGATGTACAACACTAGTATGAGAAACTTCTCATCATTCAGTGTCTTGAAATAGACACAATGATTGTACTCGCCTAGCAAAGCCTTGACTCATCATGAAGAAATCAAATTTCTTGTACCACCGCCTAGGCGACCGTTTGAGACCATACAATGATCTCCTCAACCTGCAAACCTTGTTCTTGGCCCCTTTCACTGTATAACCTTCTGGTTGTACCATGTATATCTGCTCTTCCAATACCCCATGCAGGAAAGCAGTCTTTACATCCATCTGTTCCAGCTCGAGGTCGTATTGGGCAACCAGTGCCAACACGAACCTGATAGATACTTGCTTCACAACTGGTGCAAAAATCTCACTGAAGTCTACACCTTCAAGCTGAGCATAACCTTTCGTTACCAACCTTACCTTGTATCTATCCTGTTTCTTCTGAAAAATCCACTTACACCCTATCGCTTTTCGGCCCACTAGAAGCTCCACAAGCTCTCAAGTCTCATTCTTGTATAAGGAGTCCATCTCATCTTGCATTGCCATCTTCCACTTCTCAGTATCTACATCCTGTAATGCTTCCTCAAAGTTAGACGGATCCGCCTCATCTGTAATGAGAGCGAATGCAACCTTCGAGTCATCCCTGTACCTTGCCAGTAACCTGCGATCCTTGGGTGGATTTCTTCGCACAGGTGGCTGCTCCACTTGATCATGTATCTCTGTCTGTGCCTCAGTATCGGCCCGTGTCTCATCTCTGTCCTCATGAGTATCAACCTGTTCTGATGTTTCAGGTTCCTTTGTAGCATCCTTACGGAACAAGGACCCCTCATCAAACTTAACATCACGGCTCAAGGTGATCTTCCATGTGATAGGGTCATATACTCGATATCCCTTCACACTATCACCATAGCGAACAAAGATCCATTTTCTGGCCCTATGGTCTAGCTTATCTCTCTCAACTGACGGTACATGAGAGTAAGCCTCACAACTAAAGACTCGCAGACTTGAGTAGTCTAACGTATGACCACTCCACACTTCCTCAGGGATTTTACATTCAATTGCCATAGAGGGTGACCGATTTATCAAGTAACAAACCGTGTTAACAGCCTCAGTCCAAAGCTCTTTGTCCAACCCAGCATTACTAATCATGGATCGATCTCTCTCCAAGAGAGTCCGATTCATCCGCTCTGCCACATCATTCTGCTCTGGCCTGTGGCGCATTGTGTTGTGCCTCACGATCCCCTCTTTTTTACAATACGTGTGAAATTCCTTGGAAGTGAACTCACCACCATTATCGGTTCTCAAAATTTTCAGTTTCTGCCATGACTGATTCTCCACCATCGCCTTCCAATACTTGAAGGTTGTGAAGACATCGGATTTATTTTTTAGAAAATAAATCCAAACCTTCCTACTATAGTCATCGATAAACGACACGAACCAGGATGACCCACTAACAGAAATAATGAGTGACGGCCCCCATACATCAGAATGGACATAATCAAGCACCCTTTTTCAATACATGTTTCCCACCTTTAAAAGATAATCTAGACTGTTTCTCATACATGCAGTGTTCACATATACCAAAGTCTACAGATTTAAAAGAATGAATCAAAGATCGTTCAGAGAGTACTTCATGCCTCGCTCGCTCATGTGGCCTAAGCGTGCATGCCACATACGTGCAGACGTGGAATCCGCTACAGTCACTGCAGCTCCACCTACTGAAGTGCTCCCAATCAGCCTGTAAATGTTACCATGCCTCTGTCCCTTCATAATTATAAGGGCCCCCTTTGAAACTTTGTAGAGCCGGTCAAAACCGGTGAACTTGCACCCCAATGCTTCGAGTGCACCAAGGGAGATCAGATTCTTCCTCAACCTTAGAACGTGCCTTACTTCTATCAAGGTCCATTCGATTCCATCGAACATCTTGATGCGCACTGTACCAATCCCTACAACCTTGCAGGCGTAGTCATCGCCTAGAAATACCAAGCCTCCCTCATACTCCCTGTAGAAAGTAAAGACGCTCCTATCTGGGCACATGTGATATGAGGCCCCAGAGTCCATGATCCACTCATAACAGAAAGGTTCAGCCTTTAACACTGTCAAGACCTCACACACATCACTACCACCTTCCTCGGCTTCAGCGGTATTGGCTTCCCTAGAAGAATCACCTGACTTCTCTTTCTTATATTTAGGACTCTTGCAGCCCTTCTTCATGTGCTCAACTTGGCCACATCCTCAACACTTCAACTTGCCTTTGCCTTTGCCCTTCGATTTGGATCGAGAGCGCTACGATCCTTCACCTCGCTCAGAATTCCTTCCTCTCATAAACAATGCTTCGGATGAGGAATTAGTATCACCGCTCTTCTGTCTCATGGCCTTCGATTGAAGGAATGAGACAACGGTCTCAACACTAATAGTGTCCTTACCCACACACAACGAGTCCCTGAGTGACTCATATGAACTAGGAAGTAAGTTCAACAAGATCAAGGCTTGATACTCGTCCTTCATCTACTCACCAAAATCAAGCAACTTGCAAATCAGTTTATTGAACGTACTAATGTGGTCCTCCACATCTGTCCCCTCCGCCATCTTCAAAGTTAAGAGTTTCATTATTAGATATATGCGATTTTCTAGAGACTTCTTAGCATAGATGTTCTCTAACTTGGTCCATATTTCTACAGCGGTCTTCTCCTTCATGACGTTATAGAGGACGTCATCAACAAGGCACAATTGGATTGAGGCCATTGCCTTCTCATCCATCTTCGTCCACTCATCATCTTTCATCTCGGCAGGCCGCTTTCCAAGGGTGTTCACGACCCCTTGCTGAGTTAGGACGGCAGGCATCTTCACATTCCATAACTCGAAGTTATTTTTGCCCAAGAACTTCTCAACGTCGAACTTCGTACTTGAAGACATGAGATCGTTTCAGAAAACTTCTTCTTCAACCCTCCAACGATATCTCTGATACCACTTGTTGGAAAACCGATCAGCGGAAGCACCGAAGAAGATCAAACAATCACCACACAACCACACAAGTAATCAACGCAAAAGCAAACGAATTTTACGTGGAAAACCCTTGCGGGAAAAAACCACGGCACAAAGCGACACCTTCCACTATGAATGAATTCAGATGATTACGGAGCTAGAACTACCCAAGTAGATCCCAAAGATAAACAATGTACACAACCTCTCAATCCCTCTCTTCCAATAACCCTAATCTCGTTTGGAATAGCTAGGTATTGCTTAGCACCAGGTATAGCATGATTAGGAAACCTATTTATAAGAGGAAACTCGAAAATAGAAACAAGTAGCGTGAAAACTGTGCAACACTACAAGTTCCACAGACCGCAGACCAGTCGCACGACCGGTCATGATCAGTCCATAGAGGGATGTGCCAGATGCTGCCTCAACTCAGACCTGTCCCCAGACCGGTCTGAGCTACCTGCGACCGGTCTCAAAACTGAAGAAAAAAAAACGTCCAGAGAGTTTTGGTTCCAAACTGCATCACGCTGTCCACTAGCCGACCGGTCGGACGACCGGTCGGTGGACTCTGATTTTGCATATCTGGGGCCTTCACAACAGATCTAGCACGCACTATAGCTTTCAACGCTCATAACTTTGTAACTAGTAAATATGTATTTCATGCTTATAATTTGTTGCTGGAAAGCTAACAAAGAGCTCTATGTTTTAGGCAATGTCAACGGCTAGTGCCCCTAAACGCTTTGGTAAAATTCAATTATTTTAAGTGAAAAATATGGATTTTAAATTAAAATAATTTTTTTAGTAAGCCATGATTAATTGTTTTTAAGATTCGAAGAGTCCTGGATTGAATTAAAGTCTTTGTTTTCAATCTTCTAGGGAGTTTGGATAGGATTAGATGCCTTTATTAATTGTAGAAAGTTCTTTATTTTTTTTAATTTTTTTGAAAAGTTTACTATTTTGAAAAAGTGATGGACCTAGTGCTTATATAACTAAATTAGAGGCATTTATCTATAATTATCAATTTTAATATCTTTTTTAAAAGCTTTTTACCTTATGAGTTTAAGGATTATCTTAAGAGAAGAAGGTACATGTTTTCATCTCATTTCTACTGCGCACCTACTACACCATCAGGTGAATCAGTTTTCATTTCTATCAAATTACACAAGAATCTAACTATCCAAACGTGCCTTAGGTGATTATCTGCGTTTCAATAATTCTCATGAAAATAATCATTTCCCAATCATTACCTTTTATTCTTGTTTCCACTAGAATACATATATCCAAACATGGATTAGATCATATCCTTTAGTCATAACTCATATGTACATGTGATGCGTATTAGCGTAAGATGCACTAGTCATCCACCTTGAGCTAGCATCAGGTTGAGGATTTCACCCTAAGCCCAACCCAACCCAAAGTTCCAGTTGGGACAGTTTCTTTCTTGGTGACCCATCCTAGCTAGTTGGACCCGTATTCCATACAAAGGCTCGCTGTTTTTATGGTACTAAAATCCTACACGAGTGGCTTGTTGGTGAGAAAATTAGAAAGTGCTACAAGTTGTGGTATTGTTGCCTGTATGTGGTTAGATCTCGAGATACTTGAGGGTGGGTGGTTTGGAGTAAAATTAAAACATAAATACAAAAATGTAACATGAAATCTTGGAAATAAAAAATAATTTACTTTCATTTTGATTTACTTCATATATTTTTTATGCTTCAAAATTTGATTCAACATACTTTACTTTTTTGTTTCTTAAAAAAAAATGTTTACATAACCAATTGATTCAAAATTGATTTCCACGGAAAACTATTTCATTTGAAGGGTTTTCTACCTTCTAAAACACCCTCTTAAGTGATCTTCTAAATGTTTCCATAACCAATTGATTCAAAATTGATTTCCATGGAAAACCATTTTCATTTGAAGGGTTTTCTACCTTCTAAAATACCCTCTTAAATGATCTTCCAATCTGATGGTTACCAGTTTTGTAACACCCTGGCCCTTTGATACTCAGACATCGAATGTCCTCGGGTGCTACCCAATAAATTTCTTGAATAAGCGAACAATCGCGCGTGTCTGCATGTGCATGTGTAGGTGCCTGGACCCGAAGGTTTGGAACCCTTACACGAAGACCCAAAACCTGGGAACCCAAGATTTCATCAGACCTTGTACGCTAGACAACCAGTGCCCCGGACCCTGTCCATTGGCCTGAATAGTCAATTAGGTAGAGCCTACCTTAAAAGCACATCAAATTGAATGTTCAAGTTAGGGATCAGTCAATGTGGTACATTCGATCCGTCTCTCGCGTCGAACAATTGAACCCTAGCCCGAACTCACCTACAAGCTTAGTTCTTGAACATATAATTAATGTTAAAATGCCCCAAACACACCCTTAGGACTCAAGAGAGGTGAGCTAAACTTAAATTAGGACAATTTCATGACTGTCGGTCCGACCTACAGATCGTCAGTCCCAGTCGGTTCGATTGACAATTTGCGGAATTAGGGTAAAATTGTATGGGGTTATAAATACCCCCCAAACCACTCTTTTTTTTTTAGGGTTTTAGAGAATGGTAGAGAGAGAGAGAGAGAGAGAAGGAGAGAAGATGGAGAATAAAAGTGGATCTCACTACCTCGGTCTGCACGCGCTCTCTCGGATCATCTTCAACCCCTTTTGCTTTCCATCTAGCTAGGTTTTGGAGCTTAGATCGTCGTGTAGAGCCGTCAGGTTGTGTGTGGAGGTCGTGCGAAAGGCATGGAGTTGCTAGTGCCTTGGATTGACACTGTATTCCACCGTCCTAACCGATCGTTGAACCCCGAGGTGAGTAAACCCTTTTCAAAACTCCGATTCAAACCCTAATTTGGAGGAAATCGATGTATATGCTCCTAATCGAAGTTGTAACTTGGGCTTTCCCCAATTTTTAGCTCTAGGAGTCATTTTCATCGAACTGCACCCAAATCAAGAGTGTTGGAGCTAAGAAAACCCAAACCCTAAGGTGATGACATGCCATTCAAACTTTCCTTTGACATTGTTATCTGGTCATAGTCTCAATTTTTAACGTATGTATCGATTAATCTGTCAATCATATGATAACCATTGTAATTCACCGAACATGTATTAGATTAGGGATGATATGTTAGGAATCATGACATGTTTAGAATCCTGTATAAGATCACGTAACACGCTAACTCTTGCTTAGGTAGATCTACACATTAGCTCTCATTAAGATGTCCGAGGACTTGAACCTGATGCACGTCCCGTAGAATTTACATGAATGTGAACTATAATATGCTTTAGTGTAATTCACATGTTTCGTATATTAAACATTTGGAATCATGGACCCGACAACAGGGATCCACTGTGATGTCCACAGGGATTAGGGGAATTGTGGATTGACTCGTGTGAACCGGGCTGCCCCTTTCATGATTCATAAAATTGTCACATTGATATGAGATTGTGCCTTGAACTAATGGTCATCCTGTGAATTGAGTTAAATGGAGTTTATTGTAGACTTACCCCTATAAATCGTTATGCCTTGTTTCGTCGGGTGGAATCCCATTTGTGCTTTATTGGCTTGCGTTGTTGGCTTTTATTGGGAGGAACCCTTGTGGATTTATATAGGCGTTGTGGTGGTAAGGCCTTCTCATTGGATCAGGGTTGGCCATTAGTTGTAGATGTTTGGAATAATTAGATTGTTTGCGAATCGAATTAATAAATGTTGGATTAATTAAGCATCCATTGCATGCGGGCATTATCGAGTGCCTGGATGACTATTTGAAGGCTTGTATACTGTTCGAACAACCCTTTTTATGAGTTGGGTTAATTGTTTGAACAGTCATGTCTTCTAAGGCAATGGATCGACTATTTGAAAGACCCATTCCTTCGTTTATTATGAGCATGGGGTGACTATTTGAAATCTCTGGTCTCATACATTGGTTTGGCTGGATATGCTTCCCCAAAGAAAAGAACATGTGCATACACTCATGCATTTAAGCAACCTACATTACAAACTATAGTTGTTTTGACATGCTTTTATGAAACTATACTCAATTAACGTGTCAATTGTGTAATCTTGATGGGACTTATCACTGAGTTTGCTAGTCATCATCTATATGTGCAATTACACCCAACTGTAAAGGTAGCGCAAGGTAGTTGGTGATGCGGTCTAACTGAAGATGTCCCAATGGGAGTTTTGGGGAGTTGTCGTGGAGCACAACGGTAGCAGTCTGGTTTCGAGCCTGTCGATAGTTAGATTTACATTTTCCTTGTACCTTTGGATATTGTAGATGATTTCGTCCCCTGTTGTGGGGTCCATTTTGGATAATTTACTTTTAAATTTTCCTATGGAAGTCGGCCTAATTACTAGAGTTTTAATTATCTTTGATCGTCTTTGATTCTGCTAACAACTAGGGCTGCACACAATCCAATTTATGATCAATTTATCGATCGATCGAATTGAACAAATCAAATCGAATCGTTCCCTAAGATAGATTAAATTCACTTAAAAAATCAATTTCAATTTCAATTCAATTTTAATTTTTGGTTCCGATCGATCGAATTGAATAAAAAATCGAATTCATCTGTATCGAATTGAATCGATTGATCAAATATAATTAATATATATATATATATATATATATATATATATATATATATATATATATATATATATATTTGGACGGCATAGATGAAATAGATACATCATAGTGTGTTTTATCTATGCTGTCCATCCATTTTTACATCTGAATTTAAGAAAAAATTCCAAAAATTAGAAAGATATGTATCTCAGGTTGACCACACCACAACAAAATAGTGGGGATTGAATGTCCATTATTAAATTCTTCCTAGGGCCTATTATAATGTTTATTTGCCATCCAACATGTTGATAAGGTCACGTAGACTTAAAGGAAAGGAAAAAACAAATATTAGCTTGAGACCAAACTTTTAAGGCCCCAAAAAGTTTTCAATAGTAAGCGTCAATCCCCCTCTGTTTTCCAGTGGTGTGGTCCACTTGAGATTTGGATGTCTAATTTTTTGGGATAATGTCTCAGAATCAGATAGAAAAGATGGATGGATGGCCTACATAAAACACATACATCATAGTAGGGCCCACGGAGCTTTGAAATCACCCTTCTGCATATCCGTGCCCACCTAAGAGTCCAAGATGAACTGGATTGCGTACCTAGTAAGTCAATGCGCTTAATGTACTGAGTAAACTCAGTAGGGCCCACGCTGATTTATTCATTTTATCCACTTTCTTCATCCATTTTCAAAGATAATTTTATGGCTCAAGCCCAAAATTGAAGCATATACAAAGCTCAAGTGGCACACACCACAGGAAATAGTGTGAATTGAACCTCTACCATTGAAAAACTATTGTAGGCCACAGAAGTTTTGAATCAAGCTGATGTTTATGTTTTTCATTCATACATGTCTACCTGATCTTACGAACAGGTTGGATGACAAATAATCATTACCGTGGGCCCTAGGAAGGTTTCAATAGTGGAAATCATTATTCCCACTATTTCATGAGGCATGGTCCACTCAAGCTTCAGATATGCTTTAATTTTGGGCTCAACAGCTAAAATGAGAGGGCAAAACGAATGGACGGTGTGGATAAACCAAATGCATTTAAAGTAGGCACAACTGAGTTTACTCAGTACAACAAAAGCATACTAACTTAGTACGCAATCTAAAGTTCGCCCAAGAGTGAATTTGGTGTTACGCTGGTGACAGCTTAGTGGGTGTTACCCCTACTATGTGGGGCCTACCTTGATATATTTTTTGTATATCCATTCCGTCCATCTAATTTGACATCTCATTTTACGACATAATCCAAAATTATAAGAAGATCAAATCTCAGGTGGACCATACCAAGAGAAAGAGTGATGAATAACCATTATAAACATTTTGCGGCCTTTAAAAGCTTTGGATCAATACGATCTTTCTAATTTCCCTTCATCCAGATCTTCTTGACAATATCAACAGGTTGGATTGAAAATAAACATTAAGTAAACATTACAATAGGCCCTTTAGAAATTTTAATGGTGAGGCACTCAATCAACACTGTTTCATGTGGTGTGGTCTACCTGAGATATGGATATGTATAAATTTTGGTATCCCATCCTAAAATAGGCCATAGAAACGGATAGGCCAAAACAATGTATGGACTAGTTATTATTATTATTATTATTATTATTATATATATGTGTGTGTGTGTGTGTGTGTGTGTGTGTGTGTGTGTGTGTTTTGAGAAGTATTTATGCTAATATTATTATTTGAGATACTATAAAATCCAAACCTACAAAACCTATAGGTTTTCAATTTGCAATGTGTGAAAAATCGAATTAAATCGAATTGAAAAATCCATCAATTCAATCTTATGTCAATTCCAAAAAAAGTAAGGTCAATTCAATTTCAATTTGAAATTTCAAAATTAAGATCAATTCAATTTCAATTTGAAATTTCAAAATTAAGATCAATTCCATTTCAATTTCAATTTTGAGAATTTAGGATCAATTCAATTTTAATTTCATCCAAAATCGAATTGACCGAATCGATGTGCAGCCCTATTAACAACCGTTCACTACTTTGATTATTAATTGTGGGATGAGTGTTAACTTGACCTTGCGAACATGTGGGAGATCCACCCACGTGAGATTCCTCCTAGAGAGAGGGACACCTGGATTTCTGCCGCGAGGACATCTGAGAAGCAAAAATTGAGGCATCCAAGAGCGGGCGTGAGAACCACTGTTTAATTACAAACTAGCACTCTTGAACTTTGGGCTGAGTCGTTAAACTCGAGTGGCAGATTCCAGGGTGTTACAACTTTATAGATCATTCTAGGTGGGGCCCGTTTGATAATCGGCTCCAATCTCTTACACCTTAGTCAGATGTACAAAAAGAAATAACTAATGAGTCCACCGGTCGAAAGTGACAAATTTCCTAGGTTTTCCCACATTTCTTTCCCACCCTTAGTAATATTATTGTAAACATTTTTTATTTTTATTTTTATACAGCGTCATTTTAAAATTGGTGCTAGCTCGTCCTTATCCTAAACATCCAAATTGTGGGTCCCATTGTGGGGAAGAGGACTGTGTCCAGCCCATACATGAACGATAATCCATCCAGGCAGGGCTCGGTGGGTCCTACTGTATTGTATGGGTTTTATCCACGCCATCCATCCATTTGGGAGGATCTTTTGAAGCGTCAACCCAAAAATTAGGCAGATCTAAGGATCAAGTGGACCATAGTATGGGGATTGGACACTCACCATTAAAAACTTGTGAGCTGTAGAAGTTTTGGATTAAGCTGATATTTGTATTTTCCTTTGTCGACGTCTATGTGACTTTATGAAAACGTTGGATGACAAGCAAACATCACGGCAAATAAACATTGCTTCTTGTGGTGTGGCTCACTTGAGCATTGGATCTGCCCCATTTTGAGTCCAATATATTAAAATGATAGGTAAAAATGAACAAACAGCATGGATAAAACCCATACATCACGGTGGACCCCACAGAGCCCCTGCCTGGACCAATTTCCTTCCATGAGGGGTGAGGACGCAATCCACTCCCCATTGTGGATAGAGCTGATGGCCATCTTAAAAGTAAAATAATGAGTGGTCTAAATTTGAAGATAAACATGATATTAATATTATCTCTTTATGGTAGCTTTAAGTTTATTCTCTATCCATTTGGACGATTTGAATGGTTGTACACATGATGGGCACATTTTAAGAGTTACCACCTTTTTCTGAATGGTGCAAAACTAAAATGTGAGACTAGCCCTGTTACCAAAGGTCCAAAAGTAACATGTGTATATCCTCGTGTCAAAGATCATTTATTTCTTCTCAAAATGATCAGACCATCTTAACCACTGATCATTTGTGTGTTTGAATTTGGACCTCTCATCATTTTCCTCTAACCATCCGTTTGATCACAACCAAAAGGATTGTTAGGAACATCCTGGGGTGTGCTGTTCCACCCATGAAGAAGATAATGAGGATGGTCTTGTTGAAATGCATATATGCCACGTGTACGGTGATGAGAGACCACTAATCCGATGGTGACAAACGCACGTAATAATGTTGTCCTCGTTCATTTTGGGGGCGGATTAGGTTCAACCTAGGCCTCATGCAACACGGTGCGGCCCTTACCATGGGGCCCACCTTTATGCATGTATTATATATCCATGCCGTCCGTCCATCCGTTTTTAAAGCTAATTTTGGTTCATTAACCCAAAAACTGAAGTAGAACAAAAACTAAGGTGGGTCACGTTAAAGGAAACAGTGGCGATTGAATGCTCACCATTAATAACTTCCCAGGGACTACCTTAATGTCCAAAATAATTTCTATTTTCCATCCAAGCTGTTGAAAAGGCCACACAGGCCTGGCTGAAGGGAGCCAAATATCAGCTTGATACAAAACTTCCATTGCCCATAAAAAGCTTTTATTGGTCAATCACCATTGTTTTATGTGATATTGTCAACCTAAGTTTTGGATCTTCTTAAGTTTGGTCTTGTGCCATGAAATTAGGTGAAAAATGGGATGGACTGAGTGGATATACAGTATATTTACCAAGGTGGGCTCCACATGTCAGGGTCGTACTGTCTTGAGTGAGGCCGAGTCCGCACCTAATCCGCCCCTTTCTAGTGTCGAGTTTCCTTGCAAATGGGAATTGCAAAGTGCGATTGCGATAGTTCAATTTTGCGGTGAACCTACTAGTGGACTCGCGGTCCCACATGCCGACATAAGAGATCTGAACGGATCATAAAGTAGCCCTGAATTGTAGATTTCATGGGCCATAAATCGATCAATATGACCATCCAATCTGCCACCAAAGAGTCTGGATCCTCTTTTGGCTTCCAAGCAGGTTTCTGCTTGGAGCCTTTTCATTGGTCCACGTCACATTGAATGACGTCATGTGACCAGGTTGGAATGAGGTGTGACCAGGTTGCATTGAGGATATGACAGGGTTTCATACCTATGTGATGATGTGAACCACTGAAAAGGCTCAAGTAGGGATTTAAATCTTGGAAGCCAACTGAGGATCTAGACTCGTCACCAAAGTACATTGCATAGAATGGGTGCTGAGTCATGCGTACCAAGCCTTTGGAAACGGCTTCCTCCCTCTGCTACTCTCTCCATGCGAAGCCTCTCTTAGGCTTTGGATGCATGCTCACTCGTAACGGTAAAGAGAGAGAATTGATTATTCTATTGAGGCATTCCTTTATAATTATTCTATTGAGGCATTCCTTTATAAGAGTTATTGTCTGATAGAAGAGTAGCACAGAGGCAAGCATTGTTTTCTCTTATATTAGGAAAGGAGAAAATTTTTCTTGGGTTTTTTCAAAATTATAAAAAGAAAATTGTGTTGTTTTTTTTTTCAAATTTATAAATGAAAATATGGAAAGAGGGTTGTGGCTTTTGTGATTGTTGGTGATCATTTATTGGTAAATGGTGGTGCCTCTTGGTAAATGGAGCATCCTTTGAATTCAAAATAATGGTAAAAGGATGTCATTAATGGTGGAGGGATGCCTTTGTTAAAAAGACACCATGAAAAAAGATGTTTTTCCATGAAAAAGATCTTAAAGCAACCTTTATGACTCTATATAAACCCATCATTGGGTCAATTTAAATCACAAAAAAAAAAAAAAAAAATTCAACAATTTCCTCTTCTTCTTCTTCTCTATTTTTCGTTTTGGGTGTTTTTTATAAAGTTACAATTTTTCAAGCGGTAAATTACAAAGACAGTAAACTACAAACAGTTTTTGAAATTGCAGTTTTACTGCCACCAAGATAAGCTTGAAGATATGCTTATGTCATAGAGAGGGGTGAATAGGACTATTTAAATTTCTTTGCCAATTAAAACTAAATTGCCTTCACAATATGATTTTCCAATTGTGCACATGCAAGGCATAAGATCCAAGGTAAAAGACCCTCCTATTATGGTTACTAATCTATGATGATGATGTAGACTATGAGTTATGAAATGAATTAAGTGAAGTCTACAAGGAGATACAATAAAAGCATTTGATCAAATGGTTGATATTCATACTTATACTAAACATTTAATTGAGCATATAATGGAGAATATCTTGTAGGCATTTTCTCAAGCATGTAGTGTGCATTCAACAAGTTATTTATAGAATTCAGTAATCAATCGAAATAATGGACAAGAAGCATTCACCATATTGCACACGATGTATAGTGGTTCGACGATGAGTTACTCCACTCCCAGCTAATCCACTCACCCCTTGAGTGGTCGTATTTCACTATCACAATGGTTTTAAATGAGGTTGACCATAAACCTGTACAACCTACGCAAGGTTAACTCCTACACAAGGACTATACAAACCTTACACAAGGACAACGCACGTATTCTCCCGTATTGGAGGCCTACGCAAAGACTTCCCGAGTTTGGATCACAAACTCTAACTTCGTCCTACACAAGGACACGTCCTCCACAAAGACAACTCTACACAAGAGATAAACTTGGACTCTAATATTAAGAAATACTTAGCTGGATGAGTCCCTTGAAAATGCCTTTGTTGAAGAAGCTTTGACTTTCACGAACAGCTCCTTCTTCAGCTCCCTCGATCAGTAACTTTGCTTCAGATGTGGTTTTGTGATGCCAAGGTGAGGGATAAAAGGTTGGGTGAACCTTCTATAGGATAGGGCTTTTAATGAAGACGGAATGTTTCGCCTAGGGTTGCATTAATAGCCATAAAGACTAAGGATGTATCTATTTCGGATTAAGTCAAGGTCCATTAATGAAGGCTTGAGTTCATGTTTCAATCCAAGCTCTGAATGCTCATTAATGTTCTCCAACAACAAGGTTTGAACAATGAACTCAAGGGATAGAGCTTTAGGAAGAGGGGTTTTTGGCTATAGGAACTCACACTCTCAAGGCTCAACTCTCTTCTCCATCATTAACTAAGGGAACTAGCAAGGGATTAAATAGCATGAATACAACAGCTAGAAAATGGTCGAAAAACGGCTAGATCGATAGGCTCGAGCAGACTGTCGATAGGATCGAAGGAGCGTCCAGACATATAAGCAGATTGCTGGACAGAGAGCTTCGATAGGGTCGTCGATAGGGTCTTCGATAGGGTCGATGGAATCATCGATAGGATCAACGGACGGTCCAAAGAATTTTCAGATTGCTGGATAGAGAACTTCGATAGGGTCGTCGATAAGGTCGATAGACTTATCGATAGGATCGGCGATTCCATCGATAAGCTCGACGGATTGTCCAAAGAATTTTCAAATTGCTGGACAGATGCTCGATATCATCGAGACTTTCATCGATAGGGTAGACAGACTGTCCAAAAAGGTTTTTCAGTTGCTGGACTGATGCTCGATAGCATCGATAGGTCCATCGATAGGATCAAGTAATCATTCAATAACATCAATGGTATGCTCGATAGGATCAATCACCCTAAAAATACACTTTCTGCATCCTATTTTTTTCAAGTCTTTTGAACTCAAAACACTTAGGTCTAAGTTGATCATTTGGACATTCACTCTATGTTATGAGAGGCTAAAGATCATACCTTTTAAGCATAAGCCAACTAGAGAATAATGCTTGGATACTACATGATCTAAGAAAGGTTAAAGGCTAGGGTTCACCAAAGCACTATGATTTACCTTTTCTCTTGCGTTTGATGTTGATGAGATCTGCAATACTTTGCTCTTCAGCTCTTATGAAGCACATGGACTCGACGACTAATAGATCACGCTAATTGACAAATATGTGCACTAACAGTTTTTAGAGGGTAAACTATAATAGAATAAAAGTCAGGGGTTTATGCTGCAAAAGTATGTTCATGATGCAATTTTTCAATTTTGCACCCCAAAGCCCATATTTCTCCAATTTTGAAGAAGAGACTTATTGTATCTTTAAGGTAGATTTGCTATAACTCTCTTACAAACTAATTTAATCACCAGTAGGGTGCGAATATCGCCATAAAGATAACAACATCGTAACACACCTTAAGCCTATCTTTAAGTGAGTAATTTTCTTTCATTCCACCTCCACTCTTACAATTTTAAGGCAATATTATGGCTTTTTTTATGGGTCATGTTGACTTTATTTTAGTCACACCATTCGAATGCTCAAATTTCCTTTGATGGTAATCGAGTGTGCATTTTTTTCCTCACATCGCTCAAGTTGGATCATGTGCTCACTCAAGATCCTCCCTCACCACCATCCAACAATGATACGGTGGAACAAATTAAAAAATGAGAGCGTAATAACTACCTTATGCAAGGGCCACATCTTCAATGCTCTTTCTGACTCATTATATGTCGGCTACCACCAAAAGAAATCTACAAAGAAATCGTGGCAAACACTGCTCACCAAATACAAATAAGAAGATAACAACAACAAAAAATTCCTTGTAAGTCAGTTTTTAGAATTCAAAATGTTGGATGAAAGACATGTCCTTGATCAAGTACATGAGTTACAGGTCACCATCCAATAAATCATTGCCGATGGCCATAATCTCGATGAATCCTTTTAAGGATCACTAATATTGTAGTTAAATTGCCACTTAAAAAGAAGGATAATAAAAAATCTCTAAAATAGAAAAATGAGAAAATGTCTTTAGAGGATCTCCCAATATTTCTTTGAATAGAAGAAGAATCTAGGCTCCATGACAAAAAAGAAGAACAATAAGAGACCCTAGGTAACGCCAACCTAGTTGAGAATAGTGTGAATCGAGAATCAAATAAGTCATCTTTCAAGAAAGATGATCAACTCAAACCTAATGACAAAGGGTTAAAAAAGAACACATCTAAGAAGGGTCCATTTATCTTTTACAAAATTCTCCGACCACTTTAAGAAAGATTGTCGAAAATATAAAAAGAAAATATGTCTAGTCTTAATCTAATTCATAAGTACACAAAACATAATAACACCACAATAAAATTGAGAGATGCCAAGTTTTATGAAAACTCATTCTCTTCTATAACCAGAAAAGATTCAATATCTCAAGATCTCAGTACAAGTAGTAGTACTTAAATACCTCAAGACATTGCTAGTCCCAATAAAGAGAACATAAAACGTATAAAAAATAAGAGGATCAAGATAGTTATAGCCTTTGGACCCGACTTCTGCCTTCTACTAATAGAAAGATATAGAGAAAATATAACAGGAAAAATCGTGTTGGTATATAACATTAAAAATGACCTCGTGACTCTAGATGATGGTCTTAAATCTTATGATGCATCCTTTTGAAAGAAAGCTATAAATAATGAAATTGATTCTATATTGTAAAATGAGATATGAAAACTAGTAAATCTGCCTCAAGGATCAAAATCAATAAGTTGCAAATGGATATTTAAAAGAAAACTAAGACCAAATAAGACAAGAGAGTTTTAGTTGCTCTGGCATCCATTTATAAGTTAAAAATTTATCAATTGGATGTAAAGACAACTTTTCAAAATGGTGATATCGATAAAGAGGTACATATGGAGCAATCGAAAGATTTCATAATTTCGGGATAAGAAAATAAAGTGTGTAACTTAATTAATTTACTATACAGACTTAAACAATGGCACGAAAAGTTCGATAAAGTGATCAACGCATATGGCTTTAAAATTAATGAATATGATAAATGTATGTATCCAAAATTCTCTGGTAATAAAAGAGTAATTATATGTGTATGTATATACATAAATGATATGTTAATCTTTGGTACATGTTTAAAAGTTATAAATGACACTAAAAAAAATTTGTCATCTAGTTTTAACATGAATGATATGGATGAAACTAATATGATTCTAGGTGTTAACCTAATAAGAAACAAGGATAATATAATTTTTTTTAGTTATATTATATTGAAAAAATACTTAAAAAGTTTGGTCACTATGATAAGAACTCAGTTTCTACTCTTTTTTATTCTAATATCAAGTTAATTAAGAATGAAGGTCGTAGTGTATCTTAGAGTATTTTAAGGTAATTGGTAGTCTTATGTATGCAATGATTTCTACTCAACCTGATATTTCTTTTGCAGTAAGTAAGTTGCGTAGGTTTATTAGTAACCCAAGTTTAGATCACTGAAATGATGATTCTAGAGTACTTAGATAATTGAAGAAAACAATTAACTATGATCTGTATTTTTCTGGTTACCCTAATGTGTTTGAAAGGTATAGTGATGCAAGTTGAGTCACTGATTCTGATGAATACAAGTCTACTAGTAGATGAATTTTTACACTTGTAGGAGCCATCATTTCTTAAAGATCCAAGAATCAAACTTGCATATCTCATTCTACTATGGAATTTAAATTCATAACTTTACGGCTAGTAGTAAAAAGGCAAAGTGGTTGCGAAACCTGTTATTAGAAATATCATTATTAGCAAAGCCTTTGCTACCTGTCTCTATTTACTGTGACAGCGAAAAAACACTGTTAAAAGCATATAATAAGACTTATAAAGGAAAATATACACATAACAGTTTAAGGCATAGTTTTATGCTGCAAGTACTTGGTGATGGCATCATAACAATACAATATGTGCAGTCTATTCAAAATATAACGGGCTCATTCACCAATGGACTGACAAGGGATGTTATCAATAGAACATCAAGAAAAATAGGACTTAAGCAACTTCATAGACACCAGATGAGGAAAACCCAACTTAAGTTAATTTGTTTAATGAAAAAAGTACATCACAGGAAGTGGCTAAAACAGCACTAAGTTTTCTAATCTGTCTAATTCCCGGATTTATGTATAATGCTGGGTACCTATAATGATTAAAAGGAGGATAATTTTTTTCTTAATGTGTCCTTTAAATGATGCTATTATTACAGGGGCATTCCTAAGTACTCATCTATATGATTATTGGAAGTGGGATCGCTTTCTAATATTAGAGATTTTTTTCTACTCTAATAAACACATGAATTTAGGATGGAGCACAAGGTCGTTTACGTGCTACAATTTTATAACAGATGGTAATTAAAAATATATGTGTGTAACATGTTTAGCATAAAATAATTAGTTCAAGACCATGATCACTAAGGATTTCGATGCAACTTTGATTTATGTATATTAAGTGAAGGTTCAAGTCCATAAGACACATTCTCCTATATACATATCTTCCTTACATACCCTGACCTCTTTATTTTGAAAAATAGTGAGGATTGTTGAGTTTTTTCAAATTAAAAAGAAAATTATATTAGGCTTTTTTAAATTTATAAATGAAAATGTAGAAGGAGGATTGTGGCTTTTGGTGATTATTGGTGACCATTCATTTGTGAATGGTGGTGCCTCTTGGTAAATGAAGCATCCTTTAAATTCAAAATAGTAGTGAAATGATATTATTAATGGTGGAGGGATGCCTTTATTAAAAAGACACCATGGAAGAAGATGTCTTTCTATGAAAAGGATCTTAAAGCAACCCTTATGAGTCTATATAAAACCGTCATTGGGTCAATCCAAATTACAACAAAAAATCAAACAATTTCCTCCTCCTTTTCTCCTCCATTTTTTGTTTTGAGTGTTTTTTTTGTAAAGTTGCAATTTTCTAAGCGGTAAATTACAAACAGTTTTTCAAGTAGTAAACTGCAAATAGTTTTCAGGGGGTAAACTATACCATCAAAAAAGTCAGGGGTGTATGCTGTAAAAGTGTGTTCAAGATGCGATTTTTAATTTTACACCCCAATGCTCACATTTCTCCGATTTTGGAGAAGAGGCTTATTGTATCTTGAAGGGAGATTTCCTATAAGCCTCTTTCAAACTAGTTTAATAAGCCAGTAGGGTGTGAATATCACCTTAAAGATAGCGACATCATAATGCGCCTTAAACCTATCTTTAAGTGAGTAATTTTCTTTTCTTTACACCTCAAATCGTATAGTTTTGTGTTACTCTCTCGTGAATATAGGCATATTTTTTAACCATGGAGATCTTAATATGACTTGTCTTATGTTTTGGATTAGCATTTGGTTTTATTGTCTGACACTTTTGTTTTGTAGTTTTACGTTGCTTCTATTGATTGTGTGCGAGTGTTTTTTTCATGAGAATTGATATCAGAGCCAAAAGTTGAAAATCCTTTTAGCATAATTAGTGTTGGTGTGTGTGTTACAATTATATTTCAGATGGTTGAATCGAATTCTATCATATTTGAGGTGCCGAAGTTTAACAGATCTAATTATGCATTGTGAAAATTTAAAATGATCGCAATGTTGGTGAAGCAAAGTTGTGCAACTACAATAGAAAGAAAAGAAAAGAAGCCAAAAGAGCTTAAATATGATGAGGAGAAAAATTAGTTAGTTGTGACGAATCATTTTCTTGTACTAAATGCTTCAATTTTGTTTAACATGTTCAATCAGATCATTATCAACAGTTTATGAGATAAATTACAGAACTTGTACGAAGAGAAATCAAGGTTAAGAAAAGATTTTTTTCGGTGACAAATGTACAACTTGAAAATAAAAGAAGGGTCATCTTTATAAGAACACTTGAGTGAGTTTAATACCCTAATCAACAAATTGACAACAATTAATGTGAAGATTGAGGATTGAGAAAATTTTGCACTTTCTCCTTTGTTCAATGCAAGATTCATAAGATAATTTGATTATGAATATAAAAAAAATCTAGATTTTAATATAGAGTCAACTCTATTGCGTTGTTTATTCAAGAGTCATGTAAAAAATGTATGATGGATCTTTTGGTAAGGCTATCATGGTTAGAGAAAAATCTACTAAAAAATGTACCAATGAATGATCAAAGGAGATCCAAATTGAAAGAGTATAAAATATGAAAATATTATAATTGAGGAAAGAAATGTCACTTGTACAAAAATTATAAACTTAGGAAAGAAAATAAGAAAATTTCATTCCTGATTCATATAATCAAGCATTAAATTCAAATGTTTTGTAAGAAAATCTAGTTGAAAAAGGCAATTCAACTGAAGATGAAAAATATTATTGATAGTGATTTCATAAGAAAATTTTACCATCAACACATTTTGGTTTCAGGTGCTTCATTTCGTATGACACCATATAAAGATTGTTTTTACATATATCGGCTATGTAATGGCAACACAGTTTACATGGGTAATGATAACAAGTATTAAATTTTAGGAATTAGAGATAATTAAATCATTATGTTTGATTGTATCACAAGTATAATTTCGACTATGCAACATGTATCGGATCTATGAAAAAGCCTTCTATCACTAAAAAAGCTTGGTGAAGATGGTTATAAATTTTCTAATGAAACTATTCGATTAAAAATTATGAAAGTGACAATGGTTAGTTGTAAAGGGAGATTTGATAGTAGGTTTATATCAGTGGATTAAAAACATTATGGTTAGCATAGAATCTACTATAATCTGACATAGACAGTTGGTCCACATGAGCAAGTAAGGATTAAAGGTACTTCATAATAGAAATTTACTTTATAATTTAAAATGTTATTAATTTAGAATTTTACGAGGATTGTTTATTTAGAAAGTTTCATAGAACTCATTTTTTCTCTTTCATTGTTAAAAGTAAAGACATCTTAAATCTAATTCATTTTGACATTGGGAAGGCTATTATCAAATTTGCTTTAATGTTAGGTCAATATAAGTAGGTATGAGATTGTATGTTAAAAAAGAGTGAAGGCCTTGCTTTTTTCATCAATTTTAAAGTATAATAGAAATATCAATAAATGTTAAGAATAAAAAACAGAGAAGAGTATACATCAATAGAATTTAAGAATTTTTATTGTAAACATGACATCGAGAGGCATTACATGGTCTTTGCTACTCCATAACAAATGAAAATTTTAAAGATATGAACCATACACCTATGGATCGTGTTAAGAGTATACTGAGTATCGCTACACTTGACTAATATTTTTGGGCAAAAGCTGTTAACATAACTTGCTACTTGATAAATAATTTTACTATAATTATATTAGATTATAAGATCTTTAAAGATTTATGATATAAAAACCTATTAATATTTATTCCTTCATACTTTTATTGTGATGTTTATGTGTAAATTTTCAAAAAGCAAATAACTAAATTGAATGTGAGGTTTAGAAATGTATTGGTTTTGCTATACAGATGGAATAAAGGGGTATAAATTATAAGACCCTACTACTCACAAGTTTGTAATTAGTTAATATGTAGTTTTTAATAAAAAAAATTAATGTAAAAAAGTAAGGAACTACCGAGCTCAGAGTCACAAGAGATAATTGAATTGGAATCTTCAAACAATATTAAAAATCAACCAATTGATTTAAAAGATCAATAAATTAATGATATTGTTGAAGATGTAGCTAATGGAGAATATGTAGACTGATATTGAGTGTTGAAACTCAACGTGATTAAAGTTGTCCAAAGAGAGTTACAAGAAATTTTATTTGGCACAAGGATTATATTTCATTTTATGTTTATATGACAAAAGAGTGTGAGTCCTATTCATACCAAAAGGCATGTAAATCTGTAGATGCCAACTAGTGGAGAGCGTCATAAAAATAAAACTTAGAAAATGGTTTAATTACCCAAATAATAGAACATTATTGGTTGCAAATGAGTTTACAAGCTGAAGAAAGATGTTAATAGAATGTTAACATATACAAAGCCTAATTAATGATAAATGGATATGCTTAAAAATTAAGTATTGATTTCAATGAGATTTTTTCTCTAGTTGTCCGTTTGACTACTATTTATTTTGTATTAAGTATGGTAGCAGTGTTTGACTTGAAGAAATTTATATGACTTAACTCAAAGTTTTATTAAAGAATATAAGAAGAATCTTGTTTGTTGGTTAAACAAATCACTTTAAGGTTTAAAATAGACACTAGGGTATTGGTATAAACAGTTTGACTCCTTCATTATGAACTTGGGATTTTTAAGATGTAAGGCAATCATTGTGCATATATTCATATAGTTATAATGATTATAAGTTAATTATCCGGTTATTATATGTGAATAATACATTGGTTGCAAGTACTAATAGAGATACTTTTGTAGCATTAAAAGCTCATTTACCTACTCAATACGATATAAAAGATATAAGTATCATTGTCAAATTCTGAGGATAATCATACTTAAAGATAGGAAAAATAGGAAAGTCTTGATAATTTGAATGGGTAATATTAAAAGAATATCACCCCCCTCCCCTTTTATAACTGCATATGAAGCCAATCTATGCTCTTTCCTTTTGTTGTCTATATAATGAGAGCATTGCAGAGATAGAGAATAAATCATTCTCCTAGAGTATTCCTTGGTTTACGAGTTCTTATACACTGGAAGAGTGAGAGAGAGGTAAGCTTTATATTTCTGTTTTTTCTTATTTTAATGAAGAAGAAAGTTTGATATTGTTTCCCCATGAATGCAGGCATATTTCCAAACCACTTAATATTTTATGCCTCTTGTCTCTTTTTGTACTCTAGCTTTTGGGCTTTTAGTTTGTCTTTTGTCTTTTATTGTTTTGCTTTTCTTGCATCAATTGCATACAATTATTTTTCCATGGCACATTAAATATTGTAGATGTAGACGTTTAGTCAAATTCTAACCATCCATTTTTTATACACGTATGAATAGCCATATGAGTGAGTTGATTTGATTATTGGTCCAATGCATTTGATAGTCGGGACTAATTGATTAATAGATTGGATTTGCAATCTAACAACTTTTTGGACAAGTATTCCTTAGTGGTCATAGGTGAGTACACCTCATAAGAGTTCATTAACGGGTGAGACGATTTGCTAGAGCTGGAAGTAATGGAGCATGGTAGAGTCATCTTTCTTGGTAGTATACATGCCATGGAAATGTATTAATTGAGACTTTCCATAAAATAGGTGCTCCATGGATGACCCATGATTTGACAACATTTTAAGGGCCCGCTTGGGCACACCCTTAAAAGGAGATTTTGGCACTTAAACTCCATTTTGAGTATTTGGATGTACTTTTGCAAATCTCATTTGATCCCACTTATTGAAATGAAAACCTTTTTAATTGAAGTTGCGTTTAAACAAGCCATAAAGCCACTAAAACTCTTCAATTGGGATGATAATGCTAAAGGAAAAATATTTTTGGCTTGAACCAACTTGTTTAGTGTGTATTTGAATTATAATTAGTTTTGTTTCAACTACGTATGTAATTGATCTCAATTTCTTCTTATTCAACGCATAAGTATGTTCAATAAATAGTTTACTCGCCAGTCAAGAAGCTCTCCCTCTAAAAGCCCATCCCCCTTCTTAGCTTCATAACAGCAAATGCTGACTCTAGCATAGCCCAGTCATGACAGTTATCGCGGATGGAACGACTCATCCCCCCCCCCCCCCCCCCCCCCCCCCCCCCCTCGTAAATCAAAACTCTAATCCTAACAAATAAAGGATAAATAATGACAAATGAATGAAGGTTTTCAGCAAAAGCCAAAAGGCAAGTTTTTTTTTTCTTAAGGCCATAAGCAATATTTAGATGTTTCATAGTTTTTTTATATAGTTTGACAAACTAGTGTGGCATTAATAGGTGATTTTTTTATCAACGAAAAAAGTAGCTTATATCCATCTATCCAAATGTAAACTTAATAAATTGGCCAAGAATTCGGGTCGAAAGTTAACCCATGACCCACCCACTATCATGTGGCATGAATGTGCCTAGTAAAAAACATCAAGTCGAAGTCCAATTCTACCTTACCCATATAACTATAATAGGGACTCGACAAACCAAGCTCGAGTACTTGGCATGGTCACCCTTGAGTTTACTAACAGAACATGGGACTAAATGTATGTCCAATTCTACCTAATTACTAAATACATAATAAAAAAAAATACATACGTAATGTGTATGTATCAAGACTTATCATCCATTATTTTTTCATGAGCTTTAGGTTAAGTTGAGGTGTGGGATGTGTCATCTTACTAAATCCATTGATGAACCTTATAAGTAGGTCCAATCTATTTTCAAGCATGTGCTTACCCATTTAGCATGGCCCAGTAGCCACCCTAGAAGTTGGCCAGACCAGTTGACTACATGATGGCCTAATTAAACCATTGCCACCCCTACTATTCAACTATATAATGACACAATTGTATGTTAAACAATACTTTACGAATACCTAACCCACACGTAACCCAAAAATTACACTAAGAAAATTACATCAATCATATCCTTTTAGGCATATTTGGATCGGTGAAAAACAAGATTCAATGGAGGAAATAAAACTAATTTCCTCTAATGTCATGGTTTCTCTCGAAAAGAAGATTAAGGGAATTAGTTTTCCTTAGAAAATGGTCATTTCATTTTTTCTCTCTAAAACTTAAGAAATGAGTTTTCTATTTTTTTATAGATAACACTTTTTTTAGCATTAATCATTTCAGATTTCTATTAAAATTATGCATGCTAGATCAAAGAGATTATTCAAGAATTATTTTCCACAATTTTCCTTTTCATATTTTTCCTCATAGTTGATATTTTACTTTCCTCATTTACTTTTTTATTTACACTAATTCAAATAGCCTCTTAAACTTTGACTCCTCAGGGGTCATTTGGGAGCGTGAATCAATAGTAGTCGGTGCATTTACGAGGAGTATATTTGACATGAATTAGAATCCAATTCCATCGAATACACTAAAAGGCACTTTATTGAAATCATAGCAAAACCCTTTAATTTCATTTCACATGGATTCCAGTTACCACAAATCAACAACTCAAAGTTTCCTCTCTCTCTCTCTCTCTCTCTCTCTCTCTCTCTCTCTCCCCCATAAATTCAGGCTATTAAACATATTTAGTGATTCTGATTACTAGATTGCCAGATTCCAGTATACTCCTATTGTGGGCTACCAAATGCAACTAGTGATTCCAATTCACATGGATTCCGGAGTAATTGTCCATGCCTGTCAATGCATATCAAATACAAACTCCCCAAATGACCCCTTTTACTTTTCACCTTCCATTTTTGTTTTACTATCAATTAAATGAATAGGATTGCTTGACAAGCATGGTTTTAAAGATAAGCTCCATTATTTTCTCCACAATTTGGATGGTCTGCATAGAAGATAAGTTACCATAATTTTGAAAATGGTTGCGAGGTATCAAATGGGTTTACTGATATTTCAAAAAGTCGCACTTTGCAGACATTTCAATTCATCTTTTGTCTTCAGATCTCCATAATGCAAGTATGAGTGTTGATATTTGTTTCATTTCCTACCCACCGTTGGTCAACCGATCAGAGGATTAGGATTGACTTATCTATATTTGTTTTTAAAACCTTCTCCATCAGTGGCAGGGATAAAAAGATGAACGGTTTTAAACTATAAATCACCTTGCCATGTGTGCTAAGAAAAGATGGCCCTACCACATTCTGGTTCGGCCGTTATAAAAGGTGTTCTAGGCAAAGGCTTGTGAGAGTACGAATTACGTACAGATAATAGAATTTTCTCTCGATTTAGTTACGATGCCATGATAAATTGGATTAACGGGTAACTTTGGCAAACCGAGGGCCACATGGGTGGAACTTTCATGAGATCCACCCCGTCCATTAGGTAGGCTGCCTGTTCTAACCATTGAATCTAAAAATCATAATCATCTAAAACTTGGGTAGGGTGCACCATATGCCCACTGTTAATTTTGGGGAGGACCCACCTAGGTGTTTATATACCATCCAATCCATTCAGTTGATGCCTCTTCTTTGGATGAAAGAAATACAAACAAAAATATAGTGTTCTAGAATGCGGGTATGCTATACTCCATGAATTTTGAGGTTTTAAGCATAACTCCTTTGGCCCACCTAACTATTGAGTCACTTGATTTTTGGGAGGTCCAAAAGGGGTGTTATACACGATGGATGGCGTGGATTTAATGCACGTTAAGTCATTTTTCCACATTAGTGAAAGTAACTCGGGTAGGTACCTATCATGAAGTGTATTTCGGAACAATAAGATGTTAGTAGTTGGTGGTGGCAACGAGGCCACCGTCAATGCGATGTGCCCCATAATGGTTGGATCATGTTCCCTCCTCCCAACCTGGCACGGATTAGGTACTACCCCCCTCTTCGGAGCTCGAGACAGGTGGAGGCTCCAAGGAGCCACCATGATGTATGGATTTTATCTACGTTGTCCATCCATTTTTCCATATCATTTTAGATTATTAGCCCAAAACTAAAGTAGATCCAAGGCCCAAGTGGCCATATTAATGTTTCAACGGTGGTCATTCAATCCCATTGGGATGAACTGAAAACACACAAAAAATTAGCCAGATGCGAAACATTTGTGGCCATATTAATGTTTCAACGGTGGTCGTTCAATCCCAACTATTTCCTCTCGTTTGGCCCACTTGAGTTTTAGATCCATCTCGCTTTTGTTGCATGTCCTTAAATGGGCTCGGAAAAAGGATGTACGGGATGGATTTCTCATAAACATCATGGGGGGCCCACCGGCTTCCCTGATAAGTACTTCCTACGAAAGGCTTTCGGCTGAAATCCTCATCCGAATATTTTGGGAGAAAAACCTCTCTTACATCACTGGACATGGTTTGTGGGCCTTGCCATGATGTATATATTTCATCCACGCCGCCCATCCATTTTTCTAGCTCACTTTAGGGCATTGTCCCAAAACTCATGCATATCCAAAGCTCTAGTGGACCACACCTCATAAAATGGGGATTTTGTGGGGTTCACAGTGATGTATTTTCCTTAAACCCACACCGTCCAACCATTTTCAAAGCCTAATTTAGGGAATGACCCCAAAAAATGAAGCATGCCCAAATCTTAGGTGACCACACCACAAGAAACAGTTGTGATTGAATCTCCACCATTAAAAACTTCATGGAGTCCAACGGAATGTTTATTTGCCATCCAACCTATTGATAAGGTCACAAAGACCAATATGAAGAGACCACACACATATCATCTTGATCCAAAGCTTTTGTGGCCCATAAGAAGTTTTCAATGGTCAATTACTACTGTTACCTGTACTGTGGTCCATCTGAGATTTAGATTTGTTTCTTTTTTTGGATCTTGTCCTAAAATGAGTTTTCGATACAGATGGACAGCGTGGATGTAGTCACATAAATAAAGGTGTGCCCTATTGTCAGGGTCCCACGCACCTCTGTGGATCCAGGGATCCACCAAAGCCGCGCCAAAAATGCCTGGTGGAGGTTGAATCACGTACTAAGTCACCCAACACACTGTAACCCATTTGGGCTCACTGTGATGCATGTGTCTTATCCATGCCGTCCATCTATTTTACAATTAATTTTAAGGCATGAGACCAAAGCTGAAGGATATCAAAAGCTCAAGTGGACCACACCACAGGTAACAGTATGATTGAACACCTACCGTTGAAAACTTCGTAGGGGAAACAAAAGTTTTAAATTAAGCTTATATTTGTGTTTTCCCTTCATCCATGTCTGTGTGACCCCTACGGACAGATTAGATGACAAACAAACATCATTGTGGGCCCTAAAAAGGTTTCAACTATGGACATCATTATCCCCACCGTTTCCTATGTTACGGTCCAATTGAGCTTTGGATATTCTTCAGTTTTCGGCTCATGCCCTAAAATGAACTGATAAAATGGATGGACGGAATGGATAAGACACGTGCAATATGATGGGCCCCAGAGAGTTACTCTGTAGAGCGCAACTTGGGTGAGACCCCGGAACCAGTGATGTGGGTGAGACCCTGATCGTAAGGCTCACCTCGACGTATGTATTGTAAATCCATGCCGTCCATCTGTGTTTCCAGCTTATTATAGGATACGATCCCAAAAATGAAGCCGATAAATGTTTTAGGTAAACCACACCACAAAAAATAGTGGTCATTGAACTCCCACCATTAAAAGCTTCCTAGCGTCCATCGTAATGTTTATTGACCATCCAACCTATTGATAAGGTCATATAGATATTTTTGAAAGGAATAAACAAATATCAGCTTAATCTAAAACTTTTGTGGACCACAAAAGGTTTTCAATGGTCATTAACCAGTATTTCCTATAGTGTGGTCCACTTGATATTCGTATCTGCTTCTTTTTTGGTACCATAGCCTAAAATAAGCTATAAAAGAAGATGGATGGCGTGGATCTACAATTCATACATTGAGATTGGCCCCTACGGTCAGGGTCTCACCCACATCACTGGTTCCGGGGTCTCACCCAAGTTATGCTCTACTCAGTATGCAATCCACGCTGATGCCAAAGAGCTTATTCCATGCAGAAGCAGTAGTCAATCTGCGTCTGACAAAAGGTGATTACACTCCTTTTATTGTTTCATTAACCTAAAGTAAACTTGGAAGATCCTTTTAGTTCATTAACCAAAAGTAAACGTGGAAGAGTTTCCTGAACCACTTTTTGGAGGAAGACCTTGCAGCAAAAGGCTATGTGAGTGTGAACCCATCGTCAAGTCTATCTGATATTCACATCACCAAACTGAAATTCAAATGGGCCCCACCTCAGGAAACAATGGAGATGGAAATTCCGATCATTAAACCTTTTTTAGGGCCTACCACTATGTTCATATGCCATCCAACTTGTTCATAAGGCAAGTCCAACCAAGATAAGAGGAAAACAAAAATTAGACTTATCCAAAACTTTGGTTGGCCCAGGAAGGTTTCAACGGTGGTGTTTATGCCTAATCTGACTGCACTAGATCCAATGGCTAATAAGCCGACACATGACAATACCACTGTGAAATATCAAGACAAGATCCTTGTGGCCGATGTAATCGGCAAAAGGAGATTATAAATCATAAGGAAGACTACCACTAGGAGACACATGTCACACATCTGAGTAAAAGCTATCACAAGACACATGATAAAATAAAAAAGGCTATAAGCTCCCTAGTGACCTAAAATATACATTCATGACCACTTTCGTTCTTATAATTGGTTGTGATCCTTCTCACTATGCATGACAGAATACAAGTGGTTGCACATACATAGAGCTATGGTTTGTTTGGCACACGGGATTACGTGGTATTATGAATAATTATAATCCATTAAAATAATTATTACATAAATACATAAATAGGATGTTTGTTTGGGTGGATTATAGAGTAGTGTTTGGGAGGATTATCTGGTGGTCAAATACAGGTGTATTTGGATGAGGGATTTGGATCAATGCCTATACACTATAATCATTACAATATTAGAGTATACACTGTAATCATTGCAATATTAAAGTGGGAACACTGTATAAATAATGTAATCATTATATTATTATCAAGGTTATCCAAACATAGTATTGAAATTCAATGACTCATGGGATTAACAGAGAGTTCCTTGCCTTAATTATCATTACAGAAATGCAATTTCATCAATTTTTATACCACCTAATACTATCATCCACACAGACCCTAAGTGCAATGCTTTAAAATGAATTAATGATTAGCTAAGGCGGTGATCAACAACAACAATGCATGGAAGAATATGATTAGCTATGAACGTCCAAAAGCAAGTTTATTATGCAAACATCACAAAAATACCTCTCATGATAGAACTACAATCAGCTATATTTTTAAAATAATTGCCTAATTAGAGAAAGATCTGAAAGACTCGTCTAAAGTTAAAAAGTATAATCAACTATGTTTGTTAATTGGCCAATTAACTTAGAGAAAATCATGGAGGCTGATTCCAATACGAGTCTTCAGTAAACCACCTTGCACTTTTATAAATTCAACAATGAATAAAGAGCTAGGGAGCATGACTATAATGCCCCAGAACTCGTCGCCCGAGTATAGAAACCCAAGTCCCAACTTTGTGAGCATTTACTTAAGGACAAGCTGCATGTGGGGTAGAGTTCCCACGTGTTTATATAGTATGATTAATATTGGCTCAAACTCCGCAATCAGAGTTGCAATTAATGACGCAGTGGTAAATAAAAGGCAAGTATAAATAAAACCAAAGCATGAAGAAGTATAATCAACATAAAAAAGAGTATAAATAGTCAAATCCCATATACGAGGATACACAACCCAATGTACAAAATGTAAGAGAGTATAAGGTGATAAAAAGAAAAGGAGGAGAGCTCCACAACTCTCAACTCTGCCCTATACTCCCTACTGCGCTCCCCATGCGCCACGACCTACTCCTAAGCCACTTGCATTTGTCAAGTAGAAGGTGTAAGAGGCCAACACAGTGAATAAATACCCCCGAGGTTATACACACAGCATAATAATTGATAAGAGCTACAGCAATACAATTATGCACATACACAAGTTATACATGTCATTAATGCACACAATGAGGATACAGGCATGACAACACGACAAGTATTCACACAAGTTATATCCTAAGTAATTAAGCATACAGATATACGGATTAGACTTAAAGATCGAAGATGAACATCTAGTTGACATGTGGACTACCCCTCAAGGATAATTAGTTGATAAAAGTACAAAAAGCACGGCCGTACTCGACCCAGTAAAATCCTCAAGAAAAAGAAACACCCATAGTAGACCAGTTAGTAGGTAAAATGCCTAGAAGTACAACCCACCTGATTGGGCACTGGAATTAATCCTCATGTCTTAGATGCATTTTTTCAATCAACTACGTTTTACTCACAAACAATAAGCTCCCAAATAGTTCAACCCATTTAACTATTCTGGCTGTGGAGGCACCATCCGCAGCATGCGACACCCATAGTCAGCTAACTAGATGGTAAAATACATAGAAAGTACACCCATATTATTAGCCACACGATAAAATCTTCAAGCTCTGGATATATGTGTGTCTATAATCGATGAAACCTAGTCAACAGCAAACCAATCCATGCTAAGTCCAAGTTGGAGATGTGTGTCCGGACGGCATGTGATACCATAGTGAGTTAACTCGCTGGTAAAATACATAGAAAATAAACCCATACTGTTAAGCACCTGGTAAAATATTCATGTTTGGAACACATATTTCCAACTGACATTGACCCTCATTACAATTGATAGTCGAAGTCACTGAAGTCTACCCAAAATCACCCATTATCCTTGTGGATATCACCAATGTGGTCACCTATGATAGTTGAATTCACAACTATCCGCTAGACTAGTGGCCCTTTCCAATCGTCGTTAAAGTACATTTTCTATATAAATTGATTTTTCCCATTTAAAAGTCCAATTGCAGACACAGAATAATCCATAAAAAGGGATCTCCTCTAGAAGAGTCATAAAAGGGCCCAATCATTAAATAGAACCCATCAGAAGGTTCATTTTACTTTCCAAGGTCAGGCCACGAGTCCATGGGAGGATTTTTATGGTTCACAACCAAAACATACTCGTTTATTAGGATAATTTATAATGCAACAATAAACTTATGCAAGGAATTCTTATAGATAATGGACAAGCCCACTCAACAAGCATAACGTGACAATTTCAATATCTAAGCAGTCTATACATGACAAACACAATAATACATTTGGTATTCTAGCATGTTAGCATTATTCAAGTAACCTACGCTAAATTCTATGCATACAATCAACACAACATGAATTACAAGGATGAATAACTATACATGCAATTACTGAGAAAACACCAAGTTACGATGTCTGAAAATCTTGAAGGGTAGATTTTTCTCTTATTGCGGTTAATGTTTCTAAGCTACAGGCGTTCTAGCACGAACGTCCAACTACGGCAACGGATTCCACGACAACCAGACATGGAAAATTGGGGAAAACCTAATCCTAACAACATAGCTTGCAATTAGAGCTAGAATTAACTTGAATTAGGAACTATTAAGACAACCCTTCTACTTTATTACCTGAATCAGTTAGCTATGGCAATGCGGCCCCAAATTCGGCCCTAATTGAACGGTACGATGCCGACACACACTCGCATAGCTCGCGCACATGGCTTGGCTACATATCTGTGTTGCACAGAATGCCAACAACGCTGATGAACCGAGATCCAATCACCGGTCTCACCCACAAATGATAAACAAGAGGAAATAACAACAAGAAGCGGAATTGAAACAAACCAACAAAACACAAGACAAAATTTACGCGGAAAAATTCCAACAAGGGTAAAAAAACTACTGGTGCAAAGTTTCACTATGAAGAAGACAAAGTTACAAGCAATACACTCACCTTCTCCGATGCTCCCATGTATAGAGATAGCCCTTTTTGCTAACCTCTTGCATCTTTCTCACTTTAGACGTATAGAAAACCTAATTGCATACCCTAATCCCGAATTACACCCCTTTACATAGTATACCATGGAAATATAACCTAAACTAGGAAAGCCCACGAAATTGATTGCGTTCGGTCAGGTGCCCGCCCATTACATAAAACATCCAGCGAGTCTGGCATTAAACTGCCCGATTTTTTTGTGTCTGACTGAACATGGTCGGGCGCTCGCCCTGGTCACCGGGCGCCCGGTCCACTGACGGTCGAGCGCCCGACCACCTCCTGGCTGGAAAACTAGTGTGATTGGCTCCACACCTCAATAATCTTCCACTTGGAGACACATCACCATAGTCATTTGTCTTCTACATCCGGAGTGCACCACCTCCCCGTCTTTAAGCCTGAAGACCAATCAAAGTTGAATAGAGCTTTAGCTCTCCTGTGTGACCGCCTTGGTCAACATATCCACAAGGTTCTTCCTTATATGGATCGTCTCCAGAGCAATCGATCCATCTTCCAGTAACGAACATATGAAGTGATATCTGATGTCAATATGCTTGGTCTTTGAATGAAAGGCTGAATTCTTAGTCAAATATATTACACACTGACTGTCACTGTACAACTTACAATCTGATTGCTTCTTCCCCAACTCTTTCATAAAATCTTGCATCCACACCATCTCCTTGCACGCTTCTGTAGCTGCAACATAATCTGCTTCTGTTGTACTGATGGATACTATCTTTTGTAACTAAGAGACCCAACTGATTGCAGCACTATCCAGAGTAAAGACATACCCTGTATTATTCCTTCTATTGTCAATATCCCTTGCCAAATATGAATCGACGTAGCCTTGTAGCTCTATTTTTTATTCTCCATAACATAGCCCTACATCCACAGTACCTACCAGGTATCTGAGGATCCACTTCACAGCTTCCCAATGTTCTTTCCCGGGTTGCTCATGAACCTGCTAACAACTCCCACTGCTTGAGCAATATCTAGCCTCGTGCTAACTATAGCATACATGAGGCTCCCTATAAATGACACGTAGGGGACTTTAGCCATGTAGTTCCTTTCTTCCCATGTATTCACACCTTTCTCCTTAGAAAGCTTGAAGTGATTGGCTAATGGAGTATTAACCGGCTTAGCACCTCCCATACTGAATCGATCAAGTAGCTTGGCTATGTACTTTGCCTGTGACAAAACTAGTTTCTTGTTTTCTCTGTCACGCTTTATCCTCATGCATAGGATTTATTTTGCAACTCATAAATCCTTGATGAAAAATTCTCTAAATAATTGGCTTTTGAGATTTGAGATGTCCTTCATGCTTGATCCGGTTACAAGCATATCATCAATGTACAGAAGAAGAATGATATACGACGTATCAAACTTCTTCAAGTAGCAACAGTGGTTTGCATGACATCTCCTAAACCTATTTTTCGACATGAACTGTCGAACTTCTTGTACCACTACCTTGGGGCCTGCTTCAGGCCATATAGACTCTTTTTCAGACTACACACCTTGTTCTCCTTTCCTGGTGCCACATATCTTGTCAGCTGATGCATATATATCTCTTCTTCAAGGTCCCCATGAAGAAATGTTGTCTTAACATCTAGCTGCTCTAGATGTAGATCCTCTATAGCCACTATACTCAAGACCATATGAATTGCAGACACCTTCACCACTGGTGAAAATATTTCAGTGAGATCGATACTTGCCTTTTGTTGGAACCCTTTCATAACTAGTGTGGCCTTGTACCGCTTCGAACCATCGTGCTCCTCTTTCAGTCTGTAAACCCACTTGTTATGAAGAGCTTTCTTATCCTTAGGTAGAGTAACGAGCTCCCACGTACGATTGGACTCAAGAAAGCCCATCTCATCATCCATGGCCTGCTCCCACTTAACCCGTGTATCTGACTGTAATGCCTCTTCAAAACACTCTGGTTCACCATTATCTGTCAGCAGTAGATAATATAAGGAGGGTGAGTGTCCAACCTTGGGTCTTCTTTCCCGAGTAGACCTCCTCACAATCGGTGTCTGCGGCTTTGCCTCATCATACTCCTATACATGCTCATCCTGTGGTACTGTAACACTTATGTCCAGTAACTCTTCCAACTCTATGAATTATTTCTCATCGGCGTTATTCTGTTTTTGCTGCAAATTGTCCTTATGCATCACTTTCTCATTAAAAATTACGTCCTTGCTTCTGATGATTTTTCAATTTTCTGTATTCTAAAACCGATAGCCAAAATCATGCTGCCCATAGCCTATAAACGTGCACCTCCTAGATTTCGTATCTAGCTTGTTTCTGTGCTTTGCATCAATGTGAAAATATGAAGTGCAACCGAACACTTTGAGATGTGTAAGGTTCACTTCTTTCCCAGTCTATGTTTCCTCTGATAACCCACCATCCAATTGTGCTGAGGGACTTATGTTGATGAGATATACGGTAGTATTCACAGCATGTGCCCAAAATGTCTTCGACAAGCCTGCATGCAACCTCATGCTTCTGGAGCGCTCAAGAATTATTCTGTTAATACGTTCAGCCACACCATTCTGTTGTGGTGTCCCTGGAATCGTTTTCTGATGTTTGATTCCATTTGCTGCATAATACTCCTCAAACCTCTTATCACAATACTCTCCCCCTATTATCTGATCTAAGGACACATTATAGTTTTACATGTCTCATTTTCTACCAGTACTTTCCACTTCTTAAATCCATCAAACACTTCAGATTTGCGTTTTAAGAAATAGACCCATAGTTTCCTACTAGCATCATTAATGAAAGAAATAAAATAACGTGATCCACCAAGAGATGATACACGTGCCAGTCCCCACACATCAGTGTGTACAAGCTTCAACAGATTCATCTTTGAAGCTCGTCCTGTTTTCTTGAAGCTTACTCTCTTCCGCTTGCCATATACGTAGTCCTCGCAGAATTGCAAGTCAATAGACTTCAACCTTGGTAGCTTACCTTTTGACAATAGCACTTTCATCCCCTTCTCACTCATATGTCCTAACCTCTATGTTATAACTGCCCATTCACTCTAGTTGATGCAACTACGAGTGAGCTAAATGATTTGGAAGTCACGTACAAAGTGCATTCCTTGCCTCGAGATATCACTAAAGAACTTTTAGTGACCTTCCAAGAATCACTAGTAAATGTCGTTACATATCCGGTATCAACCAACTACCCCACTAAGATCAAGTTCTTTCTCAAACTCAGTACATGTCTGACATCCTTTAACTTCAAGACCATTCCATCTTTCTGACTTATGTGAACATCTCCCTTGCCAACAATACTGCATGGCTCATCATCACCCAGGTAAACTCTCCCGAAGTCATCTGACATATAATCACGAAGAACTTCCTTTGACGAAGTAGCATGAAACGAAGCACCCGAGTCTATAACCCAAGACTCATTCTGCACATCAAGAGACAAGATCAACGCCTCTGTGTCGCTCTCCTCAGATAGATTCACTGAATCCTTCCCACCTTGAGAGCTTCCTTCTTCTTTCTTAAGTGCCTTGCATTCATGTTTTATATGCCCATTCTTCCTGCAATGCCAACACCCGTCCTTGTCTTTCGGTCCATTGACTTCTTCCTCGACTTAAAATGTCATTGTTTCTTGCCTCTTTTGTTTAACGATCTTCCTCTTCCTTCAAAGTTTAGAGCATTCCCCAAATCCCTTGAAACTCCTGATGCATTCCTTCTAGATTTTTTGCTGAGAATTAGACCCGACATATTATCAAATTTCAACTTTGTCGTTCCTGAAGAATTGCTACGGCAATCACCAAACCATCCCAACTTTCTGGCAAACTGGACAAGATCAATAGTGCCCTGACCTCATTATCAAAAGTGATGCCAACGGATTTCAATTGGGTCGTGACTGCATTGAACTAGTTTAGATGTTCAGCCACACCCCCACCACTGACATCTTCATGTTGAATAGTCATTTCATGAAATAAAAATTGTTTGATGCTGAGGGTTTCTCATACATCGTAGTTAGAGCTTCAATTAATTCTTTTGTAGTCTTTACCTTGGATATATTAAAGGCAACGCTCGTAGACAAAGAGAGTCGGATCATTCTTAAAGCCTTCCGATCCACTGAAGCCCATTCATCATCTGTCATCTTCTCTGGTTTCTTCTCTTCTCATTCTAAAGGAACATAGAGGTCCTTCTAATATAGATAATCTTCCATCTGCACCTTCCAGAAGGCAAACTTTGAACCATCAAACTTCTCAATCCAGTGTCTTCCCTTCTTTCATCATCGCTCCCACTCAAACTAAACCAATAACTTTGATACTAGTTGTTACGCAGCACGCCAATTACGCCAGTGAATCGAGATCCAATCTCCGGTCTCACCCACAAACGATAAATAAAAAGAAATAATAACTAGAAGTGGAATTGAAACAAACCAACAACCACAAGACAAAATTTACGTAGAAAAACCCAAACAAGGGTAAAAAACCACGAGTGCAGAGTTTCACTATGAAGAAAACAAAGTTACAAGCAATATACTCACCTTCTCCGATGCTCCCATGCACAGAGATGGCACTTTTTACTAACCTCTTGCCTCTTTCTCACTTTGGACGTATAGAAAACCTAATTGCATACCCTAATCCCGCATTACACCCCTTTATATAGTATAACACTGAAATAGAACCCAAAATAGGAAAGCCCACGAAACTGATCGCACCCGATCAGGCTTGGTAGGGCGCGCCCATTATATAAAACTTCCAGCGAGTCCGGCATTAAACTGCCTGATTTTTGGGCATTCGACTGAACATGGTTGGGTGCCCGCCCTGGTCACGGGGCACCCTGTCCGTCAGGTGCTCGACCACCTCCTGGCCGGCAAACTAGTGTGATTGGCTCCACACCTCAATAATCTGGACAACCGAAATGCTTGGGATCTAACATGTAAGAACCATAATGTTGAGATTTCAATGAAACTAAGGAATTGCTGAGAAATTCTTGACAATAAATGCTAAACAAGTGAAGAAATGGGGAAAAAGCTTATGTGCAAGGGCTGGAAGGAAAGCTATTGGGATGGGACAGGCTCTGTGCTACCTATATATGGCCTCAACTTATTGGTTAGATGAATGACTAAGTGACTTAATAAAATAAAAACGCAGCCTGTTGGTTGGACCGGTGAGAATCGATAAAACTACCGGTCGAACTGACCAAACATGGATTCTCAGGTTTTTTAATCTTCCTAGATAGGTCTGACCAATAGGCAATCAATCAGACTGACAAAGCCTGGAATCTACTCACTAAGGGGTCCTCTACTGTACTAACGTTCGGGGAATGGTTTGATAGAGTTTTCGAGATTGACCCAGGGTTTAAGGTACAAGTTTTTATGTAAGTTCCCATGTGTGAGTGTCTACGGGACAAGCCGGGTAGATTCGACAGATTACGCAGGGGCCTAAGGTTTGGTCAAACAGCTTTGGGTATAGGCTACACTTAACTACGTATAGGGTTCTGAAGGCCGGAGGCTCAGGAATCCGAGTCCCACAGTCGGTACTAAAGAATCTAGTTAATCAATATGAAACACAGTTGGCTCGCCAATGGGACTACTATGGTTTTAAGGTTCGAACTCACTCGGGGTTTCTAAAGGTCGAGGTCTAGCTAATTCCCTAGGTTTCTAGCCCTATGCACATGCGATGCATGTGTGAGCGCACAATAAATCGAAAAAAAAAATACTAGTGACGTTTAAGGACATCCAATACATCCAATACTCAAGTATTGGAGGACAGGGCATCACAATGACACTCTAATATAACACAACATTACTCTTCCAATGCCACGTTGCCTATCCTTCATCTCGTCATGGACACCTATTGTTATTATTATTCAATCAAAATCCTCAACTATTAGCTAGTATCATGTTACAAACCAACCTGAATCAATTAGATGAGAAGTAGATAGCTTATCACTCTATGTCCATGATTACGTCGTCGAACCTAAGAAGATCTCTAGGTCTCGAAGGCTAACAGGGCTATCTTACTCCGTGCCTAAAGATTTCGCTTAACCATCTCTCCACGAAGTTCGATCCAAGCGACGAAAAGGCCACTGTTTAACTACAACTTCCTTGCCACAAAGCTTAGTCGAGCAACAAATAGGTGATAGTTCCAAAACAACCTTGCTTACGGAGTGGGGTTCCAAAAAATGAACGGATAGTCATTCCCACAACCATCTTACCACGAAGTAAGGACTAGAAGTGAAAAATGTGTTACATCCCACCAACCTTTCTGTCATAAAGTACGTGGTCGAGTGACTCTTTAACCACGACTGACTCACCTACCAAGCTCAGCCATGCAGAACAATAAGCGGACTGTCATCTAGATTGAAGAACCTATGACAACATGGCATACTTGTGAATTATTGAAGTTAGTATCGTAAAAAATCATCTGTGTCCTTATCCATTAGCCACATGGATGTGATTGGGGGGATCTCAACTATTGATCGTGGTGACATGGGTCCTAGATTGGACATGTGATATACATTAAACAAATCTAATGTTGTCCTTATCTTATGATCATTGGGTTTGTTGATGAGTGATTCCTTTAGTAGTCATTGGGAACTTGCAATTGGACATGACCGTCATTGACCTGGGAGAGTCGTGGTCCATGGATCTCATTACTCTGTTAAACCATGACTGTCACCTATGGATATCAGTTCATGAGATGTACGATCATCTTGTGTGAGGGGACTGACCTGGGTCAGGATGATAATCTCTACCTTTGGGAGTCGACCTGATGTCGGTTTATGCCATGCCCTTACCTTCACAAGAATGTGAGTGTACCATGAACAAAGAATCCAAATATTTCAAACCTTTGGTCACTCATATTGGTGGATCGAGATCAAGTCAACAGTTTGGGGGTCCATTAACTGAACTGTGATCGTGAGATCAGGACTTGATGATGCATGAAAGATAGTTTGATCCTTAGACTTAAGAACGTGTAAGGGTCGCGATTTTAACTGGTCGACTTTGGCTCTTCTTACGACGTTTATGCAGGGGCCAATAAAGTGAACGTAGCTTGGTACTGCCATCAAGAATCTTTTATTCTTGCAGAGGCCAATAAGGGATTCATTGGTTTGCCTAAAAATATGTTTATGCCTTTGATCTGGATAAATCAAGAACTCATTAAATAGATTTTTCGTTGGGCCCAACACTCTGAATGTTTTAGTCACTTTTTCAAAGGTTTTAAACTGTTAAAGTTTTGTTTCAACCATTAAAATTATTTTCGTCGTGCTTAATGATAACCTGATGGCCCAAATATGATGGCCCACTTTTAATTAACATTAAATATGATCATTAGTGGATACATCATGGTAGTGGAGGGATTAAATTATGAATATATACATCAATGAGGCGGATTGACGGGCTTCCTTCACAGTAGGTTACATGGAAGTTCGTAGGGTTGTGGATGCACCATGCTAGGTGCACCCCTGAAACTCTAACCCTTCCTATTTATATGGTTTTATCATAGATGAGAGGTAGAGGCAGCCCTAGATATCCCCACCCTACATGTAAGAATGAGGAAAAAGAGAGAAAGCCTGAGAGAGAATTGTATATATCTTTCTCGGCACCTATCAGATGATTAGACGTTGGGATATCTTAACTCTTCGGTACTATGATAAATCAAGGAGAGACTCATTGGCTTACAAGATTGACATTAATAAATTGGTATCACAAACATTTCATTTGTGCACATTGTAACAGGCATGGTCCCCACTATTTATATATATTGTTAAATTGTAGAAATTTGATGTTATTACAAATGGGGATTCTTGGGCTCGGTCCCATAATTAAATTATATTGTACCATATTTCACTTATAGGGACTTAATATGAATATCCTAGCTTTCCCTCACCTGGGCCACATTTTTATATCTTTCAGCCGAGAAGGCTAGCCATTCACTCCTTAGGTGGACTACAATATTAAAAACAAATGAATGTCCCAAAGAAAATTTGTTTTAGCCTTATCTTTGTATTGTACTTTATGGCCCAACCGAGGATGAACTGGCCTATTTTTTAGCTAGAATATCTAATCATTGTGGCCCACCTAATGGAAAGTTCAGTGTAGCCCACCTGATGGAAAGCTCAAATCATGCACATGGATGTAGGCACTTGCATGTAGATGGGTAGACGCTCATTTACGACTTTCGAGGGTGGAACTTGGCTTGATTAATAATCAACCCAGCCGTACATCTAATTCACCATCAATTTAATGGTGCAGACTACCCAACAGTGGGACCCACCCATACAAAATGAAGGTGGGAGGATCCATATCCTCAATTTCTTATTATTATAGTATCTTTGCCGATGGATATGTTCCCTTTCCTCAGCTCTACCCAAGTGGGGCCATGATTCAATCATCTGGACCATTAATCTGATTGGATGGACTATGCGCCAAAAATCTTTCAACAGGAAAGAACAACGGTAAACCTTCAAGAAGAATGGCTAAAGAATGGATAGCTAGGACCCGACCATCATTGGTTGATCAGATCAGTGGTTTGGATCACCAAAAAGTTCCCCACTTGCATGTAATCAAGGTCCAAAGGCATCACAAATCCTAGGGCAGAGGATCATATGATTGAACCTATATTTTAGTGATGCAAACAGTTGATTGGATGGGCCACGCAATGGTGGGTCATTTCGCAAAAAGATCCCAAATTTGGAAAATCCTATCCATCCAATCTTTAGTGTGTCTATCCATTGGATGTGAACCAATGTGTGTTTCTTTTCTTAGCCATCTTTTGTGAGCCACCGATTGTCTGGTTGAGAGGGACATGGATTAGGTACTACCCCCGCCTGTTTCGAGCTCGGGACAGGCTAGGTTCTGAGGGACCGCTGTGATGTATAAATTTCATCCACACCGTCTATCCATTTTTCTAAATCGTTTTAGATTATGAACCCAAAAATAAGGAAGATCCAAGGCTTAAATGGACCACATAGTGGGGATTAAATTCTTATTGTTGGAAAACTCTCGGGGACCACAGAAGTTTTGGATCAAGTTGATATTTGTTTTTTCACTTCATCCATATGTATATGATTGTATTAATAGGTTGGATGACAAATAAACAACATCGGTGGGCCCTAAGAAGGTTTCAATGGTGGGTGTCCTTAACACTGTTGTTTCCTGTGGTGTGGTTCACTTGAGCCTTTAATCTAAAATGATATGGAAATATGGATGGACAATGTAGATAAAAGTCATACATCACGGTGGCCCCTCGAAGCCTCAGCCTGTCCCAATCTTCGAACAGGCAAAGGTAGTACTTAATCCATAAGCATTATGAAGGCTCTCAAGTGCCACTTGGTTATTGCAGATAAGATCGAGAAGTAGATCTTATTAAAGTTTTTTCCTTACTAATACGCAGGTAGCGTTGTGTACGAGTTGAGTTGGCTCGGTCAACTCACTCGAATTGACTAAAAAAAAAACTGGACTTAATTCAACTTGAAACTGGGTTCAGGCCAAGTCGAGCTTATCTTAAGAAATTTTCGAGCCAAGTCTGAGCTGACCCGAGCTCGATTCAGCTCGAATCGATCCGATTCAACTCGACTCGGTCAATTGATATATATATCAACATAAAAAACCCTAAAAGTCCCCCCCCCCCCCAGTGACTCGTCCGTCGTCCCAACTATTGCTTTGATCCCATTTAAAGTCCATCACTCCCTGCTCGTTCATCCAAGCCTCTGGTCCAGCGCCCTGCCCGTCTGTCTGGTAGCAATCTCTCCTCTCTCATTTTTTTTATTTTTCATTGTATTTAGGCGGTCGGCCATGAAAACTCAATCGGACACTATCCATGGCTGCCCGGAATAATATATTATATATTATATAATAATATTATATATGATATAATATAATATAAATATATATAAATTTATATATTTAAACTCGGTCGTGATCTGTCCATGGTAGTCCGGCCGGCCGCTGTCCATGGCAACCCGATGCAAAAAAAATATATAAATTATATATATATATATATATATATATATATATATATATATATAATTTTAAAATATATATACATTCTATATAAAAATAAAACCCTAAACCCTAAATCTTTATATATTATATATTATTTTAAAATATATAATTATATATTATACTATAAGACCCATACCCTGAATTGCCCTCCATACGTTTAGTTTCCGGTACCGGTACGTCCCGAATGGACCAGATTAGAGAGCCTTGATCGCGACCCTGATTTAGTACCGCAACGACCTAAGACCTATACCCTGGCGACCGCGTAGGCGCTGCGATTCCAACGCCGCGCGGCACGCCTCATTGCGATACCCGGTGTGAAAGGTGCGTACTTTTGTGCAATCCGAGGTGGGCCGCGCAACGCGCGTGTGGCGTGGGTCCCACTTGCACAAATCCCAACAACATGTCAAATCAATCACCATCACCCTCACCCATACCCCTATCATTACCCTAGCCTACACACACCATACCTATCCCATTCCTCTCTCACCAAAGTCAACTCCAACCCATTCCTCCCATGTCCTCTCCCATCATCATCATCATTACATCATGCACCCCCCTCTTCCCATACAAGAGCCATACGTAGGGGGGGTGGCCTTCTCATATTCTAAGATTTGAGAGAGAGAGAGAGAGAGAGAGGGCAAGAGAAGGAGAGAGAGATTTGAGAGAGAGAGAGAGAGAAGAAAGAGATTTAAGAGATTGAGTGAGTTTAGAGAGAGATTTAGAGGGAGATCAAGAGAGAAAGAGAGAGGTTGAAGGAGGAGAGCAAGCTTGGAGGACCCCGATCGTCATCCGGACCGTCCGATCGGCAATCCAACCGTCCAACCATCATAGTGAGTGCAAACTTCCCCCCTTTTTCTCGTTTACCTTTCATTTTCTTTCCTTGGGCCCATCTTGTGATGGGCAATGAGATGGATGGGCTGGATCATCCATGTATAGGCCCCACATAATTGTAATAATAATAATAATTAAAAAAAAGAAAAGAAAAAAAAAAAGAAGAAGAATAGGCCACTGGACAGTCAGCGTCCAAAGAACGCTGCTGCCCAGCAGGCCTAGCCACTTTGGGGGTTGACCGTGGGTCCCCACTCGTGGGACCCACCTTGATGCATGTATTTGATCAATGCCGTCCATCTGTTTCCCCAGCCCATTTTAAGGCTGGGTACAAAAAATGAAGTAAATCCAGATCTCAAGTGGATCACACCATAGAAAACAGCGGAGGCAAGGATGCCCACTGTCGAAACTTCCGTGGCCCACCATGATGTTTGTAGACAGAATCACCTGCCCAATATTGGGCTTATTAGGTCCCCAACGAGCTAGGAAACCTGATGAATGGATTGGATCTTTCCTAAGTGGGCCCCACCTGAAATAAACTAGAGAAAAGAAAAAGAAATATATATATATATATATATATATATATATATATATATATATATATATATATATATATATAATGTCCAGATGCTGGACGTTCACAGCGTCTGGGACGCTAGAACCGTCCAGCGTCAGGACGGCTGGAATGGGGTCCCCACTCGTGGGACCCACCTTGATGTTTGTGTTCCATCCACGCCGTCCATCGGTTTTCCCAGATCATTTTATGGCCGGGGCCGAAGGATGAAGCCGATCCAAATTTTTTAACGGACCGCACCACATGAAACAGTGGAAATAATGATGTCTACTGCTGTAAAATATTTGGCCCACCTTAATATTTCTAGACCGGATCACATACCTAATATTGAGCTCATTGGGCCCACAATGAGATGGCTCAGCTGATAGACGGAGTGGATCATCCTCTTGTGGGCCCCACTGGGCGAAAACCATTGAAAAACAAAAAAAAAGAAAAAAAAGAAAAAAGAAAGAAAGAAAGGAGGAGGGGGCGTCCGGGCGCTGGGCGTACCAGCGTCCACGGACTGGCTCGTGCTGCCAGCTGAGGCCCACTCGTGGGTCCCACCATGATGCATGTGCTGTATCCACACCGTCCATCCATTTGGGGAGATCATTTTAGGGCATGATCCCAAGAATGGGTTAGATCCAAGTCTCAAGGGGGCCCCACCACAGAAAACAGTAGGGACAGTGACCCTACTGTTGAAACCTTCCTATGGCCCACCATGATGTTTATTTGAGATCCAACCTGTTCATAAGTTCACACGTGCATGGGAGAAGGTAGGGCAAAAATATCGGCTTGATCGAAAGCTTTTGTGGGCCCCACTTGAGGAGAGAATAAAAATAAAAATAATAAATAAATAATATATATAATATAATATATATATATATATATATATATATATATATATATATGCAGCGCTGGCCGCTGGACAGACAGCGTCCAGGGGACGCTGCTGCCCAGCAGCGCAGCCCTCTGGGCATGGCGACGGGCCCCACTCGTTGGGCCCACCTAGAATGTATGCGCTTTATCTATTCCGTCCATATGTTTGTCCAGCTCATTTTAGTAGCTAAGCCAAAATTTAAGCATATCCAAATGTCAAGTGGACCATGCCATGGGAAACAGTGGGAATAATAATCTCCACCGTTGAAATCTTCCCAGCCCTACAGTGATGTTTATTTGTCATTCAACCTGTTCATCAGATCACATGGATATGGATATGGATATAAGAGAAAACCAAAAATATTAGTTTGATTCAAAACTCTTGGGGCCCATTTGGGTGCTACGCTCTGTGGGTCCCACCACGATGTATTTGTTTTATGTATGCCGCCTATCTGTTTTTCCATATTATTTTAGTCCATGGGCCCTCCAAGAAAAGATGAGGCAATCCAAACCTCAAGTGGACCACATTGTAGGAAACAGTGGTCATTGATGCCCACCTTTGAAACCTTCCTTGGGGCCATTGTAATGTTTATTTATCCATCTAACCAAAGGTGATGGGGCCTAACTTTGAGTCCCACCTTGATGAATGTTGGGTATACTTTGTCGTTCTTCTTGGCAGAGGTGTGGGCCCAGTTTTGAGTGGGCCACACGTAGTAAATAAGGGTGATTGAATGCCTACCATTGGAAACTTTACATGACCCATCTGTTATGTTTATTTGCCATTCTCCTTGTTCTTAAGTCACTCAACCATGGGTAGGGTTCCACACGTGTGGTGTGCGGGCCCCACCATAGTGTTTGGTTGCCATCTCACTTAATTAGTGGAAAATTACAAATATCGGGTTAATCCCAAACTGTTGGGGCCCTTTGATGTATGTGGCTTCCCCACTCCTTTGTGCGGTTATACCCAACCACGGGTCCACCTTGTTATGCATGTGTTCTATCCACGTCAGCCATTGGCCTCCATGGTGCGATATGTATGTCGGCCATCCATTAGGACCGCCTTAAATTTGTGAGCTTGATCCAAACCATCCAAATGAATGGACCCTAGCATGTTATGTACAGGATGGCTTTGGGACCACCTTAGTATGTGTGTTCGAATGACCGCATTGTCCATCCCGTGGACCCACCTTGATGATTAGTTGTGTAAACCCTTATTGAAAGGTCATCCCTAGAGTTTGCTCGATCCAAGTCACAGGGTTACCTTCTTAAACTCACCCTGTTGAACCGTCTTGTCAATTCACCTTGTTAACTCACCATGTTGATCCGCCTTATCAACCTGCCTTGTTGACTCACCATGTTGACTCACCATGTTGATTGATCCTGGTAACTCAGCTTGTTGTATACTCATATGACTCACCCCTCCTACCCTTGTACCCAATTATTAAAGACCACCATATCATGTATATCCCATCCACACCGTCCGTTTACCTTTAGGACGAGTGTGGGGCTCATCCTCGACGTTCGTATGTCATCTAGGCCATCCATTATATGGAGCCTATCTTGTAGTATGAGGTTAGACCTGTTGTCCTTTTTTGGACCTCATTGTATTGACCATCTATCGTAGATTACCCTACCATTTATAATCGATCCTCTGTCATGACACGTCTATCTTGCAACCCCTTCTATGACATTCCTTTTACGGACCATTATTGTGTTCATCTCCACTGTACTACAGGATTATGGGTCTCGGCATGATTTTGAGTATTCCACTCTTGCCGCTCAAGTAGGTTCTACCTTTGATGTGTCGGTAGTGTTTTCAATCATTTTCTTTCCATTTGGGTTATCTGAATATTGAAGGTTAATCCACACCGTTCAGTTGTTGGACCATCTGTATTGTTGTATACCATCCATTTAGAGTCTTATCTCTGTATGTTTGCTTGTATTATAAGTGAATTATCTTTTTATACTATTTTTGGTATGTCTGTTGCCACACGTAGTGTTGTTGGAATACTCATATGTGATCTTTATACTATATGCTTCGACGACCACCATGCATGTGTAATGAGTATGCATCCCGAATCACCATTGTTAGTTGGGGACCACTAGGGCATAAACGCATTCATAAAGCATTCGAGATGTAGTTGCGCAAATGTAATTCACGTGCTCTCTATCGCAAACCTCTCCAATAGGTATGGGACTATTCGAGGACAAGAATCTATCATCCTGACTTACACTGTATGGTAGGAATAGCTTAGCATACCTTGTAGCCCTTGGTGCGAGATTCCCTGGCTAGCAACATCCCGCACTATGACTCGATCATTCATATGTGTCCCCTCATCTTAATCATATCTCAAAGAAGTTTGACTAGATTGATTTATAGCCATCGTGGTAGATGGACTACTTGTTGGCACTCATACTGTATACTTGACTCATGCATCATGAATGCTTGGCTCATCTGATTGTCTTGTATCAACCGGCCATATCGGTCGTGATTGTCGTGCAATTCATTACCAGCTGACGGTGACTTTGTGTTTGAGACCTTATAGTTTTATGGTGCTCTTTGGAGACTTGCACGGGCATGTCGTCCCACGTTTGTATGCATGGTTGCATTTTGCACCGTCTGCTTGTGCCGCATATAGCATGGTTACTACGTTGCAACCACAGCTCCATCGTGGTTTGCAGAACACCGGAAATATGTGATCTTTAAACTGGATGCCAAAGATGTCCCTGGGTGAAAGTCCCTAATCCCGTTGGTACCAAGGTGGGTGCTCCATTCAAGGACCTGGTGGTTTAATCACACACCAGTATGCCGAATACCAAACGGCGGTGTTTTCCACTGCACGTGGTCAGTTTGGAAGGAGGTCTGACCTAACCTGCCGGAAGAGTGTTGGCAAAGTGAGTTGAGTTTGACCAGCTGTGAGTAGGTCCGTTATTGCACCAGATAGGCTTTGGCATTCTACTGGTGAGTAGTAAGGTCTGTGAGACCCCGGTGATTTTCCGTTTCAGAGATGGTATTGGTATCAGTGATGTGACTGATGTTCTAGTATGGTGTGGGACGGTCCTGACGTGGGCGGGTGTGATGTGGGCGGGGCTGTAAGCCTGGGCGAGCTACCAGTTCCGAGTCCTGCATTGCTTGGGCGATTGCGATATGACTGCTCGTATCTGGACCACTGTACTGAGAGGTGGTGATTTGCATACATGCATTGGATCATTGTATGGGACATTAGGCCCTGTAGGCCATTGCATAGTATGAGTATATAACCTTGGTAGGCTGGTTACCTGTTGTTGGGGTCCCAAAAGTGAGGATCCCCGAAACGATGATCCCAAGTACCGAAATCATCACTCGGGCAAACTTAAGGCCAGTGCATCGGAAATCGCGGCACGAATCGCGACACGCATCAGACTTGACCAAGAACAGGAAATTGAGCCAGTGGTGGACCCCACCGATCATTATGACCAAAACTGTCAAAATTTGGAAGGATTACCTCAATTATGAAAAGATAGGAGCAGTGCATCGGCATTCATCACGAAGCGGACCCCATAAATCCCCCAATTTGCAAAACCCAAGTTTGGGAGACACGAATACGTCCAGCGCGTCTACAAATTCATCCGGCGCATCATGTAGTTCAGTCATCTTGAATTTCAGGACGCACTGCCTCCAGCGCGTCTACAAATTCATCCGGCGCATCATGTAATTCAGTCATCTTGAATTTCAGGACGCACTGCCTCCAGCGCGTCTACAAATTCATCCGGCGCATCATGTAATTCAGTCATTCTGAATTTCAGGACGCACTACTTCCAGCGCGCCCACAAATTCACCCGGCGCATCCAAAAAATCAGCCAATTTCAGGCGCACTGACAGCTGGCGCGTCCTGCAAATCAGCTTCCAGACTCCGACCATTTCGAGACGCGCCGAGCGACTTTATCGACGCGCCGACCCATTTTCTCGACGCGCTACACGTGTCGACCGCCTATTGGGCGACTTTACCTATAAATACCCCCTCCCACCACCTCATTCGGACGATTCAGCGAGAGAGAAAGAGAGAGCCTCATCGCCGGAAAACCTTTTTCCGATCGCCGGAATCATTCTCCGACCGCGGGAACCCCTCGTCGGAAATTGCACCTCCGATCATACCAGGTCCGGAGGAATAACTTAAGTCACCTTTTTCGACGCGCTGATCTCAGCGCATCGTAAAAGTGATCCGGCGCATCAGAAAAATCCTCGGCGGATTAAATAAATCATAAACAATGTCATTTTTGGGACGCACTGGCCCCAGCGCATCGCAAAATAGGCCAGCAGATCAAAAAATACATCATTCTTTAGCAATGTCATTTTTTGGACGCGCTGGCCCCAGTGCATCGCAAAATAGGTCAGCGGATCAGAAAAATACATTTTTGGACGCGCTGACCCCAGCGTATCAGTAAAATCAGGCCAGCGGATCGCAAAAATCAGCACTCTGAGCGTTCATCTCAGAACCTTTAAAATTTCATTTTACAACATTTTCAAGCCCCGTTTGAGCCTATTTTGGGTATTTCGAGCATTCCTGGACGCGATGGAGTAGTCAAATGACTCATCCAGGCTGCCCAGGGAGCGGAATACAAGCCTTCGGAGTCTGATCCGATCCAACAAGCTGAATGGAGCAATTCTCCAGAAAAGAGGCTGCCAGTGCCCAGAACCATACTGATGTATCATCATTAGATATACTATCATAATGTGACCCGGATTCAGGCCCGGACTAAGCAAAGGGGACTATGGTTAACACGATAAACCATACCAGAAGAGTTCTAAACTATCACACACAATTTGTTAAAGGCTGACACCTCAAGAACGGTCGATGCCCTACCCATCCAAACGGCATTCGCTGGTTGAGCTGCCCAGGTACACACAACTGTGGAATGGACTTTTCGAGGTCACCTGTCCATACATTGACAGGCACGGGCCCAGAGTCGTCCATCCCAGCCATAAACTCTGACAGTCTCAGCCCGGATCTCCGGACAAAACATGGGACATAGACATTCGACTCGTACAAAGATGGGTCAGTCTATAACAGAACACAACAAACATAGGTCTTCGCGACCATATAAATACAGGTCTCCGCGACCATACAAATATAGGTCCCCGTGACCATACAAATACAGGTCCCCGTAACCATACAAATACAGGTCTCCGCGACTATACAAATACAGGTCCCCGTGACCATACAAACACAGGTCTCCATGACCATACAAATACAGGTCTCTACGACCACCAAAACACAGGTCTCCATGACCAATGAACTCTGAAACCATAGTCCCCGCTGACTAGTCTTTTGCCTTTTAATCAAGGGTCATCGACCATTCGATGTAATTAAGGGCTCGTGCCAGATCACGGCCTGAAATGTACAAGATCTCAGAATCTCTGGAATAAAATTCGCCTTGCGACATCTATTCTCTTGTGTATTTTTGTGAATGTTTGTGATTGTCTACGAATGTTTCTATTATTCAGAACCCCAGAGCAACAAAACCCAACATTCCAGAGAATGTTCATTCTCTAGTTCTAACACCTGTATTGCACGCTTGCATAGCCATGGTAGGCTAGTTATATGTATCACATGCTTGCATAGCCATGGTAGGCTAGTTATATGTATCGCATGCTTGCATAGCCGTGGTAGACTGGTTATCCATATCACATGATCGTGTAACCTAATTGGGCGAAGTCTTGGTTTAAAGTTCTCATCATGCTTTACTGCTTACTCTGATATTTATCATGCTTGTCATACGCATTGTGCACGCACACACGCACTCACAAAGCTTCGTTCGAAGCTTATGCGCGTTTGTTACGCTGCAGGTTATACCAGAGTGTATCAGCAACGTTGAGTTGGAGTTGGGAGTGCAGTAGCAGGAGTTGCCGGATTGTGCACAGTTTTTATATTTACACATTGTGTATTTACTTTTCAGTACTGTATGTAAACGAAATGATTTAGTGGAAATATTGTGTTTGTCTTTGATGGTACTCATATGGTGATGCTCAAGTTAACAAAAATTCAGACCCTAAAATTCTCCTTGTGATATCCCAGGATCGAAACCTGGCGTGTGGGGTTAGGATCCGAGATCGGGGTACTACGGAGGCTGCCACCTCTGAATTCGGGTTACAGCGAATGGACGTCGAGAACCGAATCTGGGGCGTGACATATACAATCAAAATTAAATGGATGGATGGTTAAATGAATGCATGGATGAGAGGGAGAGATGGTTGGATGGATGGATGGATGAATGGGATGGTTGAGTGGATGGATGGATGATTGTATGGGATGATTGTATAATGTAAATTATATAATATGTATTATAATTTGTTTATTTAGATAGATGGATGATTGTTAAATTGTTTTTAACTTGTTAATTTGTTAGATTGTTACGATGTAATTTTTATCTTTATTAGAATATTAGATTATTTTTAATTTGTTAATTTGTTAGATTGGTAAGTTATTTTTTATCTGTTGACTGTTAGATTGTTAGATTGTTTTTAATTTATTAGATTGTTAATTTTTTAATTTTTTAATTTATTAGATTGTTAATTTTTTAATTATGTATTAGATTGTTAGATTGTTTTAAAGTTGTTAATTTGTTATATTGTTAGGTTGTTTTTTATCTGTTAGATTGTTGCTTGTAACTTGTTAAATTGTTTTTAATTTATTATATTATTTTTAATTTATAAAAATAAATAATCAGTTACCCATTTGAGAATTTCTATATTACCAGATATAGATATAATATATTTTTGGAGGTATAAAAATCCTCAAATTGTCCCATTTTTAGATAGGTCAAGGTTAGAGAGATTGTCATGTCTTCATTTATTCCAATTTAAATGCATACGACTGTTTCAGTTTGTCTCTCCTTTTCTCTTTGGATATATTTCTTGTATTTATTTCCGTCGTCAAATGTCCAAACTTTGTGTAGATGCTTGACATGGGAATCAAATACATGATGAATATATTCTTGAGAGATAAGGGGAGATTCTGCTGAAATTTTGGCATGACATTTAAATTGAAAAATGAAGGCATTACAATCTATCTAACCTTGAATGGGTGAATGATTTGGACAATTAAGCAAGTACAATCATCTAGGAAAGCATGAAAATTTACAACCTATAGAGTGGTGTGGTAAAGATTATAATCTATCAAACCTTTGCCTTATAGATGACTAGTGAGAAAGTCTCAACTACCTCTGGTGCCGATGCCTCAGTCACATCTCTCCTTATTATTATGAAGGGAGATGTGTCTTTAAGTGCAGCCGAAGAAAAGAAAAGATCAACGGTGTGGGATGACTTTGAATAAGTCATTGTTAATGGTGTGGTGAAGATTAGATATAATCATTACAAGTCATTATACAATAAGAATGCTAGGGGGTCGACTACACATCTAAACAGACATAAGCGAAATTGTTCAAAGAGACTAAAAATTCCACTTACAGGCTAACAATTGTTACCATTTAATAAGTTTGAAGGGGACGACTCCCAAGGAATAGTTTCTACTCATAAGTTTGAGCATGAAAAGCTGAAAGAATAGTATGCGAAATTAGTGATCGTTGAAGAAAAACTTTTTAGAATGATAGAGAGCAAAGTGTTCATGTCTTTCTATCAATTCATTAACCCTCGAGTTGAGAAGGTTTCCCGCGTCACTATGCGAAGAGAGTGTATGAAGATGTGAGCAAATGAGAAGATGAAACTGAAAGAAGTTTTGATATTAGTCTCCAAAATAAGTTTGACATTTGATTTGTGGACGACGTCCAATAAAAAAAAGTGATACATTTCATTAACCGCACACTATGTAGATTAAGATTGGAAACTCTGTAAGAGAATTTTAAACTTTTGCCACCTTCCTCCTCATACTGGTTTGATTATTACAGATTACATCTATAGTTGTCTACGAGATTGGGGCATTAAAAAGAAAATTTATGTAATAACTTTAGATACTACTTTAACAAATGACATTGTAATTTCATGTCTACGTAACTAGCTCAAGGCAATCGAAAATTTATTTTTTGATGGAAAAATATTACACTTCAGGTGTTATGCCCACATACTAAACTTGATTGTACAAAAAAGGGCTGAAAACAATTGACAACACTATAGAGAACATAATAGAGTGTGAAATATATAAGGGGGTCGCCTTCAAGATTAAGTATATGGAATGACATAATCCAAAGTTTAAATGTGTCATCTTAGAAAATGTTAAAGTTAAATGTATGTACACGTTGGAACTCGACTTATGAAATGTTAGATAAGATAATAGAATTGGAACTTGCATTTTCTAAATATGCTACGAATAAAAGAATGTATTCTTGGTAGCCGAGTGCAGATGAATGGAGCAAAGCAAAAGAAGTTCACAAGTTTCTCAAAGTTTTTTATGGTTGCATGAAGATTTTTTCTGGAAACAAGTATCCAATCGTAAATCTTTTTATTTCATTTCTTTGGAAGATTAAGGATGCCCTATAAAAAAAGCCAGTGAGCGTCCAAATTTTCTACGGCAGATCACAACTGGTATGCAAATGAAGTTTGAAAAATAGTAGGAAGAATATCATTTGCTGATGGACTTAGCAGTTCGTTTTTATCATCTTTATAATATAGGCTTGATTAGGTTTATTTTTATGAAGATTTATTCTGTTGAAAGTGCGGTAACGGAGAACTCCAAAGTTCATCATGCACTCAAAAAATTATGCAATTCGTATGCTACTACTTTATCCACAACATGTGCTAAAGAAGTTAGAGTTGCAGATGTTTATATAAGCGATGATGATGTGCTCAATGAATGCATGTCTTTCTTATCATAAGAAATAGAATATCAAACAAAGGAATTAGAGTTAGACTTGTATATGAAAGAGTTAATCACAAAGCACTCGAACTTTGATGTTTTGGAATAGTAGAAGATGAGAATCAAATAATCAAAATACCCTACATTATCGTGTTAGTGCACTTTTTTGTGGCATACTAATGCACCTTATTTGTCAATTACATGTGTCTATGTGTTGTAATGTCGATTGAGCCTTGGAAAACTGAAGACCGGAGATTCAAGTGGACAAGAAGCATTAAGAAAGAAGAATAGGTAAAAGAGATGCCTTGGTGTCCTTAACCCTTACAACCAAAACAACCATAACCTCTACATGACTTGGACATCATAGGAAAACCCTTAGTAATCTTCATTAGCCTTAGAACACTAAGAGGTGCAAGTTGTTGTAAACAAACCTGCCCAAACAACAGTTTTTTACTGGACTTCGATCCTATCAAAGTTCAGTTCGATAAATCTTTAATACCATTGAAGACCAGTTCAATTCCCTCAAACATATGTCTAGCAATATTTCTGAACTCTCTAGACAGTTGTTCAATGGGATCGAACAACCCTTTGATCCATTGAAGTTGATTTTTTTATGTCATCGAAGCATGTTCGATGTCATCAACTTGGATGTCCAGCAACTTCAAAAACACTCTGGACAGTTCTTCTATTCCATTAAACTAGGTTTTTAACCCCATCGAAGGTGAGTTTGATGCCATTAAAGAGACCATTATTTGTCTATTTTCTGACTGTTAGAGATTTATCTATAAAAGAAAGGGGCACGATTTTTTGGGTTAAAATATGGATTTTAGTGCATTAGAAGCTACCACCATAGCCAACACTATTAGGCTTTAATCCTAACCCTATCAAGTCATCTTCCTTGTGATTCATCACAAGAATTGAGCAATTAAAGTTCATTTAGAAGATGAACTTGTCCATCTTGATCTCTAAAGTTTAGAGCTTGATTTAGATAGTTAACTACTTGTCTAAACTCTATAGATCATTGCAGGTGAAATTCTCTAGGCAACCATTGTCTATTAGTTGTAGAGATTTCAAATTTACCTCTCATCACTTTGGTCATCTCAAGAAGAACGTATGCAAGGCGATTGATCATTTAAGCTGAGGCATTAGCAATGCACTAACAACAAGATCGGGGAAGCAAAAGGAAGTTAATTAAAACACGAGAGAGCGGAGATCAAGCAACCTAAGCAGCACATCAACGGGGCTCAAATCCGACAAGTAAGGTTGTCAATCTAGAATCCAACCACTCTCTTCCCATGGGGAATTAAGTATAGAATTTGAATTGTTAAACTTGATAGATCCGGTTGTAGGACCTAGATCCGGTTGTAGGGCCAAACCAAGTCTTCGTGGGGAGCCTCCGGCGGGAGAGTACACTAGGTTCAGTTGTAAGACATTGGCTCAATTATAGAAACTTAGCTCGTTTGTAGGGCCTAAATTCTGGTTTGGTTATAGGACCTTGGCTTATGAGTTAAGCCTAAATACGGATTCGGTTATAGAACCTTAGCTCTTGAGTAGAGCTTAAATTGTCAAGTCTCCAAGGGGAGCCACTGACACATGTATATACGTGGTCCACCACGAGTGCGTACATGTGGTTCTTATGTAGGATCTAGTCCTTGTGTAAGGTTGTAAGGTAGTAAGGTTAGGAGGAACCTTTTTAAAACTCTTAGGTTATAAGGTGAACCTGATCTAAAACCCTCATAGTGAAATTTGATGTTCTCATGGGTTGGGAACAGCAACCGGGAGTGGAGTAGACAAGTAATCGAACTACTATATATCATTATATTTGTTATTGTATTTGAGCACATTTCTATTCATGCCTTATTGTTTAATTTGATAAATAATATGAATGATGAATGGAATGTATTCTAAGCACCAGCTAGGCATCTTCACACATGTGTATTTTCACCAGTTGTATAGACTTGAGCTTATATTATTGTATCTCATATAATCTACATAAGTTGCATAGATTAATTGCTTAATTAGTTAAATTATTTGTTAATCTATGTGTTTAAACTAGGAGCTTGATTACTTATTCATTTGTTAATCTATGTGATTAAACCCACTAAGGCTTAGAAGCCGAAGTGTTCTTGCTTACTTAACTTAAACTGTTAAATTAATTTAAGTAGGTGAAAAGAATTTTTAAAAGGTCCTAATAACCCCCCATGACCCATTATTCTAGTAGCCCCACCAAGCTTCTGCAAACGCATAATATGTTAAGGTGTCATGTTAGACTACCTCGCGTAATTTCATATCGGTGATGGCACGGATATATTTTTAATACCAATTTCAACAGTGACAACAAAATCCATTTTTAACACTGGGAATAGGGTTGTGAGAAAGCATCGAAGCTCACTTTCGCCAACAACAATTGAAGCATTAATTTTTATACAAGTTTAGTTGCGTCCGATTTTGCGACGTAATGCTTTTTATATTGAGGATAAGGAAGAGCAAGAGTTCGAGAATTAAGATGAGACTACATTTGCACCTACAAAAACAGTTACATGCATGGAGGCACTTATAAATTACTTCTATTCTAATTAAATTTGAAAGTAGTATAATGTTATTTAATTTGAAAGTGGTGTTATGTGACTTTTATTCAATGTCTTTTTCTTATCTTTTTTACATTATGCTTCTATATTGTATTATTGCTTAATTGTTTTTATTTATCATATTACTTTTATTTATCTCTTATGTCAGGTTATCTTTTTTTAATGTATATTTTATTTTTAAAAATCCTTAACATACTATTTTTTTTTAAATTGAGTGTAGATATGTCGTCATTGTCAATCACATCGACCAACATTTAGGATTACAGTTCCCAAGCCGAATCCCTAAGGTCTAGAAGAATAAAAATTGTTTGTGGTTTGTGCAAGGCAAAGTTTGTTAACAAAATTAACCGACTTCGGTTACACATGGCATGTCGGGGTGGTGATGCAAAACTGTGCCTTAAAGCCCCAAAAGAGGTCCAAATCTTTTGGTACATGGAGAACTATTAGGGAAGAGGCAGAGGAGGAAGCCAGATTAAGAGCATTGGAAGAAGAGCAACTCCAACTCACCTTAAAATGTAGTATGGAAGAGGCTTCTACACATCAGCGATGTCCTCCAAGATAACATGATACTGAAGCAGGATTGTGCACGAGCGAAAAAGAAAGAAAGAAGAAGAGTAACAAATCCAACTTCCTCGGCGAATTTTATAAGGCGTTTATTACTACATATAAATCTTCCTATAAAGAAGGTTTAAAAAATATATTTCAAACTATACAAGAGCACGAAGGAAACCTCTCTTCACCTTCTGGTTCAAAAGATGTGTACCAATAAGTATAAGAAAAATTAATAGCAGATCGGATGGATCAAATGACGAAAGTGATGGATTTTATGGAGGATATTACGTTAATATTGTGAACACTGTAACTGTAATATTTTTCATTTTTTGTTTTTAATTAATATTTGATTTTCAATTCTACTGTAAAAATTAGAATGGATTATTTATGCATTTGGTTTTATGCTAAACCTCAAACTCAAACAAATCGAACTCGAACTCGACTCAACAGATCAAATTCGAACTTGGCTCGAATTGATTCGAGATGCTAACCAAACTGGGCCGAGTTAGACAGTCAAGCTCGATGGCTGAGCCGAACCGAGTTCGAGCAGAAACCTCAAACTCGAACGGATCGAACTTAAATTCGACTCAACATATTGAATTCGAACTCGGCTTGAAAACTCAAACTTGGACTTGGCTCGAACTGGTAGGGCTGTCAACGAACCAAATCTTGGTCCGGATCCGCTCCAAATTTATCGAATTCGGATCAACGGGTCAGATTCGGATCTTGTTAATCGGATCCGTTTAAATTTTGGATCGGATGTGAATCACCTTGGATCCACTCCGTTTAAGATCCAATCCGAATTTAAAATTAATTAAATAATATTATATATTTTATATATAAGTACATATAAAAAAAACCACATATATTTTATCTCAAGTGGACCACAGTATTTATCATCCAACATGTTGAATGGTATCCACATGTATTCAGATCGGGTTGGATCGGAGTCGGATCAGCCGAATCTCAATCGGGTCGGGTTTCAGATTAAATGTTTAGAGAACTGTTGAATTTCGGATCGGAGTCAGATTATCCGGATCACAAATCGGGTCGAATTCGGATCAGCCCCGATCCGCTCCAAATCCAATCCGTTGATAGCCCTATGAACTGGCTCGAGATGTGTGACCAAATTGGGCCAAGCTAGACAGTCAGGCTTGATGGTTGAGACGAGCCAAGTTCGAGCAGGGGTTGGCTGCTAGCCGAGCGTAGCTAGGCCAAGCTCAACTCGCTTCAACTCGTGTACAGCTCGACTCGCTTTAACTCGCTTCGGGATTAGCAGTTAAGTGGTCCACTTGCTTTTTTAAGAAAAATTAAATAATGAAAGAAAGATCTGAATCGATGGTTTTCCATTTCTTGGATATTTGATATTGCATTCATGTATCACTGTTTTAGTTTTCTTAATTTCATCATGGTAACCTTGAAAAAAGAAATAAAAAACTACAACTGGTTAGGAAACTATAAAAAAAAATAACCCTACTTCAAATAAAATAAACTCAGTCTTCCTTCACCATCAACACCAACCCTGTTTTACTTTATAACGTCTGCTAATGAGTAAATGTTTGCACTAAGGGTAGTGAATCTTAATTTCTTTTTTTTTTTTCAAATATTTTATTCTTGAAATATTTGAATCAAGAAAGCTAAGATGCTCAGTTTACCTAAGACATCTATTGTCAAATGATTGGCATTGAACGATGCCCATATCAAATTCCTTTCATTTTATTTTTAAGATATGATAAATTCAGTCTTGCAAATTACATAAGAGGCCATAGGCAGGTATGTAACAGCCAACCTTATCAATAGGTTGGCCCCATCACGTCGTTGGCATAGTGCAAAAATCAGCCTCACCTACTCATCAAGTGGGTCACAACATAGAAAATAATATGTAGCCATTGATAAATAGAAAAATATAATTGGAGTCCACAACTCAAGATGAGTGGTATAGCTGATTTTTGCAAAAGGTTATCCACATGATCATGGGGGGAAAAGTATTAGATGAGTTGGATGTCACATGCACATACATGAAAGGTTCCAAGTTGTTGGCTAGGTGGATTGTAACACATCTCAATGGAGCCCACCCAAGCCATCCACTGCCTCCTTGATTGCGGGTAGCCCCTTTACCATCTGGCTCTTAAGATACGTGTAGCCTTCTCTTAAACCAGGCCGTAAATAAGCAATTTATGGTCTAGCTAGTACATTGGCCGACGTTGTGTATGTGAAATCCACTCCATACATAATATCGTTAGCCCATGTTAGGCAGAGAGCCCAAAATTCTGATTCGAGTGGGTCACAATTGAAAACAATGTGAAAGGGGGCACCTGCCCTCCAAATTGCTTTCATTCATGTGCCCACAGAACCACAGATAGGGTTAATTTTTGGGTTCTGGACCTAAATTTTAGTGTGGCATATAATGTTCATAGTGGATTTCATGTAATCATCATGGTGGCCTATGAAAAAATCAAGGGTGGACGTCTCTCCTCTAACTATTTTTTTTTGGTGTAGCCTACCTAAATCACATTTCAGCTGATTTTTTCCCATAGCCCTAATTTGGGATAACACATCTAATGGTCGAATTGGATTTCTTATAATCATCTTAATAGGCCATGTAAAAATCAAGGGTGGTTATCCCTCTCCCAACTATTTCTCTTCGTATGGCCCAACCTAAAAGATGGACCGGATGGTTTTTGGGCCCTATGGCTACAAAGGGGTGATGCATGCACCTGTAATAAATTTCACCTGAAAATGATGGTGGGCCCATTTCAGCTGGCCACACTTTTAGACCGTAGTTAAGGTCTCTTGCGCGGGACTCTGCCTATGTTTGTAGAGAGTGAGATAGGGTCTCCATCTGGCCGTTAGATCACAGGTTATGATCCACCCAAACGATAACTTCTAACTTATTGAATACATGAGATATCCAAACTGTTAAATAGATTAGCCCCAATACCAGGATCACTTTATGCAAAAGTCAGCCCTATTCACTCATCAAGTGGAGCACACTTGTACTTTTTATTTATCAATGGCTATAAATTGGTTTCTACTGTGTGGCTCACTTGATGACTATATAGGCTTGATTTTTGGCCACGTGATCCTTATAGTGGGGCCAACCTATTAGGAGAATGGGATATCACAAGCACTTAACAGGTTGGACTATGGTCCAACCTGTTGGGCTACACACAAGGTTCGTGCCTTTACCTTGTTGGTAGGGAGTTTCAACAAGAAGTCTAGGTATCGAAACTCATCAGGGAGAAACTCCTGCTGCTAACTGCACCTGTGGGTGCGTCGCATGACTGACCGGGTGAGTGTGTTGCGTGGGTTGGTGCGTTGCCTTAAAAACCTTCTTATGAAAACTAGAAAAGCTAAAAAAATGCTTTGAATAGGATTTAGCAATGTATTCCAGCTAAGATACACCCACCCAAACACATCATAAAAATATCGTATCTGGACCCACAAAGCTGGACTCCGCTGCTAATAGTGAGATAATTTGGGAAGAAGAGTGCTCAGGTCTTCAATCCATGAACAACTGCAAACCTAAGGCCGCTCTTTTCGACAATTGAGGTCAAATTCCACTTTTTCCTGTTCCCACAGCCTATTGTGCGTGGTCCACTTGAAGTTTTTGTATGACTCATTTATGATGTCATGCCTAATCTCTTCAAATGGATAGACTGTGGATCTATTGAATACAACATTGTAGGCCCTACAAAACCTTGATCTTTTATTGTATGGTTGATATATTCACGGCTCTTAAGCACTGACACGCTCGCTCCATATGCCAAGTACGAACACCAGCAAAATTGCTAGTACAGGGCTCACCAGTCAAGTCAACCATCCCTTCACCATCCAATCAGTGATTTGACTAGCTATTGAGCACGGAGTTGCCATGTGTCCCTGTCATTTACGTGTACACGATGATTCCGGCATACGTGTACAAGATGATTCCGGCCAATTCCAGCGACGGTTGACTCGACACCCACCAAAAATTGCCTCTTTGGATAGGGGCCGGTTTAGGTGCGACCCTCGACTCACCCAACACGGTTTAACCCTGATCGTAGGGCCCACCCTGATCGTAGGGCCCACCTTGATCTATGTATTGTATATCATGCCGTCCATCTGTTTTGCCAGCTCATTTTAGAAGATGAGCCCAAAAAGAAGCAGATCCAAATCTCAGGTGGCAGACACCGCATGAAATAATGGTAATTGACTATTAAAAATTTCTCAGGTTGGATAGAAAATACACATTAAGCACTAAGGTAGGCACTAGAAATTGTTTTAATGGTAGGCGTTTAATCACCACCCTTTCTTATGGTGCGGTCCACCTCGAATCTGCTTCAATTTTTGGCTCATGCCCTAAAATGAGCTGGCCGATGGACGGTGTGGATTTACAATACATACATCAATGTGGGCCCCACGGTCACGGCCTCATCGTGTTGGGTGAGACCCGGCCACAACTAATCCTCTCCCCCTTTGGAAAATCCCAATCGTCTATGAACCACTGCCAGATTTCGTCTTTTACCATACATCTGTATGCCACTGTACAAATGGTCAGTCCTGCGAGTGAGAAAATTTGGTTTACTGCCCCATCCACCATTGGATTTGATCAATGCACGGTCTGGATCTAGTCAACATCTGCCACGTGCATGCTAAAGATATATATATGCGCGGTAGCTCCTGTGGCCACGGACGGTGGACCGGTAGATTGCTGCGCGTCAAGCAAGGCAGCAATATGGTTCACACAAAAGCCAGTCAAGCAAGGAGTATATCTGATACTCTGGTAGAGTGTGATGATTGATACGCAGGTGCTTAGAAATTTACATAAGTGGCATACATTAACTCAAATTAAACCGTCCAAATTGAGGGACCCATTGCAACTAAGTCACATGCCAAAAATCAGATTGGTTGAACAATTCTAACCTCTGAGCAAAAGACACTTGTTTGCTCAATTCAGGTCATTGGATCTTTTTTGTTTCGTCCGTCCGTTAAACATCCACCAGTTAGACTCTTAGACAACCAAATTAGTATAATTTTTCGTTTATAATCTATTTATATTGTGATTCATAATTTCAACGGTTTGATTTGAAAATTGGATGCCCGATCTAAATTTCTTAGAACCTGCGTAACAACCATCATCATTTGCGTAACAACCATCATCATATCACTACGCCAAAGTATCTGAGTTTCTCTCTTTAAGATGTTATTGGGGCGTGATGCATCTCTTTATCCACTCCGTCCATCCTTTTTCTAGATCAATTTATGGTATGAGCCCAAGAATGAGATAGATCTAACGCTCAAGTGGACCACACAAAATATTAAGCTTGGGTTGCATTTAAATGCTTTGTAGTGTGGTCCGCTTGAGGGTTGGATCTTTCTCATTCTTGCACTCAAGCCTTAATCTCATCTTATAAAATGGATAGACAGAGTGGATAAACAAATACATCACGGTGGGCCCCCACAGATATACCCGCACGTGGCAGGATGCAATCCGCGTTCTTCATTGGGTGCGAGTCTTGATTTATGCATTGTATATCCACACCGTCCAACCGTTTTTCCTGATTATTTTATTAATTATCCCAAAATCGAAGTGGAAATAAATCTAAGGTAGAACACACCATGGGAAACAGTGGTGATTGCCATTAAAAAAAAATTATAGGCCACAAAAGTTTTTGATTATGTTGATAACTGTTTTTCTCTTCACCCATATTTTTGTGACGTTATCAATATGTAGGATAGTAAGTAAAGATTACGGTAACATGAGAGTAGGCCCCAAGAAGATTTTGATGGTGGGCTTTTAATCACTACTGTTTCCTATGGCATGGTTCACCTTAGATATGGATCTCTTTCATTTTTGGACTCCTGCATTAAAATGAGCTGTGATAAGGATAGGAAACGTGGATATTCAATACATACATCAGGGTAAGCCCACAGGTCAGGGCCACATCGTGTTGAGTGAAGCCGGGGCCGCACCTAACCCACTCCCGAGAGAAGGCGGCAGCTAAAATGCGGCGGTGGATCCGATCCAAACTCCACAGTTCTACTTTATTTTGTTTTTGGATTTGTCCAATATGGCTGCTGCCTTCTTTTCGCCCATGGACGGAAAATCTCCAGCTTTCAAACTATCTTTCGAATCTAGCTGGTTCATGCATGTAAGAACATCACTGCATGTGGACGTGTGAGGATAGGTGGGATTCACGTGAACGTCAACCCTGCATGGGACGCGGATTGCGATTTCGGATTCGGTACTGACTACTCCATGACGCCAGTTGGTACGGTCAACGAAGGAAAAGTTTTCCGAACCCTACTAATGTATGTGTTTTATTCAAGCCGTTCATCTATTTTCACAAGCATGAGCCTAAAAATGAGGGAGATCTAAATCTTAGGTGGACCATACTATAGTAAATAGAGGTGATTGAACGCTAGCTAACCATTCAAAACTTCTTGAGGGCCCCAAAAGTTTTGGATCAAGTTGATATTTGTGTTTTCGATCCCTCATACAAATCTGTGCGATCTAGTCAGTAGGTTGGATAGAAAATAAAAACTACAGTGGGTTCTAGGAAGGTTTTAAATTTTTAATGATGGAGGCAGGCGTTCAATTAAAACTGTTTCATGTAGTGTGGTGCACCGGAGATTAGATGTCCCTCATTTTTGGGCGGATGACGATATGGTAAAATGGGAGTGGATAAAACACACACATCATGGTTGGGCTACAACGCCCTCCTGTATCAAGATCTTGGTACTGGAGGGGTCACTGGGGAGTTGGAGTCTGGAGTCCAAGTCAGCGGATTGCATAATGACAAAGCAAGACTAGACAGTGCTATGTGAGCCCATATCGATGCATGCGTTTTACAGGTGCTGTTCATCCAGTTTTACCAACTCATTTTAGCACGTGATCCAAAAAATGAGGCATATCCAAATCTCAAGTGGAACACACCACAGGAAATAGTGGTAGTTGAATGTCCACCATTAAAAACTTCTTTGAGGCTATAAAAGTTTTGGATCAAGCTGATATTTAATTTTTCAGCTCATTTTAGGGCATGGGACAAAACTAGGCAGATCTAAAGCTCTAAGTGGGCCACACAACAAAAAATAGTGAGAAAGGATCCCCACTGTTGAAATATCTTGGAAGTCATTGGGGGCTACTTTGAAGCCTGGATCTGCCTCATTTTTTGGCCCATGCCCTTAAATGATCTTGGGAAATAGATGGATACAGTTAAGGTGAGGGTTTGCACCGCAATGAATCGAACCTAAGAATGGAGATTGCTAAGGTGGTGTAGCAAAATGGCCCACCTTAATGTATGCGTGGTATATCCTACGCCATTCATCCATTTTTTCCATCGCATCTTAGGGCATGATCCAAAAATTGAGGTAGATTTGAATCTCAAGCGGACCACACTATATGAATAGTGGTGATTGAACGCCTACTATTATAAACTTCTTAGGGCCCACTATATTGTTTATTTTTTAACCAAACTATTTGTAAGGTTACAAAAATATGAATGAAGGGAAAAAAGAATATCAGCCTCATCCAAAACTTTTGTGGCCTACGAGAAGTTTTTAATGGTTTATAGCCACTGTTTCATGTATTGTGGTCTATTTGAGATTTGGATATGTTTCATTTGGTCTCATGCCTTAAAATTGAAATTGTGGTTTCAACCACTATTGAGATAAGCTTGAAGGTATGCTTATGTCTTAAAAGGGGGTGAATATGACTTTTTAAAATTTCCTTGCCAATTAAAAACTAAATTGCATTCACAATCTAATTCACTAATCAAACACATGCAAGGCAAGTGAATCAACCACAAAAGATCTTTCTAGATTATCAACTATACTAAGAAAGGTATTTAACCAAACAGTTGATAATTATGTAAGTTCACACTCATGCAACTAAGATGATAATAGAGAATATCATTCATACATTTCATCAAACATGTAGAGTGTAATTCATCACGATTTTCATCAATAAATAAAGATAATGAATAACACAAACATTTAACGCATTGTGCACGATGTATAGTGGTTCAACGATGATTCTACTCCACTCTCGGTTAATCCACTCACCCCTTGAGTGGCCGAATTTCACTATCCAATGGCTTTAAATGAGGTTCACCATAAACCTTTACAACCAACACAAGGTCTATTCCTACACAAGGACTCCACAAATCCTACACAAGGACAACGCACGTATTCTCTCGTGTCAAAGGCCTATGTAAGGACTTCCACGTCCTACACAAGGACACCCCGATATTGGGTCACAATCTCTCGACCCCAATCTCAACAAGAAGGGGGAAGTAACAGATTCTGTAAGCTTAAACACTTATAGTTTTTGAGCCTCGATTCTGCGCCATATCGAGTAGCTTCAGCTCCTCTCTAAGCTCCCACGATTAGCTACCAATGCAATATAATGTTCCTAAACTAATGCCGGGTAGGTGGGAGGAGGTGTTGGAGTTCCATTTACCCATTCAATACAATGGTGATGATAGGATCTACCAACTCTGAGTATTCAATGGCTATTAATGATTAATAGATTCAATAAGATGAGTTAGGTCAGCCATGAATACCTTGCTTGAGTTCATACTTCAAATCAAGCTTTTAATGCTCATTGAAGTGTAAGGAATCACTTGGTTTAAATGATGAGCAAAGGAGGTTAGGGAATGATCTTAAATGCCTCTCTCAATGCTCTCAACGAGTGTGCAAAAGCATACTATTAAAGCCCACAAGATATGCCTATATAGAATCCAAGAATTGGGCTCCAACGAAAATAAAATGGCTAGTTGACGATTGATCGATCGAAGTACCGATTGATCACAAGTAAAAGTTTTTCAGAAAAAAAAATCTTGCTGAACAAAGATGGCCAAGGTCAATTGATCGCCAAGCCAAACCGATTGATCGCCAAGGCTGGCCGATTGATGGGCCGTACAGCCAATCAATCACAAATGCAATTTTAAGTTGATATGCTTGCTGGACATATTTACGGGTTATTGATTGATCGCAATGGCCCAACCGATCAATCGCTAATGCGATTTTATGCTCAAATGATTTTGAACTCGTTACAATTTGAGCGATCAATCGCTAAGCTCTGTAGATCCATCAATCAGAGCTTTTTGAGCTGGATTTCAATATGGGTTAAAGTTCAAGATACATGCTCTTATATTATCTTTTGAGCAAAAATCTCTTAGATTCTTCCCTAATCAAGAAGCAATATAGGATATGATTAAATGACTAAGGCTTTTCCTAGAGCCTTAGATCGTTCTTCTTTGTGCATTACGGTTTAAGGGCTTTCAACCGTTATTTTGGTAGTTACTAAAGTAGTTCACTAAGTTTAATTAAAATAAGTATTATGTTTTAAAATAAATTAACTGTAATTATTAATATAATTACAGTACTGATACTCTTATGCACACAGAGATGATCCACAGCCCTAGATCGTTCTTCTTTGTGCGTAGCAATAGCATGCCCTCCCAATAACAATAGAAAGAAAGTCTTATATAATAGTATACAATCTTCGAAAAGATAAATGATCCTCCCCAACATTTGCATATGTTGCAATAGTGATGAGGAATCAGTTGATCACCTTTTCATGCACTGATCATTTACCGGCAATGCTTGGGCAGACATCTTCCATCGTTTCAATATTTCTTAGACTTTTCTGGGATCATCAAGAGAGTTCATGTAGGCATGGCATGGAGTGGGATTAGGAAAAGACACACACACACACAAAGGGAGAGAGGGAGAAGATGTCCTCGATGCTCTTAGAAATCAGAGAATAAAGTAAAGAGTGTTTCTCAAAGGGCTAAGTTGTTAGTCCCTGCTCCTAAGTTTAAAAATTATAATCTTTTCTTTACTGGGTGGATAAAACTGCTACATCATGTTGGGCCCCACAAAGCCCCGCTCGAACGATAGCGGGTTGCATCCTACCCCTCCCGCACTATAATCCATCCGGGCAAGGCTCTGTGAGGCCCACCATGATGTAATGGTTTAATCCACGTCGTCCATACCTTTCTGAGATAAAAAATGAGGTAGGTCCAAAGCTCAGGTGTATCACACCGAGGGAAGCAGCGGTGATAATGACACCTACCATTGAAACCTTTCTAGGGGCCACTGTGATATTTTTTTCTACCATCAAACCTATTCATAAGGTCATGTGGACCTCGATGAACTGAAATCACAAATATCATCTTGATCCGAAACTTCTACTACTCCCAAGAAGTTTTTAATGATATGCGTTCAATCCTCACTTTGTGGTCCACTTTAAGCCTTGTTTCTCCCTCATTTTTTTGGTTTCATACCCTAAAATGATCTGAAAATAAGGATGGACGGTGTGGATAAAACCGTTACATTACAGTGAGCCCCACAGAGCCCTGACCGAACAGATTATCATCGGGGCGGGGGTAGGACGCAATCCGCTTCCCCTGGGCTGTAGTCGAGTCTCTGCGGCTCTGATCTTTTGTTCGTGGCGTCTCTTTTCCTCGTGAAAAAAAAAAAACATAACGTCGGCCTCACATCTGCCAAGTACTTACCTCTCTTTAACCCGGGCGCGGATTTCCTGCGAAAGCCTTGTGCAGGAAGTTGCTGCGCTGGGAACCAAGGTGGGCCCACAGTGATGTTTGTTGATAAATCCACCCCCGTCCATCCGTTTTGGGAGCTCATTTTAGGACGCGAGAACAAAAATGAACCGGATCCAAGACTCAAGTGGGCCTCACTAAAGGAAAAGGTGGGTAGGTAAATTACTACCGTTGAAACCTCCCTGGGGTCCACAGTGATTTTTATATGACATTCATACCGTTCATAACGTCACTACTACTGGGATGAACTGGAAACACAAATATTATCCTGATTCGAAACTCCTGTGGCTCCACAAATATTTCAACTGTGGAAGTCCGATCCTCACTTTTTCGGCCCACTTGAGTCTTGGATCCGGTTCATTTTTGTTCTCATGTCTTAAAATGATCTCCCAAAACGGATGGACGGGGTGGATTTATCAAAAAACATCACTTTGGGCCCCACCTTGGTTCTCAGCGCAGGAACTTCCTGCCGCAGGGCCTTCGCAGAATCCGCGGGTGAGAGGAACTTCTCATTGGCCCGACAAACAGGATGACACGTCACAATAGACAATAAGTGTGAGAGCATGACAAGTGGCACAAGTGGCAATAAAGATATCGTCAAAGCTTGAATCTGGCGAATGGTCCCACAGGCAATGAAACAACGCGTGGCACTAGGATGGTAAGCAACGACAACGTAAAAACCCTTTGCGTAGGAGCGGATTGCGTAGTAAACTCTGTGGGACCCACCGTGATTTACATATTTTATCCACTCCGTCCATCCATCTTAACAGAAAATTTTAATTACGATGCCAAAATATGAAGCATATCAAAATCTAAAGTGGACCACACCACAGGAAAAGTGTGAACTGAATGTCTACCATTGAAAAATTCTCGGAGGACACAGAAGTTTTGGATCAAGCTTATATTTGTGTTTTCCCTTCATCCATATCCATGTGATCTTATGAGCAGGTTGGATGACGAATAAACATCACTGTGGGGCCTGGGAAGGTTTCAACGGTGGAAATCATCATTCCCACTATTTCCCTTGGCATGGTCCACTTGAGATTTGGATATGCTTAAATTTTGGGTTCAACCCTAAAATGAGATGTAAAAACATATGGACGGAATAGATAAAGCAAATACTTCTAGGTGGACCCAACAGAGTTTACTCCGCACGATAGGAGCGTGCGGAGTCCCTTTGCGCATGCGTAGTTCCCCCCAACAACCTGCAGTTTTTCAGCATTTTATACCTTTCTTTCTATGGCGTGTTCCAGGGGTATGTGGGCCCATCAGCAAATTCCGAAGATCGTCCCCACGGGTGCCAAAGTAGCACACGTGTCCAAGATCTGGATGGTTCCTCAATAGAGTCTGACGGTGACCGTGCCGTAGACCAAAAACCAGACTGGTCCATTCATCGGGTAGGTGATGCGTGAATGAAGAAAATGGACGGTTACAAAAGGATGGCCAATAGTTATCATTCAGCATATCTGCAGCTACCTAATGAATGGTCCCGATCACACAAACATGTGCTACTTTGGCACGTATGGTTGCTTGCCTATTGCCGAAGCGGGAGAAGTGAATATATGGGTGTGACTACAAAATCAACCAGTCAACGATCTATTATTATTCCTGGTTGTGGACCGCCTAACACAGGTGAGGAAGAGGAATGATGCGATCCTCTACCCGACGATAATTACCGTGTCCATGGGACCCTGAGCAAGTAACTATTAGGCCCATGGTTTGATGATCACGGCCGTTGATCATTCTTCACTAATATCTGATCATGTGATCTGATGGTGTTGAATGGTGTGGATTTTTTTTTTTTTCTTTTTTTCGTTCATCTCGTGTGACCTTGTGTACACGCCAACAGCAATGCAACATCATTCAGGATTAGTTGAGGGTACGTTTGGTCTCGCACTCAATCTTGACCGTAAGCATCCACCATGATGGCCCGCGTGGCAGCATGTTCAGATTATCTGAACCGACCATCTGGTGGGCCATCGTTGCCGATCACATAGGTTTCGAGAATCCCCACCAGACTGTCATCTTTTGGGCCAATGTGGGCGCAGCATTATCGAATGAAGATGCTGCACCTTTTAATGACTAATGACTTATGGGTTGATCCGGGATTTTCTTTCAGAATAAGGCACAAGCATAAAATAATGATCAAAAGTCTAATATAATAAATATGGCATGTCTCCAATAAATAAAATACTTTATAAAAAATAATAAGTTTTATTATTATAAACAATTACATATTAATTACTCACAAAATAGAATTCTTAAAAATAATATTAAAAAAAAGTCATTTGTTAAATTCAATAAAAAAAATCACAATTGACTATGAGAAATTCTCATATTTTAAAAGAGTTGCATAGTCACCTTATTATTAATGTTATTAAAAGCATCTTTTTCGATGTACGTGACCAAGCAATTATTAACTTACTCATCCACCATTCGTACGTGAAGTCAATTCTTTATGATATGCATAGCAGAAAATGTCTTCTCAATATGATAGCGGTAACCAGTAGGATTAGCACTAATATAATAAGCAAGTACTAAACTAATGGATACACAATATTTTTTTCCAGCTCAATCATCTTTTTAGCAATGCTGCTAATTCCATCCATTTTTCCAAACTCATTATTTAAGCGCACATTTATAATATAAATCTCTAGCTGATCATGAAGTACAATAAGCTCTATTTCAGAAAAATCAATTGGATCAAACTAATTAAGGCAAATTAATTTTTACTTGTCAAAAAGTAAAGAATGAATCAATTTTTGCTTGTAAAAAGCGGATGAATTAGTAATGACCGGAATGTTCTTGTTTGATTCACATTAAAATATCTCAGAGTTGACTCGGAGGCTTAGAACTAAATAGGAGGAGATGCAACCTGGTGTGTGTCAAGCCACAAACGGGCAGCCTTTCTGGGGACGCGGATTGCCCACTGACGTAGCCACTAGCTTTTGGACAGTTCTCTGTGAGCCCTATCATAATGTATGTGTTTCATCCACACCGTTTATCAATTTTAATAGATCATTTTATGATATAAGAAAAAAAATTGAGGAAGATCCAAATCTCATGTGGACCACACCATAGGAAACAGTGGTGATTGAACACCAACCATTAAAAACTTCTTGGAGAGGACAAAAGTTTTGTATGAAGATGGTATGCGTTTTGCATTCATCCAGGTCTGTGTTATCTAATCAATAGATTGGATGGCAAATAAACATTACACTGGACCGCAGAAAGTTTTTAATGTTGGATGTTCAATCACCACTGTTTTATTGTGGTGTTGTCCACTTGCAATTTGGATCTGTCTCATTTTTGCACTCATGCCCAAAACTGATCCGACAAAACTGATCCGACAAAATTTACATCATTATGGGGCCCACAAAGTACCTTCCAGTAGCCACTAGGCAATCCGCGTTCCTGTTTTGGAGAGGCGGTTTGGCTAGTGACCCCAACATCAGCCAGCTGGCTGGTGTAAAAGCTCTGTGGACCCCACCGTTATGTATTTGTTTTATCCAGGCCATCCATCATATGTCAGCTCATTTTAGGCCATGAGCCCTAAAATGAGGCAGATCCAAATCTTAGGTAGACCACACAACAGGAAACAGCAGGGATTGAACTCAATTTGAAATAAAATTGGGTTTGGATCAGGTCATGTTGGAAATAATCACGTATTAGGGTTTGTTCGAGTTAGTTTAGGGTAAAAAATAGACAAATTCGGGTTGGGCACCTCAGGTCGGGTCAGGTTGTGGGTGAGGTCCTCTTCTAGTCGGGATAAGCTTGAATTGCAGAATGGGCTCAGGCCTGCTTTTAAAGTGCAACAAAAAAAGGGGCTGGCTCGAATTCAATCACCCAGCTAAACAGAGTAGGAGACAAGTGAGACTCATCTAAGTCTACACGGACTCAATTGGAATCTTGCCAAATTGATATTGTGCGTCTTGCACGGTGGGTTAGATTTGATCCAACTCGCGGACAAATTGCTAGGTGAGGGTGCGAGTCGAGTCGCATGCAACTGGGCCTCACTCGAAATCTTTACACTGTTTGCAATTTTCTTCCATTTTCACTCGAAGTCTTTACATTGTTTGCAATTTCCTTCCATTTCCACAGGCCCACGCAGCAGGCCTCGGGTGGCCCCACCTCAATGTGTATGTGGCATCCATGATGACCATCAGATGCGTCACTTCATGTTAGCCCTAAGGTTTAAAAAATCAGGCCCATCAATCATTCAGGTGGGCCCTACAATCAATAACAGCATACAGGAGACCCTATCATCCAAACTGTTTCCCTTGGTGCGGCCACCTGGATCACGAACCAACCTGATTTTTTGGACCAGGGCCCTAACATGCAACAACACATCTGATGGTTGTTTTTTAAGTCGATTTCACATATACATCAAAGTGGACCCTGTAAAAAAAAAAAAAAAAAAATGAAGGGTGGACGTTCCTCTCCCAACTGTTTCGCTTTGTGGCCTACTTGATGATTGGACTAGCCTGACTTTTGGTCCAGGAATTCCTAGTATAGCCATTAAGCACCATATCCATCTCACGACAACACACAACATGGCCGAGCCAGAATGGTGTCGAACGACCAGTTCACCTACCACATGGTACAATAACTTAATAGCAGATTCAGCCTAATGTACATTGATAGAATATGGTTCAAATTACAAAGAGAACAATTGGTACGAGACATTTCGATCAGTGGCCTTCAAGGTGACTGGAGAAGAAAAAAATAAATAAATATAAAAAATAAACGACCAACAATCTGAAATCAGTAGAGATAAGTGAATGACTAGGGTTGTCTAATAGGTGTAATTTTCGAAACTCAGCACCATGCTACTTTTATGGTCCGCTGCAAATCATCCTGCCATTTCTACTGTGGAAAATGGCTCCAAAGCATTCCAGTTCTACCGGCCTTACTGCATCATCCATGGTTTCAAAATCAGTTTCTGCACTATCAGGCTGTTTCATACCAATCCAAGCTAATACAGCAGTATCATTCATGGATGATGTACCAGTATGTATCAGGGGATACATACCAGTTTGGGGCGACATTTTACACCTTACTGTCATCTCTCCAGGTTAGTAGCTGCTTGAGAATGCAGTGGAGCCATAGGAAGCAGAATATGATAGACATCTAGGATCCATCAAAATAGTGGGCCCTAACATGCATGGCATATGCATAAAAAATTCATTCATATCCATCTCATCTGTAGTCATAACAACGACAGGTAGAAAATGAAGCAGCTGTAATAAAATGATGGATCAGATGAGTCTAACATGTCAGATTTTTTAAACATAGCCGTCCTTAGTGGCGATGCAATTAGTAATGAGCATGCTATGTATGCTGCCTTTCGGCATTCATACTTACAAATTCAAGGTTGATGCACCAAGCAAAGCCCTGTTGAGCCACAGGCACCATGACCCCACCTATGGATTGACCGCTGGACCCTGCAATGTATAGGCCATGGCCCAGAAACCAGACCAATCAGAGAATCATAGAGGGGGTGCCAGTTCTCTTGTCCTGACCAGCCTGATTTTTTTACCACAACCCATCCATGGTAGCGTGCACCAGGAAGCATCACAGGTTTTCCACATGTTCCCATGGGTATTCGTGGGGTATTCATGTGCAAGAAGCCATTTTCAATTAACACTCTTCAACATTATCAAAATAAAAGAGGGAAATAACACGTAAGATGTCATTAAGAGTTTTTAGATACTATGGTTTGAAGAAACAAATGGGAAGTCTGCTTACAAATGGATGCATCTGCATTTCTGAATGGTCTTACAACAGGCCAAGGCTCTCTCTATCTCTCTCTTTCCGACACTTGATTCCAGCATAACAGTTGACAACAACCAATGTTCAGAATCCAATCTCTCTTGCAGTTGCAGTATCCGAAGAAGACCTCAGGCGTGCAGAAAAACAGTTGAGATTTGGAATTCATCTTTCTGAAATAGCAGCACCAGACTTCGAATCAGTGGAGCATACTTTTTTACATGCAAGTGATGATTGGCTTTTTTGCATTTATTATTTGTAACTAGTTTGGTATGGATGCATATAAACACAGATTTGTTTAGTTAAATATGGTATGATGAGTCAGCAATTTGAAGTTTTAAAAAGCCACCATTTCCAACGCCACATCCATAGCATACAAAAAATGAGGTTTGTCAGCTCCACAAGCAGAGCACCAGACAGGTAGACACTTTGAATCAGTTGACATTGAATATGAACTGCATAAGGGCATTGCGTATCAGAATATTTACTCTAGCAAGATGAGCAAAGTGCACCAATACGCATAAATGCAAGATTACTTGAAATTGGACTATTTAAAAAGGAGAAATGATTTTCTTCGATTTGCATTGCATGGTCCGTGATTGACATCTGCATGGTGAACATTCCTGGACATGGCTTACATATATTTTGAAAAAAAATTATATATCAATAGTATGTGAGAATATTATTTTGGGATAAACTAGCAGGTATGGCATGCGCAACACATGTGGAGAGAAGGTGGATGGAGAGAGAGCAGGTATGGCGTGCACAACGCATGTGGAGAGAGAGCAGGTATGGCATGCACAACGCATGTGGAGAGAGAGAGAGAGAGAGAGAGAGAGAGATTATGTAACAGTATCAACTGGCATAATGGCTAGATTTCTAGCCGATATGATAGTCTGTATCGGTTGGTATGGTCCTATATATTGGTAAAATTCTAAAAATGTGAGGATCCCATTATATATATATATATATATATATATATATATATATATATATGTGTGTGTGTGTGTGTGTGTGTGTGTGTGTGTGTGTGTGAGAGAGAGAGAGAGAGAGAAGTATTTGATGTTGTAATGCCATTCTTTGGTAAGAATGTTCTGTCATAAGGGTGGCAATGGGCTGGGCTTGGACCTCACATGTATGGCTTGATCAAAATTTGGGTTGGACTTGGGCTCAAATCATTTCAGCCCAACCCAACGCAGCCCAGCCCGGCCCGGCTTTTAATGTACATGTGTTATATCCTACAAATATGCCATTTTAATCCTTAGTTCAGCAAGCATCTCTCTTGAATGTGGAATCGTTAGTTTCATCCATCTAAATCGTATATTTCTTTTATTTTTTATTTTTTTGTGCATATCTGCCCCACTTGATAAACAGAGATAAGGAAAATTCAAGAGTGAAATAGGAATTTTATCAATTTTTGGGTTGGGAACAAGCTCAACCAAAAATTTTCAGGTTGGGCTTGGGCCTTAAGTGTAAGGTCAGGCCCGGGCCTAGCCTAACCCAGCCTATTGCCACCCCTAGTCTGTTGGGAAGTGTCAACTTGACCTACCAAAAGTCTGACCAAATAGGCGTAATAAAACACAAATTATGCAAATCATGCATGATTTTTTTTCTTTTTTTGAGAATTAAATTTGCATGATTTACATGTCCCCTTCTTTCAATATTTTCCAAAATGGTCCACTCCATTTTGATCATTGAATCCTACTTGAAATTGTGTTTCGATCCTCAAATAGGCCTAGATATAGTTTAAAATCAGTTTCTAAGCTTCTTTCATGGTTGAAATGAAGAAATAAGTGAAAACTTTGAGAGATTAAAAAGTAAAAATTTTGAAAATGGGCTTTCTATGGTTGTATCAGCCCCATAATCAATGTATTCAATAATGGTAACATCCACCATCAGTACCATTGTGACACGAACCGTAATGGCTGTTATGGCCTTTTTTTCTATAACTATAGCGGCACTGTAACGGCACCCACCGTTACCATTATCTAATGGCCGTTATGTTGAAGGGGTGCATGTTGGACACATGGCTGACACATGTCAGCGAGAGGCAACCCCTAGGGGAGTCTACCTGCACAGTGCCAACACTCAAGGGTTGCTAGCCCACCACCTCTTCCACAGCCTAATAGTACAGGCTGCTAGCCCACTGCCTCTTTCACCACCCCATAGTCACCACCTCTCCTCTTATTTACAGGAGGGTGCTCCGTGTGTGTGTGAGTATGCAGAGAGAGAGAGAGAGAGAGAGAGAGAGAGAGAGCGATCCCTTTATATGGTTGATTTGAGTGGGCCCCTGATCTCCAGTGCCTCGACTCCCCGATTTGATCATGTGATCGCATCACTCAATATGTAATAATAGCCTAAACATAATTTGTCATGCCGTCCGCTTGTGATTGACAGTGGTATCAAAGTGGTGATCGACGCAATTCTAACGAGAGAAAATGATCAAAATGTTTTTATTGCCTTGCACAAGTCATACTACATGGGAATATGCAGCGAGCAATGCATTTCTAATTACTATAAGATGTTTGTGCCATTGCATAACACTAGCCCATGATGACATAACTGTTGCACGTTGTAAAATACATAAATTTACTATGCACTTCACAAGCTTTTTAAAATGACATAACTTTAAGAATTTATTGTGGATATCACCTGATTATTGCCATGGGGGGATTCATTTATTGTCCTTTTGATTCTGGTTGCTTTTGCTACACCCAATCAAGTAGTTGAACTTTTGGGCAAAGATTGACAATGATCATATTGCACTCATGTCAATTTGTTCAAGTGATGCCATTTTTTAACACTAATGATGATTGTGCATGTATAAAATTAAAATAAAGTGTATCGGATATGTTTCCCGGTTGATTAATATAAAATCCTCTCTCACTTAATGTAGTGATAAAAAATAGTGTCCAAATTGGTTGTGACCGACCGCTTGAAATGAGAGGAAATTTGACATGAGAGCAATACGATCATTGTCAATGTCATTCTTAGGCAATCGAATGTGGAGATTGGCTCTTCTAGCAGTCCCGTGGACTATATGGCTTGAGAGAAACAACAGGACCTTCAACAATCTCAGTCAGGAAGCAGTGGGTGTTCTAGCAGTCTACTTAAGTCTTTTGGCGTGGTTGGGTGCCTGGGGTGCTTTTGTTTGCCCGGGGGCGGGGGGGCGGGCTTGTTTCTGCTCCTTTCTTGTGTATAGTTCTTGGGGTGGTTTGTATGGTTCTTTCCCTTTTCTTTGTCTCTTCTTTTGTTTCCTTTTTGGCTTTGGCCTTAATAAAGTTCACTTCATCTTTCAAAAAAAAATGAGCGATGCTCTAATTGAAATGATTGCCAGTATTTTATAACTTTTATTAACGACTGCTCGATATGGAAAAGTATATCTAATTTCTCAAAAGTCAAAAGCACTCAACTATTTTCAAAAATGCATATTAGCAGTAAAAATCAGTTAGATAAATGAATTAAAATATTGAGAACAAATAGAGGTGGAAAGTACACACCGAATACCTTCAAATCATATTGGGAAAACGGCGGCATTGCTTGTTAATATATCATGCCTTGCACTCAACAGAATGTAGTTGAAAAGAGAAATAGAACTTTTGAAGATATGATTAGATTTATGATGGCTCACGCAAACCTACCAACAACCTTTTGCGAGATGTACTGCTTACAGTTGTTTATGTATTAAACAGAGTTCTTTCAAAATCGATTTCTAAAACGCTTTCTAAATTGTTAACTATTAGGAGGATGTCATTGGGTATGTTCATGGGGTTTATTAGGTCACATTTTACTTCTCACTTCGAATAGAAGCAAGTTAAACAAAAGAACAATTGAGTGCACATTCATTTAGTATCATGTCCATTTGAAAGGGTGAGTATTAGTATTACATGAAGACAATGGCAGCTGGATTGAGATTAAATCTCGAGATATAACACTTGTAGAAGATATCCCAATAGAAAGAACCCTATAATAGAAATAGAACTCTACGAGATGTCAAATGCAATTCGAGTAGGTACAATAATATAAACAATGACAATCAAAGCATTCTCATGACTCGTGAAGATAGTGGGATGCATCAACTAGTGTTCCTGAGTTGTTATGAAGTTTGCGAAATACAATTTCTAAAAGGCATTTTGAAAAATAGAAGGTGAATAGTATTCCTATATCACAATAGATGAAGATGAACCTAATTCGTATCAAAATATGCTAGTATCCCCAAATTTTGAAAAGTCATTTAGCAACAAAAGGTTTTACGCAAGTGAAAGGTGTTGATTATAGAGAAACCTTCTCACCTGTGACCAAATTTTGATCAATTCGCATGATTTTGGCTATTGTGGATGATTTAGAATTATATCAGATAGATGTGTAAAGAACGCTTTCTTTAATGAAGACTTGCAAGAAAAAATTTATATAGAACAACCTAAAGAATGTGTTGAGAAGGGTCAGGCAAGCAATGTCTGTAAGCTCTTGAAGTCTACGTACAGGTTGAAACAATCATCGCGAAAGCGTTATATGAGGTTCCATGAAGCTACTACTTCTTTCGGATTTTCTATATGTGAAGAAGATCATTGTGTATATGTGAAGCGACTTGGGAGGCACTTTCTGATATTATCATGATCATATTTTATTAGCAACCAATGCCATGAGAATGCTGCTCTTAGCCAAGGAATGATCAAATTTTCAAACGAAGGACCTTAATGAGACAAATTTTATACTGAGAGTGAAAATCACAAAAGATTGCTCGAAGAAGTTATTGGGATCATCACAGGGCATCTTATTTTTGAAAAGATTTTGTTTTTTTAACAATAATATTGAGAAGATTTTAGAACATTAAAAATGCAACATTTCAAGTCAGTGAAACTCCGATTAAAAAAATACTCCAAATTAAATAAAAGTATATGTCCAAATTCTAATATCAAGTAGTCTATGCCATTTGTACCTTTTGCGAGTATAATAGGTAGCCCTATATATGTCACGCTATATACCAAACAAGCTATTTGTTATGTTGTAGGTCCTATAAGCGATATCAAAGTAACCCAAAACAAGTTCATTGGCAAGCAGTCAAGAGGATTTACTACTACTAGGACTACATGTGATTAGTGTTTTCAATATCTTGTGATATCACATAGGGCTGTAAATGGGTTAGAGGACCCGATGGGGTACCTAGAACCAACCCATTTAGAACACCCAGACCCGACCCGTTTGTTAAATGATACAAGTCTGGGTCTAAGAACAGACCCAGTTGCTAAATGGGTCTGGATCTGGTTTCCTTTATATTAGGCCCAACCCGACCTGACCCGAACCCATTTAGTAAATGGGCAGGTTTGGTCTATGTTGCAAGGGACCCATTTAGGCCCGGACCTGTCCAAACCCAGTTTTAAACCTAATAAAAATGCTTGTATACCAAATTTAGACCCATTTATAAATGGGTCTGATGGGGTTGACTCAGACCCGACCATTTAGTAAAAGGGTCTAGATCTAAAATTTGGACCTAGACCCATTTAGTAAATGGGCGGGTCTGGTTTTGACCAAACCCGACCATTTACAGCCCCAATATCACTAATAAATCCCATGATATATCTATTATCCTAGCTTGGGGATACGAAACCCAGCTTTAATATCAAATTTTCATGTCGTGTAATATATCGCACGATATCGCAATATCATGCAATATTTCCACACTCCCCCTTTATAAATTCTTTATGTATTATGCAATATATCGATACCAAGTGCAAAAACGAAAGGGATAAAAGGAAACCGTTGTTGTTTTGTCTTGAAAATCCTTAAAAATTCACAACAATCAAATTTATTTTATGACAAAAAAAATCTTCCTAGTGCATTTGGAAGGTAATTTCGACCAGTCCACTTTAGTTTGTTAGAAGAAAATTTTTTAATTTTTTTCGAAATCGCGATCAGAAGCTGCTTGGGACCCAGATTAAAAAATGTGCGTACTTTTTAGTTTTGATTTATATTTTCGTTTTTATATGTTGTAAATAGTTTCGAATGGTAAGAAATTCATGATTTTTCATGTTTTTCATAAAAGATTATGGATTTGGAATTTTTATTTCAAGATTCAAGGGAAATGGGCCGAGTTGCAAAAAATTCTGGAAAAAATGAAAATTTCCCAATTTTTTTCAAATTGGTTGCAATCTCAGTTTCCAAACACAAAATCAAATATGTATATAACATGATCTACAAATTCTTGGTAATTTGGGAATTTTTAGAAAAAAATAATTTTTAATTAAAAATAATTAAAATGTTAAAAAATAATGTTTTTCTTTGAAATTCGCAAGTATATTTCTAGTTTTCTACTTCTTTTGCCTTTGATGTATGCTTTTGCTTCCATACATGTTTTCTTACATTTATAAATTTTATGAATTAACTTTTAAGTATAGTTGCATTAGTCTAATTAGACAGTGCATAGATTAGGACCCTATACAAAGGAAACCTATTATGTGCACTTTTTTTTTTCTTAGTGTGTATTGGTGTTTTTCTTAACAATCCTTGAAGTTTCAATGAAAAATTAAACCAATTTTTAATTAAAAATAATTAAAATTTTAAAAAATAATTTTTTTCTTTGAAATTCACAAGTATATTTCTAGTTTTCTACTTCTTTTGCCTTTGATGTATGCTTTTGTTTCCATTCATGTTTTGCTTACATTTATAAATTATATGAATTAACTTTAACTATAGTTGCATTAGTCTAATCAGACGGTGCATAGATTAGAACCCTATACAACGGAAACCTATTATGTGCACATTTTTTTTCTTAGTGTGTATTGGTGTTTTTCTTAACAATCCTTGAAGTTTCATTGAAAAATTCAACCAATTTTCCATTTTTCCCTATGTTTCCAAACAACAACAATAAGCTACGGGATACAACCGATTATCCGTGTGATAATCGATATGTATCAGTATCCCAATGTTTCGTTACATTAGGCGATAACTATAAGGAAACATTGCATGTGATGTTATCAAGCCATTGAGCGAAGGGAGTAAGCTTACTCTGATGTATTTTGGGAAGATCACAATGAAAGCGAGTCTACTTTCGATTATGTGCTTATGCCAAATGAAGGAGTCGTTTCATGATACAGTAAGAAACAGTTTTCAACTACCCTTTCGATAATGGAAGCTAAGAATATTGCATGTTATGTAATAGTCCAAGAGAGAGTGTGGATTATGAGATTTTTTAGAGCCTTGGGTATTGTTACTGCTGCTAAAGGTTAATTGTTGATCCAAAACACCAACGGAAATCAAAGCACATTGAGATTAAATATTACTACATCAAAGATCAAGTGAGAGATAGGCAAGTTATATTCAAATATATTCCCACTAGATGAATGTTAGTTGATCCCATGACAAAACCAGTTGCTAGAGATATATTTAAACATATGTTAGGCAAATGGCACTCAAGAGGTTTGATATCTTTTCTAGAAGTATAAGTATGGTAATTTTATGTGAGTTTATGTTATATTATATTATATGTGTGTGCAGGAAATCTGGACTATTTTTTTTATGATCCTTCGATAAAAAGATTCATTCTCTTCTCCCTAGTTGTGATGGCTGAGATCCCATTGTGCAATATTTAAGACTTGCATGTGTGTATTGAGATAGAATCCATGTATTCCCAAGAGTGGATAATATAAACCATTGATGTTTTACATTCAAAACCTGTTTTATGAAATGAATTTCCTAAATACCCCATATATTAATTAAATATTCATGCACAATTAGTTTTTCTATGCCTTGAGATCATCAGTGGTGGACCGTGTTACTCAGTGTTGGTCCTTTGTTTACTTTTCGTCGGTAGGCTGATATTCTCCCACTCACACAAAAATTGACCACTCTTAACATGTGCAGGAGAAGGCATGTTCAAGATGAGTAAGCACGCTAAAGTATAACCACTTTCTGTAGTGGTACAGAAGATGATATGGTGCAACATCATGCGCGACCCCCTCCAAACAAAACTCTTGTGTATTATTGGATCCTTGACAGTCTAAGCATGTTCAGATGTATTTTGCACATGTAAGTGCATATAGCCTATGCCACCACCAAGGTATCCCAAAACAAATACGTATCAGCTAATACGGACGATACGTATCAAAAATGGCCATGGCAGTTACATGATACGGGGTAAAAAACGGTGACCCCTAAAAAGTTGACCCGTAACGGCCGTTACTGGCCATAACAGTCGTCACGGCCCTGTAACAGTCAGCCGTAACGGTCAGAAAACGGCTACTTTTTTTCTATAAATTTGATGTTTTTTTCTTTTTTTTTCATACTTATCTTCTCTCATTTCTTTTTCTACTCTATTCTTTTACTAAAACCGACTACTCTTAGTCTATTTTGGAGGATTAAAACGACCGATTTCTACGATTTGGATGAATCAAAGCTCTGTGGGCCATTTTTCGAAGAAATCCGAAAATAGGTATTTATACATTTTTCTTTCTCTAATCGTTATTTTTTTACCTTGATATGATGTTCTAACCATTGTAAATTATTAAAATGTGCATTTCAAGATTATGCAACTGATTTTTATATTTTTTTTAATTTCAGACTATTTTCGGAATAATATTAAAAATTAGTAAAAATCATGGTTTTTTCTGGTTTAATAGTTGGATAACATGTGTTACTTATAGTAGAACACAATCATGTGCATTTTACAGATTATGCACATAATTTACTATTTTTTTTAATTTCAGATTAATTTCAAAATAATTTTAAAAATTAGGGAAAATCATTTTTTTCAAAAAAAAATTCTAGTTTAAAAGTTGGATAACATGTGTTACTTATAGTAGAACACAATCATGTGCATTTTACAGATTATGCACATAATTTGCTTTTTTTTGTATTTTTTTAATTTCGAAAAAATTTTAAAAATTAGGGGAAATCATTTTTTTCAAAATAAATTTCTGGTTTAAAGGTTGGATAACATGTGTTACTTATAGTAGAACACAATCATGTGCATTTTACAGATTATGCACATAATTTGCTATTTTTTTGTATTTTTTTAATTTCAGATTAATTTCGAAATAATTTTAAAAATTAGGGAAAATCATTTTTTTCAAAATAAATTTCCGGTTTAAAGGTTGTATAACATGTATTACTTATAGTAGAACATAATCATGTGCATTTTACAGATTATGCACATAATTTGCAATTTCTTTTTGTATTTTTTTATTTCGGATTAATTTCGAAATAATTTTAAAAATTAGGGAAAGTCATTTTTTTCAAAAAAAATTCTAGTTTAAAGGTTGGATAACATGTGTTACTTATAGTAGAATACAATCATGTGCATTTTATAGATTATGCACATGATTTGCTATTTTTTTTATTTAATTATATTTACAAATTAATGACTAATATATGTTTATATTTTTATTTTTTTGGATAGGTTTTGCCTTTTTCGAGCTTCGTAGCCGTAGCCATAGCCGTAGCCCGTAGGGGTTTAGTATTTGAATTTAGTACTTGATTTCATTAGCTGTATTTAATATTTACAATTACATTTATAAGTTTCGAAATCTAAGTAATTCACTCTTAGACTCAATACTCACTAGTCAATATCTAACAGGAACTGCAAATGAGGATATTGGATGGGAACATTGTCAAATGGTAAGTGGTGGAAGGCACAAAATAAAATGCAACTATTGTGATAGAGTAATAAGTGGTGGAATTACGCGACTTAAACAATATTTGGCACATCGAAAGGGTCAAGTTGCAGGATGCACCAGAGTTCCCAAAGAGATAATGATACTGATGCAAGCCAATTTAGAAGAGTCAAAGGGGAAACGAGCTGCTGTGCAGAAAAAGAAAGATGACATCCTGGATGCCGCCCGACATAAGGTGTTTGGTCCGGAATATATGGGCATTCGTGGCGAAGATATCATTGATTCTGAGGAAGATTTTGATCGAGAAATGACTATAGCTAGGAGAGAAAGCGTGCGCTATGCTCGTGAAGAGGAAGAACGTCAACGCACGTATGGTTCAAGTGCGAGTGGGAGTGGGAGTGGCCAGGAGAGTACAACTGCAGCCCCAACGGGAAGTGCAACTGGGGTTGGAGGGAGTAGGTTTGGTGGATTAAGACGTATGTTTAGCAACCGGCGGGAGACATCTTCACATGCAACTCCTATAGATGTAGATGTGAAAGAAGTAGATGTGGATAGAAGACCTTCTGTTGATCCGATCCTCTTTAGGAAAGAATCAAGTAAACAAAAGAAGATAAAACAAATATGGAGTAGAACCAGTGATTGCAGTATCGATAATATCGGCCGATATTATCGATATCGGTGCTCGCCGATACATATCGGCAGGGTAGTAACAAAAAAGCTGCCTGATTCTTTGGTATCGCACGATATATCGTGCGATGTCGAAAATATCGCAGATTGTATCGATATCGCACGATATATCGGCTCGATATCGTCCTGTTTTCAGCACGCGATTCCAGATATCGTCGATATCTAGACAATATCGTCCAGATATCATCCAGACCGTCTGGAACGTGGGAGCAACTTGATTTTTTTGGGTTTTTGGGAGAAAAAACGTCTGCAGGTCTAATTTTTCACAAATTTCTCCTACTTAAATTGATTTTGGAAAGATTACGGAGCTTCCATTGCAAGAATCTCAAAGGATACGGTTGCTTTCGAAGGAAATCCAAAGGTTGCCCACTATTGAACTCGGTGAGGATTTTTTCTTCCAATCTCGTTTTATTTTCGTGAAATTCGACTACAACTTGTTTTAAATGAGTTGAAGTACTTAATTGTTCATGTTTTACACGAAAAATCATGTATTTTAACCTTCGATTTCAAGATTTGAGATATGGCGCAAATTTGGGGGAAATTTGGGAAAATTCGAAATATCCCAATTCCTCCCAAATTACCTACAATGTTGGATTGAAAACAACATTTTAAGGATGTAGGGGGGCTGATCTATTGATTGGCAGCATTTTCCCCCAAAATCAAAAATATGTAATTAATTTTTTAATTACTAATTAATTAAAAAATACTTAATTATGAAATTTTTTCGGATTTTTTTTTATAACAGTTGTAAATCCACTTGTAAGTCAGAATAATAGTTATTATGTTAGTAATTATGCATCACATACACTCCAATTTCATGATTCAAGTGTATGTGGCCCGGTTTGGGGGAAATTGGGGAAATTTCAAATTTTCTCAATTCCTCCCAAATTATTTGCAATGTTGGATTCAAAACAGCATTTCAAGGATGTAAGAGTGCTGATCTATTGATCGGCAACATTTTTCCCCAAAATCAAAAATATTTAAATAATTTTTTAATTGCTAATTAATTAAAAATTAATTAATTATGATTTTTTTTCAAAAATTTCTTTTGGAATAGTTGTCAATCCACTTGTAAGTCAAATTAAAAATTATTTAGTAAATACTAATAAATCTCACATACTCTAATTTCATGATTCGAGTGTATGTGGCCCAATTTGGGGGAACTTCGAAATTTTCCAATTCCTCCCAAATTGAGAGTAATGATGGATCCAAATCAACATTGTAAGGGCGTAGGGGGGTTGATGTATCAATTTGCGTCATTTTAACAAAAAAAAAAACAATAATTAATTACTTTTTTAATAATTATATTTAATAATTAATTTTTTTTCAACTTTTTTGTTAGATTATTGTAAATCCATTCCTAAGTGTGGTTGTTTTTTACTGATTTCATGTTTGTAGGTAAAAAATGTCGGAAGAAGGTGGTGGAGAACATAGAGGAGGGAGACAGCCAGATATTGGTTGGAAATATGGCCGTGTTGTCCCCAATAACCGATTTGGGGCCATATGTAGTTTTTGTGGCCATGTCTCACAGAATGGTGGTGTAACCCGCTTGAAGGAGCATCTAGCAGGCGGATACAGAAATGTTAAAGATTGCCCCAAATGTCCAAGAGATGTGAGGGAGGAGATTAGGGAGGCTTTAAAAAAAAAATTGAAGATCAAAGATCAAAGAGCTACAAGAGAGAGGGAGATTAGGGAGGAGCTGGGGCAGCCACCATTTGTTGAAGAAGATGTGGTGGATTTAGATGAGGACGAGGATCCAGATTATAGACATGCAGTTGAGGAATCGATCCGAGAATGTTGGGAGGATGATCAAATGAGAAGGGTGGAGGCGAGCAGGCCTAGATTTGAGGGGTCTACTCATGAGCATAGGGGGAGTGGGTCTGGGGCTGGAGGAAGTGGGGCCAGGGGCAGTACAAGGGGAGGTTTTTATGGACTGACACGTGGTGGTAGTATGCGGATTCCGGATACCCCTTCAAAGCCGAGGATGTATAAGGGGGCTGGGGGGACACAAAAGAAGTTGAAAGACATGTTTAGTTGGGGGGATGTCAGAAAGAAAGTTGGAAAGTTTATTGCGAAATTTTTCATATATGATCAAGTTCCTGCGAATGCAGCGGGGAGTCCGCACTTCAGGAATATGATATCTGAAGTGCAACGAGGGGGTGAGGGTGTGCTGCCCCCTCTCCCCGTGAGATAATGGGGACGTATCTTGATGAAGAGCATAACGAGATGAAGGCTTACGTGGATTCGTACAAGCCGTCATGGGAGATGTATGGCTGCACCGTCATGTGTGACGGTTGGACTGGACCGACGAAGATGTCGATCATAAATTTTATGGTGTACTGCAGAGGAAGGGCAGTTTTCCTTAAATCTGTAGATGCAAGCGACAAAATTAAAGATTCAAACTACATCTACAAATTAATGTACAGAGTGATGGATGATGTTGGGAGAAAGAATATTGTGCGGTTTGTGACAGACAATGGGAGCGCTTTTGTGAAGGCAGGGAAGGATCTCGAACAAAAATATAATTTGTACTGGACATCTTGTGCAGCCCATTGCATAGATCTAATGTTAGAAGCGATTGGAGATAGGCCAGCTGTAAAGACGACTATTACAGACGCACGACTCATCACGGGTTATATTTACAACCACACATGGTTGTTGGCTGAGATGCAAAAAAGGTGTGGAGGGGATATAGTGCGGCCAGGGGTAACACGGTTCGCCACAAATTACATCGCCTTGAAGAGCATTTTGAAGCACAAGCTGGGACTACGGGAGCTTTTCTCCTCTAAGGAGTATGATGATTGGAAAAAGCGTCTCAAGAAAGTGACTTGGAGGTATGAGGAGCTTGTGTTGAGTCATTCATTTTGGGAACGTGTGCGCGGTGTGTTGGCCATTATCGAGCCCATATATAGCGTGTTGAGGATGGTCGACAATGAGGTGACTCCATCAATGGGATCATTGTATGCATCCATACAAATGATGAAAGATGCCATCCAGGTTAGAAATCCTAAGTCGTATCAATGGGTGCATAAAATAATCGATGATCGTTGGGAAAAGACTCTTTCACATCCACTTCATAAGGCTGGTATGTACTTGAATCATTCATTTACACATATTTATGTACCATTATATTGATTAAATCTGTAAATATGTGTATGTTGTTACCATTTAGCCTACTTTCTGAATCCAAAGTACCACTACACTCGCAAGCTCTACCAAGACAACTCATTAAAGAAGGCGGTGCACAAGGTGTATGCAAAATTATTCCCCCATTGTGAAGGGAAAGCCACTTTCGGTTCTGAGGTAAATATATCTGCATTTATCGTAGTACTGGTTTTATCTTAAATCTTAAAACACGCTGGATTTACTATTATTGCTTCATACATTTATCAGATTGTTAGATTTCGTGATGCTGTGGGGATGTTTGGGAATGAAGCAGCGATGAGGTCGAGGACGTCCATGATGCCATGTGAGTTGTTGCGTGCAATATAATTCATACAATCTCTTCGAAGCAAATTATAGTTTTCATACTATTTTGGTGAATATTATAGTAATGAGAAACAATTCATGCAGGTGAATGGTGGGCCATGTACGGTTGTGATTGTGAGGTCTTGCAACGCCTAGCTGTTCGTGTGCTCGCACAGACGGTGTCCTCCTCACCCTGTGAGAGAAATTGGAGTACATTCTCACTGATCCACACAAACAAGCGGAATCGGATAGGGTACGACAGGCTCCAGAAGCTGGTCTACTGCCACTATAACATGAAGCTAAGAGAGAGGCTGCTCCGTACTGAAGGACGAAGAAAGGCAGAGGAAGACCCATTGGATCTGATGGCTATTGGACAACATGCTTATGTGGATGCGAACGACGATGACCCACTTTACTTGTGAGTTAGGTCGGACGACTTGGATACATCTGATGGGAGACCAGAGCCACATGTGGAGGCGGAGGCAGTAGAGCAGGGCATTGATGTTGATGCCCATGTACAGGAGCAGAGATCTCCACCTGAGGCATTTGACCCTTTGACGAGGGATCCGGAGGGGAGCCCGCGACAGTCTTTATCACGCGGGTCACGTGGCGGTGAGACATTATCAGATACGGCGAGTGATGGTGATGATGGTGGTGGTGGAGATGATGATGATGACGACGACGACGACGACGATGACGGGGATGGGGACGACGATGATGATGATGATGATGATGACGGGGATGGTGGCGACAAGAGCGAGTCTCATACTGGGAGTCAGTCTCAGAGGCCACTTAGCCCATTCACAGGGGAGAGAGAGTTTGATCATGCCACACAGGACAGCGACCACGGTTCTCGGCCAAATGAACCACGTCCGCGGCTTGTAATCAACAAAGCATACACTAGAAAGAAGTTGCGTGAGAAACAGAAAACCCAGCCACTTACAGATATAGAGGAGCGACTATTGGCTATTTCGATGAGAGACACCTATGGTCGTGGGTGTCTACGTGGCACTAGAGATCGAGCACGTTGTGACTCTAGATCTACATCACGTTCAAGGGAGGGGAGCTCGAGTTCCATGCCACAGTATGGATATAGATCACAGACAGGGGAGGGGAGCTCGAGTTCCATGCCACAGTATGAATATGGATCACAGACAGGGGAGGGGAGCTCGACATCCATGCCACAGTATGGATACAGCCCTGGTGGATATGCAGTGAGCGACTCCAGCAGCTACGGCACATCATTTTTCGACTATGGTCAGGAGTTCGCTTCTGCATATGGGCAGGGTCATGGGCCACAATACACATATGGCGAACAATATGGATATTCTGGAGCATCATTTGTGCCCATCCCAGCTCCATATCAGTCACAGACTGTTACGATTACGCAGTACCCACAGATGGGCGTATTGGTTCAATTTGGAGAGGATGAGTACCAGCGTTACGTTAGGGAGTATCTTAACTGGTACCATTCTACTATGACCTGGGCACAATACTGTCGTTTTGTGGAGCAGCAGCTCTATTCCCAACCCCGTCGAGATGGAGACGATGATTACGAGCCACCACGCAACTCTATGTGGGTCTAAGCAGCAGTCAGTTGCATCCATAGGTATATTTCTCAGCTCTCTTGCTTATTTGACTTTGTCAATGTATTGATTGTGTTTACATTAATGTCTTGTAACATTTGTATATGTTATGGAATCAATTTATATAATGGTTGCATCAGTTCAGTCAGATAGCGCATAGCTTAGGATCCTTTTACAAAGGAACTCCTTTATGTAGACTTTTTTTTTTTTACATATTATGATTTAAATGTGTATTGAGGTCCATTCTAACAATCCCTGAAGTTTCATTGAAAAATTCAATCAATTTCCCAATGTTTCCCCATGTTTCCCAAAAAGTGCGATACATTCCGCGATACAACTGATATTTCCCACCGATACGCAATATGTATCTGTATCCCAAGGGTGCGAAACGTAACGCGATACCGATACTGCGAACACTGAGTAGAACTTCTGTTGAAAAACTTGGTAGGGCAACAACAAAGTTATTTGTACATTCCAACATACCGCCTAACGTGGCCAATTCTCCATATTGGCAGGTGGTAATTGATGCAGCAGCAGAAGCAGGCGAAGGAATTAAAGCTCCCACAGCCAAGGAGATTAGGGGAAAATGGACAAACGCAGAGTATGCAGATACAAAGGCATACGTTAGTACCTTTAAACCCATATGGCAAGCCAGAGGATGCACGATCATGTGTGATGGTTGGACTGGCCCAACAAGATACAGCATGATCAACTTCATGGTGTATTGCCACTTAGGAACAGTGTACCACAAGTCAATTGATGCCTCGGATGACATAAAAAATGCTAAATATATTTTTAGCCTGATGGATAAAGTAGTGGATGGGATTGGGGAGAAGAATGTGGTGCAGATTGTGACAGATAATGAAGCAACATACAAGTCTGTAGGAAATATGTTAATGTTAAAGAGACCACATCTATTTTGGCCATCGTGTGCTGCACATTATATTGATCTTATATTGGAAGATATTGGAAAGAGAGAATGTCAGAGAAATGGTTGAAAAAGCAAAAGAAGTGACAACATTTATTTACAACCATAATCACGTAATTGCAATAATGAGGAAGTTCACGAAGGGATGGGAGTTGCTTAGGCTAGCGGCGACTAGATTTGCAACTAACTTTATAGCTTTAGAGAGTTTGTATCAGCAATGGGGAGAGTTGAGTGAAATGTTTGCTTCCCAATAATTGCTCAACACAACATGGGAAGAAGACATCAGGGACGCTGGTTGATGTTGTAAACACCATAAGAGACAACAAATATTGGAAGAAGATTAAGAAAATTTTGAAGGTGATGGAACCACTAATGAGGGTACTTCGTCTTGTTGAAACCGATGAAGCACCTACGATGGGCTTCCTCTACGATGCCATGGATAAGGCGAAGTTGGCAATTCAACGTATTTGTTCAAGCTGGCAATCTTACTGGAATTTGATCGTCAAAAGACGGACAAAGCAGCTCCACCATAATATTTATGCAGCAGGTTATTACTTAAATCCTAGGTATAGATATGCCTCATCATTTGTTATGGATGATGAGGTTCGTATTGGATTAAAGAATGTGATAAAGATATTAGAGCCTGACTTAGATGCACAAATAAGGGCTTTGAATGAATTGGATATATTTGGAAGTTGTCGGGGTAGCTTTGTAGATGCTCTTGCACAACATGCAGTATCTAAGTTGCAACCCACCGAATGATGGATAAATTTTGGAGAGACTACACCGGCTCTCTAAAAAATTGCAGTAAGGATTTTGAGCCAAACAACGTCTTCCTCTAATTGCGAAAGACATTGGAGTTGTTTTGCACTTATTCATACGAAGAATAGAAATAAATTGCAGACTAGGACGTTAGATAGACTTATCTTTATGCATTACAACATGAGGCTAAGAATGCGCGTGCATCAAAGGAGACTTAGCACCAATAATGCCGATGATGTGGATTATTGTCCAATAAACTTGGACAATATTTATGATGAGGAAGACCCACTTCTACCTTGGTTGGAAGTAAGGGAAAAAGAAATAGAAGAGGATAGTGAAGAAATAGAAGTTGATGACCACGAAATACGCAAGGCGCAGCAAGAGAGTCGTGTATTTATATTAGACCCAGAAAAGGGGGCAGATTTCATGCAAAGTCAGCAGAAGAGTGCGAGCTCTAGCGATACTGAAACAGATGATGATGATGATGCACCTAATGCTGGTCCTACTTCTGGCATTGCTCAACCTACCAGGGCCACTGATACTATACAGCCGTCTACGGATCGTGAGGCTGATGAGCTTCGACGAAGCGGGGCCGGGGGGGGTCGAACTTGTGAGTGTGCTAAGTCACGATATAGCCAGCAGGAGGAGCCTGGCTCTAGTAGTGCACTTGCAGGTCCTGCACTGCGATCGACACCGACAGATCTGGAACATCAGCATGCGTATGGCTATGATCCGAGAAATTATGGATATTCTTACGGCCAATGGGATTATAGGGAACCTATTCCGCCACTTTCATGTTGGAATAGTCCTCACGTTGATCCACATCTACCATATAAACCAAATCTAAGTTATTCATCTCAATCTCAACAGCCTGAATACGAGTACCAGTATGGGCACGACTATTCGACGGGCACTAGTGGATATCCTTACTAGGGGTCAGAATCTTTGCCTAGTCAGGATCAGTCATCATCGGGTTTCGTAGACCTGGTCTTTCCCTCCGGCACTGGATATTATGAATATGCAACAACTATACCACAACCGCAACAACAACCCGATGATAATGACGAGGACGTGGAGGTTGAGCAACCACAACAAAGCATATTTTCATTTTGGTGGTGAGTTCGGTCTGGTGAGTCTTTTCCATTACCCACATAATCACACATTCACCAAGAAAACACACACTTTACATTGTTGAACTTGTGTTTAAAACAACTCTCCTGACAAGTGACAACCAGTCAAGTAATCTTTAATCAATATGCTTGCAGGGGAATATATCAGGTAACACTAATTTTCTTCTAGTTTAGAATGTTCAATTGGCAGGACAAGAATCATAGATTCAAGATAGGAGAAGTCTTATACATGATTTTTTGCAAGTCCTCAGTCCTCATTCTCCAATCCTCACTCCTCAGTCCTCTCCTCACTCCTCAGGTATGTAAATAATATAAAGTAAATTATAAAAAATAATAGCACATGTGAAAATTAAAATACTTTGATGTTACATTTATTTTAATATACTTATTATTGGTATTAGACATTTAGAAATTTGAATTTATAAGTTTTGCAGTTAATTCCAGGTTGTCAGCTTCATAAATTCATCAGACAACCCGATACAGCTTTTTCATTAAAGAGTAGACCGCTTCACCACCATAAACATGTTCAAAATTATAAATGAATGCATATTTGGAATGTTTGGAATTTTCTGGATTTAATCCACATCTTTTTAGATTTTTTTGGCAAAAAAAAAAATTTGACCATTACAAGGGGGCGTATCGGCCGATATAGCCCGTATTTGTATCAGTAACGGTGGGCACCGTTACGCCCATCGACACCGCTACAAGACGCATCGGCCACCACACAGTATATAATTTTGAGTAATTGGGATGAGATTCTCGAAGCAGAGCCGAATGACATTCAGAGTGGTAACGGGATTTGGAGTTACTATGACTGAGTCCGCACTTACACGCTTTAGGTGCACATCTATTTAATGAGGTTAGGAGTTGTTGAGCTTGTACCCATGCACTTTAGGCGAGAACTCTATCTCCTAATGATACCATGGCCTGTATGGAACCAAGTAAGGAGATATTGAGTCAATAGTGGATCGTGTTACTCAATGTTGCTGAAGTTAGGAGTTGCTAAGCCTATACCCACACGCTTTAGGCGAGAACTCTTTATCTCCTAATGATGCCATAGCATGTACAGAACCAAGTTATTAGGTTGAGTCAGTGCTCACACACTTTAGGTGGGACATACGCATTTTAGACCCTACGTATGCCTAATAGCTGTCTACTTTGCAGCATGGGTAAGTGACCATGTGCTCAGAGCGTTGGGTTGGGACTTCGCTTCTGGACTAATTTACATATCGGTGCATGATTCTATTTGATAGTGCATTGCGTGAGCATGCTCATCTCATAGGTGACATATGTACCCTCATCTACCCACCTTTGATGAGATTTAGTGTCACTACTTTTGATGGTCATGATTAATTCGGCCGGGGATGTATAACTAGGAAAGCGGCCTAGTAAATTCTGAATAGCGTGGTTGAGTAAGAAAGACTCCCTGGCAACGATACAAGGTCCTAAGACTATGATTATGCATTTTAAGACGTATTCTCTTCATCAATATCGAGTTTTGTGTGATGATGATTTACAAATTGTTTTATAAAATTATATGTATATAAATTACTTTTTTTAGGAAAAAAAAACTTCAAAGAGCATTTGCAAAAAAGAATTTGTGAGTTTAACTTGATAACGGAATAAGTGCTTATACTGGCATAACGATCCTAAATAGAGGGTTGTCTCCATCCAGTGTGGTCATGCGGGTCCAGCACAGGCCTTGGAGAGCTTGGAAGACCATGCGCCAGTATATTAGTCACTTAAGAGTACAAACACATTTGTATAGAGACAATGTAATCCCAGCTAGTGCACTTCTTGATCATTGCCCCTTATATGTGATCTCAATCGATCTTGTTAGAATGGGCCCTGCAGTTAGAGCTAGACACGAACTAAGCTAGCTTGGTTAACTCCCTCGGCTCAACTCGAAAGCTGGTTCGGGCTGAGCCGAGCTGATTTTTTTAGTTCAGAAAATTTTCGAGCCGAGCTTGAGCTTACCCAGGCTCGACTCGACTCGACTCAGCTTGAAGCTCGACCTGAAATCGGCTCAGCTCGAGTTGTAACTTAATATAATATTATATATATATATATATATATATATATATATATATATATATATATATATATATAACTTAATTAATAAATTATATTTTATATTATATATAATATTAAAAAAGGGCCCGCCCATATAAAAACTAAAAGGAAAACGCCCGATCTCAACTCAACTCAAAAGCTCAAGCTCGAGCTCAAATTTTGTTGGAGCTGGCTTGAGCTGCTGACCAAACCAAGCCGAGCTAGCCAGTCAGGCTTGAGGACCGAGCCGAGCCAAACTTGAGCTAGGGTAGGTTACTGGCAACAGCTCGACTCGATTCGGCTCGTGTACAGCTCTACCTACAGTAGAATGTTCTCTACTACGAGATTGAGTGGGAGATGTTGGATGCGTGCATATTGGACATGTGGTTGACATGCGTCACTAAGATGCAACCCCTAGTGGGGCCCACCAGCACGTGCTAGCACCTGAGGACTACTAACCCACCGCCTCTTCCACCACCCAAGTGGGGCCCAGAAGCACCTGCTAGCACCTGAGGGCTGCTAACCCACCGCCTCTTCTACCACCCAATAGCCACCAACTCTAATTTTCTCTTATTTAAGGGGAGGGTTGGGAGGCACAATGTGAGTGTACAAAACCAAAAGGAGAGTAGAGAGAGAAGAGAGAGAGAGAGAGAGATGTAGGACGTGCGTAATTTAGCCTAGGATGAATGAGGTGAGATCAAGTTCCACATTAATTCAAATAATCATCATGCAAACTCAAGCACATCCACATAGAAGATAAAGAATTTCATATTCAATTATGAAGTGGCCTAGGCTAATCACATGTGTGGTGCATAAACTTATAAAGAAAGCACAAAAGTGGCCCCTTGGAAGTAAGGACTTCCAATCTATCATAGGTAATATACCAAATCCACATGAGAAAAAAAGGGTACCAATAAAATTCAGATTTAAGGAATTACGGGGTTAGGATTTATGGGGGTGGTTGATGAACGTTGGTTGATAGGGGTGGTTTGATGGGGGCGGAAAAAATTAGAAACATAATGTGGGATGAGAGGGCTTTGGTTTAGAGGAGTCGTGGATGAAGGAAGGGGAAGGAAAGATAAATACAAGGTGTGCCAAAACGGTTACGTATCGGCCGTATCGGCCGATACGTAACGAAAACGGCTGACGCCGTTACGCGATACGGGGTCCAAAACGGGTACCCCCAAAACTTTGACCCGTAACGGCCGTTACGGGGGGCGTAACGGCCGTTACGCCCCAAAACGGCCGTTACGCCCCCCGTAATGGTCGGAAAACGGGTATTTTTTTTATTATTATAAATCTGATTTTTTTATTTTTCCACTTTTCTTCTCCCATTTCTTTTCTAATCTATTCTTTTGCTAAAAACCAGTGTTTTGCAGATCGGCCTATTTCCTATATCGGTTAACACACACAAGAGTCCCCATTTTGTAGAAAAAATGACGACCGCGTTCCGACTCTGCGTAGGGGTCATAGTTTGTTGAGTCCAGTTAGCTATTTTCTAGATTTTATTGAATCCTCATATAGATCTAGGCCATATAGGATAGCTTGCATTGCGTTGAAGTTCATAGTCAAACTGCATTTGGAGGATACTCATTCAGGTTAAAACTAGAATATTTCTCAACTCTCTTGCTTTTTACTTTGTTAATGCATTGGTTGTGTTTACATTAATGTCTTGTTACATTTGTATATATTATGGAATCAATTTAAACAATAGTTGCATCAATTCAGTCAGATAGTGCATAGCTAGGATCCTTTTACAAAGGACTCCATTATGTGGACCTTTTTTTTTATTTATACATATTATGATTTAAATATGTGTATTGAGGTCCATTTTAACAATCCCTGAAGTTTCATTGAAAAATTCAATCAATTTCCCAATGTTTTCCCTATGTTTCCCAAAAGTGCGATACATTCCGCGATACAATACCGATATGTGTATCTTCTATATGTGTTTAAAGGTTGGATAGTATGTGTTACTTATAATAGAATATAATCATGTGCCTTTTACAGATTATGCACATGTTTGTTATTTTTTTTTTGGTATTTTTTAATTTCGAATAATTTGAAAATTAGGGAAAATCATTTTTGTCAAAAAAAAAATCTGGTTTAAAGGTTGGATAATATGTGTTACTTATAATAGACAGTTAGAAATTTGAATTTATAAGTTTTGCAGTTAATTTCAGGTTATCAGTTTCATAAATTCATCAGACAGCCCGATACAGCTTTTTCACCAAAGAGTAGACCGCTTCACCACCATAAACATGTTCAAAATTATAAATGAATGCATATTTGGGATGTTGGAATTTTCTGGATTAATCCATAATTTTTTAGAATATTTTGGCAAAAAAAAAAAAAACTGGACCGTTACGGGGGCGTATCGGCCGATACGGGCCGTATCGGCCGATACAACCCGTATCCGTATCGGAAACGGTAGGCACTGTTACGCCCACCGATACCGCTACGGGACACCTTGGATAAATACCTTGAAGGAAGAATGAAAAGAAGATCTGACGGAACTCACCACCAAGCTTTGATATACCCTTCCACACTTTAATTGGAAGGGAGGGTTTCCACACAAACCCTAAAGAATGATGAGATTCCACTCTCTCACAAGAAGAAAACACTTTCTTTTCTTTTCTTTTTCCTCTCAAAACTAGGCTAGGGTTGGGTCTTCCTGATGCATGTCCAATGCATGTGGGGTCTTCAAATCGTCCCGGCGGGCCCCACCTGGAAGTCTCCATCCATCCAAAGGGAAAGTTGCGAGGAAGATGACGGTCGTCTCTGTCTCTAGTAAACTCGTGTGAATCCTCTAATGTCCCCATCAGGGAGAGGAGAGAGGAGACATAAAAGAGAGAAACAGGAGAGGGAAGAGAGAGATAAAGAGAGAGAAAGTGAGTGTGTGTGTGTGTGTGGGCACGCATGCGCATGGCAACAAAGAGAAGTGGAGAAGAAGAGAGCCTACTCTTGTTGTGTGCGCACGTGCATGGTGTGTGCATGCGCGCACGTGCGCATAGCAACAAAGAGAAGCGGAAAAGAAGAGGGCTTGCTCTTGTGCTTACTCGAGGTCATGTGAATATCAGTGATTCAGCATACAATTCATCACTACCGGATTAGGTAAGTAAATTGGCTCATCTTCCCCTTGTGTAGTTAATCTGAGCGGGTTGCCAATTTCCATGTCTTGGCTCCTCAATTCGGCCATGTAATCGCGTTACTCGATTTGTGATAATAACCTAAATGTAGCATGCCATGTTGTCCGCTTGCGCCCAACACGATAACATAATCATTTTTTGATACCATGTGCACAATGGTACCAATACAAGGCATGTCGGCTGAGACGGCCCATTTTTTTGCATAATGGACTCATTCGCCACCATATTTGCATAATAGGGGTGATCGTTTCCTTTACAAATCAGCCAATACAGCCAATATGTAACCATTTCTAATACCATGAGATAGATTTTGTTGGCTACACATAGGAGAGTGTAGGAGCAGGCTACACGTGGGGAAGGGTACAAGATTGCAGGCTCCTTGCATGACAAGTAAAGATATGGCAGGAATGCCCACCACTCGTCCCAATTGTTTGTTTATAAGGAAAAACACTTTAAAAGTTCCCTAATACCCCTCATCTATGTTGGAAATCCTTTCTAGTGTCCTATTAAATCTCAATGTTTATGATTCTCCTAAAACTAATTGTGTTGGCAAAATTGTCCATTTGCTACTTGCGTTATGTATATTAGATATAACTGACTTGTATGATTGAATTTAACAGCATACTATTGACATATAATATTTTCTTAACAAAATGCTGGTATGGATGTGTCCACAAATCATGAATTTCAAAAGCCACCAATTTTGACATCAAATATCCATATTCCATGTTACATAAATATGATCAGGTTTTCACTCCGCATGAAGCACAGGCCAACCTGATATGTGTGGGGCATTTGGGCAGTGCATGCGGTGCGCCCCACCATCAGATGAGCTAGTGCAAAACTCGAGGCAGTCAACCCATCAGGCAAGCGAACCCCAAAAGAAAACAATGAATGGCTTAATAGAACTAGCCCACAGTCAACATTCAACATCATGTGTAGCTTGCCTGATGAGTGGACCTGCACTATATTGCTCCAGGTCATATGCACGGTGGGACCCACCTAATGCAGCACTCAGATCCCTTTGCACAGGCACACCTCCTGCATGAATGGATACAGATGCACAAATAGCGCTTCACAACAACACTCAAATCTTTAAACCACAAGGCACCTCTTACCTTCGCTGTGCTGTCAACACCAGTGAAGCATGAATAGTTTCCTGCCTTCCACTGTAGCAAAAGCCTATTGTTCAATGAAACACTAAGACCACGATATAATTCTCCAACGATCAACTCTCAACTCATTAGCCCCACCTTCAAATAGATGCAGAAATCACTCGATTGCCCAAATCTTGAGGACACCTGTCGACCAACTGTGGGGAAAATGGTTGGGGACTGTGCCTCCTGCCACTGGTTTCTGAGTTATACGGTTGAGATGCCAGATACTCGAGCGCTGAGACAACATCGCCCATGAGGGGGCGGAAATTCTGTTTCTCCTGGAGGCATGTTGCAGTGATGGCTATCAAATGATAGAAAGCACGGATAGGGTAGCATCCATTCAGCAAAGGATCAGCCATTTGAACAAACTTCGTCCGATCCTTGAGAAAAGGCCGTGACTGAAACAAAGAAACAAAAATAACACGTAATTTAGAAATGAAGATGCTTGAGGTGTTCCAACAAACAGACTACATAAAAAGACACATTTGGTTCACTGCTAAACTAAATTGCAATAATAAGTTAATGATATGGAAATGGATATGTTGCAAGTAGCTTGTTAGTATTCAAATTGAGGGACCCGACCGTGAAAGGCAATTATGATCCACTAAGCTGGACTTTGAAAGGAGCAAAACAGTAATTTGGGGGCTATCAACAGTTTGGTCAATTTCCGCTATATAGAACCAATTATTGCTATTCAATTCAACAATGCGTCCAAACACAACCTAAATGAATTTCAGAATTATTTTTTATTTGTTCTTGCTTCCAAAAAACTTCATTTATTCTTAAAAATCAGACACTCTATCCACTCAGATGTGCTATGACTGACCAGGATGGGGAAGTAGGTTGCGTTAGAGATGAGCAAGACATTCTCAACCGCTAAACAGAAACCGAAAATATTAAGATAATGTTTTATATAAATATATAAGAAATTCAAAATGCACAAGAATTATCAAAGCTGCAAAAAGGTGCCTGCATCACTGAGAAGACTTCTTAGAACACCGAATTCTACTAAAAATTGCGAGGACCCACCCAGATCAATAGAATTATGCTATTCGTCAAGAAAGGATATGCGCAACAAACAAATGGAAATATTTGTTTAAAAATACAAAAGTATTGGTAGTCTGCAAGAACCATATAATCTTCACTCAGCTGTTAGAGCGCTCCCCTAAGAAGTGATGCAACCCTTCCACGTTCTTTTTTCTTTGCACCCTATTTCAGAATGCAAAAGGGAGCCATGGAAAACAATAACTACAGCCTCCTTGACTAAATACATGATGAATATAAAAGTGATTACATTTTACACTGTAATAACCCTAAATTGTTGTACGCATTCATACTCGAGCACACATGTACACACACACACACACACATCCATCCATGCATACATGCATACATCCATTCGTCCATCCACGCATACATCCATCCATCCATCCATCCACGCATACACATATCACACACATCAACCACACACCTACATGACCAATAATGTATCCATTAATCTAAACAAAGCTAACCGTTGACCTGTGTATTGAAACTACCTTATCTTGACCATTAATTGTGCAGTAAATTCATCCAAATCATGACCATTAATCTGTGTTAAACCTGTCCAATTTTGATCATCAATCCGTGTACCAAATCAGCCTAATTTTAAAGATTGAATTGTGTAAAAAATCAGCCCAATTATAACCGTAAAATTATGTTAAATCTGCCCAATCTGAACCATCAATTTGTATGTTAAATCTATCCAATTAGGACTGTTAATTTTTGTTAAATCTACCCAATCACGGTCGTCAATTTGTACCTCAAATCTGCCCACTTTTGACCATTGAATTGTACCATTGATCTGTACATCAAATCTATCCAATAATGACTGTCGATCTGAGCGTTAAATCTGTCCAATTTTGACTGTCGATTGTGCCTCAAATCTGCCCACTTATGACCGTTGATCAGCGCCTCAAATCTGTCCATCTATGACCATTGGATTGAACGCCAAATATACTCAATTGTGGCCATTGATTGTGTCCCTTGATCCATGTATGCAGATCCTTCAAATTTGGTCATTGATTGTGCAAGCCTGATCTTTGATTCACGTGTACATCCAACCCCAACCATCCACCCACTCTTCCAACCGTCCACCCATCCATATGATCCATCCGCCCACCCAACCATCCAACTCACGTGTGAGAGAAAGAAGGGGCAGCATGTGAGGCCTTGAGAACTGTGAAGTGTGAACTGCAATTGAATCAGAGAGAGAGAGAGAGAGAGAGAGAGAGAGAGAGAGAGAGAGAGTGTGTGTGTGTGTTGTGGGGGGGGTTCCTCCACACAGGAGAGGGAGCAGTGGAGCCCTCACTTATTTAAAAGGGGATGTGAGAGGGTTAGAAGCATAAGAGAGGGACCTTTGGGGTGAGTGATCTCTCACATGCAACCTTTTCTTTTTGCAAATTGTTCATTCTCATTCCCTTTTAAAATGCACTTGTGAGGTTCCCAAGGTCTGATTCCCATCTTTTCTTCATTCCTTGCACTTTTCTTTATTTTCTTGAAGATCAAGAGTTTTTTTGTAAATAATCTTCCCCAAAGTTTTTCTTTCTTAAATAAATTTATGAAAACCTAGGGTTTGATCTTCATCCTTCATACTTTCTTGATCTCTTTATTTTCTTGAAAACCAAGATTTTTAAGGAAATCTTAACGTTTGTATGCAACTTTTCTAGAATTTCCGCCCTAATAATAACCCCTTGAAGATTTCAAGGTTATGGTGTAATTTTATAGAAGTACAGTATTAACCTACACAATTTCTGCAATTCCAGCACCGGTGTAATTTTCCAATTTTTAAGGAACCTTTTATTCAGATTCAACAAGGATTTTTTCCATTCAGATTTTACAATTTTGGAGTTTTTTGCACTGCTCTGTACTTTCTAGAAATTACAAGGTTTAAGATGTAATTTTCCATTTTTCCATATTTAACTCTTTGCATTGCACATTTATGTTCTTTTTGGAATCTTTTGATGATTGAAAAGTGTTTGTGACACTTGAATTCATGCAAATGAAGGTTAATGAACCTCAAAGGTGGTTGTAATGTTTTTGAAAATATTAATTTTTGAAAAGAAAATCATGTATCATATCTCCTCTCTTTAGATTATTTTGATTTCAGCAAAATCATGTATTATAGCAATTTATTGGATTGGATTTGGAACACCAAAAAATTGGTGGGGTGATCAAGTCTCCAGGATTGAAAGTCTCTAAAGTGTAAATAGATGAGGTGATCGAGACCCTTGCTTGGTTTGAAGGTCTCAGAAGCCTAATTGTACCTTTTGGAACCTCCATTAATCGAGGCCAGGTGGGTTAGCATGGTTGACTTGCAACAAACCACTTATGCAGGCCGCGTGTAATAGTAGTTTGACCAGCTAACGTATGAATGGCTCACCCATTGTGTGAAGCTCAAGTGGAGAGCGTGGTTGATTTACAAAATGCCACCCATGCAAGCCGGGTGAGTTTTAGGAGAGTGTCAGCCAACTGGTATCATAGTTTTGAATGTCAGTATCGATCGGAGTATCGACTCAGTGGAAAAATGATACGAGACGACGTCACGTATCGGTATCGGTATTAGGTCCATATCGGCCCGTATCACTCAGAATTTTTTTTAAAAGCAAAAGAAATATAAAAAATATATATATTAGAAAATTAGAAAAAAAAATGAGATATCCAGGAATCTATCATTTTTTATGTTTTGACCAATGCATTCAATGGCATATTGGACAATTCTTTGATGAGAATGTTGTCTGTCAATTTAACTTGTTGAAGGTCAACCAAGTAGGCCATAATTGAACACAAATCAAACATGATTTGGTGAACAATGGCCCATTACATTGGAAATCCAACAAAATGAAGATAAAAATATAAAAAAGAAAGTGAAAGTTTACCCTTCTTTCCGATTTTTCTCAGAATGGTCCACTTCACTTCGATTTGTCGAATCCCATTCAAAGCATTTGTTTCAATCCCAAAATAGGTCTAGATCTAGCCTAAAATGAGTTTTTAAGATTCTTCCATGGTTTAAATGAAAAGAAGAAGAGGAGACCTTAGTGAATTTTTGAAAAAAAAAAAAAACAAAACAAAATTGGCATTTTATGCACGTATCGACCTATATCGGCCATATCGGCCCTAAATCGGTGCCGATACACCCCATATTGCCGATACAAGTCAGTTTTTTCATATCAGACTGATATAACCCCGTATCACATATTGGCTCGTGCCGATACAGATACGATACGGTCGGATCAGCCAATACGATACCAATATTCATATCCATGACTGGTATAAAATGGCTCTGGTGTTCAAAGGAATAAACCGTACTGATTGTGGTGGATTATTTCATGCACAGCTTGCATTCATTTATTCATGATTTTTATTCCATATGAATTGCATTGAAAACTTTGTTTATTGAATCTTTGAATTTTAAGTGTTGCATAAAAAATTTCAGTATTTCGATAAAGATGTTTTATTCAGATCGGATGTTTTTAGCGCAAACACCTTCACACACCATATGTTTTCTTTTCAAACTTGTGTTGAGATTTACTCACTGCGCTTCATAACTTACCCTTTTGGGATTTTAAATTTCATAATCAAGACCTTGTTGGGGAGCGTAAGAAGTGGAAGCTTAGCTATCTTTGTTTTTGTTTTAAATTTAGTTTCCTTTAGAGTTTTAAATGCAAATGTAACGGACTTGAAGTGGAAAGTTATGTGTGACTTTGGATTATGGTGGTAATGATTTAGTAGTTGTGATGTGGTTATTTTATTTCACTTAATGATTATTTGGTTTATTTAAAAAAGTGTATGTTTTATAGAATTGTGTTATGTGATGGTTTGTGGATTTTGGTTTGTAAATGTGTAAAATATGAATCATGCCCCCGGATGTGGGATTGGGGTTGACACACACTATTCAAGTTTCATAAATAGCCAAATTGACCAAGATCAAGCTTCTTTTTTTTTTTTTTTTTTTTGAAAAATAGACCTCAGCATTGAGGTCATGGGTTCAAACCTAAGAGGAACCATATGGTCCTAATCATCAACAAATATATAATTTGCTGACATGTAGGGATTCAATACCTTCATGGGGATGTTGAGCTCTTAAATGACACATGGATAGCCAATCATTAATCTAGACTTCTTTCCATATCACCACCAATCAGATGATCCCTATTCATCCAATCGATATCACGAAAAATGGACAGTCAAGAAAAAAAGGCTGGTCCCATAATTATCTTGGAACATACTCTGTGGACACCAACATGGATTGCTTATGATTCCAAGGCAGCACTTCCGTTAGATGATGCCAACCAATCTATAGCTAGCGAAGATATGGTTATGACAAGATGGTGATATTTGAAGGGTTAGGATCATCCAATCAGCATGATTTTGCATCATGGCCAGCGCCTAGTTGTATGGAACAGATTGGCCTTAATTACCTATTGGATGAATCGTAATAGTTGATTGAACGTCTAACATGTTGGTTTGAAGCTTTGAGGAAATTGCTGACATCTGCTCCTTAAGCTAGCATTTCCCACACACACACTCCAGCACATGCACACAAACACATAATCCTAGACAAAACAAAACAAAAGACAGCTAAAACCTTATGCCTTATAATTGCCTAATCTCAACCCTTGATTTCTTTTCTTCTTAAAAACTTTAAAATACTGTAGTATTATTGTAGCAGATACTGTAGTGTCACCAGAAGATTACTGCAGCACATTATTACAGCGAGTACTATGGCACAATCTAGTTATAGAAACCTTAGCAAATAAAGAATTACTGAAAACTGAAAATCAGCCACTTCTGTAACTTGGGAACACATTTAATATGCATGAGACCCACCAGATGAGTTATATGGCCAATAAATTGGGCCTTTAAAACACATCGGCATTACCTACTTCCAATCATTCTGGTTTGCATCAGCAGGCCTCACATGCTAAGATTGATAGATCACAATGGCATATGAAGCTCACAAAACAGATTGCAGATTAACAAGGTTCATCATGACGTTTGAGTTTTGACTATGCCCATGGAGACAACAACCAGAGTTTTTTCACCAGAAAGAAATTTTATGGTAAATTTGGAGAGCCACCTCTAAACGAGGTTTTGTATCTGTTTAATCCCGATCCTACTGATGTTGATTAATATAGTTTCTAACACAGAAGTGACAGAATACAAAACACCCACATGAAATGCAACATGTACAAAATTCCTGTAAATCAGTAAACTAATGCTTGCTGACGACCTGGGCCCAATAATTCCATTCAAACCCGATGCCCCATTCTGCGGGTCAGCAAAGGTCATAAGAATGCGCAGTTCACTTTCACTTCCAACACATAATCAGTGCACCCAGATCTCCCACCATCCAAAGATTGGGTTGGAAATCCGACATGTAGGATCATACTTTGACATTGTGTTGGGATGCACACCCACTATAATTGGATGATGGAGGAAATGCTACTGATTGTGTTACATGATCTTTTCCCAATATGTAAAACTCATGTTTAGGTTTCAAGATGCTGCAGTAGATCTTTTCCCAATATGTAAAACTCATGTTTAGGTTTCAAGATGCTGCAGTAGATCTTTTCCCAATATGTAAAACTCATGTTTAGGTTTCAAGATGCTGCAGTAGATCTTTTCCCAATATGTAAAACTCATGTTTAGGTTTCAAGATGCTGCAGTAACCTACCCAAGCTACTAGATTCTGCTCTCCCGATTTCCTGGAGGTGTCGAGTGCCTTACGTCCTGTGATCAGCTCCAACAGAACCACACCAAAGCTATACACATCTGATTTAATAGTCAGCTTACCAGACATCGCATATTCCGGAGCACAGTATCCATACGTACCCATCACCCTTGTCGAAACGTGAGTCTTGTCACCCACAGGGCCAAGTTTAGCAAGTCCAAAATCAGAAAGCTTGGGATTGAAATCATTGTCCAACAAAATATTTGCAGATTTCAAATCCCGATAAATAACAGGCGGGTTAGCTTTGACATGCAAATACTCGAGACCTCGAGCGGCACCAACTGCAATCTTGATCCGCGTGTTCCATCCAAGTGGTTCTTGGTCAGGATACAGATCTGAAGAAAAAAAAAAGTTGCCAGTTTTTCAATGACGACATAATAATGGTTTAGGTACCAAAACAACCTTTACAAATAAAAGATAATGCAGAACCTGTTATTTTGCAGACAAGCTGTCTTAAAGGACACCAAGTTAAAGAATGTCAATCTATAATATAGCACATAATCTAGGACCGTTGAGACTTCTTAATGATTGCTAATCCAATGGATGCAAACAATTATGGGAAGCAAGAATAAGAAGCAATGCAGATTTTTCGCTAATTGATAGGCAATCAGCCGTGCAGGTATATACATAAAAAAGTACATATACCATGACACTGTTGATTTATCAGGCATCAAAATTGCTAAAACCATGCCCAAGAACAGTACAAGTAGATTATATCCAAGGTTACAGATCAATTTTTTAGTGTAAATTCTTGTGCTTCTAAAACGCTAACAATGGAAATGGTCTGAATAGATGACCTATAAATCCTTGCCTACCCATGGAAGACAGCCATCAAAGAGAAGCATTGAGAGATCTAACACCACTATGGTTTTGATATATTCCAAAAAAAAAAAAAGACAAAAGTACCGTACAGTTTTAACTTGGTTAGTCAAACTTGCAAATAGTACTGATTTGGTTGGTTTAGATTGAATACTTCACAAACTGAAGCAAACGACATTTATGTGAAACGTATCAGTTCGGTTCTCTTTTCTACATTGCATGAAAAAAGAAATGTACAAAACTCAGTTTTAAAGGACCGATTTGTTTTTTCAAGGTAACTTTATGCTGGGCAAACAGATGAACAGAGAACAAATGAGGAAACAGCATTAAGCTCTTACAAATACTCAGTAAAGATGGCTCCTTAAAGAATTTTAGAATTGCAAAATAATGTAAAAGCATGTCATGTTGTAAGCATTCACGCAGTACAGGCTCCTTTGTATATGGCTAAAGTTATGTATGAAGTCATTAAAAACTGTATTTTTGTGAAAATTAAAACAACTTTTAGACTGAAGACAATAAAAGCAAAATAATTTAAAACTGTTGGCTAGTTTGATATACTTCCAATGAGGCTGACAAAAAAGACACTGGATTCCCTCCACAAATGATAAATCAAGTCCCACTCCCAGAAAGATAATACTGAATGCATAAGAGATCATCACAGTGGTCACTTTTATTGCTGTCTTTAGCAATAAAAAGACAATTGCAACTGAAAGTAATCATCCTATTTATTTGTAGTGGGAAATAGGCAACAAACAAGGAATCATCAAATGATCTGTATTCATTATCTTCAATGGATCATCATAAGGTAATTGGAACAGGCAGGTATAGGAGGCATGACAAGGGAGAGATCCCTTGGATGCTTAGTAATGTGGTAAGGAGATTCTTCGGGTGATTCATGTCCTTGAAAACTTGTATGTTCTATATCAGAAATTATATCCCTTCTTATCAACAGAATGTCTGTATTCTCAGATATTCCTAGAGAGGCTGCGAGGTTGCCAACTCTCTTGCAAAAGAGGAAGTGAAGAGGGGGTAGCTCAAAATCAGTTCATCATTGACTCTACTTTGATGTATTAGTTTTTTTATTACTTATTTATTTTTTTGCTTAGTAAATTTAGTTATCATTACAATAGGGACAAACTGCAGCTATACATCACCCCAGCTATATGACAATTATACTTACATCCCCTCTGTACAATCAGTACCAAATGACAAAAATACCCTTGTCTAATGAGTTCGTTTTGCCCGCATAGGCCTACCATCATGTATGGATGTCATTCGACCTGCCCATCAGGATTGCTCCACCATAAAAAAAATGGATGCCCAAAAAATTATGCTAATCCAATCATCAGGTGAGCCAGTCACACCATAGAAAATAATGGACAGCACCCAAAAACCTCCAAATTCATGTAACGGGCAACCTTATGGTTGGATCATCCTGATTTTGGTGTGTACCATTTTTTTCATCTTGGAACAATCACATTGAATGGGTTGGACAACATTAGGGCTGCAACTTGGGTCCGGATTAACCCCTACCCAAGTTTTGGTCGGGTTAGGTCAGGTTGAAAAGAACCTTCGGTTGGGTTCAGGTTGAAAAATGCCAGCCCAATTTGAATTCACGTGGGGTTCGGGTTGAGCAAATTCAGGTCGGGTTGGGTTCGGGTTTGGCACCTCAGGTTGGAATTCGGGTCGGATCGGATTGCAGGTTGGGTCTTCTTGATGTCGGGTTGGGCTCCAGTTGACCCTTAACCAGACCCCACCTGCCTGGTTGCACCCCTAGTTGACATACACACTACAGTGGACCCACACATCTATAACTAGTTGTTAAAGATAAAGGTGCTAATAGACAGTGTTTCCGTGTATGGGGAAATCTGCAACAAAACTTTCGAACAAAGGACAGAGGGGAGGCATGTAATTGTCATGTAACAAAGGGGAGTTAGGAGCAATTAACATCTTCCATAATGGTTATACACAAAGTTCCTGTTCAGACCAAGATTATGCAATCAAAAAAAAAAAAAAAAAAAAATTACAAGCCAGAAATTAGTATTATCAATAATCAAGCAAACAAGACTGGCAAAACAATAAAGTTCAATTCCAATGAATACAAGACTGAGCTAGAAACCATCACGTTACTGTTAACATAAACTGATATGGTCACGCAATTCATTTCCCGCGCAAGGGACCTACCAAATAGATGATCTCCCAAGCTGCCCATCGGCATGTACTCATAAACCAAAAGCCTCTGATCTCCCTCAGCACAGTACCCAACCAGGCTGACAAGATTAGGATGGTGCACAAGACTTAGCATGAGAACCTCCACAATAAATTCTTGATTTCCTTGAAGTCCTTCCCGATTGAGTTGTTTGATTGCTACAACCTGCTCATACAAAATCAACATTCCAATGCATCCATCCATTGACAAAATTCCACAAAACCAACAAATAGAAATTCAAAAAGGAAAAAGAGAAGAAAAGAAATAAATTATCCCACCCACAGCAAATACCATTTTGATGAAACTCGTGTAATACATTCAAAATCCATTCAAATAAAATTTAATAAAAATTTCATATCATGAGCCTTACCATGAACAGACCACTTTACAAAATCTGCATTGATCAGACGATCTTAACCACAAAAGAACAACGGATAAGAAATGGACAATCTTAACCACCAAAACATAATCTCAACCAATTGGTGTGTGGGATTCTCCAATCAATCGGGTTGCCGGAAGCTCCCCATCCACAATGGGACCCACCCAATGAACGGTCCAATCACCGAAATAGAATAACATGTGCCCTGTTTCTGTGCAATTTTTCTACTAATTCTGATCAGATAGCAAAATTACAATCCAACATCATGATGATGATGAATGAATGAATGAAACAAGTCAGACAATTACCTGGGCAATATCCAAATGTCCTTTATAAACCTTCCCAAACCCGCCTTCCCCGATCACATTTGAAGCCTTGAAATTCCCCGCGGCTGTAGCGAGCTCCCGAAAAGTAAAGCTCCGTACGTTGCTGCATTTCTGGCTGCCACCACCAAGACTCTCCAACTTCCCATCATTATCAAATAACATCTTTCCCTTCTCTGAAAAGCAAATTAAAAATTCCAAAATCATGCAAACCCTCTACAATTCCTACTTAATCAAATCAATCCTGACCATCGGTTTCCTTACCGCCTCCATCGAAAAACATTGTCTTGTTTCTACCCTTGCCTGCGAAAAAATTTTTAAAAAAATCAGAAAGTTCAAAAAAAAAAAAAAATCATCAAAAAAAAAAAAGGAAAATGAGCGGGAGAAATTACGGGAGGGAGAGGAATCAGTGGAAGGACGAGAAGCCGGTCGGATGCCTTTGATCTTGTTGCCTTCCTTGAGGCGAGGGCTCATGCAAGAAAAGCAGCTCATTCTGAAGAATTACGAGAATGCCCCTGGCCCTGCAACCAAGCTCCTGTTATAATCCCATCTTTTTCTTCCTCCTCCCTAACCCTAGCTGGAATGCAGAGAGGATTCTCTTGTCTCCTTATTCCTCCTTTTCTCACGGCCAGAAATTTATTAAAATAAATAATTAATTAATTAATTATTAGGAATTTTAAAACAAATTCAGAAATTAGATTTTTTTTCTTTTTTTTTTGAAAGGGAGCGTAACAGAAATGGCCCTAAAATAAAATAAAATAAAATAAAATAAAAAAATAAAAAATAAAAAAAGTGGAGTTTGTTTCTCGGATGGAGGTTTTGGACGGGAAGAGCGGTGATACACCGGTTCTTGCGGTGTACAGTCGGAGATGATACACGGGAACATGTGTATATACGCCTCTCTGCGATTCTCGTGGAGAGGAAAGAGGAGCCGTGAGAAAGCGACCCTCTTCCCTCCTCTCGGGAAGAGATAGCGACGCGCGTCCGTACATTCTCTCTCCTCTCCACCCCTCTCTATATATAGGAAGACGGTGGGCCTTTTCGCAATTACTGTTGATGAGCGTTGCGTCTCCCCTCTCTCCGCTCGTCTCGCCCTCGTATTTCCTTATCTCATTTATATGGGAGGAAGATGATGAAACACGCCAGCTCCGTCGGGTCCACCATGTTTCATATAGAAATCCAATCGGTTCATCAGGAGAGAACCCTTATTTGAACCGTATATACAGAAGATTAGATCGTTAGAAATCTCAGATGTTCTGTACCGTTGAGAACAATGTACAATTGCTCCTAAAAGTACTAAGTTCACCTGGTGTGGCCCTTTTGGATTTTTCATTGTGTTGATTTTATTATGTTGACTTATACTGGCGATTTACATCTGATTAATGGATTTGATGAAAGATAGGAATATTACTTCGAATTTACAATCGAAGTAAGGAACCTGATAAACGGAGTCGATATTAGAGAAATGACATGGTGGGACTGACAGAGGTTGGACGTTTTATGAATCCCCGTGAGATGATACAGTGGAGCCGTGATAACCGTAGATTCATCTCCACACAGAATATGTGGCAGGGTTATGTGAAAATCAGATCGGACCATAAGTAGGATCCTAGTATAATTTTTTAACTGACTAAGAAATCGCTGCTTTTAGATGATCCTATACGTTCAATCTCTGTCTACTAAAATGACGGTCGAAAACAAAAATTTATGCATTGTGATAAACCATTGGAAAAGGCAACGGATAGGATTGTTTCTTGAATTTTAATTTTAAAATGTAAGTCATCCGTACTTGTAGAAGTATATGGGTGGACCTGATTGATACATCACCCTGCCACGGTCCTGTTGAGGATGAATGTACCATACTGCGGTTCTTCCGGCTCTACAGTGTCGTTTCCTTCGCAGAGGGGCTGAGACTCCGGAGTTCGCCCTGCCTCTGTCGCGAGTCATAATTGCCTGCTTGTGTCGCATAAATGGGGCCCACATCGTGAAATTTTATTATGACTTAAACCGTTCATCATTTTTTTCAATAGCCTAAATAATATAAGATTATACTTAAGTGATGATCCTTGCCATTGATTTATAATGTAGAATATGAGCAGTTGAAAATCTTCTTTTTAATGTCCTCAAATCATCTGCAAATAGTAATCAATATGGTTTTACTACCATGACCTTCAGTAAATGGACGGTTCTGATGATTGTACATCACAGCATGTGAGCCAGATTTGAGCGACAGATACGATGAATCCTGAGTCGCGACAGAGGAAAGATGAAAGCACAACTCCACGTCTCGCCCCAGCGATATCTTTTTCGCAAATGCTATTGGACCAGCGAGGATCCGCTGCTGAGAAATCGGGCGCGACTTGGGTGAGACCCCGGAAACAGCGTCGTGGATCGGATCCCTAAACATAGGGCCCACCTGGATGTATTCGTTGTAGATCCATGCCGTTCATCGGTTTCTTCATATATGTGTTAGGATGCAGTCCCAAACATCAATTAGATAAAAAAAAAATTAGGTAGACCACACCTCAGGAAACAGTTCTCATTCAACCGTGACCATTAAAAATTTTCTGGAGTCCACCATAATGTTTATTGACCATCCAATCTGTTGATAAGGTCACGTAGACAGGGACGAAAGTAAAAATCAAATATCAGGTTGATAGAAAACTTTTGTGGGTTACAACAGGTATTTAATGGTCATTAACCAGTGTTTCTTATGTTGTGGTACACCCAAAATTTTAATCTGCTTTATTTTTGGTACCATAATACAAAATAATCGGGAAAAGAAGATTAAAGGCATGGACCTACAAATAATACATCCAGGTTAGCCCTAGGTTCAGATCCCTCCCACATCGCTGATTCCGGAGTCTCACCCAAGTCGCGCCCTGAGAAATCATATGAATTATAGAAATTTTTGTTTCTAAAGATGGGCGCAGCTTCGTTGGATCTCAGGATGCACCGAGGTGGGTGGATCCCTTACCTTGCCCTTCATTCATTTTGAAAACTCATTTTAAATTATGATTCAAAAAATGAAGTAGATCCAAATCTCAGGCGGATTATAATAAAGTAAACAATGGTATTCAACCATTAAAAGCTTCTAATGGGTCACAAAAGTTTTGAGTCTAGCTGATATTTGTTTGGTATCTTCATCCAAATATTTTTGGCCTTTTCAATAAGTTGGATGGAAAATAAATATTCCAGTGGCCCCCATGAAGTTTTTAATGGTGTGGATTCAATCACTACTATTTCATGTGGTATGGTCCACCTAAGATTTGGATCTTCTTCATTTTTTTTGTATAATACTTTAAAATGAGCTTTCAAAATACATGGACAGTATAGATGAAAGGTACATACATCACAGTGGCCCCACAATTAGGGATCCACCCACCTCAGTGGATCGAGGGATACACCCAAACCGCTCCCATGTTTGGCCGGCCGGCCAAAATAGACCCCATAACTTTACTTTCCATTTCCGCCTTAAAAAACCCCTCAAGCACCGTTGTAATATTCAACAAGTGATCTGTGCGCATGGTTAAATGGTTTAAATTCGTAGCCTTTTTACAGATAGATATCTATGAATTATGATGCGGTTTGCTCGAGTACATCCAGAAGTATTAGACTAAGATATGTCGAAAGTTTATTCTTTGAATTTGGGTCGTTATTAAATAATAATCCAAACCGTTTATACTATTTTTCTCACCTTATATGGGGGATAGATAACAAATAAAATGCTTAAATTTGATTAATTAAACTGTTTAAAATGTGGCTATATTTCTTTAAAAAATGGACAATAATCACAACCTTTGTATGATCCAAATTTTGAAAAATTCAATCTGAGAGATTAATGGATTAATCCATATCCAAAGAATCCCTATCAGATAAACAGTTTGGATCATTGAAAAAGGTGCCTATTTCAATGAATAAAGTCCCGACTTATCATAAGGCAATTAGTCGGATGTATTCTAGCAAATAGTGGTGTCTAATGATACACGCGCCCGTACCCCTGCGTATCAAACACGCGTTTTCAGCATTGATAAATGAAGTCGACGGATTTGCGATCATGACAGTTGTTATTATGCATATTAATGTGGATGGACGCGGATTGCCGGGTGACCATGGATATCCATGGGGATCCGATTCTGTGGGTCCCACCATGATGTGTGTTTATAATCCATGTTGTCCATCCGTTTTGCCTGCTCAATTTAGCGCATGAGACTAAAAATTAGGGAGATCACACCAGGAAACAGCGAGGATTGATATTCTACCATTGAAAACTTCTTGGGGCCACAGAAGTTTTGGATCAAGCTGAAATTTCTTTTATCCCTTGATCAAGGTTTGTGTGACTTTATGTACAGGTTGGATGGAAAACAAACATCATGGTGGCCTTTTCAACGGTGTACATCGTTATTCCCGCTGTTTCTTGTGGCTCGTGTCTAAAATAATCTCGTGAAATAGATGGACCGCATGGATACAACACATAAATTGTGGTGGGACCCTGTTAACCGGAGTCCATAACAGGCAAAGATGTGGGCCCGGGGTCATATAACTCCTCACCGGAATCCTCTGCCCAGTGTGTAACACCTAACCTTTTTGGACCATATGTGAAATCCACTCCGTCCATCAGGGTAATAATCACTGTTTCGACCGTATACAAAAGTATCAGCCCCATAAAAGTAACAAGGGCCACACAAATGATAGCAATGTAAAGTTAAGCCTAAACCCTCTGATTTCAAGGTGTTGTGTTTTAGATCATACTGATTTTTATATCTTCTCTTTATACTTTTGAGTTACATATGATGAACGGTTCGATGACGGATACACACCATATTGTCCCCACGCACAAACCTAACGTTAGCTTCCCACTCCCATTGTACTATGTGGTGTGGCTCACCTTAAGTGTGGCTTCTGGCTATTTTTGGCTCCATGACTTAAGCACCGACGAGTCAGCACGATGGAAGGAGTGGATTTTTAAGTATACTTAGGCCCCTAAGTGCTTGAAGGAGTTGCATGAGGATTCGGGTCCTAATTCCTCTCTCCTGCCACAAATGGACGAGGGATGGGGTTTATGATCCACCGTAAAGTTCCATATATAAACCTCACTTGTTGACTAAATAGCCAAAGTAAACCCCTCAAAACTCTAATTTCTATTTCTAAACTCATGAACTTTTTCTTTTCTTTTTTTTTAATGAAAATGCCTCTTGCTTTTTTGTAATATTCCTTTTCAACCCAAAAAACCCATCTTCTCTTCAACTAAATCAAAAAAAACCTCCACAAACTCATTTTCTTCTTCGTTTTTCTTCCTCAAAAACTCTGTTCTTTGCTTTTCTTGATGAAAAACATCTCCTTCTTCATTTTTTATATAAAAAAACTTATCTTCTTTTCCCTTTTTCTTTCGGAAAAAAACCTTCTTTCTAGTTTTTCTTCCTAAAAAAACCCATCTTCATCTTCACTTTTTTCTTAAAAAACTCTTTTTCTTTGTTTTTTGTTCACTCGCCTCAAGTACAAGGCTGCAATATAATAATAACTCGATCGTGAGATCGAGATCAATCCACAGGGAAAATGATAAACTAATTCAGACTATTTTAACGACTTGAATCTAGACAAATTTGAAATTTCAGAGTTTAAGACCTAAGATTAAAACAGAAAGATAAATAGGGAAACTCTGAGAATTAAAGAGAAACTAGAGCACCAAGGATCCACTTGTAGTAGCTCAATGCCAATTCATTCATTCAAGCACAAACACAATTAGAATCAAAGTCTTATCTTTTATCTAATTGGAAGATATTGCATTCAACACACATGATCCCACTCAATCTGAAAATCAGAATTCTAGTTCTAATGAAGTACATATAGAACTTGAACTTGTAGCCTTTGAAGTAACAGTCATCCTAAGAGATCATGGCATACTCCAGGGTTACAACAATTCAAATATAATCAAACCAATATGATAATCTCAGAGAATTGCAAGAAACTCATGTTCGGAGTACACAAACTCTCATAATTCATCTAAAAATACAACTTTATTCAAACTAAAACTTGAAAATCTATAATTAGTAAAGAGTAGTTGAATAAAAGAATTGAACATCAAAACTAACTAAAAGCTTCACCTCTTAGCCCTCGTTAAGAGGTTCTAGCTAAGCATTGTTATACTTGAACTAGAATCAAAAGAAAAATTATAAAAACCCTAGTCGGAGGAGTTGTAGATGCTCCACGACGATCATCTCCACCTCCAGATACTTCGAAGTCCTTCTATAATGATTTTAAATGAAGCTAGAGGTGTCCTTTTATAGCAATCGCGCACCATTGCCATAGAAAGTTCTAGATTTGAGTAAGAACTTACGCAGCTACATTAGTAGCCGACTGATCGGATCCCTGGCTGACCGATCGGACTTCTTCACAACAACTATTAAAACAGATTTTTAAAGTTTACTGGGCATGGCCGACCGATCATGACCGGTCGGACCAACCTGTTCTTGGTCCAGTAAGTTCTAGGGGATTTCAGCAAGGGGGCCGACCGGTCGGACCTTCCGATTTTCATTTTTCTTTCTTTCTTCTTTTTCTTCTCTCCTTGCTTCTTCTTTCCTCCTCTTGGCTCATCCTTTCATGTCTTAAATGTGCTTTAAGAAGCATCCTTTAACATCAAATTAGTGAAGCCTCTCTCTCATTCCTACAATCACAAAGTCATGCATTAGATAAGTCTTTAAACATAGAAATCATACATAATGAGTGATGAATTAGAGTTAGAATATGTGTTCGCTCACCTCGAGTGTAAGGTTGCGATGTAGTAATAATTCTCGGTAAGACCGAGATTGATTCACAAGGAATTAGAGTAAACAATCTCAACTTATTCTAATAACTTCAATCGAAACAGTTTTGGAATTCAGTTTTAAGAACTAGATAGAAAACAGTAAATAATAAAGAAAAATCTGATAATTAAGTGAACTAAGGCTTTAAGGATCCACTTGTAGTAGTTGAATGTGAATTCATTCACCCAAGCATAAATACAACTAGATTCGAAGTTCTATTCCTCATCTAGTTGGAAAATTAAACATTCAAACACAAACAGTCTCACTTAAGTCAAAAAAATCAAATTTTAGTTCTAATGAAGCACACGGAACTTGAACTTATATCTTTCGAAGTAACAACCATACCAAGAGATCATGGCATGCTCTAGGGTTACTACAATTCAATTCTAATCAATCTAAACATGATAATCTCAGAGAATTGCAAAAAACTCATGTCCGAAGTACATGAACTCTCATAAAATTAACATCCAAAAATTCAACTTTATTCAAACTAGAAACTTAAAAATCCAAACTTTAGTAAAGGTACTTAAATTAAACAACTACTACATTAGAACTAACTACAAGCTTCACCTCTTAGCCCTAGCCAAGAGGTAGGTTGCAACCGAACATTATCATGCTTTAACTAGAAACAAAAGGAAAACTACAGAAAAGCATAGAAAACGGGAATCAGAGGAGTTGCAGACGCTCCACAACGATCATTTTCACTTCCCACGAGTTCTCAAGCTTTCTATGATTCCTTTAGATCGACCCCTAGGTGTCCTTTTATATCACTGAAGCTCCACCACCACAGAATCTTCTAGAAGTACATAACAACTTACACAACGCATGAAAAATCAGAGCTTCATGAAGAAGCTGCTGAAAATCTGAAAGTGTCTGGATTTTACACTTGGCCTATCGGTCACGACCGGTCAGAGGGGTCTCTAGCTGAGTCTAACAAGCTCCAGCATGTGCTGGAGTGAGGGGTAAAGTGGTGGCCAACCGATCTTGACCAGTTAGCCCCTTGGCCGACCGATCATGACTGGTCGGTCACATTGATGGTGGTGCTTTCTTTCTTTTATTCTCTCTCTCTTTCCATTGCTTCTTTTATTATTCCTTTGGCCCACCTTCTATTATCATCGAATTGCTTCAAAACATGTCCTCTTAGCCATTAAATGGGTAAAGTCTCCCTCTCATTCATACAATCACAAAACATGCATTAAATAGTCTTTTAAACATAGAAATCATACGAAAAATGTGATGAAATGAGGTTATAATATGTATAAATCAAGAGCTCAACACACACCCCAACCAGCATTTTGCTAGTCCCGAGTAAAACATGCGTGAATCGATTCACTTCTCTAAAAACACAACTCTCTCTTGGAAACTATACTTCTATAAGCTTCAAGATAACTATAAAATTCAAAGAAATTTAGTGATAGGAAATTGAAATCCTAAACTCTCTAAACATAATAAGTGTTCACATAGAATCCTCACCGATTGATTGACAAATAAAAGAATCCGAACGCATAGATCTAATGTGCATCGTGAATGTTCATCTCATGAGTTTCTAGGATTACCTTCTTCATAAATCAGCAAAACTAAAGATCTAAAAGTGTACAGATCAACCAAATGCCTATGACAAGAATTTGCCTTACCGTTCTTTTCAACGGCTTTCACACTACTTCCCAGTTTCAGCTTAGATTACGGGTAAACCTTCCCCTGGTTAATAATAGGTAACCCTTTTTGAAATTTTTCACAACATATATTCGACAATAACCATACTTTTCTTTCAATATTAAATAGGATTTTTAGAAATTCATATATTTCGTTCTTTTCTCTTATTTCACATGAACAAGGATGGACAAAGTTCCCCAGCTTGGTTCCTTAATACTTCAAATCTTTAGTCTAACCAATCTACAAATCTATATAATCCCTTCAAAACATGAGAATAGTGTAATGTGAACTAGACTCAAAAGTGTTAAAATTTTCTATCAATCAACTCAATAAGGGAATTCATATAGAAAACTATTACATTTAAGGTGATTCAGATATCTCAAAATTGTATCATTTCATCTCTCATCGTTTCATAATTATAGCATTCAAAGTGTGTAAAAACAAAGTTTTCCAAAAAAGTTTTCAATTTTCATAAAAAATTAAAAAAAATTCTACAAACATTGTTCGAAATATAACAAAATACTAGATTATAGGAATCTCACCCCCAACCAAATCTTGCATTGTCCTCAATGTAAAAAGATATACAATAAACATGCACATGAGAACAATGATAAAAATAAAAGAGGGCGAGTAAAGAGTATCTAATAAAGTCAATCATGAAAATCTACCTCCGACAACTAAATCTACTAAAGCAGTAAAACTAAACAAAAAAATAAATTAAACCTAATCTATTCTATACCTCCATCAAACTAAGAGATCAATCATCCCAATACACAGGATCCTTTAGAGGAAATGACATATCCTCTGAATCAAACTTCTCAACGAATGGTTTAAGGCATTGTCCATTCACTTTAAAATAGTTACCATTCTCTATCTCGACAACCCCATGAAGAAAAACTTCTTTAACGATGTATGAGCCGGTCCATCGAAATCTCAATTTTTTTGGAAAAAAAGATGAAGTCGAAAATTGTACAAGAATACTTTTTGGCCTTCATGAAATTTTTTTCCTGAAAATATGTTTGTCATGAAAGGCTTTCATCCTACTCTTGTAAATCCTCGAGTTCTCATAAGCGTCATTCTGGATCTCATCAAGCTCATTCAATTGGAGTTTGTGAAGTAAGCTAGCCTTGACAATGTTAAAGTTCAATGTCCGAATTGCCTAATAAGCTTTGTGTTCAAGCTCCACGGGTAGGTGGCAAGCTTTTCCATAAACAAGTCTTTAGGGAGACATTCCAATCGGGGTCTTATAAGCGATGCGGTGAGCCCAAAGAACGTCGGCTAATCTCAGCAACCAATATTTACGATCTGGCCTCACCATCTTTTTCAAAATCTATTTGATTTTCTGATTCAAAATTTCAGCTTGCCCACTTGTCTGTGGGTGGTATGGGATACTTACTTTAAAGCTTCAAAAGGCTTATTACAAAAGTGAGAGCCACTATCACTTATAATGGCTCTACGCGTTCCAAATCTGAAAAGTATATTTTATTTAAGGAACCGTAGAACCGTGCGGTGATCATTAGCTCTACATGAAATCGTCTCTATCTACTTGGATACATAGTTTACGGCAAGCAATATGTAGACATGTCCACAATAGGAGGGGAACGGTCTGATGAAATTGATGCCCCTAACAATCAAAGACTTCTAGATGTTGAATTGGGTTAAGAGGAATCATATTCCGACGGGACAATCCTCCTAGCTTTTGACAATGCTCGCATGCTTTGCAAAACTCGTGGGTGTCTCTAAACAAAGTAGGCCAATAAAAACTACATTGTAGAATTTTTGATGTGGTTTTCTCAGCAGAAAAATGACCCCCACATGCTTGACTATGACAAAAGGAGAAGACGAAATTTTTTTCATCATCAGGGACACATCTCCTAATTATTTGATCTGGGCAATATTTAAACAGTAATGGTTCATCCTAAAAAATCGCGCACTTCCCTTAGGAATTTTTGTTTATCCTGCACGGTCCAATGAGTCGGCATCACACCTGTGGAAAGATAGTTTGCTATATCAGCGTACCACAGTAGATGCATAGCAACAAAGAGTTTTTCATCAGGGAATAAGTCCTCAATAGGTGACTCGTCAATGGAATTGGGTAAAACTAAGTATGATAAATGATCTGCCACCACATTCTCAACTCCCTTCTTGTCTTTAATTTCTAAGTCAAATTCCTAAAGGAGTAGGATCCATCTAAGCAAACAGGGCTTAGCACCCTTCTTAGAAAGAAAGTGTTTCAACGCCGCATGATCCGTGTAGATGATAACCTTGGATCCTATCAAGTAAGGCCTGAATTTGTCCAAAGCAAAAACAACGGCTAAGAGCTCCTTCACCGTAGTCGAGTAATTGACTTAGGCAGGATTCAAGGTCCTAATCGTGTAGTAGATAACATGAGGCTTCTTATCCTTCTTTTATCCTAACACCGTCCCAATAGTATAATCGCTTGCATCACACATCAACTCAAAAGGAACGGACCAATCCGATGGTTGCATTAGGTGCGGTTGTCAACTTGTCCTTTAGCTTTGAAAAAGCTAATTGACATTTGGCACTCCACTCAAATTGGTTTTTCTTTTGGAGAATGTTACATAAAGGCCTAGAGATATGCTGAAATCCTTTATAAACCTTCGATAAAATCCGTCGTGTCCAAGGAAGGACCGCACATCACGTATACTTTTGGTGGTGGTAAATTAGCAATAATATCAATTTTGGCCCGATCTACCTCTATTCCATTGGACAGGATAATATGTCCAAGGACTATTCCTCTTTGTACTATAAAATTACACTTCTCCCAGTTTACAACAAAATTCTTCTCCTTACACCTTATCAAGACCGATTTCAAGTGATTAAGATACTCATCGAATGTACAACAAAAAAGAGAGAAATCATCTATGAATACTTTGAGAAACTCACCTACCATGTCCGAGAAAATACTCAAATTGCATCATTGGAATGGGACGGGTGCATTATATAGTCCGAATGGCATTTTTTGATATGCGAAGGTGTCGAATGGGCATGTAAATGTGTTTTCTCTTGGTCTTCCGAGGCTATCTCAATTTGGTTGTAGCCGGAATAGCCATGAATGAAGCAATAATAGGAGTGACCCGCTAACCTCTCCAAAATTTGATCCATGAATGAGAGAGGGAAGTGGTCCTTCTTAGTGACCGTGTTTAGCTTTCGATAATCTATGCACATACCCCAACCGGTGGTCACTATAGTTGGTATAAGCTCGTTGTTAGCGTTCTCTACAATGGTAATACCGGACTTCTTAAGGACAACTTGGGTAGGACTCACCCATTGGCTATCTGAGATGGGGTAGATGATACCCACATCTAGTAGCTTTAACACTTCGGTCTTTACAACCTCCATCATGTTTGGGTTTAATCGTCTTTAAGGTTGTCAAGTCGTTTTTGCATTCTCTTCAAGGTATATAAAACTGAAGAGTCAATCCCCTTAAGGTCCACTATTGTCCATCCTAAGGCTCCCCTATGTTCTTTGAGTAGTTCAATCAACTTGAGCTCCTGGTCTTTTCCTAGGTGAGAGGCTATGACAATCGGGAATGTTTTCGATTGACCCAAATATACATATTTAAGCTCGGATGACAATGGTTTAAGGTCAAGCTTCGGCGGTTGGATATTAGACGGTAGAGGCTTTGATGTGGTTGGTGGCAATTTTTTAAAATGAGGCATCCACCGACTAGTATCAACTACCGATTTCTCATTACTCAATGCTTACACAATATCATACAAGATGGGATCTTTATAATCTTCAAAGCGTGTCAAGCATGTCTTCAAAGTTTCGAGTGGTTCGAGTTGGAGGAGCTCCTCTTTTTCAAAGGATTGGAGAATGTTTACCTCGAAGAGTTCATCGTCCTCCTCATTCCTTTGCTTTTTATACATATAGAACACGTTCACCTCCAATGTCATGTTCCCAAAGGACAATTGTATCATCCCCATTTTGACAATTTATAATTGCGTTTGATGTAGCCAAGAATGGGCGGCTTAAAATTACCGGTATTTGAGTGCTAGTATCCATAATCGGTTGTGTGTCCAAGACGATAAAATCCTACCGGGTAGTAGAATTTGTCGACTTAGACCAATACATCATCAACCATCTCTTTTGGTATATAGATGGATCTATTAACGAGTTGCAATGTGGTTTTTGTGGGTTTTAATTCAACAAGACCTAATTGCTCATATACCGAGTACAAGATCAAGTTTACGCTTGCCCCCAAATCTAGTAATGCACGCTCAATTCAGTAGTCTCCAATGATACATGAGATTGTAGGACTACCGGGATCCTTATATATATATATATATATATATATATATATATATATATATATATATATATATATATATATATATATATATATATATTTAGGGGGGGGGGTCTCTTAGGTGAGAATGGAACTCACTTGCTCATTGAGAAAGGCCTTTTGTTTCACATTGTATTTACGTTTGGTTGTGCATAAGTCCTTCAAAAATTTGGCATAGGAGGGAATTTGTTTAATGGCATCAAGCAACAGAATGTTGATTTTAACTTTTTTGAAAACCTCTAAAATATCATGAGAGTTTGGGAGAGGTTTTGGAGCAACCAATCTCAAAGGGAATGGTGCTATGAGCTTGTGAATGCGTTTTGTTTCTTGTGGGGCTGCGTTAGATACATCCTCATTCTCAGAAATTACCAGATCATTAGGCTTGTCGGCCATCACCGGAATAGATTTATCTACTTGTTTACCACTTCTAAGAGTGGTGATGGATTTTACTTGCTCCACATGTTGGTTGGGAAGATTAAGGGTGCTGATTTCATATGTTTGTTGTTGGGAAGATTAAGGGTGCTGATTTCATATGTTTGTTTAGGATTGGGCTGAGGTTGGGCCGGAAAGGTCCATTCCCTAGTATTCAAGCGTCCCTTAATCTCATCAACCGACACTTTAAGCTCTTGAAACATTTGCTGATTTGATTAATGGATCTGTGTTTTCCCTTACATAAACGCCTTTAAGGTGTCTTCCATTAAGAATTGAGGTGGGGCCTTGTTTTGCACAGGTGGCCCTCCTTGAGAGTTGGTAGGATTGGCCGTGAGACCATTCCTCCAACTGAAATTTGGATGGTTTTTCTAAGTAGAGTTGTACGTAGTTACCTACCGATCCATTGAAAGGCCGCTGATAACCGTATGCTGCGTTTGCTTGCTCTTGTAGCACCTCTTGAAACGCAGGAATTGTAGAACAATCTTGCGTACAGTGTACATTAGCATCACAAATTTTACACACAGTTTTCAATAGCTTCAGTGGGCTTAGAAACTCCACTTTTACTTAGTTCCATGGCCTCGACTTTTCTTGTGAGGTTGGTTATCCTTCAATTAACAACATCTTCCTCTTTAAGGATGTAAATCTCTCCTTTCTCTTTTTGTTGAGGAGGCTTGAGATTACTAGACTTGTCCGAGGTATCCCATGATTAGACATTCTCAGCCAACATGTCTAAGTAACTCCATGCTTTATTTAAATTTTTGCTCATGAACTCGTCATTGCACATCATCTCTACGAATTGGCATGCTCTTAATAGTTGGCGTAATATATTTGATTAGTATATATGCATGTTAATAATTGTTTTGACCTCAAATAGTAGTATAGTATAACCAATTAGCCCATTTGGAGATCTCCTATGTTATCGAGCATAAATTCAGTGTGTTTTGGAGGCATAGAAATTTTCAAATTGTCCCGTTGAACAGTTTAAGATTAGATAGATTGAAATGTTTTTATTATTTTTCATTTAGATGCCCTGCTTGTAGTTCTGTGCGCCATTACTCCTATTCTCTCTGGATATGTTTGTTTGTTTTCATTATCAAATATCTGGATATGTTTCTTATGTATGGATATTTGACGTGAAAATTAAATACAAGATGAATATATCTAGAGAGATATGGGGAGTTGCTGTCGAAATTTCAGCGTAAATATTTTATTAGAACTGAAAATGCTACAATGACATTTTCTGTGTATTGTTACTCTAGGTTTCTGAATAATGAAAACATTTATAGATAATCATAAGTATTCACAAAAGGTACACAAGAAGAGATATCGCAATGCAAATTTTATTCTAGAGATTCTGAGATCTTATACATTACAGGCCATGATCTGGCACGAGTCCTTAATTACATCGAATGGTTGATGACCCTTGATTAAAAGGCAGAAGACTAATCAGTAGGGACTTTTGGTCTCAGAGTTTGTGGTTGTAGATACCTGTATTTATTTTGTTATGGACTGAGCCATCTTTGTATTAGTCAGATGTCCATGTCCTATGTTTTGGCCGGAGATCCGAGCTGAGACTATCAAGGTTTATGACTGAGAGGAACGACTCTGGGCCCGCGCCTATCATATTTGGACAGGTGACCTCGGGAAATTCGATCTGCAGTTGTGTGTACCTGAATAACCCAACTGACGGATGCAGTTTGAATGGGTAGGGCATTGACTGTTGTGTTGTGGCAGTTCATAACAATTACTTTATAGAGAATTGGAACTCTTTGATATGGTTTATTGTGATAACCATAATCCCGTTTGTCTAGCTTTCGACCCTAATCAGGTCATATCTTAAAGTACATGAGAATAATGATATATTTGTACAGTCCTGAATGCCTGGTGGCTTCTTTCCGAGAAGTTATTTCATTCGTCGCATTGAATCGGGTCCAACGTTCGAAGGTATGCAATTCTGCTCGTTTAGAGATCCTGAAATGTCCTTTTAACCATTCCATTGTGTCCGAAACGCTCGAAATATCCAAAATAGGCTCAAGCGAATCTTGAAAATACTTAAAATTGAGTTCGGTGCACCCATAAACATTTTCTATAATTCATTGATTTTTTTAGGTGCATGGGACTTAATTTATGAGTGCGTGGACTCTAACGCACTATTTAAATTAATGACATGATTTTTGATGAATTTATGGATGCGTGGGGTATTTTTTAAGTGCATGGGACACCAATACACTTGTCCGAATCACTGTTGAATTTATGAACGCGTGAGACCCGAATTTATGGACGCGTGAGCCATTTTTCGGGTGCGTGGGACACCAAAGCACTTGTCCGAATCAAGTCGAATTTATGGACGCTGTGACTCGAATTTATGGACTGCGTGGGACATTTTTCGGGTGCGTGGGAGTCCAGTACACTTATCTGAGTTATATCGAATTAATGGACGTGGACCATTTTTTGGTGCATGGGAGTCCAACGCACTTGTCTGATTCGTCAGTTTACAGATGCGTGCCACACTTATGAATTTTCATAATCCAGACCTGTGGTGGTCGGAATGAGCTTCTGATGGGGGACGCCGGTGATCAGGAAGGGATTCCGGTGACCGGGAAGGGTTTTCGATGATCAGAAAGGGATTTTGGCAAGGGTTTCCGGCGGGGATCTCAATTATCCAGAGGATAATAACTCTCTCTCTCTCTTGAAAAATGTACAAATGAATAGTCGGACAGGGCTATTTATACCCAAAAATACTAGAAGCCGACCAATGAGCAGTTGCCACGTGCCACGCACCTCAAAAATACCTCCAACGCACTTAAAATCAATGCGTAGAGCTCCTAAGCACCCAAAAAGATATTTTGAAACTTGCTGAATTTATGGGTGCGTGAGACTCTGATTTTACGGGTGCATAAGACTCCATGCACGCTGAAATGTGCTGAATTTATGGGTGCGTGGAATGCAATGCACCCTTTAAATCGATTTATGATCTTTGGTGAATTTTCGGGTGCATGGGTACCCAAATTTATGGGTACGTGGGGTCCATGCACCCAGAAATGAGTTCCTGATTTTGCTAATTTTTTGAGTGCATTGGTATCCGAATTTGTGGATGCGTGGGAGTCCGAATTTATGGGTGCGTTGACGAACTTTTGAACGCTCTGAATTGGGTTTTGAATTTCGATGAGTTTGTGGGGCCCGCTTGATGATCCTCGGGGCCGCCGGAGATTTCAGCCAATTGGCTAAGGGGATTTTTATAAATCTCCATTTTACTTGTATTAGGAGGCATTTTGTGGGATTCTTTTGAAGGTGCATGGTCATTTTGTTTGTTTTGAGGGCCCCTACATTTTGGGGATGCCCTACATTTTGGGGGGCCCTACATTTTGGGCCCAACAGATGCCCTTCCGGTGCGTTGTGATGGACGTACGATCGTCCAGTGGGATGCATTAGACTTTTTGGGTCCCGATTATAAATATGAAAGATAGTTATTTCTTGTCATTTCTCATTTCTTATTAAGCTATGACTCTCCCCTCCACGCACCCTTTAATTCACTAACACACCCTATTATTCTCTCCAACGCACCCAATTAATCCGCACGCACCCTGATATTCAAGGTAAAACGATTTTCTGGGTGCGTGGGATCGCACGCACCCAGGAAATGTGAACTCTGCAGATTTATTATTTTTTAGGGTGCGTGGGACCTCACGCACCTAAAGATTCTGGACTTAGGGGATCTCAAATATTTGAAGGGTGCGTGGGCTCGCACGCACCCCTCGTCGAATTTTTCGGAGGATTTTGCCCTTCACGCACCCAACAATTGGGTTTTTGATCTGTTTTTAAGGGTGCGTGGGTCCACACGCATAAAAAATGTTGGACTAAATGCAATCTGGTGTTTACAGGGGGTGCGTGGGGTCCCACGCACCCTTCGTCATTTTTCTAGGAGTTTTGCCTCCCACGCACCCAACAAATGGGTTTTTTATATTTTTTTAATGGTGCGTGGGACCACACGCATCCAAAAAATGTGACTTGGCATATTTTTTTATTTTATGGGTGAGTGGGAGCTCACGCACCTGAATTATAATCCTAGGAAATTCATCATTTTTTGGGGTGTGTGGGACCTCACGCACTCGAATTTAAACTTTGGTAAATCTGGGCATTTTAGGGGTGCGTGGGACCTCACGCGCTCGAATTTAAACTTGGTGATTTTTAGATATTTGGGGTGCGTGGAGCCCCATGCACCTAGATTTCAAGACCTCATGAAATCGAAATAATTTCTGTTTTTTTCATGTTCATCCTATCTGGATTTTGGAGGGTGTCAGGTCTTACGCTTTTATCTTATATCTATATGTTATTTTGAAGTATCAGGCCTTGCACTCTCGAAAATCCAGATCGTGTCAAGCTGGGGTTGAAACCATGGTGACCCGACTTAACCAGAGTTTTAAGCATACCTTCGCGTGCTTTTCTTTCTTTCGAACTGATCCTAAACTTCCTATGTACTTTTTTATAGATTATAATGGCTAGTGATCCTTCGCAAGCTGACCCTTCAGGTCCACCGCTGACTCCGTCGAAACGTAAACGGGCGGCCCCAAAGAAGGTTAATCGGCCGTCTGATGAGAACCCTTAGTGGTTCCTGCCTCCAGAAACCTTCAATTTCTACAAACGCATATTGATACTGTCCAAAGACATGCAAAGGAAGATTCTTTGCAATAGGGTTATGCCACTTCCTTTAGACAAGGGCACACAAGAACAATGGGACGCTTAGTATGCTCCATTGCGTGGTTTTCGTCTGATGGGACCGTAGGATCTGAGGACGGTGAAGTGAGCCCATCTGTACCTGCTCGGCTTATCAAGCGCGGCCGTCCAAAAAGGGTTGGGAAAGGCACCAAGCAAGTGTATTTAGAGAATCAGGCCAAATCTAAGTCCGACAAGATGAGGATTACTTAGTCTACAGTCAAATTGGTGACAACGCCTCTCAAAATTAAAAAAACCCCTTCACTCGACAACACATCAAATATGTGAAGAGCTATCAACGGCAACGTTCTCTCCCGAAAATCGATCCTTCTGACTTCTGTTGTAGTAATTCTTTCTTCAACGTGGATATGTGGACATCCAGCCTAGCACCATTCCTAAGTTGCTCTTTATCTAATAACGGGAAGCGTCAGTCCGTCGTTGGTATGAAGGGCATGATCTTCTTAGAGCTGAATCATGACCCTCACCAACCTTTCCCCACACATTACTTCGAGACCCTTCGCCAGAGATTTCATCACTTGGGGGATACTGAGATTTGGCTGTCTAGTGCGTTCCAGACCCGAGGTCACTTGATTCCTCACCCAGGGTATGAAGCATGGGCACGTTGTATTCTGGAGCAACACAGGGCTACATTGCGAGCAGTAGGTCTATACAAGGCTATTGAAGCAACATCGAGTTATTTTTATAGGGAACCGTGGTTTTATAAAGGGTTCTTAAACCATTGGTGTTCTATCACCAACTCCTTCCACTTGCCGTATAAAGAGATGAGCATCTCTCTTTGGGATATGAATCGAATTACGGGTCTCCCGATCCGCGGGAGGATCTATGATGAATAGGTCCCAAGTGATGAGGAATTGTCTTAGAAGAAGAAGGGAGTAGATGAGGGTTTCTTCTCTGAAGCCTGTTACGAACTCTTTGCTGAGCTCCCGCAATTCTGGAGTTTCAAAGATAAAACTCCCATTTGAAGATTGGCTGGTCTATTTCAGCCACGGTTTGAAGTATCTTGCTGTAAGTTGCATACCGTCATTTTCGTTTCATTTTCTTTCTTTCTATTGATGTTGTGTTTTTCTCTTTTCAGCTTGGACTATGCGACTTATGATGAGGGTCATGGTGACAAGGCCTTCTTGGAGAGGAGGATGAAGGAAAACTTCCCCCGTCCCAACAAACTGTCCCCCGCTTGTGAGCTGGCCGATTTTCTGGCATATTGGCTGAGCCGTGTAGCACTGTCGAGCTCTAAGCAAGCAGCTAATGTAAGGGTATCCTGTTTCGCCGTCGCAAGAGCTTTGGCGAATGGTCACCGGTACGCTCTAGCTCCAGTGGTTCTATGCTCTCTCTACCGGGCCTTTGGCGATGTCATTAGTAACAAGGAGTGTGCCGCTTACGGGATGAATTCGGCTTATTGTGGATGGCACTTCTTCTCTGGCTGGCTCGGAGTATATTTTTCCTCGATTTATGGGGTAGAATGCAGAGACTATATCCAAGCCGGGAAGATTCCACTGTATTTCTTTCAGAAAAAGAAAATGGTTGGTTAAAATTTGACAACCATTGAAGCAAGAATTGCTCGATATGATGACGTTCATTTCTTCCACTTCTCAGGCACCCGTAGCAGAGAGTCGATTTTGTGTACGGACGACGACAGCATTGACTACTACGAGCGTTCATTCCTGACGGCGATTCGTTCGTCATCGCTGCCGCTGCGTGAGGGGTTGGAATTCTGGAGGGAGCCTTGTTACCCTAATCGCTTTGCTTGCCAGTTCGGGTATGACCAAGGGGTGCCCGAGGCATTAGAGCCAGTGACTCGTGAACAACGAGCATATGGTGTCGGGCCCATTCATTGGAAATGGATGTGGCGACAACTCATGTTGACCGGGACTGGGTGTGCTTTTGCCATTCCAGGGACACAACACTGTACTGGGGCTTCTTTCAGATGAATGAGGTGGTGGGCCCACCAATATACGCTGGTCCGAAATAATTTCCTTGTCAATGAGCCCATTTTTGTTACACCTATGGTTGTTACCCCTATTCCAACCGATGGGCTTGGATATGTATCAGAGCATCTATATCAGCCTGCCACACTGCGTACGAAGAGACTTACAACTTCTCTTAACGTGGTGATCGACCATGAGAAGCCTGAGCATACTTTGGAAGGTTGGATTGCTCACGAAGAGAGTAATGTAACATTAGAGGAGCCAGTTCCCGCCCCTCGGGCCTTTGGACGAAGTGCTCGAAGAAGATGATATCCCAAGACAGAGTGATGGAAATGACGGTGGTGACGGTGATGTTGGTGGCAATAATGGTGATGATGGTGGTGATGAAGGTAATAATGTTGATGATGGTGGTGATGGTGGTGATGAAGGTAATGATGGAGATGATGGTGGTGGTGCTGATGATGAAGGTAATGATGTTGATGGTGGTGATGATGATGGTAATGATGTTGATGATGGTGGTGCTGATGGTAATGATGTTGATGGTGGTGGTTCAGCAGGGATTATATCGACAAGTGGTCAAAGGAGCCAAGGGGATTTGCCCAGATGTTCTAGTCTTGGAGATAGTGACGATGAGGTGTTGCCTGAGCGAATCGGTCCTCGAGTGAAAACTGCCCATAGTCTTCCTGTCACTTGTGGGGGCAAGAAGATCAAGGAGATGTGGAAGTGTGGACCCTCGCCGTTTCCGCGCTCCCACACGACGTTCTCGTCCCTTCCCCTTTCGGGAAAATAAGGTGAGGAGGATGCGTGAGTGCGAAATCGCCGTTTGTGCCACTGGCTTGCCTCGTTCTCAAGGGCTTTGTTTGGTTGTCGTGTTAAGCTGGATGTGTTTAAGTGAGTTTATAAGACCAGAGTCGCCACTAGCTAGTTACTTCCAATCTACAGTCGGCTAGACCCCGTAGAAACGTTAGAGAAGGGGATCCGAAGATTCCTTCCTCTAAAATGACTCCTTTTGATCTGCAGCTAGAGATTCAAGGTAAGGGATCACGGTTACAGGGTGGGAAGAGGTTAAGCACCCCACACACTGCCCGTACCGAAGTACGGTCTCTACTTCACAGAATCGAACTAATACTTGAAAGTCTGTTTTAATCCTCGTACATTCTCATAGATGACATGATGCATGAATGCGGGTCTGAACAGTAAGAGTTTCTGATGGGCAGGTTCCAACAACGGGCAAGCCCAGAGCATACGCTCGAATTGACAGGTGCTTAATATAAGACGTATGCAGTGTGCTTGGATAATCAAGGTGCTTTATAGTGAAGCATGAATGCAGGTCTGAACAGTAAGAGTTTCTGATGGGCAGGTTCCAACAACGGGCAAGCCCAGAGCATACGCTCAAACTGACAGGTGCTTAATTTAAGACGTATGCAGTGTGCTTGAATAATCAAGGTGCTTTATAGTGAAGCAGGGGGGTTGGAAGAAAAGTAAATGTTGCACTTATGCTAGATGTAAATGAGATGATGCTGGAAAAAGAGTAGCTGGATGGACGGAGGTATCGCAAGGGTTGGCTTCGAGTGGCTGGATCAGGACTTGGATGGCTTGGGAGACTTAGACCAGTGGTCAGGCTGGGCTGGACCAGGGCTAGGCTCTCGTCACTCGGGCTCTCCTTGGTGGGAAAATGGGCTAAGGGGTGGAGAAGAAAATTCGAATGGATGGACTCTCTCTGGCCGGTTGCTCTGTTGAAATGAGAAGGGGAGGGGGGTATTTATAGCAGCGGGCAGTGGCAGGGCTCGTAAATAATTTGGGCGGCCGGCCACTCCTCGATTTCCAGCGAGGTACGGTCTCTCCCTCGGGGCTGCTGTTTGGCTCGCTGGGTCGACTCAGTGAGTTGACTTAGCGAGTCGACTCGGTGATTTGACTCAGCGGGTTGACTCGATGGGTTGACTCGGTGTTTTGACTCGACGAGTTGACTCAGCCGGTTAACTCAGAGGGTTGACTCAGTGGGTTGACCCAGTGAGTTTGACTTTTTTAGAATTTTTTGACTGGCTTTTCTTATGGGGGGTTTTTCAGGCTAATGTTTATGACTGGGTTGACTGGGTTCAGGCTTGAGTTGGGCTATGGATTAGGGCTTACAAGGGTGAGTTTGGCTGAGTTAGGACTTGGGGTTTGGGGGTATGGTCCTCCATTCATCCAGCTATCTCTACCAACAGTGTAGCCGAAGGTGGGGTGTCTACAGATGCCCCTCTTTGGCAGAGGTTGCTTGCAACCGAATGCCAAAGTGAGTGGACACCCCACTTCTGACCCGGTCATTCATAGATCATGGTCTGAAATCTTTGCTTGCCTTTACATCTGTGCCAGTTGATCGTTTGGAAATTGATCACTCGCACATACCGCGGGAGTTTGGAGAAAACGTTGCGATTGTCCCTGCATGCGCTGCAACCTGGGTACCCAATCGCAACCCTTCCATTCTCGATCGGTACTAACATCGAAAAGGTACAGCAGAGCCTCTGCGTCGCTAGTCTTACGAGGTTACTGACCCTGTGATTGATTGTATGTTCGATGTTTTCCCGGATCACTCTAGGAGTACTTGTTTCGCTTGACTGTCAAAGTGGTTAGATGCCCTGCGTCAGATAGTCTTACGGGATTCTACTACGCCGACTTGGACTCAGTCAAGGTACTTTAGGTATCCACGCCTAGGTATGTGCGGGTGGACTCTTTCCACCCGATCTGCTGGTTTCGATGCTTAGTTTGCAATTCATTCTTTCCTTGATTGTGGTCAGGAATCTTTGTTATCCTTTGTATCTGAGTCAGTTGATTGTCTGGAAATTGATAACTCGCACATACCGCGGGAGTTTGGAGAAAACGTTGCGGTTGTCCCTGCAGTTTGCTGCAACCTGGGTACCCAATCGCAACCCTTCCATTCCTGATCGGTACTAACATCGGAAAGGTACAGCAGAGCCTCGGCGTCGCTAGTCTTATGAGGATGCTGACCTTGAGACTGATTGTGTGATGTTTGATGTTTTCCCAGATCACTCCAGGAGTACTTGTTTTGCTTGACTGTCAAAGTGGTTAGACGCCCTGCGTCAGATAGTCTTACGGGATTCTACTACGCCGACTTGGACTCAGTCAAGGTACTTCAGGCATCCACGCCTAGGTATATGCGGGTGAACTCTTTCCACCCAATCTGCTGATTTTGATACTTGGGTTACAATTCATCGTTTCCACCTGTTCAAATGGTTTCTGTGACCGAGCCTTTTGGCTTTCATCTTTTTGTATCTTGGCATGTGGTACGACTGCACTGACACTGGAGTTCAGTTCGACCGTACTTTGAGTGCATTGGATCCGATGGTCTCCGGGGAAACCGCGAGACATCGGATCTTATTTGATTTTTACGTCGGCTCCTACCCAGAGATATGGAAGATCTCCTGGTGTGTTGGAGGCAGAACGCTCTATTGGAGAAATTTTTTTTTGGATTTTTGAAAAGATACCCACTATGGGGAGTGACACTCCGTGGGGTTTTTATTTGCAAATAGGAATATTTTTTGTCTTTTGAAATGGAAATCTGGTCTGCACGTGCCTCCACTAGGGATGCCTGTGGGGTCTTTGGCTAACCGACTCTATTTTGAAAGCAGGTAAACATGATGATTGATGCGATGGATGCTGATGCATGGAGATGTATGATGAATCCATGGCTTTGGCTCATTCTCTTTCAGTTTGATGATTTTGCTTTTGTTGGTGATGCAGAGAATTTTGAGCTTATTGCTTGCAGGGTTGTGCTCCCTGGGGATTTTCTTTTTAATGCGGATGTTTGGTCAGCGGGTTGGTCAAGATCCCGACCCGTGGTCGATCAGGTCCATCGTCCCAAGATGTTATTTCTTTGCTAATGAGAATGTACGAGGATATTATCTGACCTCAAGATGTTCTTCTGGGCATAAATGCTATTGAGACGGTGCTTAGTCGCCAGTTTTGGTCAAGATTCCAATTTGCGGGCGATTGGATCCGTCATCCCAAATTGTGAAGTAAGTGGAGTTCAAGACTCCTGAAGTGTAGTGCTGGGGGCTAGTGACAATTTTTTGTGATTTTTGTAAATATGTAGTCCGAATCTTTACCTGAGTGGTCTAGATAGAGATCGGTTATTGAAAACAAAGGAAATATTTTTTCTGATTTTTGCAAATATTTGATTTGAAAGCAAGGGAAATATTTTTGTGATTTTTGAAGAGGTGATTTTGCAATTTTTTGTATTTTGTGATTTTTCTGAAATGCAGGAAAAAGTATGGAATTTTCATCCACTTCCAGCTTTTACTGCTGGTAAGGCACCCGATCCATTTTACGTCAGCGAGCAAGACGAGTCTCACATAGTTAAGTGCCGTAGTTTTACATCTTCGGATGAGGAGATTGTTGAGGGTTTTCAGTCAACACACCCACAAGGTTGCCTGTTCCTCATGTGCAATGCACATAGACCACGTATCGTCCGACGGACTCCTTCGGCCACAAAATGAGCCACATCCTCACATTTCCCTTAGTCAATCCAGTTTGGGGCCTTACGTTGCTCACAATTCCGTGAGGGTGCGCTCCACCTCCCAACAGCCTTAATCCCCTTAATGAGTTTTGGGAATAGGGAACATCCGTCAGGTTCAACAGCGACTTCCAAATCAAGGTTGTCTATCACGGTGCGTTCAACACGAACAGGGTTGTGGAGCTCTGCCCGCCACAGCCCTTACCTGTTTAAGAGATTCCAGACACCCGTACGATCAAGTGTCAGCCATGCCTGGAATAGGTTAGGAAAGAAAGCCCCCGAGAATTTAATCCTAGTTTAGTTTTAGATCTTCGGACTGCTAGAGATAAATTTATGCAGTTGAAATTGATGGTGAAATTTTTATTTTTATTTATTTTTTTTTTTGAAAAGGTTCCAGAGTTCAAATCAAGTGTTTGAGATTGATACTGGTTTTTATGGAAAACTCAAAAAGTCTTTTTGGTATTTTGGAAATGATCCAGGTCATCAGATCCTGGCCTGGACGGCTCGGATCGATGCCGGTTTTTTGTTGAAAGCAGGAAAAGGTCCCCCGAGAAATTAATCCCAGTGTAGTTTAAGGTCTTCGGACCGAAAACTGTACAAAACAGGAAAAACATATTTTTTTTTATTTTTTTTGAAAAATGTCTGGTGTCAGTGGATCTTGATTCAATCTAGACTGATGCCGGTTTTTATTGAAAGTCCCTTGGGATCTTGATCCGATGTAGTTTAAGGTCTTAGGACCCAAAAACTGTACAAGCTGAACATATATATTTTTTTAATTTTTGGAAAACATCCGGTGTCAGCGGATCTTGATTCGAATGATCCAGACTGCTACCGGTTTTTTTTTTAAAAAGTCCCTCGGGATCTTAATCCCGACGTAGTTTAAGGTCTTCGGACCAAAAACTGTACAAAACAGGAAAAACCTATTTTTTGTTCTTTTTTGGAAAATGTCCGGTGTCAGCGGATCTTGATTCGATCCAGACTGATGCCAGTTTTTATTGAAAATCTCTCGGGATATTGATCCCGACGTAGTTTAAGGTCTTCGGACCAAGAACTGTACAAACTGAATATACACTCTTTTTGGTGACTTTTCGAAATGATCCAGGTCATCAGATCTTGGCCTGAACGGCTGGGATCGATGCTGGTTTTTATTAAAATCCCTCGGGATATTGATCCCGATGTAGTTTAAGGTCTTCAGACCCAGAATATGTACATGTAAACAGTAATCAAGGGCGGAGATTCTTGGGATTCTTCTTGGAATGGTTTGGATCATCTGGTCATGCCTTTGGATGGTTGAGATCATTGTTTGACCAAGTCAAATTTTTCTTTCTTTTCCTTGAAAATTCTATGGAGCTTTTCCACATCATCAACCCAATTTCTCACCCATTTCTCACAAGATGAGATTTTGGTGAGATTTCTTACTTTTTCTCACCATTTTCTTCCATCACTTCATTCTTACAAGGAGGTACAAGATTCACTTGCAACCACCCTTCCCAAGGAGGAGTTCTTCCCAAGGTGAGAGGAGGAGAGGTCGTTTCAACTAGGTAGGGGGTAGGACGGCCCCCTGGGCGCCGCCCGGACCACCCCTGCCCACTGGTTTTTTCGGTGGGCTGGGTAAAAGGGTGCCCTCCCCTTTTCTATATAACATGGGGCACCCTTGCCCCCTTCAACGTGCAATTTCTCTCTTCTCTCTCTCATACTCACTCTTTCTTCAAGTTTTCTTTCTCTTTTGGTGGTTCTTTACTTCTCTTCAAGTGGTGGTCCTTAGAGAAATTTTGGGACAGCAAGGTGGTCCCCCTTTGGTGAGTGGTAAAGGTATGGACCACTCCCCTTTCTCTTTCTTGTCCTTTTCCTTCTTCATTATCTCTTCTCATGGTTCTTTTCTTTTTCCATGTAGTTATTCCAAAAGGAGTGAAGGTGGGCCCAAGTGTTCTTGACCTTTTTCTAGATCTCCACTCTATTTCAAAGGTGGTGCATGGAGAAAGACATTGCAAGCTTTCCATTTCATTTTTCCTTTTCTTCTTTTCACACTCCCTTCATGTGTATGTAAAGGGTGATTTTACCATGTCATCAAGTGTGCATGGCAAAATACTCTATCTTTTCCATAGGAGTTGGGCCTCTCTTCATATGTATCAAATGGGCTCAAAGTGAAGTCATGGCCCTTGGTGTATTTGATGGGCCCAATGCTTCATTTTGGACTCCCTCATGCTTTCTTGCCCTTGTCATTTTTCCTTAAAGCTCTTCCTTTCTTTTCCATCCTATTTTCAAGATTTGGGCCCATGGGCATGGTAGGGCCCATCTCAAGTTTTGGGCTCATGGGGCTCACTTTGGGTGACCCCATCTTTCTTCACATATGTATGGACCAAAGTGACTAGCCCATTCTTCACTTGGATCTCAAGTGGGCTAGATTTCTTAGTTGGGCCTTTATGGCCAAGTAGCCCAAGTCTTCCACCATCTCTTGATTATGATGTACATCCTTGTACAAAGTGTGGTGGGTTCCTTGGAGTTTTTCCATGTGGATGGGCTTTTGGGTCTTCATTGGAGCTTGGATTTCTTTGGACCATGTGTGCACCACCACACTTTGTTCATGTAGGCTTTTTTCTTTCATGCTTTTTCTTTTGAAGGATGGAGGACTTGAGTTACTTGCTCATCTACAAGTCCCATGAGTGAGTTGTTCCAACAATCTCACTAAGTTCAAATGGTTTTTCCTTGTGGTAGGAATGTGGTTCTCAAGAGTTTCCCTTTAATGTTATCAATCTCAAATGGATGATCCTCCTTCAAGTGAGCTATCCATGCAACCATAGCTCCTTGAACTTTTCTTTGGGGGCTTGGTGGGTCATCCACCATCATTCTCAAATATGAGCAATTTTTTTTTCAATTTGTGAGAAAGAATGATACCCATAAGTTGCCCATTTTTGTCCCATGCTTTGGGACATTTTGGATTTTGTTCTTCAAGTGGGCTATGTGTACCATTCTTATCCATTTTCATGATGGTCCTCTTGTGCTCAAATGTTCTCCCCTTCTTGTAAAGAAATTGGTGCACATAAGTTGCCCAAGCTTGCCCTTTCATGGGCATTTTCAAATTGGTTCTTCATGTGGGCTATGTGCATCAACTTTTTTACCATTAGCTCTTTGATTCATATGTTTGTGGGTAGACCGCCATGTTGTACTCTCATGGTCAACACTTTCATCAAGATGGTGCACATAGGGTTGCCCATGGTTAACCCATGAATGGGTCCTCATGTTTTTCAAGTGGGCTATGTGCTCCCTCCAATCCATTGAGGTGAGGCATTTGGGTTGCTCTTGGGGGCCCACCTCCTTTCTATTCCCCACTTGTCCATGTACATATGTAAAAAGATGGAAGTATCTTAAGTGAGAATCATGGCCTTGGCATAAAAAGGTGGATCAACCTTGGCCACATATGGACTTTGAAGAGAGATTTCTCATGTGAAGTAGGATTTTTATCCTTTGTTGATCTCATGGCACTTGAGTGCATTTGTTGTCCAAAATGTGTCCTTGGATGATGGACTTTTCTTGCCTAAGGCATGCCATGCAACCTTCTTTAAGGTGGGCCTTACTTTTTCCAATGGGCCCAACACATATCCTAGGTGACACATGGAGTTTGGACTTTAGATCTTGTATTTGAATGTGAGTCCAATCCCATGGGTTTCCTGGATGGTAATTTGGATTTTAACGGGTAAACGATAGGGACTTATGATAAGTACCTAATATTGTATAATTAACCCTGGTTGTTAAGGGCATTATCATTGTTTTTCCGGTTAATTATCCCTCATTAGGCGATTTTTCAATGTTCAGGTGATCAGGAGAGGTTGGGCAAGAATTGGGCCAATCTGGACGTTTTAAAGCCTAAAAGTGATCAATGTCAAGTGGGTGGTAATCCTGACGAAAATCAAGCCAGAAAGATCAAAGTTTGCGGGACCATTTTCTATGGTGGATGGCTAAAAAAGAGTACTACATAGCGGCCACTCGTTTGGATCCAAGTTGTCCATGTTTTGATGGTCGTGATTGAGTGCCCACGTACACATCTGAAACACGTGGTGGGACATCCACATATGGGACCAACCATGCCAAGAGAAAAAGGTGGATGACCACTATTCAAACGTGTGCAGCCAAGGACACATCCACCGTCCACTTCATCTTCACCAAGTCCAGCAAGTGGGCCACCAATAGCTAGCAACCGTCCATCCATTAGACGTGTGTAGCCAAAGTCCAGCCAAGCTTCATCACCATCCAGCCATTGTCCAATCAACAGTTGAGATCAGCCAACATGTTCAGATGGAGATCAATCTCCACCGTTCACCACTTCACCAGCTAGTAAGGAGTAGTGTTCGCTTCCCCAAGTGTAGGGCTGCGATGTAGTAATAATCTCGGTAAGACCGAGGTCGATCCACAGGGACTTATGTAGGATGTCACAAACTCATCCACAAGTTTCTATTGAAGCTAACAATCAAAGTTTGAATAGAATGTGTGTGATTAACAGTTTAAGCTAAATTGAATGTAAACAATTATAAGAAGGCACTAGGGGTTCGAGGATTCACTTGTAGCAATCCTCGATGTTCAATCCGCTGTGGTTTCCCATTCTCTCAACTAGAATCACCAGTCAGGTCTATCTAGTCGGATGATAGAACTGTTAAACCAGAAGTCTGTAACATGTAAGTTCTGTGCATAAAGTTCACTCAACTCTAGGCTGATCTGAGCATGCTCATTGCATAGGTCATTCACCTTTTCTATAGGTCCAATTCCCAATCATAACCATCCTCAAGTCTTCTCACAAGACAAGGCTAGATCATGATTTGAACTGGATTCAAATTATATGCACAGTCCATACATATTTCAGATAATCAACCAAAACTAGAACTTTGGCATGAAGTCCCTTTATGAAGAGCTTGGTACTAGAGCGCACTCCAATTCCTCGGATCATACAGGTCTAGACCGTTGCAAACAAATTAAGAAGATAAGTAATTCATCCAAACATCCATGAGTCATCACAAGACTAAGAGAAATTACTTAAAAACTTGTATAAAATTCAAACCTTAGTTCATAATCATAAATTCCAAAGTGAAAACCACTTAACTACGAATTAAAACATCTTGGATACACTACAAGCTTCACCTCTTAGCCCTAGCTAAGAGGTTTAGCTGCTCATGATCCAAGGAAACATGAAACAACTCTTAAAAAAAACATGAAAACAGCAAAGCAAACCAAAAGGAGTTGTGAAACTCCAATCTTCACTTCCACAGCCTCCAACCTCGCTTGAACCCTTCTAGGATGCCCTAGGAACGATCCCTAGGTGTCCTTTTATAGACTGGAAGCTCCACAACTTCGGAAGAATCGAGAACTTGCGTAACACTTACGCAGCGCAGAGAAAATCGGACTGAATGTGGAAGTTTCTAAGTCCACACGCACAGCCGACCGGTCATGACCGGTCGGCCTCAATGGACAGCCATTCCAGCAAGCATGGCCGACCGGTCATGACCGGTCGGGCTTGTCCAACCTTGGTCCAGCAACCATGTCCGACCGGTCAAGACCGGTCGGACGTCTTCAGCGCAGCTCCAGCAGGTATGGCCGACCGGTCAAGACCGGTCGGCCTAGTTTAGTATGGTTCCAGTGCACCTGGCTAACCGGTCCAGACCGGTCAGGCTCTCTTGGCCGACCGGTCACGACCGGTCAGCCCTCTTTCTTCTTGTATTTTTCCTTTCTTTCTTCCTTCTGCTTTCTTTTCTTCTTTAGTTCTTTCTTTCTTTATTAGAATAGTTCCAAATGAGCTCATTATATCTTCAATTGAGTAGAGTCCACCCTCAATCCTGTAGTCACACAACATGCATTGAATTAGCTTCCAAACCATACAAACCTTGCACAATGAGTGATGAATTGGGGTTAGAATATGCATAATTAAGAGCTCAACACACCCCCCAACCAGCATTTTGCTAGTCCCGAGCAAAACATGCGTGAAGCTAATCTCATTCTTCGAAACTCAACTCTCTTTCAGAAACCATCCTTTTATACATTCCAAGGTTCATAAGCGTAAGATTCAGAAACATTAGGCAACAGAGGTTGAAACCGTAAACTCTCAAAACATAATACGCATTCATATGAAATTCCCGCTGATTGGTTGATAAATAGAAAGATTTGAACAAATTTAACCTAGTGTGGGTAGTGAAAATTCATCTCACGAGTTTCTAGGATTATCTTCTTCATAGATCAAGTAGACTATAGAACTCAAGGTCCATAGAGCCACATCAAGCCAATGACAGGGATTTGCCTTACCGTCCTTCCGACGACTTTCACACTACGTCCCATTTCCGGCTTTGGTTACGGGTAGACCATCCCCCGGTTGGTAGTAGGTAGCCCTAATCGGAATTCTCCACCGTTTTTCCACATTCCCAATTTCATCCTTCCTTTTCCTTTTTCTTTTTAAATTAGATAGGATTTTTAGAAATCCATATCTTTCATTATTTTCCCATGGACAAGGATGGACAAAGTACCCCGGCCTGATTTCTCAATACCTTAATTCAAAGTCTAACTCATCCCTAAATCTCATAATCCCTTCAACTCATGAAAATCGTGTAATGTGAACTAGGTGTAAAAGTGTTCAGATTTTCTATCAATCACAAAAATAGGGGAGTTCTCATATAAAACCATTATGCAATGAGAGATTCCAGACATCCAGCCTTATACACTTCATATCTCCTCCTCTTATGCTCATATCAACTCGAATGCATAGAACCAATGTTTTCCAAAAGAGTTTCGAATTTTTGAAAAAAAATCGAAAAATTTCCACATAATTGCTTGAGATGTTGCAAAATGCTGATTCATCCAAGCGGTCCTACACCCCCCAACCAAATCGTGCATTGTCCTCAATGTAAAAGATGCGCAATGAGCAAAACATGAGAGCAATTTGAAAATAAAAGGGAGTGAGGAATGATATTACCTGAGAGAGTGAACATTGGAAATCTTCCTCCTTCTAACAAACCTATGAAAACGAAAACAAAAGCAGCAAAGTCCTAATCCTAACTACTCTATACCTCCATCAGACTAGGAGATCAATCATCCTGATACACAGGATCATTCAGGGGTAAGGACATACCTTCTGAAGGAAAATTCTCAAAGAACGGCTTTAATCGCTGCCCATTTGCTTTGAAAATGTTGCCGTTCCTCGGATTCAACAGCTCGACAGTCCCATACGGATAGACAGTTTGCACAATGTAGGGACCGGTCCATCGAGATTTTAGTTTTCCCGGAAATAGATGTAAGCGAGAATTATACATAAGGACTTTTTGGTTGATTGTGAATGTCTTGCGAAGAATATTCTTATCATGGAATATCTTTGTCTTGTCCTTGTAAATTCTCGCATTCTCATAAGCGTCATTCCGGATTTCTGCAAGTTCATTCAATTGTAGTTTGCGTAACGAGCTTGCCTTGTCAGAATTGAAATTCATCTTCTTAATAGCCCAATATGCCTTATGTTCCAATTCCACAGGTAGGTGACAAGCCTTCCCATAGACAAGTCTATAGGGAGACATTCCAATAGGGGTTTTAAAGGCAGTACGGTAAGCCCAAAGCGCATCGGTAAGTCGAAGTGACCAATCCTTGCGATCGGGATTCACCGTTTTCTCCAAAATGTGTTTAATCTCCCTATTGGATATCTCAGCTTGTCCACTAGTTTGTGGGTGATAGGGAGTGCTCACTTTGTGTGTAACGCCATATTTCTTCATTAAGGCTGCAAAAGGGCGATTGCAAAAGTGAGACCCTCCATCACTTATGATGACTCGAGGTGTTCCAAACCGGGAAAGAATATTTTCTTTTAAAAATCGAATGACCGTTTTATGGTCATTATTCCGGCAAGGAATGGCCTCGACCCATTTGGAGACATAATCAACAGCAAGTAAGATGTATAAATTTCCAAAAGAAGATGGGAATGGGCCCATGAAATCGATGCCCCAACAATCAAAAATTTCGATAATTAAAATGGGATTAAGTGGCATCATATTTCTACGGGAGATTCCTCCTAGTTTCTGACAAGGTTCACATGCTTTGCAAAACTCATGTGTGTCTTTGAACATGGTGGGCCAATAAAACCCACATTGCAGAATTTTCGCTGTGGTCTTTTTGGCTGAAAAATGGCCACCACATGCTTGAGAATGACAGAAGGAGATGATACTTTGTTGCTCATTATCTGGGACACATCTCCTTATGATTTGGTCGGGACAATACTTGAACAAGTATGGGTCGTCCCATAGAAATTTCCGTACCTCTGAGAAGAATCTATCCTTATCTTGCTTTTTCCAATATGTAGGAATTGTACCTGTAGCAAGATAATTAGCAATGTCCGCATACCATGGCAATTGGGAAACAGCAAAAAGTTGTTCATCAGGAAACATGTCATTGATTGCAGTCGTTTCAGGGGAATCAGTGAGGACAAGTCGAGAGAGGTGGTCAGCTACTACATTCTCTACTCCTTTCTTATCACGTATTTCTAAGTCGAATTCTTGGAGTAGGAGGATCCATCTTAATAACCGTGGTTTAGCATCCTTCTTAGAGAGAAGATACTTAAGCGCAGCATGGTCGGTGAATACGATGATCTTGGATCCAATCAAGTAGGATCTAAACTTTTCCAAGGCAAAAACTACTGCTAAAAGTTCCTTTTCAGTAGTGGTGTAGTTTGCCTGGGCTGAGTTTAGGGTTCTACTTGCATAGTAGATAACACATGGCTTTTTATCTTTTCTTTGGCCTAACACGGCCCCAATAGCATAGTCGCTAGCATCGCACATAATCTCAAAAGGAAGGCTCCAATCAGGTGGTTGCATTATTGGGGCGCATGTCAACATGCCTTTAAGGGTGGTAAAGGCCTTTTGACATTCTTCACTCCACTCAAATGAATTTTCCTTTTGAAGTAGGTTGCATAAAGGACGAGAGAGTGAACTGAAATCCTTTATGAACCGTCTATAAAATCCTGCGTGTCCTAAAAAGGACCGTATATCTCGTATGCTTTTGGGTGGTGGGAGGTTAGAGATAAGATCAATTTTCGCCTTGTCCACCTCAATTCCATTTTGTGAAACGATGTGACCAAGTACAATTCCCTTTTGAACCATGAAGTGACACTTTTCCCAATTGAGTACAAGGTTCTTTTCTTCACATCTTTTTAGCACAGATTTCAAGTGTTTGAGGCACTCATCAAAGTTACAACCAAATACAGAAAAATCATCCATGAAGACTTCAAGAATGGTCCCCACCATGTCAGAAAAGATGCTCATCATGCAACGCTGAAAGGTGGCAGGGGCATTACATAGTCCAAACGGCATTCGTCGATAGGCGAAAGTACCAAATGGACATGTGAATGTAGTCTTTTCTTGATCTTCACGGGCAATTTCTATTTGGTTGTACCCTGAATAGCCATCAAGAAAGCAAAAGTGGGAATGACCCGCCAACCGTTCTAAAATCTGATCAACAAACAGTAGGGGGAAGTGGTCTTTCCTCGTGACAGTGTTTAGCTTCCTGTAGTCAATGCACATTCTCCAACCGGTAGTGACTCTAGTTGGTACGAGTTCATTATTGGCATTGGCTATGATGGTTATTCCGGATTTCTTTAGCACCACTTGAGTTGGGCTCACCCATTGGCTATCAGATATTGGGTAAATGATACCTACATCCAATAGTTTCACCACTTCGGCCTTAACCACATCCTTCATATTTGGATTTAGTCGTCTTTGTGGTTGCCGGGATGTCTTTGCATTTTCCTCAAGATGTATGCGGTGAGTGCAAATCAGTGGGTCTATGCCTTTGAGATCCGCAATTGTCCATCCGATGGCACTCTTGTGCTCTAATAGAGTGGCTATTAGCCTACTCTCTTGTTCCTCATCCAAGTGGGAAGAAATCACCACTGGATATGTCTCATCTCGACCTAAATAGACATATTTTAGCTCACTTGGCAATGGTTTTAGGTCGAGTTTTGGTGCCTTAATGTTGGATGGGAGGGCCTTGTTCTCATTTATAGGCAAAGGTTCAATTGGGGCCCTCCATCTTTTATTTTCACGCACCAGCATCATATCTAGAATGGCATCCATCTCTTGTGTTGTATTATCATTCATATCATGGAGATGGGCCACACATGCCTCTAAAGGGTCGGAAAATAGTGACAAGGGGATTGTATCTTCCACGAATGATTCGATCATGTTTAGTTCGTGGATATCATCATCAACTTCCCGCGGTTGTTTGCATAACTCAAATATATTAAGCTCAAGAGTCATATTTCCAAAGGACATTTGTACCAGTCCGTTTCTACAATTGATAATGGCGTTTGAGGTAGCTAGAAACGGCCTTCCAAGTATGACAGGAATTTGAGTACCGGTGCCTATCACGGGATGTGTGTCCAAGACAATAAAATCTACTGGATAGTAGAATTTATCAACTTGAACTAGAACATCCTCTACCATTCCTCTCGGTATCCGGATGGATCTATCAGCAAGTTGGAGTGTGGTTTTGGTGGGTTTCAATTCACCTAACCCAAGTTGTTCGTAGACCGAGTATGGAATGAGATTCACACTTGCCCCCAAGTCGAGTAGGGCTTGTTTAATCTGGTAGTCTCCTATGATGCATGATATGGTTGGACTACCCGGATCTTTGTATTTTTGGGGCACCTCTTGTTTGATGATGGCACTCAAATTCTCAGCCAAAAGCACTTTGTTGTGAACATTATGTTTCCTTTTGATTGTACACAATTCCTTTAAAAATTTGGCATAAGATGGTATTTGTTTTATTGCATCCAACAGCGGAATGTTGATCTTCACCTGCTTGAAAACTTCCAGAATCTCCAGATTTTTATCTAAAGGTTTAGGTGAAATCAACCTTTGTGGAAATGGGGCAACCGGCTTGTATTGTCTTTCCGATTCTTTCTCTTGTGGAATATTGTTTGGGCTATCATCCTCTTTGGGAATTTCCGGATCCTTAGGCTTGGGGGCCTTCACCGGATTGGATTTATCAATTTCTTTCCCACTTCTCAAAGTGGTGATAGCTTGGACATGTTCCGTATGGTGGGAGGATGAGCTTGCATCTTGTATCTCATATTGGGTCCTTGGATTAGGAAGAGGTTGGGCAGGGAGTGTGCCCTTCTCTCTAACACTAAGGTGAGCTTCAACTCTAGCCAAAGATGTTTTCAATTCATTGATGGCTTGGTTTGAGTTTTGATTGAATTTCAATTGCTCTTGCATGAACCCATCTATTTTTAGAGAGTTTGTCTTGTTTTGCTCATTCTGGACTGATACAAATGCACCCAACATCTCTTCTAGTGATACTTTTGGAGTGTTGTTTGCATTTGCATTGGGCCCATTCTTCCAACTGAAGTTGGGATGGTTCTTCCAATTAGGATTATACGTGTTTGAGTTTGGAGCACCATATTGCTGCTGATAACTGTTTATGGCATTTGTTTGTTCCTGTAAAATGCCTTGGACTGCTGAAATTGTGGGACAATCGGGTGTAGCATGTTGATTTCCAGCACAAATTCCACAAACAGTTTCAACCTCAGTGGAGTTGATTGTTTCCCCTTTTCTTAATTCCATGGCTTCGACCTTTCTTGTAAGGCTAGCCAACCGTGCACTTATGCTATCTTCTTCTGATAGGACATACATTCCTCCCTTTTCCTTTTGTTGGCCAATCTTGGAATTTGTTGGTTTAGGTGTGTCCCAAGATTGTGCACTTTCAGCCAATTCTTCCAGATAATCCCATGCTTCATCAGCTTCCTTATTCATGAACTCCCCATTACACATCATCTCTATAAATTGGCGCATGGATGGAATCAGTCCTTCATAGAAAAAACTTATAATCCGCCAATTTTCATAGCCATGATGTGGGCATGCATTTAATAGGTCCTTGAATCTCTCCCAACATTGGGAAAAGGTTTCATCCTCCTTTTGGGCAAAGTTCATGATAAGGCGCTTAAGCATGTTCGTTTTGTGAGTAGGGAAGAATTTTTTTATAAATTCTCTGTGCATATCGTTCCATGACCCGATTGATCTTGGCCTTAATGCATACAGCCAACCCTTGGCTTTATCCTTAAGAGTGAAAGGGAAGAATTTAAGTCTTACTACATCTTCAGTCACATTTGCAAAGTGCATGGTGGTGATTACCTCATCAAACTCCCTAAAGTGTTGATAGGCACTTTCACTGTCTAAACCATGGAATTTAGGGAGAAGATTGATCACTCCCGGTTTCAAATCCACATTCCCTGCATTTGGTGGAAATACTATGCATGAGGGAGTGCTTGTTCTTGCAGGTTGCAAGAAATCACGTAAAGTCCTAGGTCGGGGAACATTCTCAACCACATTCTCCCCTGTTTCGGTTTGATTTTGAACCGGGTTAGGTTGATTTGTAGCCATACTTTCAGATAAAATTGGAGAATTTAGATGTCTCCTAGCACGTGGCTCTCTATCAATCCCTTCTACTATCCCCCCTTCACTTATGAGTCGGTTATTGGAATCCCGAGCCCAATGTGGCATGCAAAATCAAAAATAAGAAACAAAAGAAAGTAAAAAGAATTCTTCCTTCTTTTTTCTTTACTCTTCTCTAGGACCGAAGCACAAGGTGTCTTGCAATGGCTAGGCCAAAAACAAAGATAGAGACCGATTTCTCCTGGTCAATAGGGGTTCAGAGAACACCCCACCCACTCTTTGAATCTTTTGAGAAAAGGCACAGAAAAAGGAGAAAGAGGAGTAGAGATGAGAAAAGAAATCCCTGAGCACAAGGTGATCCAAGACGGCAGAGCCGACCAATAGGAATCCAGGTGGCAAAAAGGCCGACCTTTCAGAGATCCAAAAGGAGTCTCCACCCACTCTACAAGAGATGAATAAAATAAGAATGACTATGAGAAGGAGAAGAGTAAGGTTTTAGAAGGATAGAACCTGATTCGCACTTGAAATCCTTGAATCTTCTCCAGCTTCCTAGAAATCCTTGAAAAAAATCAAATAAACAAACTAAGTTAGTTCTAATAATCTAAAAGAGTCCTAAATAGATACTAATTTCAGAAATTTGTGAAAACCGTCAAGGTCCCCGGCAACGGCGCCAAAAACTTGTTCGCTTCCCCAAGTGTAGGGCTGCGATGTAGTAATAATCTCGGTAAGACCGAGGTCGATCCACAGGGACTTATGTAGGATGTCACAAACTCATCCACAAGTTTCTATTGAAGCTAACAATCAAAGTTTGAATAGAATGTGTGTGATTAACAGTTTAAGCTAAATTGAATGTAAACAATTATAAGAAGGCACTAGGGGTTTGAGGATTCACTTGTAGCAATCCTCGATGTTCAATCCGCTGTGGTTTCCCATTCTCTCAACTAGAATCACCAGTCAGGTCTATCTAGTCGGATGATAGAACTGTTAAACCAGAAGTCTGTAACATGTAAGTTCTGTGCATAAAGTTCACTCAACTCTAGGCTGATCTGAGCATGCTCATTGCATAGGTCATTCACCTTTTCTATAGGTCCAATTCCCAATCATAACCATCCTCAAGTCTTCTCACAAGACAAGGCTAGATCATGATTTGAACTGGATTCAAATTATATGCACAGTCCATACATATTTCAGATAATCAACCAAAACTAGAACTTTGGCATGAAGTCCCTTTATGAAGAGCTTGGTACTAGAGCGCACTCCAATTCCTCGGATCATACAGGTCTAGACCGTTGCAAACAAATTAAGAAGATAAGTAATTCATCCAAACATCCATGAGTCATCACAAGACTAAGAGAAATTACTTAAAAACTTGTATAAAATTCAAACCTTAGTTCATAATCATAAATTCCAAAGTGAAAACCACTTAACTACGAATTAAAACATCTTGGATACACTACAAGCTTCACCTCTTAGCCCTAGCTAAGAGGTTTAGCTGCTCATGATCCAAGGAAACATGAAACAACTCTTAAAAAAAACATGAAAACAGCAAAGCAAACCAAAAGGAGTTGTGAAACTCCAATCTTCACTTCCACAGCCTCCAACCTCGCTTGAACCCTTCTAGGATGCCCTAGGAACGATCCCTAGGTGTCCTTTTATAGACTGGAAGCTCCACAACTTCGGAAGAATCGAGAACTTGCGTAACACTTACGCAGCGCAGAGAAAATCGGACTGAATGTGGAAGTTTCTAAGTCCACACGCACAGCCGACCGGTCATGACCGGTCGGCCTCAATGGACAGCCATTCCAGCAAGCATGGCCGACCGGTCATGACCGGTCGGGCTTGTCCAACCTTGGTCCAGCAACCATGTCCGACCGGTCAAGACCGGTCGGACGTCTTCAGCGCAGCTCCAGCAGGTATGGCCGACCGGTCAAGACCGGTCGGCCTAGTTTAGTATGGTTCCAGTGCACCTGGCTAACCGGTCCAGACCGGTCAGGCTCTCTTGGCCGACCGGTCACGACCGGTCAGCCCTCTTTCTTCTTGTATTTTTCCTTTCTTTCTTCCTTCTGCTTTCTTTTCTTCTTTAGTTCTTTCTTTCTTTATTAGAATAGTTCCAAATGAGCTCATTATATCTTCAATTGAGTAGAGTCCACCCTCAATCCTGTAGTCACACAACATGCATTGAATTAGCTTCCAAACCATACAAACCTTGCACAATGAGTGATGAATTGGGGTTAGAATATGCATAATTAAGAGCTCAACAAGTAGCTGATGTGCAGCCAAGGGTTGTCCATCACACGTGTGAGGATGTCCCACAGATGCCACACGTGCAGCAGTCCAAAGCTCCAGATGGTTGGGTGCCTAAGATCAACAGCTTTGATGGACCCCACCTTCAATCCTCATCCATTGTCCAAAGACACTGGACTGTTTCGTGCCAGATCAACAAGGTGGACCCTATAGCTGATCTCCAAGCTCAGCCGTCCAGCAATCCAAGCTACTCCAGCCATTGGATCGTCTCAATTCAGTGGACCCCACAGTTCACACGTGCCAGATCAACAAGGTGGACCACACGCAGCAAACTTCACTCCAACAGCAGCATCCAGATCCAAACACCATCGTCCAAGCTGCTGATCATCATAGCACCTGCTGGACACCTCCATGGCCATCCACGTCTGTCCATCACAACCGTCCACCAGCCAGCAAGTGGCCACCGTCCACATCCAACCATCAATGGCCAGCAGTCCAGCAAGTGGACCGTCCAACAATCTCCAGCAGCGTCCAGCAAAGTTGGGCCCACACGTGCTCACCATCCAACCCATCTTCCAAGCCCACAGCTCACACGTGCATCAAGCAAGCACGTCCAGTAGATCTCAGCCGTCCACTGCAGTCCACCTGTTGTGCATCATCATCAAGATCGTCCATCCATTCCACCATCACATCTACCAGCCTCATCATCATCCAACGGACAGCCCTGCACGAGCACAACATCAGAGGACCAGCTGCTGGACGTCCCTCACCATCAGCTCCACCTGCTGGACACCTTCAACGTCCAGCAGTGGACGTCCGTCCAGCTGATTTGCAAAGCTCAGCCGTCCATCACAGCAGCCAAAATCTCCAGCCGTCCAACCATCTGCAGCATCTGCAGCACCGTTCATCCAGCAAACCTATGTCCTTCATCTCCAACCGTCTATCATCTTCACCAACAGCCAAGCATGGAGAGCCTCCTCACGTTTGAGGAAGAGTAGCCACTGGCAGCTCTTCAAATCGTCTCCAGCCTGCAGACATCTGTTGGACTTCTTCCTCCAGCACGTGATCATCAAGGGAGTTTCAAACTCTCATTCCAGCCGTTCATCAAGGTGGACCACAATCCAACAAGCAGCAAGACATCACATGGAGAACATGATCTTCATTATGTGCCTTCCACATCACACATGCAGTTGTGGACCCCACCTTAAATGGATGGTTCAGATTGTCCAAATTCTCCATGTGGACCCAGTCAACTCCAACTCATGTGGACCCAGTTAACTCACCTTCCATCCTTGGGCCAAGCAAATGCTCTCTCCATCCAATTCCATCCATGAGCTCCAAACCAAAAAGAAAAGTTTGCTTTGGGCATTCCAAGCCTAACTCCTAACCCAAACCTAAAAAGCAAAACTATTGGCTTGGAAGTGCCACCTCATCATCCAAGCCTAACTCCAAGCCCAAACCTAAAAGAGAAGTTTGCTTTGGGCACTCCAAGCCTAACTCCATTCCCAAACCTAAAGAAACTTGTGGTGTGCCACCTAGGCTTGGGAGCTTCTCATGAGGCTATAAAAGAAGCTCCTCTCCCTCTCATTCTCATCATCCCATCCAAGAGTTCTCTCTTCTTTAGTCTTCTCTTCTTTCTTTTGTAGTATAGAGTAGTGTAGTTTTTCCTTTGTAGAGAATTTAGTCTTCCATTGTAGCATGGTTGGCTAAACCTCTAGCTAAGGCTAGGGGTGAAGCCTTTGAAGAAAATTGCAAGCTTTGGTTCTTTTTGGTTCAACATTGGTGTGTGAATGTTGGAGTTTTCTTTGGTTGATTGGTTTGGTTATCCACCTCGGCGGACGCTATTGTTGTGCAAGCCCCTTGATCCATCGTCGACTCTGGGCACGTTGGATGCTTGGGATCCCTTGCACACCAATTAGCTAGTTCATGATCGATAAAGTCCCTTGATCCATCGTCGACTCCGGGCACGTTGGATGCTTTGGATTCCCTACGGTCATCGAGCTAGTGCAGGTAAAGTCATCGATCTGTAAAATCCCTTGATCCATTGTAGACTCCGGGCACATTGGATGCTTTGGATTCCCTGCGATCGATAGACGAGATCTTAACGGTTGGATCGGTCAATCAAAGCCTCCTATCTTGTAAGTATGCATTTGATCGTATGAATTGTGATCTTATCGGTTGACTTGTTGGCAAAGTTGTTGATCTGTACAATTCCTTGATCCATTGTCGACTCCGGGCACAGTGGATGCTTGGAATTTCCTACGATCAACTAACAGGTGCTTCATGGTCAAATCAACCGGTTCAGATCACCATCTTTTATGAAATATGTAATGGTTTAATTGTTTCATCTTCCGATTGGAATGAATCTTTATTCAACTCCAGTTGAGTTATAGTTGGACCAATGAATCAAATCTTGTGAATGAATCAAGGGTGGATCCCTGATGCCTTAGCCCCTTTTCTATTTTTGTCTTTCACCACACACAACTTGCTCCACTCTCGTGGATAAACCAGATTTCATCTCACTCACCTAAACTAATTCCTCTAAGTGTTCTTAACCCCAATCCCTGTGGATCGACCTCGGTCTTACCGAGTATTTTACTACTTCGCTACCTGCACTTGGGTGTGCAATCTTCGGATTGTAGCAACTTACCTTGCCAAGCTTGTAGGATTCAATGGCGGATGGTACCAGAGGTCGTCGAGTGATTGACGAAGATGATCCTGCCTTCATCATCCGCCGAGGGGACCACATGTGTTCCTTGGCTATGGAACATCAACCTCTTCCTGCTATCAAGGGTCTAGGCACCAGGGATCACTGGGACAACTGGGTGAAGGATCCACAGCCCTTGCTTGAACGAGTATTGGCTGGTACTCCTTTTGCTGGCCTCCTCACCTTACGTTTTCATAACAACAGTGCCAACCGCATGATGCTCGCGGCCTTTTACGAGAGGTGGCGGGATGAGACCCACACCTTCCAACTCCCTTGTGGTGAATGGGGAATAACTCCCCTGGACATTTATATGCAAATAGGCTTTCCGTTTCATGGGACTGTTGTTCCTCAAGTCAGCTCTCTAGCTCCCATCACTTCCACTGACTGGCTACGGCTTGTCGGTGATGTCCCACCCGTGGATGAATTCCAAGGCCATCAAGTGAAGATGCGATGGTTCTACAATACTTTTGCCTCCGTCATCCCCACTACCGAGCGAGAGGCCCTCCACAAAGCACGGGCCATGATCACTTACGCCTTCGGGTCCTTCATTCTCTGCCACGCCAATGAGAGGGTCGATCCTAAATTTCTTCGCTTGGTTGAGGATCTACGCCACCCCTACAATTGGAACGGGGCTATCCTGACTCATATTTTCCAGGGTCTGGATAAGACCTGTCGGAATAGCCGGTCCTACACTGGTTTTTGGCCTGTCGTCGAGGCATTTCTTCATTCACCTTCCTTGGAGACATTTACCTTCCTTCTCTCTCTGATCACTAGGTGTTCTTTTTGCCCAGACCTGCTTTTATAACCATTTTCCCCATCTCACACCGAGGATGCGGGACGATGTTGAACCCTCTTTGTATCGCCACATGTACTGGCACCAGCAAAATCGTCAGCGGAACTCCTGAGTTTCTGGGGACAATTGGCGCGCTGACATAGACGGGTTGACCGTTGATGATGTAAGTATCTTACTTTCCTTACCCCCCGTGCTATATTGTAACTGATCGTGGTGACCTCATTTGCTGCAGCTTGCTTGGATGCCATATGCCAGCTTCCCTCTCTATTACACCCCCCAGCGTGTGGAGGCATATGACGCTTCATGTCTCCGTATCATGCTTTCCGACGCTGAATCTTTTCAGTGGTATCTGGGTGAGAGGTTGCTTCGGCAAGTCACTAGGGTGGCTCGAGTCCCTTGTTCTGCACCTCCTCCAGCTGCTCAGATCCCAGCTGATGAGAGAGCTGAGGCTCTCGTGGGCTAGCCAGGATTTCGCTTCACGATCCCGGATCGTGATTATGATGAGTGGTATTTGCTGTATGGCCAGGGGCCTCTGCTTCCTTCGCTCTATGTTCCAGGGGGTCGTCGCAGATATGCTGGAGGGTCGGTGACTGCTTTTTTGATGGATCTTTATCGTCAGGAGCGGGACGAGAGGAAGGACGATGACAACTATGTTGGCGACTTGTAGCCTGCTTTTGTATTCAGCTTACTTGATGGATGGCCTTCTTCTTTTGATTTTTACCTTCTTTTGTATCAAAACCTTCTGAATGAATACACAATCTTAATTCTTCTTAGATTACTTGATGATGCTTTGATGCTTTGATTTCTGACTCAGTCTTTAATGATTTGTGGAGGATGAGCCTTCTTAACTGCATGGATGATGGCTTGAACGGTTCAGATTGCTTGATTGGCCTTGTGGGCCCACTTAATGATCAGCCTTTGATCTTGCTGTTTCGTGACTTATATGAGCTTTCCCATGGTTTAGATCATGTTGATCTAGTCTTTGAATGGCTCAGATTGATAGATTCGGCCCTGTGGGCCCACCTGAGACCTCGGCTTTATTTCGGGGCCCCTCTTTTTGATGATTTGTGAGGCTAAGAAGGTGGATGATGACTTGAACGGTTCAGATCGCTTGATTGGCCTTGTGGGCCCACTTGATGATCCGATCTTTGGATTCTGACCCTTCTTTTGATGATCAAACCTTTGGTCTTGCTATTTGATGACCCATGCGAGCTCTTCCATGGTTCAGATTATGATGATCTAGTCTTTGAATGACTTGGATTGCTTGTGGCCCCCACTTGATCACCTTTCCCTCTCTTTGTCTTGATCAGACCAATTTTAGCCGTCGTGCTTCGTGATTGGACCAGTGGGGTATCTTCTATATGATCTTGATCAACCTCAATCGAAATCTGGAGTGGACCGGAGCCTTGGGCGGCCTTCAGGGTGCCATCTGCTGAGGTGGACTGTCAGCCTCACCTACCAAGAACCCTGGAGCCAATCCCGCGGAGAGAGAGGGAGCGCGTCTGTACGGGCGGCCTAGAGCCGGCCGCCCAAGGCTCGCCTCTTGTGCGGCCTGGGCTGGCTCGGGTTCGGACATTCTCTGTTGTCTGCTGCCCTTGTCCCTACCTGCTTTATACTCTCAGGTTCGATTACAGCCATGAATCTCTCTTTTGTCTCCCCTTTCTTTCTCTTTTTGTCTTTTTCTTACTTGGTCCTTTCTTGGGCAGCCATTGATGATGGCTTGGGGGTCCTTGTGGGAGAGATTGGTGGGTCCCATGTTGCAGCAATTGATGAAGGCTTTAAAGATGGTGAGGTGCCTTTAATTGATGGTGGAGATGGAGCATTGAATAGGGGTATTGATGATGAATTAGGGGTGGTTGTTGGGAGAGCTTTGAATGGCTCTATTAATGGTGGAATGGCTATAATTCCAGATTTGGATAGGCCTTTGATTGTGGGAGAAATGGATGGCATGGATGAGATGGGAGGATGGGACATAGGTGAGGCTATGCATCCCTTGAATGTGGGCCGCATGGATGATGTGATTGATGGAGGTGATGGGACCATGATGGACATAGATGGGCTGATCTCATGCTTGGATGGGATGGATGGTTCAGATGATACCTTTGACGGTTTGGATGCTCTTGATGAGGGCCGAGATATGCGGCATACTTGTTTGGGTGGACTTGATGTGATCATTGATGATGTCCCCTTGATGATGGATGGTGTGGATGCCTCGATGATCCCTTTGATCGGCCAGGATGATGATTGGATTCATGATTTCCTGTTGGAGAGGGCCGCAGGTCCGATCTGACCGTTGATTCTTCGATGGGGGTTGCCGGGACCCTTTTTTATGGTTCAGATGCATTTTTCGACGGTCAGATTAGCTAGGATGCCACGATGTGTGGTGTGATCTTCGCTGGTAGCCCTTTTGATGGGGAGTATCGTCGTTCTCCCGATCGTCGGTCTTTTGCGCACTCTGTTCATGAGGTGGGCGAGTCTTCTCATGCGGCTGAGGTTATGACAGTTTCAGATAGTGATTCGACTATATCAGATATAGCCGTTACTGAGGGCAGGTCAGGGGCTGTCGAGTCTGCAGAGGTTCCAGCTTTTCCTTCTCCTTCCCCCGTTGACCTTCCGATCCTCGATGAGCCGTCATTGATTTCTGGGCCTTTTGTTCTGGAGGGGGTACCAGTGAGGACTTGTCAGCTGCTTCCTCGTCCTTGTTGCTCGCCACGGCTGCTTGTTTGGCTTGATAGTTTGTCAGCTTATGAGATTCGGGATTTGGAGTCCTATGGCTTCGGCAGTTTGATTCATATGGCTAGAGTTGATATTGATTGGAGGATGCTCGGAGCTGCCTGATTGACTGGGTCCCTTCGTTGAACTTATTCGCGTTCAACGATATGGAGATGGGACCCTCTTTGGAGGAGCTTGCACGCTTGACAGGCCTTCCTTGGGATTATACTCAGTATTTCTCACCGAAGACTGCTACACCGCAGAACTGGTTCGGGATCCCTTATCTTGTTCGGCCTGCAGCCGCTGGCCAGGATGCTGTAGTGTTCTCCTTGGATTTATTGTACGACCTTTTTTCCGGTCTTCGGAGTGTGGCCAATTCTACCTTTGCTCGGAACGCACTGATGTTCTGCTTGATAGCTGAGGTGCTGTTCTCGGGATGGCGCAGGTCCCAGACTCCTCTGCTTTTTGAGGTGATGATCCGAGTTATCAGATGGCAGGGGATCATTTCTCTCATCTTGGCCGAGCTGTTTAATGGGCTGACTGACTGCGCCCTGGGCCGCACTCGTGTCCTTCGCGGCTGCTGTGCCTTTCTGTAGGTATCTTTTCTACACCTTTTTTTCTTCTTGCTTTGTTAGGAATTGCTTGGCTCTAGCTTAACTTCTTTTCCTTTTTGTGATCAGGTCTGGCTATGGGAGCGCCTTTCTTTGACCGTTCCTATACCCCTTCCTGGCATTCCTAGCTCTGACATCATGCGTTATATCATGGAGTTTCTTCCTCATATAGCTAGGATGAGCGAGCCCTTGTATCGCAGGATGTTTGCTGAACTTCGGGACTGGAATGTTCGTTGGGAGTCGTCTTGGCTTTCACTTCCTCCAGTGCTTTGCGATGCACACCGCCTTCCTCTGATGTTGGTAGGCTTTCAATCTTACTTTTCTTATCATCCCATTCGGTTCCTGCGGCAGTTTAGGTACGAGCAGGATGTTCCTCTTTTTGCTTTCACGGGTATCGGGCGTTGAGCACTTCCATCTAGGTCCTCTGACTTTAGGACCCGGATTGATTGTTCTTGGGCGAGTTACTTGACTGTTGATTTGCTGGGTTTTGGGCTGCGGACTTTTTCGATGGCGACCGCCCCATATCAGTACTGGGTTGCTGAGCAGTCTTTGTATCGACGCATCCCTTGCTGGCACCAGACTGCTGATGAGGATGAACAGGATTTCCTTGGAGATGCTGGCTCTTCATCTGGTTCATATGAACCTTTTGAGGAGCACCCATTCATTGATCCTTGCTTCCTTTTGGCCACTCATGGCCATCTGCTGTCTGAGATCTCTGCACTTCGGTATCATTGTGAGATGATGTCGAGGAGATTGGCTGCCAATCAGAGGTTGTCTGACGAGGAGACAGCGACCCGTACCCTTGAGTGTGATGAGGCGCATTACCTGCGTATGGAGGTGAGCAGGTTGAGAGCGAGACTACTTCATTATGAGTCAGAGGACTTACCTGATGTGGCCGAGGAGGAGGGTAGAGGTTGATGGTGTTGGCCACCTACACATTCTTTTTGCATATATGATTGATGATGAGAAAAATTTTTGTATTTTTTTTAAAAAGATGATATGATATGTGTAAAAGAAATATGATGCTTTTAATGAAAAAGAAGAAAACTTTTTTGGGAATCTATTGTGCCATGAGTTGTCTTGTGAGTGTGTCTGGATTTTGTGTCGGGATATAGGAATCAGAACTGGGGCTCGGTCAATGCTTTGACCGATGTCTCGAGATTTGACTTGCTTGATCCTTTGGTTCCCTTAGAGGTGTAGGCAATAGAAACTGTTGCTTCTTGAGATTGTTAGAGTTTGTAGAGTTTTTCGCTCCTAACTGCACTTCTTCTTGTTCTTGAACTGTAACTGCTTGAACCGATCTGGACCGTCTGATTTCTTGTTACCTGCACTTTTATTTTTCTTTTTTCATTTGAGCCATTTTTGCCTGTAGCGCTCTTTCGAGTTTTCACCACAGCCGGCCTTTTCCCGTCATTTTTGCCCGTGGCGCCCTTTCGGGTTTTCACCACGTCCCGGGTATTTGATCTTGCCTGCCCCTTGGCAGCCATGCTGTTTTTACCCTCGGTGCCCTTTCGGGTTTTCACCAAGTCTGCTGTATGCCCACTGTTTTTACTTGGAGCGCTCTTCCAGGTTTTCACTCCGCCCTCTTTGTTTAGGCACACATTTTCTTTTTTCTTTTTTGCTTTTTTTTCTTTTTTTTTTTTGGATCTTTGGATAACTACGGCGGCTAGAGGTCGGGAATCCGTCGTTGCCGGCCGATGGCAGTCTTTCAGCCCTTATCCTAGGTAATGATGATAGAGCTGTCGGTCTTTGCTAAAGACTCTTTTGAGATGAATGGATGGATGTCTGTGTTTCTTCTTGGACTGATTTTTTTCTTTTTCTTTTCTGGGTGCCTTGCTTTGGCTTCCCTTTTTCTTTCTCTTTTTTTTTCTCTCTTTTTTTTCCTTTTTCTTTTGCATTCTTTTTCTCTCTTTTTTTTTTGTCTTTTCCTTTTGAATCCCCCCCTTTTTTTATTTTTTTTCTCTTTTTGAATCCCCTTATTTGAAACACTTGTTGGTGGACGGAAATGATTTTTCAGAGGTCTTAGCTTCGACCTCTTGACTTCAGCTCTATTAAAGTAACTCTTGATAAGGTCAGAATGACTTACCCGTGAAAGATCTTCAAGTTGTCGGCGTTGGTTGGCTCAGGAAGATCCACCCCTCTCATGCTGGTGAGTCTGAGGGCGCCTCCGGGAAGTACTTCTCTGATGATCAGTGGCCCGTCCCACGAGGGTTTGAACTTTCCCCTGAGATCTGGAAGGTGCGACGGTAGAATCTTCTTCATGACCATGTCGCCTACCTTGAAACTTATTTTTCGGACTCTCTTGTTGTAAGCCCGAGCGATCCTTTTCTGATAGCACTGTGAATGATTTAGTGCACGCATGCGCTTTTCATCTGCTAGCTGCAACTGATCGAATCTGGCCCGTTGCCATTCTCCTTCTTCAATTTCGCTTTCGAGTAACACTCGTAGTGATGGTATTTCCACCTCGACTGGCAAAACTGCCTCCATTCCATAGGTAAGCTCGAAAGGAGTAACGCCCGTAGCAGACCGTACAGACCTTCGATAGGCCCAAAGTGCATATGGGAGCATATTTGACCAATCTCGATAGGTCACGACCATCTTCTCGAGTATCCTGACGATTGTCTTGTTTGTGGCTTCTACCCCACCATTCATCTGGGGACGGTAGGGGCTTGATCGATGACGTTGGATCTTGAACTTGCTGAGGAAGTCATCCATCTTCCTGTTGACGAACGGGGTCCCATTATCTGTGATGATGGCATTAGGGATTCCATACCGGCATATGATGTTGTTCTTCATGAATTTGATCACTTGAGATGCTGCAATTGTGGTGTAGGAAGCTGCTTCTACCCACTTGGTGAAGTAGTCGACTGCCACAAGTATGTACTCATGACCGTTTGATGCCTTGGGACTAATCTTACCGATGATGTCAAGTCCCCACATGGAGAAGGGCCAGGGGGTGGTCAGGTTGTATAATTCTGATGAGGGGGCATGGATTTGATTCGCATGCTCCTGACACTTGAAGCATTTTCTGACGTGCTGGCAACAGTCTGTCTCCATGGTGAGCCAATAGTAACCAGTCGTAGAATCTTCTTTGCCATCATGTGCCCGTTCATGTGTGGGCCACAGATTCCTTCATGTATTTCTCCCATGATCTTTGCAACTTCTGTTTCATCGATGCATCGAAGAAGGTTGTGATTATAGGATCGCTTGTAAAGAACTTCGCCACTGATGGTGAACTGGCCGGCCAAACACTGGATGGTTCGGCGATCTGTTGCTGTTGCTGACTCTGGATACTCCTGGGTTTCGAGATATTGCTTGATGTCGGCATACCAGGGTTTGTCAGGGACCGCTTCGGCTTCTTCTATTTGCAGGCAAAAAGCAGGTTCATCTTGAACTTCGACTGTGAGCTCCCATTCTGAAGCTCCTTTCGGGATCTCGAGCATTGATGCAAGTATGGCGAGAGCATCTGCAAACTGGTTCTTGGCTCTGGGCATGTATGAGAAGGTGACTTCTTTGAATTCTTCGATCAAATTTTCAAGATACACATGATATGGTATCAACTTCTCGTTTTTGGTTTTCCATTCGCCATTGGCCTGATTGATGATAAGCTGTGAGTCTCCAAATACTCGCAGCTTCTTGACGCCCAGGATTATGGCTTCCCTTAAGCCAGCGATGCATGCTTCGTACTCTGCCATGTTGTTGGTGCACTCGAATGCTATGCGCCTTGAGATGGGAATAGGGACATCATCTGGAGAGTAGAGGATCGCTCCAATACCACTCCCTTTAGAATTTGCTGCGCCGTCGAAGAATAACGTCCACTCATCTTTTTTCTTCTTTTCTTCCTCTTCAATGAGCAAGAGCTCTTCATCAGGGAAGAACGTCTTGAGCGGTTGATAATCTAGGAGTGAGTGAGCGGCAAGATGATCGGCGAGGGCCTGTCCCTTAATTGCCTTCTGAGTGACATAAGTGATGTCGAACTCAGACAGGAGTAGCTGCCATTTAGCTATCCTTCCAGTGAGTGCCGGTTTCTCGAACAGGTACTTGAGCGGATCCATGTGAGCGAGGAGGAGAATAGGGAATGCAATCATATATTGACGGAGTCGTTGAGTTGCCCAGACTAGGGCGAGGCAAGTCTTCTCGATCGGGGAATACCTGGTCTCGTAGTCGGTGAACTTTCGGCTCAAATAATATATTGCTTGTTCCTTCTTCCCAGTCTCGTCGTACTGGCCGAGGACACAGCCAATGGCTTCTGCTGCTACCGAGATGTATAACAATAGTGGACGTCCAGGAGTGGGTGACACTAGGACTGGAGGATTCATGAGATATCTCTTGATGCGGTCGAAGGCGACTTGGCAATCATCATTCCATTCTTTTGGAACGTTCTTTCGGAGGAGCTTGAAAATGGGCTCACAAATAGGTGTGAGCTGTGCGATGAAGCGACTGATGTATTGAATTCTACCGAGGAAGCCACGAATTTCTTTCTCTGTTCTAGGAGGGGGCATCTCGATGATTGCTCTGGTTTTGGTCTCGTCGACCCTGATGCCGTCCTCGCTTACCATAAAGCCAAGGAGTTTGCCTCCCATTGCACCGAAGACACATTTCTGAGGGTTGAGACAGAGCTTGTACTTTTCTAATCTGTTGAATAATTTCTTCAGATCTTCAAAGTGTCCTTCAATTGTACGAGATTTGACGATCATGTCGTCCACATATACTTCAAGCTCTTTGTTCATCATGTCGTGGAATAATGCTGTCATTGCTTGCTGATATGTTGCTCCTGCGTTCTTCAGACCGAACGACATTACCCTGTAACAGAAAGTTCCCCAGGGAGTGATAAATGATGTCTTCTCGCGATCTTCGACGGCCATCTTGATCTGGTTGTATCCTGAGAACCCGTCCATGAATGAGAAGATCTTGTATCCAGCAGTGTTGTCGATCAGAGTGTCGATATGTGGCAAAGGGAAGTCATCTTTAGGACTGACTTTGTTGAGATCTCGGAAGTCGATGCACATTCGAACCTTGCCATCCTTCTTTGGTACTGGTACGATGTTGGCGAGCCATTCAGGGTAGTTGGAGACTACCAAGAATCCCGCATTGTATTGTTTGATGACTTCATCTCAGACTTTCAGGGCCCATTCTGGCTTCATTCTTCGAAGTTTCTGCTTCACTGGCTTCATATCTGCCTTGGTTGGCAGATGGTGTACAACGAGCTCTTCATCGAGCCCCAGCATGTCTTCATATGAGAACGCGAAGTTGGACAATCTTGGAGCTAGGAACTCTATCATTTCCTGTTTCATCTCATGTGGCAACGATTTTCTAATGCGTACTTCCCTAGGGATCTCAGGGGTCCCCAAGTTTACTATCTCGAAATCATTGGCTACAACATTGGCTTTAGATTCGAACTTTTTGAGGAGATCCTCAAGTTCGGGAGCAGGATCATCATCTTCCTCATCCCGAGCTTCGTCCAGACCCATGAGCTCGAAGTCTAATTCGATGTCAAAGTCATATGATTCGACTTCAAACTCATGTAACTCTTTAGACGAACTTGGCACACTATTGAATGCAGGAAAAGGAATGTTTTTTGGTTTTTGAGATTTTTCTGAAATGGAAATGCTAGATGTTTTTGGCTTTTGAAAGTTTTTTATTTTTTATTTTTTTGGCTTTTTGAAATTCACGGGACTTTGAACAAGTGGGCATTACAGACCATGATTGAGCCCAACTTGTTCTAAAGTTCCGATCGCTGCTTAAACAGGCGTTTTTTTGAAGGCCAGAGCCCTCAGATGGCTCTTTGGCTGATTCAAAAGTTAGGGGAACAGATGACCATTCAGGACCCCACACTTCCTCCCCTGAAGAGGTGAGGGTTAATGATTCGGGCAAAGAATCACAGCCTGGCCCAATGACCATGATTTCTTGCTGGTCGGGTTCGAGATCTGAGTCGTACTCAATCCCTCCCGGATCGCTTACCTCGCATTGCAGTTCGTCTGGTTCTATGGCTAGACATGAGTTTAGAATCTGGACATCAGACCAATCCAGGGCTGGCCATTTCCCTTTCTTGGTCCAATGGATGGGCTGCTTCTGCCCTTGGCTGATGATGGATGATGTTGATTCTGCAGAGATGGGCGAGTCGTGCCCTTTGCTGATTGATGCTGAGATGGGCAAATTTTGCCCCTGGCTGGCTGGAATTGAAGCGGGCAGGTTGTGCCCCTGATTGATTGATGCTGAGATGGGCAAGTTGTGCCCCTGGTTGGGAGCAGGTGTTAGAGTAACCTGGTCCTGAAGCTGCTGTATTTGACTTCCTTCTTCATCTTCATCATTTCCTTCTTCTTTTGGAGGCTTAGATGGTTCGAGAATCTGATCCCATCGAATGGGGGGCCATGTGGCCCAAACTAGGCTCATCGGGAGGCCTTTGTGTAGTGCAGTCGGTTGATTCCCTCCTGGATCTTTGCAAGGTTCTCCTGGCTTGACGAATTGGATGGGTGAGCACCGAAATTTCTTCCTTCTTTTGTCCATGAAGATTTCCTTGTATCCGAGTCCCCATTTGCGTTGGTTATATATCAGCGGTACCTTTCTAGACTTGAAGTGATTCTTCATTCGGTATTTGAGGCTCAGACGCTCTGCTGGTGAAAAGACATGGTCCACCCTTATCGGTTCTGGATTGGCGATAGAGTTCACAGTCTCGAATTCGAAACTGTGAAACGGGATGTCTTCTTCAGAGTGCTGGATATCAATGACCGGGATGTCTAGTTTAGTGGTAGCAGCATTGGAAGGAATGATGAGCTCCTTCTCTGCATGGATAGAGATCACTTGATTTCCACAGATGTATTTCACTCGTTGATGCAGGGTTGACGGTACAGCTCCAACCTTGTGCAGCCAAGGTCGTCCGAGCAACATGTTGAAAGAGGCTGATATATCCAGAATTTGGAATGTGATGGTGGAGACTTCCGGCCTATCTGTACCTCTATGTCGACCTCCCCTTCCACTGATCGGTGGGTGTTGTCGAATGCTCTGACACATATGGTGCTGGGACGGAATGAAGAATGACTGATTTCCAGACGTTCTGCAGTCTTAAGTGGGCAGACATTTAAGCTTGAGCCATTATCGATAAGGACCAGCGGGACGCAAAGGTCTTTGTATCATAAGGCTATGTTGAGGGATCGCCCATGATCGCGCCCTTCTGGTGGTAACTCCTTATCTGTGAAGGTGATGGCGCGTGGAGCCAGGAGCTGTCCAATCATCAATTCACTCATCTCTGGTGCCGTATAGGAGGAGACGTGGGCATCGTTCAAGGTTTTGGTAAACATTTCTAGGTGTATGCGAGATGTGCAGAGTAGCTCCCATACTGAGATTTGAGCAGGGATTGACTTGAGCTGAGTCGCCACATCGTATGGGGCTTCATTTTTATTGTCGACGCCTGAGAGAGCGCCTTTGGGATCTCCTCTGTTCTGATTATCTCTTCGGATGCAATGCCCGTTGGGATTCATGTTCCCCACTTCCGCACATTCTGGATAGTGCCATAGGACCTCTTTATAACTTTCCTTACCTTTACCTTCTAGGATCACTGGTTCTTGCAACGGTGCAGGTGTGGGTACCAGATCTTCCTCGTATGGAGCTTTTACCTTGAGAACTACATTGTTGCCTGTGCTGAAGGGGTAATATCGAGGCTTGTCTTCATAGATTACATAAGGTTGCGGTCCTAGCTTGACCGTTCATGGAGCAGGAGGCTCCCACGGAATGAATACTGGTCCTCTTGATATGGCAAGAGGTTTCTCTGTTCGTCCCAGCTGCCGTAGTGTGATTGACACGCCTTCGGGATTTGCTCCTTGCAATATGACTGGCTCGACTGGAGGAGCTCCTTCCAAAATAATGGGTTCTTGCTGCTGATGAGTATAATCCCTCCATTGCGGATTGGATTGTTCTGGAGTTGCCCCTTGCAAGATGACAGGTTCGTATGCGGGCTCGATGTATGATTGTGCTCCTTCCAGGACGACTGGTTCCCAGCATGAATGGTTGTAAGGTGCCCCTTGAACAACTGGTACATCATATGGAAGTGCTCCTTCGAGTACTACTGGCTCGAGGATTGGAGGAGGAAAGGGACTTGCCCCTTGCATGATCAGAGGAGGACTTGGTTGCCCATAAGTGTAGGCATGAATGGTATGGATGGGGGAGAAGAAGCGATCGAGGTGTTCTTCTTCTTCTATGCTGTTGACGGTGGGGCCTCGAGATGAACTGGGATCCGTCGGATGTTGAGGCAGAGGATTCTGAAGAATATTGGTGGAAGCTGCTGCAGGAGTCCCAGGGACCGAGACGACGATCTTGCGGTTATCAACCAGATCTTGTATGGCATTCTTCAGAGTAAAACATCGATCAGTAGCATGGCCACGTCCTTGATGGTAGGCACAGTACTCATTTTCTCGGTAGTTTGGAGGCAGAGGATGTGGAGGAGGCCTAGGTGCCATTAGAGTGAGTAACTGCTTTTGTACCAGCATAATCATGACTTGACTAAGTGGCTGAGTAAGTGGGGTGAACTTCCTGAGCTCCCTGTAATTCTGCCTGTTTTGGTATGGGTACTGACCATTTCTTCTGAACTGCTACTGCTGTCGAGGTGGTTGTGGCTGTGGTTGAGGATTTGGTCGTGGTTGATACCTCTGAGGTTGGTGCTGAATCTGATTCTGCTGATGCTGTTGATGTCCCCGTGGGGGAGCGTATTGATTACCCTGAGCAGTGGTGCTGATGTTGTTTACTTCTGTCGGGCGGGGAGGAGAACCGCTGCGGTTTCCGCTCCCATATCCGATGGGTCTTCCCTCCACTCTGTTTCTCTTGATTGGAGTGGCTTGATGAGGCCATGGGGAGATTGTCCCGGCACGGATTCCTGCTTCGACTTGCTCTCCAGCACGGATCAACTGTGAGAAATTCGCGTATGGATGCGAGATGAGATATCCAGATATGCCGGGATATGTTGAATGAACAATCATGGGGATTTGTTCTTCATCGTCGATAGGTGTTCGCATTTGGGCTGCCATAGCTCACCAACGTCCCACGTAGGCAGATAGTGTTTCGTCACTCCTTTGCCTGAGAGTTGCGAAGTCGGCTCTTCTGGGTGCCATGTTGAGATTGTATGCGAATCTGTCGACGAAGGCCTGGGAAAGCTGTTCCCATGTCCTGATGCGGTGGCAGTCCAATGAGGTGTACCAATCTAGGGCATCGCCCTTCAGAGATTTTTAGAATAAACGAATGAGGGCCCCTTCATTTCCTGAGATTGCACTCAGCTCTCCACAGAAGGCCTTGAGATGTGCTGTGGGACAACCGTTGCCATCGTATCTTTTGAAGTTTGGAACCTCAAAGTTTTGAGGTACTTGAGCGTCTGGGAAAGGACACAAGTCTCTGAATTTGGTTTAAGGTAAGTCGATTCCTTGTTGTCGCTGAAGCTGATTTTGCAAGATCTGAAACTGCTCCCGCAACTCGTCCAGTCCTGAATGATCTGTTCGAGCGACTGGTGCCTCTTGGAGTAAGGCACGTTCTTCTTCGGCATAGTGGTCGATGTCTTCGACCCTGTGGACTTGCTGAAAAGCAACCGCGGGTTGCTGAAATTGATTTGATGATTGAACTGGATTCGGATGAGCTTGTGCTTGAAAGGATTGTAACTGAACTGGAGACTGTACTAAAGATTGAACTGGAACTTACTGGAAATTAACTGGAGATTGCTGAATTGAAGATTGCTGAAAATTAACTGGATTTTGCTGAATTGAAGATTGCTGGAAATTAACTGGAATCCCATCGGCGGGGATGTGCTGGAATTGAAAAGTGCTCCTGTTTGCAGGAGGCTGAGATGCTGGGAAGTGACCCCCTTATTGGGTATTCGCCACTGTCCGCTGATTGATGTGGGCTTGACACTGACCCCCATTGTGGGCATTCGCCAGTGCTGTCCCTGTTGCTGGAAATTGAATTGAAATCCCATCGGAGGGGATGTGCTGGAATTGAAAAGGTGTCCCATCGGCGGGGATATGCTGAGATCTACTGAGACTATTGTTTGCAAGATTAACTGGAAGCTGACTGGAAGTTCCTGCGACGGGAGTACTCTGAGATGGCCCTATCGTCGCGGGAAGGTATTGAGGAGGATGCCCCATAGCGAAAGGCTGAGATGGCTGCTGTCGGTAGTCTGGGGCAGACTCCGATGGTTGTGCTTGAATTGAACCGGAGGCCGGAAGGACCCGGCATGGTTGCTGAGATTGTTGAACTGGGCCAACCTGATTGTTGGCTGCTGTGGTGGCTTGTGCTTGCATGAATTGCAAGAGCATTTCTTGCATTACTCTCATTCCTTGTGCCAATTCTTGTATGATTGGCGTATTATCAATGGGCTGTTGCGCTTGAGGTTGCGCTTCGGTCATCTCGAGAGCAGGGAAGAGATGAGTTTCTTCTTCGTGGTCGGACATGGCTTGCTGATCCCGAGTGCGGATTATGCTACGGAAGGGAAGTTGTTTCCGAACACGTTGAGCCCGAAGAGGCGCAATGGTGAGGACTATACTCTACTCTTTTTGGGTTTTGGGATTTTCTATATTTTTTTTTTCTGGTTTGGGATTTTCTTTTTTTTTTGTGGGTAGAATGCTATGCAGATGAGATTGTATGAGGATTAGTGACTTTCAAGTACGGGAAGGATTCAGTTTTTCAAGTCGGATCACGACTAGTGGGACTAGCTCATCTCCAGCAGAGTCGCCATTCTGTGGACCCTCGCCGTTTCCGCGCTCCCACACGACGTTCTCGTCCCTTCCCCTTTCGGAAAAAGAAGGTGAGGAGGATGCGTGAGTGCGAAATCGCCGTTTGTGCCACTGGCTTGCCTCGTTCTCGAGGGCTTTGTTTGGTTGTCGTGTTAAGTTGGATGTGTTTAAGTGAGTTTATAAGACCAGAGTCGCCACTAGCTAGTTACTTTGAATCTACAGTCGGCTAGACCCCGTAGAAACGTTAGAGAAGGGGATCCGAAGATTCCTTCCTCTAAAATGACTCCTTTTGATCTGCGGCCAGAGATTCAAGGTAAGGGATCACGGTTACAGGGTGGGAAGAGGTTAAACACCCCACACACTGCTCGTACCGAAGTACGGTCTCTACTTCACAGAATCGAACTAATACTTGAAAGTCTGTTTTAATCCTCGTACATTCTCATAGATGACATGATGTATGAATGCGGGTCTGAACAGTAAGAGTTTCTGATGGGCAGGTTCCAACAACGGGCAAGCCCAGAGCATACGCTCGAACTGACAGGTGCTTAATATAAGATGTATGTAGTGTGCTTGGATAATCAAGGTGCTTTATAGTGAAGCATGAATGCAGGTCTGAACAGTAAGAGTTTCTGATGGGCAGGTTCCAACAACGGGCAAGCCCAGAGCATACGCTCGAACTGACAGGTGCTTAATTTAAGACGTATGCAGTGTGCTTGAATAATCAAGGTGCTTTATAGTGAAGCAGGGGGGTTGGAAGAAAAGTAAATGTTGCACTTATGCTACATGCAAATGAGATAATGCTGGAAAAAGAGTAGCTAGATGGACGAAGGTGTCGCAAGGGTTGGCTTCGAGTGGCTGGATCAGGACTTGGATGGCTTGGGAGACTTAGACTAGTGGTCAGGCTGGGCTGGACCAGGGCTAGGCTCTCCTCACTCGGGCTCTCCTTGGTGGGAAAATGGGCTAAGGGGTGGAGAACGAAACTCGACTGGACGGACTCTCTCTGGCCGGTTGCTTTGTTGAAATGAGAAGGGGAGGGGGGTATTTATAGCAGCGGGCAGTGGCAGGGCTCGTAAATAATTTTGGACGGCCCGCTGTGGGCCGCCCGTACGGCCACTCCTCGATTTCCAGTGAGGTACGGTCTCTCCCTCGGGGCTGCTGTTTGGCTCGCTGGGTCGACTCAGTGAGTTGACTTAGCGAGTCGACTCGATGATTTGACTCAGCGGGTTGACTCGATGGGTTGACTCGGTGTTTTAACTCGATGAGTTGACTCAGCGGGTTAACTCGGTGGGTTGACTCAGTGGGTTGACCTAGTAAGTTTGACTTTTTTAGGATTTTTTTATTGGCTTTTCTTATGGGGGGTTTTTCAGGCTAATGTTTAGGACTGGGTTGACTGGGTTCAGGCTTGAGTTGGGCTATGGATTGGGGCTTACAAGGGTGAGTTTGGCTGAGTTAGGACTTGGGGTTTGGGGGTATGGTCCTCCATTCATCCAGCTATCTCTACCAACAGTGTAGCCGAAGGTGGGGTGTCTACAGGAAGTTACACAGAGCTGAGCGTTTACGGAAACGACTCTCTAAGGATACAGGTGACGCTCCGGCTGACAATGCAGGTGAGGTCAGGGAAGGGTGAATTAAGCTCTCACGTCAATCTAAGCAGAGACCGTCACTTCAGGGGGAATGACGATGATGAATCGATATATGAGAGATCCATCCCTGAAGAAGATACAGGAGCCATCTTTATGGATCTAGATGATGATGCACCTGCCGAATCTGTTCTTCCTCCTAATCCTCTTGTGGCAGAGGCTGAAGTTAATCAGAGCTCTGTTCCCGAAACGACTGTCACTACTACAGTGGAAGGGGTTGCATTTTCTGCTACTGAACTGAATGCGTCTGAACCTACTGTGGAAGCACCTCCCACTGTCGAGACATCATTGACTGAACCTATTGTGGAAGCTCCTCCTTTTGTTGAGCCACTATCTGGACCTGTCATGAATGCATCTTCTACTGTTGTGCCATCATCAGCTAAGCCTGTCGCTGAAGTTCCTCTTATTGTTGAGCTAACATCTAATGCCAACATTCCCGAGGTCGTGGTGCTATCTTCTCTAGAATTACCTGAACCATCGACCAAGAGAATTACCAAACCTGCCCCAGTATCGTCTGTGCCCACTGCCTCAACCAGTGCTCTTGTCGTTGGCATTCTTGAAGTCACTGGTATATTACTTGTCTTTGCTGTTTTGACTGCTTTCTTTCTTACTGTAGGTTCCCTATACTGATGTTTATCGTTTATTTTATTAGCAACAGTTCCCATCCGTGCTCCCGTCTCTGTGGTTTTGCCTAAAGCACTCATTTCTTCCCTTTGAGGCTCATCAAAAATAAAAGCGAATCTTTTGAAGAGTCTTCTGATGAATATCGCCGATTCTTTGAAGAATGGAGACGAATGGTGCATTCTGGATGAAGGACTGCGAGCACTTGAACATAATGCTATATGGCTCGTGATTGACGTATCTCCGATGGTCAGTCACGTGGTCCAGTTTAAGGAAGGAATGGCCCGCGTTATTGGTGCAAAGCATCTCAGGCCTGATCCTTCCGTTGAAGAAAAGCGTGGTCAGTTGCAGTCTCTTCTTCCGAAGTTAGAAGTGCACAGGGCGGACGTGGCTGCGGCAAAGTAAAACTGGCAAGTTGCTAGCACTGGATGTCAAGGGGCCGCAGAACGTCTCGAGGAGATTGACATTGAAATAGCACGGCTCCAGGCTGAGTGTTTAGTTGTACATGTCAACTTTTCTAAGTTTAGTAGTCAGAAAGCTCGCTTGCATTCGTCTATTGATCAGCATGAGGTGAAGTATAATGCTGTAGAGGCTCAGGTTATGGAACTGCAGCAGTTTCTACAGAATGTTCCTTATCCTGCTCAAGTTTTGGCTGAAGCAGAGGCGGCACAAAGGGATGTTCAAAATTCTGCAATTGATGTGTCAGAGCAATATATGAAAAACTTAGATGACTGAATTGTAACAATCTTCATTGGTGATTTGAAGTATGTTGTAATGAATATTGTAACAATATGTATATATTGTAATTTTGGGTCTATGTTATGTTTTTAGCCTACTTGCCATTTTTTCATTTGAGTTTAGATGTAAATAGATTAGGCCATTTGGAAAGGAACATCCCCATGTTAAGACTCAAACCTACGTTTGTGTGAAAAGGATGTGATCGAGTCTTGATTTAGGGCTTATCCCAATTCTTGATGGTCTTGAAAAGGGCAGGGTGCCATACTTGACGTGTCCTGAGTCTTAACGACCTTTCTGATGCCTGTGCAAGTACAAAATAGATTATTAATATTTAGATTTAATCATTGCGTGGTTTTATTTCTTTTAGTATCTGTTTATTACACTTCCCTCTAATGGGGTGTTTACAAATCACAACAATAAGCTTATGTTAAGTATAATATCTTTTCAGAAACGGGCCATTCACCAGCGAATTGATGCCCTGCCCCTTGCAATCAATTACTCGATAGGCCTCGTTAGAATAAACTTCATCAACGATACACACTGGATCCCATTTTGGATTGAATTTGCTTTTGGGACCTTGAACCAGTGCCGGACGTTTCATTATTAGCACCAAATCGCCTCTTTTGAACGACCTACCGCGAACTCTTCTATCGCATGAGGCTGAAATTTATTTCTGATACATTTCAAGCCTTTGCTGAGCGGCGAGCCTCTTTTCATCCAGATTATCAAGTTCTGTCATTCTAGTCTTGGCGTTTTGCTCGAATGTCAGGGAGTGCCAGAGTGCAATCCATAGCGACTCGACCTGTATCTCCATTGGGACTATTGCCTCTGCACCGTATACTAAGGAGTATGGCGTGGCTTTAGTGGCAGTGCGAAATGTGGTCCGATATGTCCATAATGCTTCTGGCAGACGCTTATACCAATCTTTCTTATTTTTCACTACCGTTTTCTTCAAGATTTTCACGATAATCTCGTTAAAAGCTTTAGCCAGCCCATTTTGCAGGGGAATAGTAGGGTGTCGAATAACAGTGCTTGATCTTGAATTTCATGCACAACTTGTCGACGGTGGCATTCTTGAAGGGTGTCCCATTGTCGGTGGTGATCTTCTCGGGAATACCATATTGGTATAATATAGTATGATGGACGAAACCCTTAACATGTTTGGCCTTCACGTTCTTAAGTGCTACTACTTCGGCCCATTTGGAAAAGTAATCCGTTGCGGCCAGGATGTACTGATGCCCCTGGGAAGAGGGTGGCTGATCAATCTAATCACATCCATGCCCCAGGCTGCGAAAGGCCAGGACATCACTGATTGATGCAACTCTTACGGTGGCGAGTGTATGATATCTGCATGGATCTGGCATTGATGGCATTTCTTGACATATTCTATTGCATCTTTTGTCATCGTGGGCCAAAAATATCCCATTTGTCGAACACTATAATGTAAGTTCTTGCCTCCTTGGTGAGCACCACACTCTCCCTCATGAGCCTCCTTCAATGTGATATACGTTTCATCTTGGTCCAAGCAGCGCAGCAACATTCCCTCATACGAGCGCTTGTAAAGAATTCCATTCTGTATTATAAATGAACTGGCGCGTCTTCTGACCTGCTTGCGCATCTTGGGATCTTTTGATAAAAATTCGTATTTCAAATAGTCGACGAATGACATTTTCCAGTCATTTTCTTCTGTAATCTCAAAGCAACAGATGGGGTTTGCACTTGATTCACCACTACACAGTATAGCTGTTAGTAGAATTTTTCTTTCTTCAATTATTACTTGAAGTGGGCTACCCCCAGGATTAGCCAGAGCAGCGACCAGATTGGCCAACGCATCGGCCTGTACATTCTCCTACCTTGGTTTATGTGAAATGTTGCTATTTGGAATTGGTCGAACAGTGATTGCACTTGGTGGCAGAAAGGTGACAACTCAGGTTTGTGGACCTCATATTCCATCGTCAACTGTCCGATGACTAGCCTGGAGTCACCATAGATTTGTATTTCTTTGATTCGCATCTCTAAGCAAGCTGTAGTCCGATGATGAGGGCTTAATATTCTACTTCATTGTTGGTGCAAGCTGGCACGATCGTAAATGAGTAGGGCAACAAATCTCCCTGCGGGCTGATAAATATAACTCCTGCTCCTGCCCTTGTTGACCTGGAGGCTCAGTCAAAGTACATCTGCTAGAGTTGTGGTTCTCTAATCATCATAACCTAGTCATCTGGGAGATCGCATTCCATTTCTTCATTGCTCGGGACTGGATGCGCAGCGAGAAAATCTGTGATCGCTTGTCCTTTAATAGCTCGGGCTGGGACATACGTGATGTTGAATTCAGAGAGGAGAAGGGCCCACTTAGCTAACTGTCTATATAGTATAGGCCAGTTCATGAGGAATTTGATCAGGTCTGCCTTGGATATCAACGTTATTTGGTGTGAGAGGCAATAATACCTAAGTTTCTTCACAGCGAAAATGAGAGCGAGACATATCTTCTCAATTGCTGAATAGTTGAATTCGGCTCCCACTAGCGTGCGGCTTAAATCATATAGCGCATTCTCCTTCTCTTCTTCGTTCTTCTGTGCCAAGAGTGCCCCCAGTGAGTTATCACCTACTGCGATGTATAAAATTAGCCGCTTTCCTTTGATTGGGGCGGTGATGACTGGAGAATTCTCAAGCATTTCTTTTAATAAATCAAAGGCCTTTTAGCAGGCATCACCCCATTCGAATTTAACGTCTTTCTTGTTGAGGCAGGAAAACGGCTGACAACGACTAGCCAGGTTCGAGATGAATCTTCTCAGGTATGCCACGCGACCTTGAAAACTCTTCAACTGTTTCAGGTTCTTCGGAGGCGGAATTTCTATAATGGCCTTAATCTTCGCGGGCTTGATTTCTATGCCCCTGTGCGTGACAACGAAGCCTAAGAATTTGCCGGACGCGACCTCGAACACACACTTCAACGGATTCATACGGAGACTCTTCTTGCACAACCAATGAAACACTTGCCTTAAGTGTTCTCTGTGCTGTTCATGATCGGCCGACCTCATAGCCAAATCATCCACATAGCATTCAACATGTTTGTGTATCATAGTTTAGAATATAACGTGCATCGCGCGCTGATACGTTGCCCCTGCGTTCTTCAACCCAAAGGGCATTACACGGTAACAGTAGATGCCGAGAGTTGTGCGGAAGGTTGTAGCTTCTTCATCTTATGGAGCCATGCGAATTTGATTGTATCTCGAATACCAGTCCATGAAGGACATCACTGTACATCCTGTTGTGCTGTCAATCAATAACTCTAGAATCGACAAAGGGAAATTGTCTTTAGGTTAGGCTTCATTAATATTTCGGAAGTCGACGCAAACCCGGATCTGTCCACTCTTCTTTTTAACTGGCACGATGTTTGAAATCCATGGGGGATATTTTACCTCTCGAACAAATCATGCTTAGATCAGCTTCTTAATTTCTTCCTCAATTTTGGGCTGGATGTCAGGGTGAAACCTTCATTGAGGTTGCTTCACTGGCTTCTTCTCCTTCATGATGCTCAGCATGTGCATGGCGATTGTCGGACTGAGACCTGGCATTTCTGAATATGTCCAGGCGAAAACGTTCTTGTTCTCCCTTAACAGCTGTATGTATTTCTCTCTTTCATCTTCCGGAATATTTCTGCTCGGATATGTGTTCCTGGGTTCTTCAAGAGTGCCCAAATTTACTTCTTCAAGTTCATCAATTGTCGGTTGTCCACCATCTTCCAGTTATATAGGCACGACACTTGGCTGGATAATGTCAGCAGGGTCTTGTAGCTGAATTTCTTCTACAGGGCCGATGGTCACCATGTTTACGCTTGCCTTAACTCCTAAACCTTCTCTGTTTCTATATACTTGCTTATATTCTTCAAATGGAGCTAGCAATCTCTTCTTTGTGTTTGAATCTTAGTCGAAGAATCCCATATTTCTCATAATCTTTCAGCTGGCTCTGCTATATCTCTTCTCTTCTATCGGTCGGGGTTAGGTAGATTCTCTTCCTTCTTCTCTTTCTTTTAATGATACTGGTTGACTTGGCCCTGAGTGAAACTTGATATCTTTCTGAGTGATATCTCTTGACGGCACGATGAATTGGCTTGGAGCTTTCGGGAATGGCTTGACTCTTCCTATCTTGGGTACCGGCATGTTGAAGCTAGACCTGAGCACACTCATGTGTTGATCTGAGATCACTTTTAACACAGAATGCCCTGGCTGACGCAAATGTTGAGGTACCACATAGAATTTCTTCGTGATCGGCTAGGGTTGGTTTTCCAAATGATATTGGGATCTCCCCTGAGTGATGGGTTGAGGTTTTCTTTTCTGCACAAACTTCTCAACTCGAGGTTTTGCCTCTTGCCCTTTCTTCATTACATTGAGTTTTTTGCTAGTTTTACCGCTATCAGACAAGATGTAATATTTTACATCAGCAAAAAATGACTCAGCTATTGTGTATGGCTTCAGATCTGCTACTACCTTGTATTGGACCTCGTCTCTGTTGTATTTAAAGCACTGATGATACATCGAAGGGATTATGCGATTCTGATGGAGCCAGGGCCTCCCTAAGAGGAGGTTGTATGCTGTCACTGCATCGATCACCTACATGTTACTTTCGTCGTCAGTTCTTTGATCTCTAACGTTACCGTGATTTATCCGAGTGTACGTTGACTATCTTGGTTGAACCCTTAAATCACCATGAGACTCGGGCGTAACGCCAATTGCCTATAACCCAACTTCTGTAATGTCTTCAATGGCATAATCTTTACGGCAGACCCATCATCCAACATGCACCTTTTGACCTCTATGTCCCTGAATGTTCCCGTGACTATCAACGGACAGTTGTGGTCTTTTAATTCGATCGTACAGTCTTCTTATGAGAAAGTGATTGCCGAGGGATGGTCAACATGCGTGACTTGTGACACCGGTATATACCCCTCCCAAAATTTATCTATATTATTCATTTCTTCTTCTATTTCTATCATCATAACTTCCTTGACCTCACTGTCAAGTAAGGCATTGATTAACATTTCTCTGTACACTTTCGAGAGACACAAAGCATCGTATATACTTAAGCAGGCGGGAACCTTCCACAAGTGTGATACAACGTCATATGCTACTGGTCTCGGGCTTGGCTGACTGGTCGTGGCCTCGACGACCTCCTCTTTCAGTTTCTGCATGCGGGGTCCCTCTTATGGCCTATCAGGGATAATGTCTTCTTACATTAAGTCATCCGACCTCGAAGCGGTACCGTCAGGCATTTGTCTACTTGATCATAATATGACTGCATCAACTTTCCCCTCGGTCGCTTGTGGAGTTCCCTTGGACGGTGTTTGTTCGACGAATGACATCATTTCGCAATGTGACATGTTCATCGCGGGTTTGCTAGAACTAGAAAATGGATACGATTACATTTTCTATATAAGGTGTAATATTGCTCTGGGGTTCTAAATAATAGAAACATTCATAGATAATCACAAGCATTCACAAACGTACACAAGAGAGATATCGCAAGGCGAATTTTATTCCAGAGATCCTGAGATCTTGTACATTCCAGGCCGTGATCTGGCACGAGCCCTTAATTACATTGAATGATCGATGACCCTTGATTAAAAGGTAAAATACTAGTCAGCAGGGACTATGGTCTTAGAGTTTGTGGTCGTAGAGACCTGTATTTATTTTGTTATGGACTGAACCATCTTTGTATTAATCAGATGTCTATGTCCCATGTTTTAACTGGAGATCCGAGCTGAGACTATCAGGGTTTATAACTGAGAAGGACGACTCTGGGCCCGCGCCTGTGATGTATGGACAGGTGACCTCGGGAAGTTCAGTCTGCAGTTATGTGTACCTGAGTAGGCTAAACGACGGGTGCCGTTCGAATGGATAGGGCATCGACTGTTGTGTTGTGGCAGTTCATAACAATTGATTTGTAGAGAACTGAAACTCTTTGCATGGTTTATCATGATAACCATAGTCCCGTTTGTCTAGCTTTTGACTCAAATCGGATCATATCTTACAGTAGATATAAATAATGACACATTCGCATAATCTGGATGGTGGCGGCTTCTCTTCGAGAAGTCATTTCGTTCATCTCGTCGAATCGGATCAATCCTCGAAGATGCACAATGCTGCTCGTTTAGAGGTCTCGGAACGTCTGTTTGACTGTTCCATCGCGTCCGGAACACTCAAAATACCCAAAATAGGCTCAAACAAAACTTGAAAGCACTTAATTTTGAGCCCAGTGCACCCGTAAACGTGTTCTGTAATTGGCTGATTTTTTAATGCGTGGGACCTAATTTGTAGGTGCGTGAGACTTCAACGCACCCTTAAATTAGTTGTTTGATTTTGTTGAATTTATGGATGCGTGGGACCATTTTCGGGTGCATGGGAGTCCAATGCAACCTAAAAATACAAGTCTGAATTATATTGAATTTTCGGGCGCGTCGAGCTATTTTCGGGTGCGTGGGAGTCCAATGCACCCTAAAAATACAAGTCCGAATTATGTTGAATTTTCGGGTGCGTCGAGCCATTTTTGGGTGCGCGTCCACACTTATGAATTTTTATAATCCGGACTTGCGGTGGTGTTGGTTGGAATGAAATTCTGGTGGAAGATGCCGGTGATCGGAAAGGGATTTCGGTGACCGGGAAAGTTTTTCGGCGGTCGGAAAGGAATTTTGGAGAGGGTTTCCGGCGACAAATCCCAAATACTCAGAGGATAATAGCTTTCTTTCTCTCCTAATCTGTACAAATGAACAGTGGAAGGGGGTATTTATACCCGAAAATACCGGACAGCGACCAATGAGGGGCTGCCACATATGACGCACCCCCAAAAGCCTTCGACGTACCCTTAAATAGGCGCGTGGGAGTTTCGACGTACCCTAAAATGATATTCTGAAATGTGCTGATTTTATGTGTGCGTCGAGCTATGTTTTGGGTGCGTTGGGGTCCAATGCATCCAAAAAATGCTATACTGGTTCTTGGTGATTTAATGGGTTCGTCGAGCTATTTTTCGAATGCGTCAAGCAATTTTTTGGATGCGTCAAGGTCCAATGCACCCTGAAATTGTAATTTCGGATTTTCTGAATTTACAGACGCGTCGAAGGTATTTTTCGGATGCGTCAAGCTATTTTTCGGATACGTCAGAGGTGAAATACATCTTGAAATACTTCTTAAATTTTCATGAATTTAATGGTGCGTCAAGATGAATAAATGGGTGCGCTTGACATACTCGTGCTTTGCAAATTTGGGTTTTGCAAAATGAAGGGTTCGCGGGCCCCGCATTTTGGCCAATCATCATGCACTGCTTATTATAATTCATAAAGAAGGCGTCTACTTGATTTTGGACGATTTTGATCACGGTGATTCGTGGGGCCCACTGGAGAAAAATGGCTAAGTACTGAATCTTTTACAAATCTTACTACTTGGGTGCGTTGGATGGTATTTTGTGGGATTTTCTCGAAGCACGTGCCCAGTTGATTTGTTTTGGAGGGTACTGACTTTTGGGACCCCAACAGGGTCGTATCTGCCCCTGTAATATTTCTCTCCTTCCTCTCCCCATGTTCTTTCTTCGGCTAACCAGCCTTCGTCTGTTCTCGAGTGTTTTCTTGCTACTGACTAGAGTCTATGGTTCTTTTGGCTCGGGGAATGAAGTCGGTCGGTTGGTGTCGTTTCCTATTGAGATTGCTGAAATTGTCCCGACTGTTTCCTTTGCCATCTCAGGTACTTTTCATGCTGATGACCCTTTGATTGATCAACCCCTGTATCCTTCCTTTTAGGGAGAAGCAATCTTCTATCTTGTGACTGACATATTGATGAGATTTATAATATTTGGGATCATTTATTCATCTGACTTCATGGGGACGGACAAGTTCTGGGAGACGCATTAAGCCTTCCTCGATCAATTGTTCCATGATCGGAACTAGATCGGCCATATCAAATGTGTATGGGCCATTTGCCCTTTCTCTCTCAGTTATCGATATGCGTCTGGGTGCATAGGGCCTTTTACCCTTGTCTTGTACGATTGTTGTCTTCATCTCTGGCTTATGTTCGGCAGCGAGACACTTTTGATCTTTCTAGTCCTTGCTCTTGTCGACTTGGTGGGTTTTTACTACTCTTCCCATCTTCTCTTTTGTCTCTTAGGTCTGAAGTTTACCCGGGATGCCGCTTCCTCTACCACATGCGCTTTCATCACCAGTTCACGAAAGGAGTTGAAAGTATTGCCTGATAATCCATACGAGATCATTGGGTCCAGAGTCCTCAGGCACATCTTCATCTACTCGCCTTCACTAGGTAATTCACGACATTGAGCTGCTATGGTTCCCCTATCGATCGATGAATTTCTCAACTGGTTCACCGTTTCTCTGCCCGACCAATGCTAGGTCTGTTAATGAGATCTCTCTCTCTGTTGCAAAGAATTTTGAGATGAAGGTGTCCTGCATTTGCTCCCATGTCCTTATAAAGCTGGCTGGTAACAACATGTACCACTGAAAGGCTTTTCCTGTCAGGGTTGACCCGAATAGCCGCATGCAATACTACGGGACTGCATACCAGTTGCCTAACGTAGTCAAGAAGTGCGTGATATGCTCTTCTGGAGATCCTTTGCCATCGAACTTTCTAAAGTCCGGGCATCTGAAATTGGCCGGGAACTGGTACCTCTTCTACCTCTGGTGGATACGGGACCCGATATTTATAGCTGCCTCTCCTCTCTGTTCCTCTTTTTCTTTTTGCATCATGTAGGCTATCGTCTGGGATAACTCTTCTCGTGACATGTGCAATGAAGAAAGAGGTGCACGTTCCATTGGTGCGACCTTGAGTTGGACGGGCGGTTCAGGTTCAGCCGGACCTTCTGCTGCCCCTTGGGATTCCTCTGTTGACCGACGAGTGGGGGGCGAGATACTTCTGGTGGCATTCTGGGCTATCAAAGTAGTCAAGGCTTTTTGAATAGCCCTCATCCAATCGTTTGTCTCGTGATTAGCCTCAACCAATCAGTCGATCTGATCTTGGAATGGAGGTAGTTCTTATGTTTCATACGGTCTTTCTTCTTCTTTAGCCACTTAGACCATTACCACTTGCACTGACAGGATCTTTCGAACCGGCCTCCGTCTTGGTTCGAAGACTGTCATGGGCTTGGATTTCTTTACGTGCGCGGGCCTGGTCGGTTTCTGCGAGGTGCGAGCGGTCTCGGACAACGGCGGGAACTGCTCGACTGTCATCGCATCCACTGCGGGCTTTGCTGATACGTCTGGCACCGTTTATAGAGGTCTTCTGTCCCTATTTTTGCTACCACTGTTTCCTTATGATGGAGCGAGGTTTCGCAATATTCATCCTCTTATGTGCAGCTATGATGGCCGCTTTCTTCTGTACTTTCTTCTGTGTTTGGGTCTCAACCAACTGTCATTCTAAGCTTGGGCTAGGCTGTTGCAGTTGCGGTGAAACAGGGGAAGCTGAAAACCCCCATTGGCAAGGAAGATGCACAGACTTGTCATCAAGTATGCCATCTCTTCTATCTGTAGTGGTATCTTGCTAATTTTGTGGTGTCAGAAAATCATTAAAACAGTTCATAAATGTGGCCGGGAGTGTGAACCCATCGATCGCCGTGCATGAACTAATATAAATAAGCACGAAGAGGACAAATACGTGTAGTTGTGGAAGTTTGTGGGTTTGAAAACCTTCGATTTAATGTCTATTGCCTTACAGATGAAGAGAAGAACGTTCCCAGTTGAGAGTTGTCAATTTGGCACCCAAGGGCACCGAAACATTATGCCCTACGATAAATCTTTTACGTAAACATTCGTGTTTACAAATTATTAATCTTAGAGTGTTTCTATACTCAGAATTAACCAGAGATTTTGGGTTCGATCCCCATCAGAGTCGCCTAGTTTGTTAGAACTGAAAATGCTACAATGACATTTTCTGTGCATTGTTGCTCTTGGGTTCTGAATAATGGAAACATTCATAGACAATCACAAGCATTCACAAAAGGTACACAAGAAGAGATATCACAAGGCGAATTTTATTCCAGAGATTCTGAGATCTTATACATTCCAGGCCGTGATCCAGCACGAGCCCTTAATTACATCGAATGATCGATGACCCTTGATTAAAAGGTAGAAGACTAGTTAGCAGCGACTATAGTCTTAGATTTTGTGGTCGTAAAGATCTGTATTTGTTTTGTTATGGACTGAGCCATCTTTGTATTAGTCAGATGTCTATGTCCCATATTTTGGCCGAGATCCGGGCTGAGACTATCAGGCTTTATGACTGAGAGGGATGACTCTGGGCCCGCGCTGTCATGTTTGGACAGGTGACCTCAGAAAATCTAATCTGCAGTTGTGTATACCTGAATAACCCAACTGACGGATGCCGTTTGAATGGGTAGGGCATCGACTGTTGTGTTGTGGTAGTTCATAACAATTACTTTATAGAGAATTGAAACTCTTTGATATGATTTATTATGATAACCATAATCCCGTTTGTCTAGCTTTCAACCCTAATTGGGTCATATCTTAAAGTAAATTTGAATAATGATATATTTGTACAGTCCTAGATGCTGGACGATTTCTTTCCAATAAGTTATTTCATTCGTCGCATTGATTGGGTCCAACCTTCGAAGGTACGTAATTCTACTCGTTTAGAGATCCCAGAACAGTCCGTTTGACCATTCCATTATGTCCGAAACGCTCGAAATACCCAAAATAGGCTCAAGCGAATCTTGAAAACACTTAAAATTGAGTCCGGTGCACCTGTAAACATTTTCTGTAATTCGTTGATTTTTTCAGGTGCAGTGGGCTCCAACGCACCTTTAAATTAATGACCTGATTTTTTTATGAATTTATGGATGTGTGGGGCATTTTTCGGGTGTGTAGGACACCAATACACTTGTTCGAATCACGTTGAATTTATGGACGCGTAGGACCCGAATTTATGGACGCATAGGCCATTTTTCAGGTGCGTGGGACACCAAAGCACTTGTTCGAATCACGTCGAATTTATGGACTGCGTGGGACCCGAATTTATGGACGTGTGGGACATTTTTCGAGTGCATGGGAGTCCAATACACTTGTCTAAGCTATATCGAATTAATGAACGCGTGGACCATTTTTGGGTGCGTGGGAGTCCAACGCACTTGTCGGATTCAGTCATTTTACGGATGTGTGCCTACACTTATGAATTTTCATAATCCGGACCTGTGGTGGTCGGAATGAGCTTCCGATGGGAGACGCCGGTGATCGGGAAGGGATTCTGGTGACCGGGAAGGGTTTCCGATGATCGGAAAGGGATTTCGGCAAGGGTTTCCGGCAGGGGATTTCAATTACCCAGAGGATAATAACTCTCTATCTCTCTCTTGAAAAAATACAAATGAATAGTCGGACGGGATATTTATACCCGAAAATATCGGAAGCTGACCAATGAGCGGTTGCCACGTGCTACGTACCTCAAAAATACCTCTAACACACCTTAAAATCGATGCGTAGAGCTCCTACGCACCTAAAAAGATATTCTGAAACTTGCTAAATTTATGGGTACGTAGGACTCTGATTTTACGGGTGCATGGGGCTCCATGCACCCAGAAATGAGTTCCTAATTTTGCTGATTTTTCGGGTGCGTGGGTACCCGAATTTGTGAATGCGTGGGAGTCCGAATTAATGGGTGCGTTGACGGACTTTTAAACGCTCCGAATTGGGTTTTGAATTTTGATGGGTTTGTGGGGCCCAGCTTGATGATGAAAGTACATGCATTGTTCATCATAAATCATAATGAAGTTACGGGTTCGATTTCGGACGGTTCTGATCACGATGATTCTCGAGGCCCGCCGGAGATTTCAGCTAAAAATTGGCTAAGGGGATTTTTGTAAATCTCCGTTTTACGTGCATTGGGAGGCATTTTGTGGGATTCTTTTGAAGGTGCGTGGCCATTTTGTTTGTTTTGAGGGCCCCTACATTTTGGGACCCCAACACATTTAAATGAAAATAATGAAATAATTACAATCTATCTGGTCTTGAATGTGCAACTGATTGTATTATATTATCATTTAGTAGTTTTATTATTAATGGGAATGCTTTTAATAGTTGGTTTGATATATTTGATTAGTATACATGCATGCTCTTATTATATTATCATTTAGTGGTTTTATTATTAATAAGGTGCGTATAGAAGACGTGAATGGATATGTAGTTGATTCAGGAGACGAATTTGATATACTGTTAACCTAAATAGGATACTGAGAAATTCAATAGAAAATGATAAGCCAGTTTATTCTTACATCACAGGCAATTTAAGTCATTAAGTCATTATTGTAAGGATCACTAGTAGGCCAAAAGATGCTTGGCATGTTGTCCTATAAGCTCTGAAGAGATTGAACATGAATGTAGATACTTATGAAGATCCTTTGGTTTTTGAAGCAATGATGAATGCAAATGCATCAACAAGTTGCCCTACAAGAAAATATCGTAGCAGTAGATGATGAAAATTAATGTATTAAAATCATTTTCTTTTTTACTACATTTTTTTGCTAATTGTTAGAATTGTGCTATTTTATGGAGTTTTTTACTACTTTAGTGAATATTTTCAAAATTAATGAAACTGTGACAATGTTAATATTTAAGTTAAGAAGTTTTTTTTTCTATGAATAAAGGAAAGTATGGAATCAAAGCATACTGGTAATCAAGAAGACACCGTCATGGCTGATCAGTTGTCAGGATTACGAGACGAGGAGACAACATCCTCTCCTCATCTTTTCATCCATCCCTACTGGAAATTCTTCTCACTCACCAAATGCGACATTTCGCTCCGGTTCACCACATACCCTAGTCACTTCCCGCTCACAACATGCTACAGCATCTTTCCATTCTGAGCACATGCCATCTTCCACCAACACCGAATTAGCACAACGTATATGGTTGAAATTAACATTTTTGGGCAGTGCGTCGGGAAGAACCATAGTGAGTTTTCAAGCATAATAGGTCGCTAGTCAAGAACTACATTTCATCTCTATTCTATTATTAAAAGAAAGTTCCATACGAACTTATGGAGATGTTATGAAAACTTATTAAGGTAATATTTAATGACTCGATGATTGAAGTCCTCTTAATATATTGTATTATCCAATTTCATACTGAACTTATTTCCCCATCTTATCCACAGGATCGTTATGGGGTTGGTGAAGAACACAGAGCCTATAGCTTATCTAATGTAGTTAATATTTGGAAAGACTGAAAGCATACGTTATGGAAGGATTGTGAATTGACCGATTTTACAAACGAAGAGCGGAAGAATAAAATGTTAAATAGGTGGGTGAAACAAGAAGATTAGAAGAAGTTTGTCGACTTAGTGTCGGCTCCGGATGAATTAACAAAAAGTGAGAAAACGAAGACATATCTCAATAAGTTGAAGACTCCCAATTTTATGGATAGAAAGAGTCTGATAAATAAAATGGATGAATTGGTAAGGCATCGATTTTCAGTATTGCATTATGTATATATAGAATTCTATAGTTAAATGATTATATATCGTCTTAAATTTTACAGAAGGGATAGAAGATGGATAATAGTCTGATCATTAGGACCGAACTATACATCGAAAGCCATACAAAGAATGGCGTGACTTCAGGAGAAGTAAATCAATTCATTATGAGTAATGATAAATTATCCACTAATACTTAATCCTCTTTTATAATAATAACTTAAAAAATTCTCTATTATTTTCCATGTAACAGACACAGATTCGAAACATCATTGCAATAGATCCAACTTTGGACTGAAGGATTGGGATAACGATCCAGTTGCAATGGTTTTAGACAAGATACAAGTGGGTGGGTACGTGACATTGAAGGCGGTATTAGTAAGACTGGTGTGCGTACTGTAGCTTCTTATCGAAGTAAACTAGAAGAGATGGAGGAAAGGTTGTCCAGTGCGTCCCAATAGATGGAACATATGCAAATGATGATGACTAAAATGAGCCATCAATTTTCGGGACATTACATTCAGCCGACCGAGGTTCCTTCTCAACTGACCCCAACCCCTTCTCAGGTGGACTTATTAATATACTGTCTTCTAATTAATGAAATTTTAAAAATATCCTACCTGATTAATAGCCCTAATAAGTGATTTTATATTTTAAAATTAATAGGTAAGACCCATTGACTCCGAGCAGCATAAGAGCAAATCACCGGCACCTCCTCCCTCAGATGATATAGACAGGCGTTTGTGTTTTTTGAGAAACTATCGTCGAACAAAGATCAATGCCAATGGCATGGTGGTTCATAATGACACCCCATGATCTAGAATTTTATAATGTCTAATTTGATGACATTTTTTTATCCAACTGTGGAACTGCAGGACATAAGAGTTCTGGAGGGTACGGTGTTTGCATTTGTAGCTCTGGGAGATGTCATTAGATGGCCTTGGTCTTGAACTATTTTTTCTTTAATGAATTAAGAATAATTTTTATTTTATTTTCTAACATTTCTTTAACTTCTTTTCGTACATATCTGTTATATTTTCGATGCTTGACTTTGGATGGATGGATTCTTGGTTTTTATTGGATGTTTGATATTAGATGAATAATTTATTTTTTATGTGTAATACTACAAATGTGGATAATGGAATAATGTAATTTGATGTTATATATATATATATATATATATATATATATATATATATATATATATATATATATATATATATATATATATATATATATATATATTTGATCCAATAATTGGATGCTAGAATTTTGTTGCAATCTATCATGGTTAATGTGGATGATGTATTCATTACTAGTAATGCTTTTATTGTTCAGGTATTGGATGTTAGAAATTTTTGTAATCTCTTCCTCTTTATTATTGCTTGTGCCTAAAAATTACTGATTTAAATATTAAAAGAATTATGTAGTGGATTGATCCTAAATTATAGTATTGGTATGTAGGCAGCCATTGGTAAAGTATTAGATCACATCGGTGCAGCCACAAAATGTACTTTTATCTTTTTTCTCTCTTGCAGATAAGGATTGAGGCATTGTGTATTGTTTTTTAAAAATTTGCACAATTAATTAAGACACTCATTGTGAAGGTAAACATAAGCTTTCTTGTTTTCATTCATCATCATTTAACTAAGTCATTGACTGACCCAAATTTTGAATGCACGTTAATGTTAATATTATCTTTAGTTGTAGTAGATAACAATTTAGGGATTTACTTTCTATCAGTCTACATGCCTCTTTCATTTTCATCGTAGTAAAAGAGGATATGTAAAAGTAATATAAACTAATATAAGATAATTTGAAATATCCTAAAGCACTATCTACAATGACTAGAGATAATTGTTAGTAATACTACGGTGCTCTGAAAGTTAGATCTTTTAGTAACTTCGTTAATTGAAAAGAACTACGTAATGGCTTGATCCCAATACGAGCAAGGGCGCGGCTTTGGTGGATCATAAAATTCAAGTGCAACCAAATCTTTTTTGGACCACACAATGAAAATACTGGTGATTGCATACTGACTATTACCTAAGAACTTTGGAGACCAGTGAAAAATCAAAACAAAATCACCAGCACTCTATCCAACCTGTTGATAAGCTTACAAACATATCAAAATGTTGGGATCCACCGAAACCACTTACTTTCTATATTGGGTACGTAGGCAGTCGATCGGTGCAGCCACAAATCTAATTTTAATTATTTTTGTATATTTTTAATTCTTTTTGTAGAAATATGTTAAATTAACAAAAATAAACATTCATATTGATATTAGAAATATGTAGAATTGATTGATGTTAGAAATGTGAAGAACAAATGGATATTTGGTGTATTTGATGTTAGAAGAAATATATGGATAATGAATGTGGATGATTGATATTAGGAATTTAGTGATGTTATAAATATGGAGAATGCATTGATGTTAGAAATTTGGAGAATGATTGAATGGGTGTTTGATGTTATTAAGAGTGATTTTGAACGGTTTATTAGGTAATTGGGCATAGCCACAACCCTAAGGCTTCAACAAACTGAATTATCTTTTTAAAAATCTTTAAAAAAATAACGGTTTTAATTGTAGTTTGTTTTATTGGACGACGGCTCAAACCGTCGTATTTTTAGGCCATAGCCGTCAGTTTTATTTTTAACAACAGCTACAGTCACTTATATACTTGAGCAACTAATTAAATGATGATTGTACTGGCAGTTAAAGCCATTGTAAATAATAAGCGACCGTTGGATGACAGTTAAAACTATCGTACAAATTGATGATTTCGATTTAAGCGACAGTAAAAAAACGATAGTTCAACTGTCGTTTTTATGTCTTTAACGACGGTTTTCAGCCGTCATTTTGTCTTATTTTTCATGTAGTTAAATCTCTACATCTCTCATATCTTTTATATATTTCTATTATTTTGTGAAATAAATTATAGTTTTAAAACATAGTCTCTTGTAGTTTAACAAGAGACAGTTATTAATTGATTTTAGGTAATTTATGGGCAAAAGACATCTTAAAGTATTAATATATAATAAAGTTGGAGGACTTTCAAATTCGAATAAATTAGTAGAGATGCAAAAGTAAATTAGAAGAAACTTTTCAAAGATGAAGAAAAAAAATACTAGTTATTTAAAACTAAATGTAAAGATAAAGCATGTAATGGTCAAATTTTGGCATAATATGAGTTTAATATGAATGACGAGATCACTAGATATGGCTCAAACATTAGTCCAAATGGCAATTATTATTGCCGCAATTGACACAAGTGTAGTTCATGTTTTTCAAGTCCAAAGTGAGAAAGTTAAATGAAATTTCAAAATTACTAAGTAGTCCATACTTACAAAAAATTGAAGATGATAAAATAAATGCTAGTTTTGTTAAATCCATTTAAAAAATGGATGTTTAAAAATCAGGAGTGGATTAGGTGCAGCCAGCCTCACCCAACACCGTGCAACCCTGCCTATGGGGATCACCTTGATGTTGTGTAGTATATCCATGCCGTCCATCCATTTCTCCATCTCACTTTAGGACATGAGCCCAAAAGTTAATTAGATACAAATCTCAGGTGGTACACACTACAGGAAACAATGGTGATTGAATGCTCACTATTAAAAACTTACTAGGGCCCATCATAATGTTTATTTGCCATCCAACCTATTGATAAGGTCACGCAGACCTGAAGAAAGGGGAAAAAAATATATTAGCTTGATCCAAAACTTGTGCCCACAGGAATTTTTAATGGTCAATCACCACTATTTCTGTAGTGTGGTCCACCAAATCAATTTGGATATGCTTCATTTTTGGTCTTATGCCCAAAAATGTTATGAAAAAATGGATGGACGACATGGATATACTACGTACATACATCAAGGTGGGCCAATGGTCCGGCCCACACCTAATCCACTCCCTAAAAATTCTTTTCAGGTGCATTCAATGCATGCATGTGTGATGAGCTTGTTATAAGAATGCATCTAATGCTGCAATTGCATGTGTTATGACCTTGCTTTAAGAATGCAGCTAATGTTGCAATTGTATGTGAAAACTTCCTAGGGTCCACTATGATATTTATTTGCCATCGAACCGTCTATAAAGCTGTATGAAGTAAAAATAAATAAATATCAGCTTTAAATCCCACTGCTTCCTATGGTGTGGTCCACTTTAATACTCACTCTCCCGTCTCATGCCCTTAAAAATGGATAGACAGCGTAGATAAAACATATACATCATGGTGGGCCCCACAAATCCCCTGACAGGCTATGCCGTCTCTAGATGGATCCTGATGGGGGTAGTACCCAATCCGTGCCGTTGTGAATAACAACGCAAGAGTTTTGAAAACCACACTCCATCTTTTGAGTTTGAGCGGGCAACAAGTGGTCTACACTCCCATAAAAAAATTCGGGCAAGGCACATTATTTTGGTGATCCAACTGTTCATCGGCCGGACGCATGGGAAATGGACACGTTTTGCCAGTCGGATTATCAACAGCTGGATCTTCGGTCAACAGGAAGAAGTCCAGTGATTGTGTGATTTTCAGGTCATCAAACACCCGGCAGATGAACGGTCTGGAGACCGCAATATCGGCAATTATCTAACTCTTTGTGGTCCAGCAATAATACCTCTTTAGCACGCGTTCATAGGATTGTAACCCTTTGTCTTCCTAGATCAGATGGGACACTCCAAAAGTCAGATAGGTCGGTCGATCCTAACCGTCCAAGTTATGGCCTGCAGTTCACATTAAAAATAGCAAAAGTCAAGGAATGATGTACAAATCACACCCCCACGGCCTAGCTAGAGACGGACGGTACTGTCATGAGATTTGTGGGGCCCACCGTAATGTATATGTTTTATCCATGCCGTCCATCCATTTTGACAGATCATTTTAAGGCATGAGGCCAAAAAGGAGGCAGATTGAAGGCTCAAGTGGACCACACCATAGGAAGTAGTGGGGATTGAATTCTTGCCGTTGAAAACTTCCTAGGGCCCACTATGATGTTTATCTGCCATCGAACCTGTTCATAAGGTCCGTAAGAAATAAATAAATATCAGCCTGATCCAAAACTTCTGTCCCTTGAGAAGTTTTCAAGGTTAAGCTTTCCATTCCCCTCCTTCCTATGGTGTGATCTACTTTAATCCCCAATCTGCCGGCTCATGCCCTAAAATCATCGGTAAAAATAGATACATATACATCACAGTCGGCCTCACAGATCCCTTGACGGGCCCGTCCATCTCTAGATAGGTCCTGGTGGGGTAGTACCCAATCCGTGCCATTGAGAATAAAAACGCAAGAGTTTTGAAAACCATACTCCATCTTTTGAGTTTGAGCGGACCACAAGTGGTCTACACTTCCATGAAAAATATTTGGGCAAGGCACATTATTTTGGTGATCCAAACCGTTCATCGGCCGGACGCATGGGAAATGGACACGTTTTGCCGGTCGGATTATCAGCAGCTGGATCTTCATTCGACAGGATGAAGTCCAGTGATTGTGTGATTTTCAGGTCATCAAACACCCGGCAGATATCGGCAATCATCTAACTCTTTGTGGTCCAGCAATAATACCTCTTTAGCACGCGTTCATAGGATTGTAACCCTTTGTCTTCCTTGATTAGATGGGACACTCCAAACGTCAGATAGGTAGGTCGATCCTAACCGTCTAAGTTATGGCCTGCAGTTCACATTAAAAATAGCAAAAGTCAAGGAATGATGTACAAACGCATATATCCAACTAACAGATGGTAGCTGTGCCTCAGGAGGCATACATTTCCGTGCCTCCAGATTGTGTAGCATACACGTGGCACATGTGAATGACAATCCCAACCGTTGATCTCACAGGCTCCGGTATTACTTGGCCACTGACCAAAATTTCCTTGGATTGGATAAATTGGATAATCCTAACCTACTAATAGATGGACATTTTCTCATTGACTGTAAGCTATTGCTGATTCTTTTTTGCGTTTAAGTGTCCATTTGTTTGCCTCCAATCAAAGCGTCTGGATGGTCCAAACACTATGATTCTGGGATATGGTCCGCTCATTATTTGACCAATCAGATTAACGGTTTGGATCCTGTCCATACATGCCACGTATGCGGAAATGGCACATAGAGTTACTGGATCCAGTCTCCATTAGAAAATGGACGAATCATATGGCTTCAACAGATGGATATTACAAGTGAGCCCCCCGTTTCAATGATCCAAGCCGTTGATCTGTTCCGACCCACTGGGATGCGCCATGCCCAAAACATAGACGGAAGATCCTAGCCTCCTTGTTATTCCTTTGACCATCAATTTGCAGGAATGATTTAAAGATTTCTGTTGCATGATCCAGCCAAGGTAGGTCCCATCACTTGAACGATGGGCCCACAAGCCATAACTTGAGAAAACGTGGAAACATTTTTATCCACCAGCCATACTAGAAAACAATCAAATCCTCGTCCCGTTCAATATAATAGTAGAAAAGTACAAGGGCAGTTCAGTAATTGCACTTTATTTCTCAGGAACAAATCATGCGAAAATGTGAGAAGCCGCCGGAGACGTCCCGCACGTCGCGCAAGACCCGTCTCATATTCCCGTTTGTCTGCCCAAAAGGGGTCGGGTTCGGCGCGCTGGGTTTGGAAGAATCGTTCGTCACCCAATAATTAGAGCTGCACAACAACCGAGCTTGGCCCTGTACGGGCTTGGCTTGATCAGTGGCCCACTGAGCTTGAGCTTAGCTTGGCTTAAGCATTGTGCTCAAAATAGCCACTTGAGTTTGCTTGCTAGTTGAGCCGAGCGGGCTTTGTTCGAGCCAAGCCGATCGAGATCTATCGAGTTAAGCCAAGTGTTTTTTTTTTTTTTTCTAACCCAACTCATCTAATCCAACCCGCTGTCCTAAGTCACTTGACCCGACTCAAATCCAACAAAAAAAAATCTCCAAAACTAACCTCATTTTAGGGTATTCCCTATTTTAAACAAAATATATCCAAAATAATAATAATAAATTCACAAAAACCTACCTATTTGGGAAGAATTAAACCCGGGTTGGGTGCGTGCCGGCTCGTGTGAGCGGACTGAGTGTCTAGTCTAGGTTTAGTGTTCGCTGCTTGGGTGCAATGTGGGTCATGCAGTGCTAGTGATTGGGGAGGAAGCCATAATGTGGGGGGGGAGGGGGGGGGGGGGGGGGGGGGAATGAAAAGGGGATGGGTGGGGTCAAGTAGGGTTAGGTTTTGTTATATATATATATATATATATATATATATATATATATATATATATATATATATATATATCGAGCTCAAGCGAGCTTAGCTTTTTTTGAGATCCGAGCTTTGAACCAAGTCGAGCCAAGCTCACTTGTGCTCGAGCTTAGCTTAGCTTATTTTCAAATGAGCTTTCAAAATCAAGCTCGAGCTTGATCGAACTGCCCTACAAGTCAAGCCAAGCCGAGCGAGCTTTTCGAGCTAGCTTGGTTTGTGTGCATCCCTACCCAATATACTCCAATTGTGCGTTGGAGGCTTAATCCAAATCATCCATATCATTGTCTCTCTAAGTGAGGAGCGCATATTTAATTTAGTATTAAAGAGACGTTCTGGATGAGAGTATATTCAACTAATAAAAAACAAGGGAAGGGATCTACTTTATGAGGTGATTTTAATCTAAGGGCCATCTGAGCAAAGACTCACTAGTTGGACGGGTAGGATGACTTCCACAACATGATGTTTTTCTAAGAAATATCCAACAACGATGGTTCAAACTCGGGGATAATAGTTGAAAAAGCCTTGATTTATGATGTCATTTGTGACATTAGCCCCTCTGTACAGAACCTATTATTTATATAGGCCGTTGGGCAGTGTAGTGATTTTTGTTGGACCAAAATGCCACTCTGCCACACCCTACCACACCTCCTCTCATGCGGTAGCAACTTTTTGTGGAAGTTGAGAGAGCCTTTTGAAAATTGAGTGTGGGCCCCACAAAATTGATTGTTGGGGCCACCCCTCGGCCGATATAATCTATTCACTTTAATCGGACATCCGTGAACCCAGAGGAGGATCATTTAAAAAAATTAGAGCTTTCTGTGGCCCGCACCTACGTTAACGCTGTGAGTTAATTATGAACTATTTCCTCCGGTGTGGTCCATCTATGATGAGTTTTGTCCTAAAATTTAGATAGATGACATGAAATTAAAACCCATTTCATGTGGGCGGCTTGGATCTGCTCTAAGATTATTTAATGAACCCTACATAAGATGTGAGATGAATTTAATGGATGGATTCCTTGTGCGGAAAAGGCCATTTGACATTTTCCTTTTTTTCTATTGGGAGGTGACCATTTGGCCATTAGGACCTTGCCACCTCCATGGGACTCACTCTGACAAGCTTCCTACATGTATCTGATGTCATCCCCTCAATTCCAGTGAGCTTCTGAGTGTTTTTTTTTTTTTTTTTGAATTAAACTGTCATAACTCCATACAGGTTGCAGATCCCATGAAAACGGAACCTACTTTTGGCAATCAAATGATGTCCAAATGAGTAGATTCTAAAGTCATCTGAAAGTTCATCAAATTATCTTTCTAACAAGTATAAGATCACCAAAATCAGACATGTAACGAGGGACCTATGATCGTTTTCATCGGATCTGCGAACAACGGAATATCGACTAACGATAGTGACTTTGGGTTCACTTTTGAGCAATCAAGTGGTGTCTAAATGAGGTGATTCTAAAGCCATATAAAATTTCATCAAATTAGCTTTCCAACAGGTACAAGATCATCCAAATCGAACATGTAACAAGGGAGTTATGACCGTTCTCGCCGACAAACATTGACCATCGCCGACAAACACTTAGTATCGGCGATGGACAATGAGTATCGATGATGGACAATGAGTATTAGCGATGAAGTGGATCCCACGGAGGTGGCAAGGGTCCTAATGGCCAAATAATCTCCTCTTAGGAGAAAAGTAGAAAAAAAAAGAAAAAGAAAAAGGCCAAATGGCCTTTCCCACACAAGGGATCCATCTATTGAACCCATCTCACATCTTATGTGGGGTCCACTGAATAGTTTTAGAGCAGATCCAAGGCATGCACATGAAAAGAGTTTTAATTTCATATTATATATCTAAGTTTGAGGGCAAAACTCATCACGGATGGACTACACCAGAGGAAATAATTGGGAATTAACTTATAACATTAACATAGGTGTGGGTTACAGAAAGCTCTATTTTTTTTTTTAAATGACCTTCTTGTGAGTTCACGGATGTCCGATTAAAGTGAATAGATTAGTTCGACCGAGGGGTAGCCCTAACAAATCAATTTTATGAGGCTCACACTCAATTCTCAAAAGGCTTTCTCAACTTCGGTTAAAAAGTTGCTGTTATACAATAAGATGTGTGGTAGAGTGTGGTAAAGTGTGGTAAGAGGCATTTTAGTCCAGTGAAAATCATTATAATGCCCAGTGGGCTACATAAGTAATAGCTACTGTAATAAGGGGCCAATGTCACAAATGACATAATGCATGGAGGCTTTTTCAACTATTATGCCTACTTCCCTTCCCTACGTAAAGCCATCCCTGGACACGACTCACCTTCCAAAATATTTTATAACAAATAAAAACAATAGAAAAAAGATTGACCCAAGGTTTGCAAGTTGTTGCTTGCCCGGCTGTTCATTCAATTTTCTCGCATCTTTTGGAATACCGTGTGATGATCCAGACCGTTGATTGAGAAAGTCACTAACCGAGTGGGTGCGTTGCATGACTAAAAAAAAAAAAAAGTTAGATGGTTTATGGTCCAATTTCTAACTTAACTTCACACGAACGGTTAAATTCTCCAAGGAATCCTCTACAACACCTGATATACGTAGGTAAAACACCGGAGATCTGTGGGGCCACCTTATTGTAAATGTGACATCCTCTCCGTCCATCAAGTGCTCCCGATGGTCCCTCGGGCTAGAAATCACCCCGATCGAAAACTCAGTTGCGCTACAGCGAGTGTTGCAGAGGATCCCGGTCCAATTCTTACCACGCTACGCGGACCGGAATGCTCTATACACATGGTGTAGGCAAACGGCGCACAAAACACCCAAGCTCAGTGTGACCCACCATATTGTATATGTAAATCCACTCTGTTCATCAGGTTTGAATCCTTATTTGAACCGTACATACTAAATACCAGCCTGATTAAAAACTCCACCTGAGTTTTCTATAAGCCGACTTTTCTATCTTCATTTCATACCGGTGACTCACACTTGATTAACGGTTTTGATGGAAGATAACATGGTGCGCCTTACAAAAACCTATAGTTGGGATCCTATCCGATATTGATACCAATGGTTTGGCCCACCTGAGTTATACATCGGGCTGATTATCTTTCTTAAGCCAGTAATCGAAGATAAAAAGGGATGGACGGGAGTGGATTTACACATACAAATGGTAGTCACAGATTTCAGGTGCTGTATAGGATTCTTGTCCGTACTACAGGAGGTCCCGGGCGAACTGTCCGAATCCTAGTACAAACTGACGAAGAAACAGCGGTCCAAAAAAAAAACGTTTCAAACGGACGCGGAGTGCTTAGTGCTGAGTAAACTCTGCGGGGTCCACTGTAAAGTATGTGTCTAATCCACGCCGTCCATCCGTTTTTACTAGCTCATTTTAAAGCACGAAAAAAAAATCGAAGCATATCCAAAGTCCAAGTAGACCACACCACAGGAAATAGTGGCGATAATGAAGTCCACCGTTAAAATCTTCCTAGGGCCCACAGTGATGTTTATTTGTTAGCCAACAAGTTCATGAGGTGACACAGACATGGATGCATGTAAAACACACATATATTCTTGATCCAAAACTTCTGTGGCCCTCAAGAATTTTTCAACGGTAGACGTTCAATCTTAACTGTTTCCTGTAGTGTGGTCCACATGAGCTTTGGATATGCTTCAATTTTGGGCTCATTCTATGAAATTATCTGTAAAAAATGATAGACTACGTGGATAAGACACATACACCACGGTGGGCCCCACATAGTTTACTCAGTACGCTACAGCGCACTGAGTTACTCGCAATCCGCATACGTTTCAAACACCTCCCCATTAACTCGTGTCCGTTTCAAACTCACCGGCCCACTAACCTTGACGTATCCGATCAGCGAGACTATTTCCCTGTTTTTTCGGAAAGCGTACATGCGTGTGCAGTACACGCCACGCATGTGCCAGCATGGCACATACGTGCGAGATCCAATCCATCCATCGGCTTGGTCCCACCTTCTACATGCTTTCCAAAAAATAATTAAATTGGTCCCTTAGCAAGTAAGCCTCGATACTGAATACTTCAGCCATGTTTTCAGAACCGTACATTTGTTTTCCAAACTGTGGCCCATTTGATTAATGGATCAATCTCGTTCTTATAGTGGGGCATCAATTTAGTTGTGCTATTCTAATGGATGGATCCGATTTAGGACCTGTGGTTCCAAGAAATGAAGTGTGTGGCGGGTATATGAGCTTTATTTGCACACGCGCGTGTACTTAACAAAGCTCTTCAGGTATAATAGACCATTCAACAGAGAACTAAATTAATAATCTCCTGGAACACCACGCGGTGGGACAGAACGGACGGTTTTGATTATCTCCTGGTGGGGCCAGAATGAAAGAGTCGTGCGAGAAATCTTTAAAACCCACTTTCCCATCCTTCATTTTCTGAATCCCATACGGATCCTCTCTCTCTCTCTCGCTCGCTGAGATGTCCGAAAAGATCAAGAAGAAGATGAGAGGGAGAATCCGAACGGCGTTACTCTCCGTTATCATCTCAGCCTTCGTCGTCGCCTCTTTCTACCACCACATCTTCCACGTCCATCTCCTTCATCTCTCTCCGTCATCTCTCTCCCCTTCCAAAAACCAAAACCCTAACCTCGCCATACGAGAAGACGTCATACGCGGGCTCGAAGTCGACCCCTCCTCGTTGCGGGCCCCACCCGACTCCATCCTCTTCCACGACTGGGAAGTCCTCGTCGTCCTTCCTGAAAACCCCTTCCCCTCCTCCGCTTCCGCCCTGGGCCACATGTGCCTCTTCCAGGACGGAGCCACGTCACCCGCCCACCCCGCCGGCGTCCTGCCACGTGGCGGCCGCGCCACCTTCAAGTGCCGGATACCCTTCAGCGTCCGCCGCCTCCGCCCCTTCTTCACGCCGGCCCTGACCTGCACGCCGGAGATCCTACCCGCGATTCCGGCGAGTCCGCCGGAGATGCTCCGGTGGAGCTCGCTCGCGTACGAGTCCATCTCGACCGAGGACGACGTCATCGTATTTGCTAAGGGCGTCAACGGTCGTCAGGGTGTCAACGTCCCGCCTTCTGCGCTCCGCTGTCTCTTTGGTAACGGCGTCACAACGGCCGTCACGAGCTCTGTCCAGGAAGTCTTCCGTTGCGGGAAGCCCGACCGTCCGATCCCCGGGGAAGAGGTCAAAATCACCCTCGAAATCAGGACCAAGAGCGTTGACCGCGCCCACCCCTCCGTGGCGCTCTACGCACCCTGGCAGCGCACGTTAGCCGCAGGGGCAGAGCCCGCGCTAATATGCGCCTGCACGATGGTGTACAACGCGGGGAAGTTCCTGAGGGAGTGGGTGATGTATCACGCGACGATTGGAGTCGAGAGGTTTGTGCTGTATGATAACGGCAGCGATGATGACATGGCGGATGTGGTTGCGAAGCTTCTAGAAGCCGGCTATCACGTGACCACGATCCTTTGGCCGTGGCCCAAGACGCAGGAGGCCGGTTTCTCCCACTGCGCCGTATCGAACAAAGATACATGCAGGTGGATGGCGTTCGTTGACGTGGACGAGTTCATCTTCTCACCATCATGGGCCAATACATCACAGCCGTCGAAACACATGCTCAAGTCCTTATTACCCAAAAACCTATCATTATCATCATCACCGTCCATCGGCCAGATAGCAATGAGGTGCTTTGAATTCGGGCCATCCAACCGTCAGTCCCACCCGAAAGAAGGGGTCACGCAGGGTTACACGTGCCGCAGGTCGGTCGAACAGCGACACAAGTCGATCGTGCTGCTGGATGCGATCGACGCATCCCTCGTGAACGTGGTCCACCACTTCAAGCTCAGGGACGGATACCGGACATGGAGACTGTCGAGGGAGGTGGCGGTGGTGAACCATTACAAGTACCAGGCCTGGCCTGAGTTCAAGAAGAAGTTCCGGAGGCGGGTGTCGGCCTACGTTGTTGATTGGCGAGACCCCACGAACCTCGCATCCAAGGACCGGACGCCTGGGCTAGGGAACAGCGCCATCGAGCCCAAGGGGTGGGCCGGGAAGTTCTGTGAGGTGAATGATAGCCGGTTGAGGGACTTGAACCGGCTGTGGTTCGGGTTGGAGTTGCCGACCGGGTACAAATTGGCATGGGAAGACGGATAAGGAGCGGCCGAAGGGGGTCGAGCCTTGTTGGGTTTTTGGTTTGGACCAGTGGGCCACGATGGTCTGAGCTCATCTTGACCGTTCATGCATGCATTTGAAGATTGAAGAAGAAAGAGATGTACATAATACAGTGAGGAACGTAAAAGTGGAGAAGCTATGCACCATTTTTCGGTGTATAGGCGTGCGTTAGGATCATATCAAAGAGTGCACTACGTTGAGGTCCCCCTGAGATGGGACCTTACTGCTTCAAGATTATTCTTTCGGGGAATGGATGATCTGGATGAATTTGAATAATACTGAAGTCTGGTATACGTTTGATGAATATTCCACGTGTACAAAATAGAATAAATGAACGGAGAGGGAAAGATTTTTTGTCAGGCATTTATAAGAATTGTACTAAATGTTTTTTTATTTGGTCATTTTCTTTCCCCCCGTAAGATCAGAAAATTCCATTGATGATGGATCAAGGCCGTCCGTGGAGCCTTGTTTCGAACTCTCCTTTGCATGATACGTATAGTTGTTTTGCTTAATGGATGGTGTGTTTTAGTGCTTTGGTAATCCCACACCATCCTTCCACCGTGTCAACATGACAGCTCACGTGAGAGGTGTGAGTCGTGTATCATGTTGGGTCCACCATGTACATGACTTGGCTAAAAATAATCAGGTCGTCCAATTTGATTGATGAAAATTACATCCGTGGAGCCATGTGGGACTGTCTTCAATCAAAGTGGCTCATGGGACGGTTAGGTTCATCCCATGAGTATGATTTTTGAGCAATGATCCATCAACCGATCAACAATTAGGATGGTCTGGATGGAAGTGATTTCATGCGGCATGCAAAGCGTGAAGGGTCCCAGACGCAAGTTTCCTGTAGCCCAAAGCTCTGTGGGGTCCACCATGATGTCCATGTGAAATCCACTTCATCCATCAGTTTCTACAGTTCATGAGAGGACGAGAGCCAAAAACAACACTGACCATTGAAACCTTCCTATCACCGTCAAGATCAGAGTTTCGAGACAGTGGTAGGAAGTGGGGCCCCTTTGTTTGTCGGGAGGTCGTAGGATCAAGTGGGCCCCACCTTCCATCACTGTTCCATCTAAATAGTGGGTATATATAATAAAATTTTGCTAACATCATGTCCTTAATTCAAATACGACGAGTAATATATAGGATTTGAAAATAATGTGCCACGCAGGTTCCTCCAAAAGTCCTTAGATAAGTTGTCCACGTGTCATGCGGAAATCTAAAAATCAGGTCAGTCCAACCACAAGGCCTTAGACAAGCGGCAAAGGTAGGATGTGGAAATCTAATAGTTAGGTCAGTCCAACCCCCACCTGGGCCGTCCGTTGTCCGTTGTCCCATCATCATCACGGAGGTGATGCTTGGGATGGCACACACATGATACAGTGGGCCTCAAGTAAGCAATAGGAATAAGAAAATATCGGACGCGGATTGCCTGCGAAAGCCTTTCGCAGGCATCTCCTGCGCTCGGAATCTCGGTGGGGCCCACCGTGATGTTTATGATAAATCTAAGCCGTCCAACCGTTTTGTGAGATCATTTTAGGCGTTGAGACCAAAAATGAACGGGATCCAAGACTCAAGTAGGCCGTAATAAAGTAAAAGGTGGGTAGAGAAATTCCTACCGTTGGGGTCCACGGTGATGTTTATATGCCATCCATACCGTTCATAATGTCATTCCTACAGAGATGAACTGAAAACACAAATATTATCCTGATTCGAAACTTCAGTGGCCCCACGAATATTTCAACTGTAAAAGTTCAATTGTCACGTTTGCGGCCCACTTAAGTCTTGGATCCCGTTCATTTTCGGTTGCAACGTCTAAAATGTTCTCATAAGACGGTTGGACGGCGTAGATTTACCATAAAAATCACGGTGGCCCCACCTAGATTCTGAGCGCAGGAGATGCCTGCAAAAGGCTTTCGCAGGCAATCCGCGTCCGAAAATATCTACATGCATCTGAATAGCTTGGAAACGGATTGGCTAGTGACCCTGCCACTAGCCAATGGCTAGTGGTCGGTGGCTCCGTGGGCCCCACAATGATGTATGAGTTTCATCCATTCCTTCCATCTATTTTTTCAAACCAGTTTATTGTATCGGCCCAAAAATTAGGTAGATCTAAATCTCAAGTGGACCACATAGTGTTGACTGAACGTCCACCATCAAAAACTTCTCAGGCCCACAAATTTTTTGGATCAATCTTATATTTGTTTTTTCCCTTCATCCAGGTATGTATGATCTAATCAACAGGTTGTATGTCAAATAAACATTACAGTGGGCTTTAGGAGGTTTTCAATGGTGGACATCTAATCACTGCTGGTTTCCTGTGGTGTGGTCCATCTGAGACTTAGATCTATCTAATTTGTTTCATCAAGCCATAAAATAATCTGTAAAAATGGATGGACGGCGTGGATAAAACACTTACATCATGGTGGGGCCCACAGAGCATCGACCACTAGCCACCTGGCTTGCGGCAGCGTCACTAGCCAAACCGCGTCCGAATAGTTTTGGGTCAAGGAGAAAAACATGTACAGTAGACATATTCAAAATCATGCACAGTAGACATATTCAACAAAGACAAGATTCTAAATTTGTACTGGTCTCATATAATCCTGCACAGACAAGTGCTTTCCAGAGGAATTGATTGAAATGAGAATAGTGCCGAAAATCAACATTTATTCGTGTCGTAGTTTGAACTCAGTTCCGTGAACTCAGGATTGACCAGGCGTGTAAAAGAATGATTTAGTTTTCTTATAAAATAAATTGAAGGTGCAAAAAAAAAAAAAAAAAAAAATCAAAAAATACTATTAAACAGAGACATTTATAAACATACCATTATCAAGTCCATCTTAATTTTCTAAAAATAAAGAAATAAGAATAAATTAAAAATAAAGAAATGATCAAAAACTAATTGAAAAAAAAGAAGAAGAGCAATTGACAAGATATAGAAAAAGAAATCAGTCTTCTACGGAATGAAAAATATGTTCTCGTAGTAGATTCCTCTTCTCCTCCTTTTTATTTATTTTTAAATACAGAGATAATTAGAAAAATAATTAATAAAAATATAAAAAAATGATTTTTCTTTTTCTTCATTTACTTATTCTTCTTCATATTTCTCTTCACAGAAAAAATAAAATAAAAAAAAGGAAAGAAACTAAACAGACAGAAAATGTACCTCTTTTACTTATGGTTTTCCTTCTCTTCTTCCATCTTCTTTTTTGTCTTCCATCTTCTCTACTTTCAAATGAAAGACTTAAAAAATGAATTTATTGTTATGCAAGTAGTTTCTTATAACAATTGTTTATTGAGTAATATAAATTTATATTAGTTCGATTATAAACTTCATTAAAGATATGCATCTAAATACACCCTATCGAGTAACTTTTGTTAATATAAAAAATTAAGATATTCCAAGTTGTGGTTTAGCATAAGCCATTAATTACATTTTTAAGGGAAAACACTTGATTAAAATGTAAAACTCAAAGAAAATTGATTTGCTACATGGAAGAGTATTGAAATATGTAAATAATGCATGTAGGTCTTAATATAAAGTCCTTTGTCTTCAAAGTGTCCAAATTATTGCTCAAAGTAAGATACTGATAATAGTCTTTTACTTTGTCTCATATAATAGGCATCAAGATACTATCAATTGATGTGTGTCAAATATCTTGAGAGGCGTAGGCTTCTAATAATCATATAACCTTGTAATGTACATGAGCCTGAACCATCCGAGCATTGTTATGGATCTCATATGTAAAAACTGATGAAGAAAATGCATCAAGTGCATGTTAGTACTTGACATATGGTGATAATCATAGTGCATATTGTCTCTAAAAATGGCTAAGAGAATGATACTTTGTGTTTGACACATATGCTGCAATGGGTCTATGCCTGAACATAAAGCTTGTTTTTTTCGAACCTAGATGTCACTCCCCGAAATTTGAAATGTGAGTACGATAACCTTGATCCCGAGTTATAGGGTATGCAATAATTAATGAACGCAGTGATATATAACTGAGTGTTCTACCACGTTTAAATTCAATTTAATTAGTTTTTCAAAATCGCGCATGACTCTGACAATAAAAACATTTTGTAATCCTTATCAGGTCCAGCAAAGTGACCAATCCTTACATGCCCGTCGATAAGTGTTGAGCGTTGAATTGTATATATTTATCCCCAATTCTACAATACATTTATATGGATTCAAGTGTTTAATAGACTTATTTAAACATGTTTCCATGTTTGTAGGGAATTGAGAGAGAATGAAGAGAAAAAAAAGGTTAATTGCGATTATTTAGAGTGTCAAAGAAGTCAAGATTCAATAAGCCAAAGTGATGAGGAGCCAAGTGGAAGAGATCTGGGAAGTTCAAGAGTTCAAAGTGCAGAAAATTGGCAAGTTTCGAGCAATTGACTAGACTTGTCAGTCAACTGACGAAGGGTTCGATCGATCGATCGATGGAAGAGATCGAGCGATTGAAAATACTTGGAATTTAGAGCTGAACTCGCTGGATGTTTTTTACGACTTTCGGTCGATCGAGCAAGAGGGTTTGGTCGACTAACGTACTTGTTGGGCTGTCTCAGGCAATCAATGAAAGCGATCAAAATTCAAATTATTTTTTAGAAAGTTTGCTAGATATATTTTGAGAAGTTTGGTCGATCGACCAGGAGGGGTTGATCGATCTACGACCCATGGTACTGGTGCAGAAAACTTACACAATTCCTGAAGTTGGTGCTTGATTTTTCTATATAAGGAGGTATTTTTTGACATTCTAGATATACCTAAGACGTGAGGGAGTGAGGGAATTCACTTGTGGAGGAGTTCTACTTCAAAATTTCTCTTTTTCTTCTAGTTTCTAGTTTATTTTTATATTTTTTTTATAGAGTTTTAATTAATCATGTCTATAATGAACTAATCCTCTTAGCTAGGGTTAAGAAGTAAAGCTTGTAGTTCATTTTTAATGTTCCGGTTTACTTGGATTCAGATTTATGGTTTAATGATTGAATATATTATTAAATTTTGTTTGAATAAAGTTTTAATTTTAGTTTACTTTGATCTGGTGATGATTCTAGGCTTATTGGATACTTAGAAAGGCTAAGATTAGTTATTTATTTACTATGCAAGGGATTGATATGTAAAATTCATTGATTTATCGTAAAATACGGGCACGATAGGTGCTTTAAATTCCTTACGATCAATAACTTGGTGCTTAATGTAAGAACTGAATTAATGAATGTTTTAATTTATTTTAATTTTGTTGAATTAATATTTAACCGTTCTATCATCTAGTTGGATAGGATAAGACTTGGATTCCATTTGTGTTATCGATCCGATCGAGTAAATTAGACATTAAGAGTGACTATAAGTGGATTCTTAGCACTCTAGTATCTCTAGTTATTAATTTTCTCTTTAAAAAATTTTCAGATTTCCATTAATTATTTTACTTAAATTCATATTTATTGTTAGTTCTAATTAGTTCTTAATTCAAGTTCTAGTTTTAAGCTTGTTTCAGGAATGTACCACATAAGTCCTATGTAGTTCGACCTCGGTCTCACTGAGTATATACTATTGTGCAGCCTTGCACTTGGGGTTTGCCCGACAATAAGCAATCCTTAGATACTCACCAATCCATTTAGCTAAATAAGCAATCATTGCATGCATGTTAACGAACATTTCTTACATTCTAATTAAACCAATTTTCAATTAATTTAAATTTAAATATTTTTTAATTTTAAGTTCCAATTAGGTCATGATACTGATGTAACTAACCAAATCAAATTTCAAGTATTCCATGATGATTATACAACAAAATAAGTCAATTTTCAAGTACTCTATTGATCACAATGCAACCAGGCAAACCAAGTTTCAAACACTCCATGCTCATGATGTATGTGGATCCCTGTAAATAGACAGCTTTGACAAACTATTACTACTCAATCAGGATTATTCCAAAAGAAAAACTAATTACATCCATAGTACAAAAAACCATAAGAGATATCAAGATTCTAAAGATAACTTCAAGAAAACCAAGCAACAAAAATTAAAATTTGAGATAACCAAATAAAAGGAACTAACACCAAGGAATTTGACAATAATAGGGATAAATTCAAACCTTGATAATATGTGTTAGAGTAACAGAGGAAAGCTCCCAATTCAAAGGAAAAAATGGCTATTTTCAATTATAAATGATTAATTTCAAAAGTGAAAGGGGTATCTCCAAATAAAAATCTAATTGAGGAGAGAAGCATGAGAGATCTCTTACCAAAGATTTTGAATTTTGAATTTAAAGAATAAGAAAGAAATGAAGTTTAAAATTAGAATTTTAGAAAATCACTTAAAAATAATACAAAGGGAATTCATATGAGATGATTACTCATCTATCTCTTGCTCTAACAGGTCTTGGATTATTGACTCTAGGGCTACTGATCATATAACAAGTGAAAAAAATAACTTTCAATTATATTCTCCATACCCTCATTACATTATGGTTGATGGGTTATTCTCTCATGTCATCGAGAAATGATCTTTATAACTTAATTCGTCATGTACTTTATCTTTTTTTATCATGTTCATTCTTTTCTTTTTAATTTATTGGTAGTTAGTTCGATAATTAAACAACTCAATTATTTTGTTACTTTTTTTTCCTCTTATTGTATAATTTAAGATCTATAGACTAGGCGAACAATTGTTGCTAGGCATGAGAGTAGTGGCCTTGTACCTTCTTGAACCGAGTGGTAGCTTGTACATTGTAATAATTCATACAAGTAAAGAAGATTACATCTTTGGCATTTTCGACTTGGTCATATATCGATTGGTGCTCTTCATCGTTTGTTTACACATTTAGTTCTTTCATTAGTATTTCACAGTATGAAATATATTAAAATTTTAAACATATTCATGATTTTTATTTGTTTGATAAAATTAAGTTTTAAAAATATTTTCATTTGATACATTTTGACGTGTGAGGAGCTACTCCCTTAGTTTCTTCATTTGGAATTGCTAATTTTATAGTATTCTTAATAGTTAGTTTGCATTTATAGTTGTTATTTCTCATGAAAAGTAGGATTGAAGTGACTTTTATTATACAATATTTTATTAAATATGTTATAACTCAATTTTATTACAAAATTAAAAGATTGAGGCTTGATAATGTTAAAGAGTATATGTACTAAGAGTTGTAAGATTTTTTTAACATTGAGGTTTACTTTTAAACTTCATGTGTTTACTCTCCAACAAAATGAAGTTTTTGAAAGGAAGAATTGTCATTTAGTTGAGGTTACTTGATTCATTTTGACTAGAATGAAAATATTTTCTACATATTAGAAGTGAGGTAGTTCTTAATGCTGCCTAAATAATTAACCAAATGAATCTCAATCTCTTAGGCAGAGTTATCCTCTTATGCTTGTTAAATCATATTTACCTTCTTTATTTTTCCTTTCATGATTTTTGCGTACATTTATTTTGTTTATCTCGTTAGTCCTAATCATGATAAACTCTTTACACGGTTTATTAAGTGTGTTATTTTTCTCAAAAGGATACAAATGTTATTGGCCAATGACCAAGCGACAATATGTTTCTTGAGATATTACATGTTTTTTAAAAACGTTTTCTACTTCAGTTCGACATCCTTTGTTGATTTGTCTATCTCCCTCCATTAGACACTTATGAATATGACAATGAAGATAATTCAACTACTACTCACATTGGTCAAATTTTGTCATCGACTGCAGATCTTACTCTACTTAGAACTCCTTTTGATATCTCCTATTTGCAAGGCAAAGCTGCAACGCCCCGAATTTTCGCTAACTTGGAAATTAAAAGTCCTTGGGCATTACCTTTGGTTTGTCGGTTATAGTACGTGCACGCACATGTGCTCGCATGTATTTGGGACCAAAACAATTTTTTTTGCCAAAGAAATGATAGAATTGGTTTAGGAGTTGGAAGCTCACATGGTTCGAAAGAGTTTTTCGATGATCGGTTTGACTCGAGTATGTCGCTATGTCTGTAGAGACTAAGTAAAGAATCATGAATTATCGATCTACTCGTAAATTGACATGATCATTATGAATATTTTACCAGTCTTTAGTGTTTTAGCCTATTTTTTATATTTTAAAATTTTGAACGGTTTAAATTTTATAAAAACTCTCTCTTTTAAAAGGAGATACTTTTTTAAAATGCAAAAAGTCACAGTTTGTACTAGAATTGAAAAATCAAAATCTTCATTATTGAAATTTTAAATTTTTAGTATTTTTTATTGAATCCAAATGGGGGGTACTCCTTATTTACATAAATAACTTAAAATAAATGAAAATTTACTTAAATGTTATTTTGTAAATAAGGCTAACAAGTAGTCAGGACTAGGAGAAAACTCACTGTGAAGGGGAGAAACCCTGAATTTTCAGAGTAGATCAGGGGGAGCTGGCCGACCGGTTGCTGCTGCCCACTTGGGGTAGAAACGAATGGACAGCAAGATCCGGCCGATGGGATGCGACGGGACCCGATTTTAAAAGGGGTTTTAAACCCCCATTCTCTCTCTCTCTCTCATTTCTCTCCTCCACCCTCTTCTACCCTTTGCTCCCAAGCCCTCTTAGATCTCTTCCTCCCTTCTTAAACCTCATTTCTTTCTTAATCCTTCGTCAACATCTTAAAAATCCTAAATTTTATAGCTTTCTCTGGCCTTCACGTCCGTTCTCGCATTTTTTCGGCCAAAATTCGGTGGTTTTGAGTTGGATTCTCCAACCTATGCTAGGTACGGTGTTCTTCTACCTCTTCTTCCATCTTTTCTTTCTATTTTCTTCTTTTTGTATCATTAGAGTTAGATCTTTTATTTTCATTGAAACCTTAACCCTAGAGTTGTTCTTGCTAGGGCTTGGGTCCCCGACTATTGATTGGGTACGACCCATGATTTGTAGGCTCCATATTTGGGCGCAACCCCATGTGGATGCCATCGTCTTCCAACCTTGGCTCCGATTCGACGAAATGATTTGGGGTTTTCCCAAATCCAAGGTACCTACACTCTAAACCCTAATTAGAAATCTAATTAGATAAACTTCTAAGACATTAATATTAAATTGGTGATTAATTGTAGATAATTGAGGTATTCCCCAATTTTTTACGTTCGTGCCACATCCGAATAGCCAAATTTCAACCCTAAGGTGAAGATCTACTCCAATATTTTCTCAATAATTTCTTTAATTTATGTTTGTTGGATTATTTTGAATCTTATTTCATTTATAAATGATAAAATTATTTGAATATTATAATTTAGTTGTAAATTATTGATATGTATATAATATGTTTGATGGAATGCCTTTGTCACTGTTTGATTGATAACGTGTTTGATAAAATGCCTTTGTGGATGTTTTGGATGATAACATGTAATGCTTGGGTTATATGTGGTTCCCTGTGTCATCCAGGCTATGTCATCCAGATCCTTTGGATTGGTCGGGCCAGTCAATCGGGCGAGGCGCTTTGCTATACTATGTGATAATGTTTTATACCTCTATGTGATTGATGTGCCTGTTGTGGTCGATTAGGAATTGTTTGGATTAAGCTCTAACAACCATTTGACTAGTGTATTGTCTTCCTTTCGATTGGCAATCACGAGCTTATTCGATCAATTAAGATGGAACACGGTCGACCGATAGGGACCACTATCGGTTTGTCGCGGTCCAATTGGATTGACCGAATAGGTTCCATTCAGAGTTAATCATTCTTGTGTTCGATTGTTGACTCACACTCAATTGAATCCAGAATACCAATATTACCATTCTAAACAATCCACTTAAAACCATATTGCGAAATGATTCACCAAGTCTCATGAGCCAGGCATGGTAGTATGGGACACCATGTCTTAATTGTCGGCCTACGCTGGAGTGATGAGCCTCCCCGTAGTGACTAGTTGTTAGAACTAGAAAATGGAAGCGATCACATTTTCTAGAAGTAAATGTATTTTGTTGCTCTGGAGTTCTGAGTAATAGAAACATTCATAGACAATCACAAGCATCCACAAAAAGGTACACAAGAGAAGAGATATCGCAAGGCGAATTTTATTCCAGAGATCCTGAGATCTTGTAAATTCCAGGCCATGATCTGGCACGAGCCCTTAATTACATCGAATGATCGATAACCCTTGATTAAAAGGCAGAAGACTAGTCAGCGGGGACTATGGTCTTAAGAGTTTATGGTCGTAGAGACTTGTATTTGTTTTGGTATGGACTGAACCATCTCTGTATTAGTCAGATGTCTATGTCCCATGTTTTGGCCAGAGATCCGGGTAGAGACTGTCAGGGTTTTTACTGGGAGGGTACGACTCTGGGCCCGCAGCTGTCATGTGTGGACAGGCGACCTCGGGAAGACCGATTCGCAGTTGTGTGTACCTGAACAGCCTAACCGACGGATGCCGTTTGAATGGGTAGGGCATCGACTGTTGTGTCATGGCAGTTCATAACAATTGCTTTGTAGAGAATCGAAACTCTTTGATATGGTTTATTGTGATAACCATAATCCCGTTTGTCTGGCTTTCGACCCTAATCAGACCATATCTTACAATAGATATAAATAATGATATATTCGCCTAGTTCTGAATGCTGGCAGCTTATTTCCGATAAGTCATTTCATTCATCTCGTCGAATCGGGTCGAACCTCAAAGATGTGCGATTCTGCTCGTTTAGAGATCCCGGAACGTTCGTTTGACTATTTCATTACGTCCGGAACGCTAGAAATACACAAATAGGCTCAAGCGAACCTTGAAAACACTTAAGATTGAGTCCGGAGCACTCATAAATATTTTGGTAATTGACTAATTTTTTGGGTGCGTGGGACTTAATTTACGGGTGCGTGGGCTCCAGCGTACCCTTAAATTAAAGTACCGAATTTTTGATGAATTTATGGATGCGTAGGACCGAATTTGCAAATCTGAATTTCGTCGAATTTATGGACACGTGGGACTCGAATTTATGGACGCGTGGGCCATTTTTCGGGTGCGTGGGGTCACCAATATGCAAGTCTGAATTAAATCGAATTTTTGGATGCGTGGGACCGAATTTATGGACGTGTGGGCCATTTTTCGGGTGCGTGGGAGTTCGATGCACTTGTCTAATTTATGTCGAATTAATAGACGCGTGGGACCGAATTTATGGACGCGTGGGCCATTTTTCGGATGCGTGGGACCATTTTATGGGTGTGTGTTCACACTTCGTGATTTTCAGGATTCAGACATGCGGGGAAAATGCTGGCGATCGGAAGGAATTCCGACGACTGGGAAGGGTTTCCGGCGATCGGAAGTATTCCGATGAGAGTTTCCGACGGGGATTTGGAATTCCTAGAGGATGACAACTCTCTCTCTCTCTCTCTGAAAAACGTCCAAATGAATCGTTTAGACGGGGTATTTATAGCCGAAGATGCCGGATTTCCGCCAATGAGGGGCTGCCACATGTCACGCACCCTTAAAATACCCTCCACGCACCTCAAAATTGGCGTGCGGAGGTCCGACGCACCCAGAAATGATTTCTGAAAATATCAAAATTTTTTGGTTGTGTAGGACTTAATTTACGGGTGCGTGGGACTCAACGCACCTTTAAATTAAGTCCCTGATTTTTAGTCGAATTTATGGATGCGTGGGGCATTTTTCGGGTGCGTGGGACTCCGAAATGCCTCTGAATAAGGATTATAAAATGTGTCGAATTTAAGGGTGCGTGAACCCATTTTTGGGGTGCGTGGGGCACCAAAATACCTTCAAATAAATTCCTGTTTTTGCTGATTTTTCAGGTGCGTGAGTACCCGAATTTATGGGTGCGTGGGACGTAAATCAGAACTCCACCATTTGGGTTTTGAATTTTGATGGGTTTGTGGGGCCCGTTTGATCGTGAAATCACATGCACTATTCATCATAAATTACAAAGAAGTTATGGGTCCGATTTTGGACGGTTTTGATTACGGTGATTCGCGGGGCCCGCTGGAGATTTCAGCCAGAATTGGCTAACAAAATTTTGTAAATCTACGTTTTACGTGCACCGGGAGGCATTTTGCGGGATCCTTTTGGAGGTATATGGCTATTTTGCTTGCTTTAAGGGCTCCTACCTTTTGGGACCCCAACACTAGTGAACATTAACAGAGGTGACATATCATTGTTCGAATGACCCTTGTGACAAATGTAACCCTAGCTGATGTTAGCGTGCCTGTGCACCATTTGAACGACCCTGACGTGCATTGGTTTAATTCTGATTAACACGCCCACACTTCTAAATGAATTAATCGTATTTGATATTTGGGTCATGAGCCCTTTCGCTTGATTTGGGCATGGTTGACGAGTCACGGCCAGATCATGCTTTCATGGTAGGATAACTCAACCTTGAATCGAGGGGTTATTGGCGATGATTGGCGACGCACTGCAGGGAGTTAGATGGTCCCAGTTAGACTTTATGATACGATGTTGGTATTCTGGCTTCACCAAATTGTTAAATGAATTAGAATAATAAATACTTGAATTAATCATGCATACATGACATTGCATTTGGGGGTGACTTGTGGGTGCCTGGTTGCTTGATGTGGCACCAGCGCTACCCCTTGAGCACCTCATGTGATTTTCCCATGTCCTTTAGGCTGGTGTACTCGGTTACGACCTGCTTTGACAAGTAGACTCTTGATACATAGTTGGTCGGGCCTGGGCTTTACCTAGGATGTGCATTGTGTGCGGAATCATGACATCCATGCAATAAATCAACTAAATTAGGAGATTGATCGCTTAGTTATGCTATCATTGCCTGTACATGTTTATGTGGATAACATGTGTAACTTGTTTACTGTCTGTGTGTTAGAGTTAATATGCTTAATATGTAATTGTTGTGAACTTGTTATAACTAAATTGCCCCGAGTATAATCTTGGGGATACTTCTTCACTATGTTGGCGTTTTGACGCCTTCCATTTGACATATGCAGATGCTTCAGGAATAGATCCAGATGGTGGTGCACTTAGAGCGCCCAAGTAGATCCGTAGCGTCATTTCATTGGTAGTAGTAACTTCCCTTACATTTTGTATTTATTGTGATCAGTATAATTCCCATATGGGCTTACACTGCGATTAAACTGTACTATTTTAGGTGTTAGCCTTTATTTCTGGATTTAGTTATCTCCACCTTGCTTTGACCCGCTAATTGAATGTATTACTTTGATTGTTTGTTAATGGAATAAATGTAAATCTGATTGAGGATACACGTTGGAGATTTTTTCTATGTGTGACATTCCTACGAGAGCATTTTAATGAGTTAACACCCAGAAACTCGGAATCGGAGTCTCCGTACTCGGATGCCGAAATTTCAGGGCGTTACAAAAGCATACCATTGTTCCTCCTGTGTAGTATTGGTCTGAGTATCCTTGTCACATTAGTAATTTTGTATCCCGTGATTTTCTTTCTCATTCTTTTCGTGTTTTGCTTTTACTTTATTCTGTATTTTATTTTCATTGAAAATATCATGTCTTAAGGAACTTCCAATGGAAAGCTGCAATACTCGAGGAAATGACTACCGTAGAGAAGTAAGAAATATGAAAAATGGTCAACCTCCCTGATGGTCGTCATGTGGTTACCTCTAAGTGGGTGTATACTGTTAAATATAATTTAGATATTTTTTATGCTTGTTATAAAGCCCGACTTGTTGCCAAGGCTTTATATAGAATTTTAAAGTCAATATCGTGATAATTTCTCTCATTGCCAAAGTCGTGCATATCTTACTTTTTATTGCACCCAATCATTGTTGGCCTATTTTGGATGTAACGAATGCCTTCTTAATACGGATCTTCATGAAGAAATCTATACACTTCTTCTACCTAATTTTTTTTGCCTTAGGAGTCTTCCGGCAAAGTATGCTGTCTCAAGAAGGCTTTATATGGGCTTAAGCAGATTCCTCGTGGTAGACTGAGTGAAGATAACCTGGTTTCAGCACTGAGGTCTTGATATTCATTCCTAGCATGGGGGTTGGCTAACATTGAAGTGTGACTAACAATGTGGGTGTGTGTACTAACAGTGGGATACGTGTACTAACAAATAAATAAAAAAAAGCTGATTCCTTGTGTGTTGTTCAAGTGCTTCAGCTACCTTCATGATTGAGTTTTTTTCTATTATTCATCTGATCAATCCATATTTGTCAAATGACATATGGTAATTCTAATATTGTGTTGGCCATCTATGTTAAGGATACTCTTATTATTGAGGATGGTGATACTAATATCTCCATGGTTAAGTCATCCATGGTGAAGAATCTTGAGATAGACCGTGGGCCATTCCATTACCTCATTGGGATTAAAATTGTCCATTCTTTCAAGGGTATCTTCATTTGTTAATGTATGTTCTTGACTTGTTGTATCTCACTAAATTGTTGGTCTTTCGATTGGCTGAGTCTACAGTTGCTACCAATAACAAGCGATTCACCATGTGGAGTGATTCTCTTACTTATCTTGGGCTATATCGATGTTTAATGGGTAAACTTCTTTCTTTATCCATCACTTAACTGAAATTACATACACCGTAAGCGTGGTCAACCAATTCCTAAAGTCTCCTTACATCATCTTGATGTTGTATTTCACATTTTACACTACATCAAATATGCTACTGAGAAGAGTATTCTTTATACTACTCACAGTCACCTCGACATACATGCCTATTGTGATGCGCATTAGGTTGGCTCATCTGATGATTGTCACTCTACCACTAGTTTTTGCATGATTGTTGATAAAAATCTAATTTCTTGAAAAGGTAAGAAACAATCTGTTGTTACTTGGTCTTCTACTGAAGTTAAGTATTGTCCATGGGCCATGGCACTAATGAAGTTCTCTGGTTTCATTTACTTATTTTTTTTTATTTTGGTGTCATTGTTTGCTCTCCCGTTCTATTATACTCTAATGATCAGGATACTGTACATATTGCCTTCAATTTGATTTTTCACAAGTGCACAAAGTATATTAAAGTCGACTGCCATTTTACTCTCTCTCTCTCTCTCTCTCTCTCTCTCTCTCTCTCTCTTTGTTAGTTCACAAACCCCATTGTTAGTACACCCACCCACCCCTGTTAGTTACATCACAACGTTAGCCACCCCCACTATGGGAATCGATACCATGACCTCAGTGTTGAAGCGAGGCTATTTTCACTCAGATTGCTATTTTACTTGTAAGAAGTTGGTGTTAGTCATTATTTTCATTCCTCATTTGTCCTTCAAAGCCTTTTTTTTTTTTTAATATTTTATTTATGGGTTAGTTCACACACCCCATTGTTAGTACACTCACCCAACCTTGTTAGTCACGTCACAATGTTAGCCACCCTACTATGGGAAGCAATGCCATGACCTCAGTGTTGAAATGAGGCTATCTTCACTCAGTCTGCCACTTGAGCTATGGACCTGGTTGTATTTGTCCTTCAAAGCTTGGTTGGCTGATATCTTCACTAAAGTTGTGTTTGAGTCTCAACTCACTAACATCCATGCTTCCAACTCCAAAGAAAGGGGTTATTAGGAGTGTGTTCGTGTGTATATTTTGTAGCAGTCCTCAAACAACCAGACATTTTTGTAGTTTATAAATATAGAAGAGGGGAGGATTGAAACTCTAACCCTAAAGGTTCGTCTCTACATGTCCTTAATGGTGAAACGGTGGAACAAGATTCGTGTATCCAACCCCCCTTAACCCAAGTAATTAATGCTTGAATAATGATGATGATGATATAATATATAAATATTTAGAAAATTAAAGAATATTTCAAGCTACTCTTGGCAGACGCCATATTTCTGCCTGCAATGTTGACTTGGGACATATCAGATGCTATGGTTGATGAGAGGGTAAAATATTTGAAGACAGTGTCTGAAATAATGGTCCATTATGGTTGATATATCATTCTAAAAACTTAAATTACCAAATTATTTAGATAATTAAAATTAATGTAAAAAATATTTTCCTAGACTTTAATGCTACTTAAGTATAAAAAAATATTTCTTAGGTGTACCCTTCATCAATTTCTTATTCCATTACCCCCCCAAAAAAATATAAACTAATACCAATTTTCCGGCTATTGCTTTGAACAAGCACATCCCTCAAGTAATTTATTCATGAAATCCCAGCCCTTAGTCCATCTCCGGTCTCCATCATACCCATCCGCTGATTTGACCCAGCCATTAATGTCTTAAAAATCAAGTAATTTCCTTAGTAGAATGAATCACTAATGGCGTGATCATGGCCTATTTGAATATCCCATTTTAGCCGTCTTAGTTGGAAATATTTCTTAGCCACTTGGAAAATCATTGATTTAGCGAATACAACCATAAGCTGAGATGTTTTCAAGTCCAACCGGTTGGACCATAAGTTACCGTCCACTGACTGAATCACTTCCAATCTATCATGTATGTATCACATCCAACCCTTCCAATAGGTTGTCCACAAAATGAAGATCTAGTTTTGTAAAAATAATCTCCATAGACACATCACATGAGCCATACAATAGAAAAAAAATTGTATCAACTGATAAATGACACAAATATAAATGTGGTACATGTGATAAGTGAATGTGGCTGATATTTTCCAAGATAGTCCTCATAGCGGAGCCAATCTATTAGAAAGATTGGATTTTTCAGAAATACAACAGATTGGAAGTTATCTGTTTGGTGTAAGAAAACTTCTGGTCCAACCGATTGGACTAGAGAACTTCTCTCATAAGCTCCCTAGACGATGTAATTTCACTGGTTCAGCGCAAGTCACGCGAGGAGAGATTGAAGAGGGAATTGGCGTCTTACATGCTAACATGGCATAGTTGTGTATGATCCAGTCCATTCATCATGAGTGGCCCACATGAAATCCCTCTATCTCAAAAATTCAATCTGTCTCATTCAACAGGTGAGCCACACGTGTCCGTAATGAGCATTTACCATTAGTCACTCTTTCCTTGTTATCATCTAAAGTGAGCCCCACCTAATTAGTGAACCATTCTAATTTTTCGACCAGGACAATTTTTTGGCACGGATCATCACATGAATCACTCGGATCTCGTACACGTATTCCATGTTGCCACGTGTGTCACGAACCCGTTTCTTGACTCACTCGAGCGCTTCGGCTCAGTATTTCTCTAATTCCAAAACAGCTATGGTTGGACGTGTTGGAGTTCACGTCTTCCTTAGCCTAACCCATTCAGGAGAGCAAAGTGAGTCAACAAGCAATGGACATCAGCCTATAATGGTCCATTTAGGTAACATCATGCATTGAATCTTATGTATAAACTATCTGCGCATCTACGTGGACTATCCAATAGATGGGTCCCATCTAAAGTGGACCTTCACCTAAAGCACTCACCATTAGATGCTTTATTGAATTATTGTCCACTCAATGACTGCAGTTTGGATGGTCCACAAACGTTGAGGATTGAAAATTATATACACAGTGTGAATGATAAATTTGCTATAGCCAATCATTCAGTGACACGTGGAAAATACGTAGAGTAATTTCGCGACCGTACGAAGAGAAAGACGAGGGAACTTTGTCCGGAATGGTATACACCTGTCCTGTGCAGCCAAGCTCTTCGAGGCCCATCGTGTTATGCATGTGAAAATCGACTCCGTCCATCAGATGATAAATCTTTTTTTAACCGTACATACAATCAGACCGATAAAAAAGATAAGATGGGTTACATCAATGGGAACAATGTAAACTTACGCCTAAAATTTCTAAGTTACAGTCGTTGTGGCCCATCTGGGTTTTGGATCTGGCTTATTTTTGTATGTTCCCTTCATCCTGATGATTCACAGATAGTGCATGGGTTTGATGAAATATAAACAATATGGTCGCCCTGCGTACGGTGCTATGGTTGGCATCCCATTCCCGTGGTATGGCCCACCTGAGTTGTGGATTGGCTGATTTTTGGGGAAGCGGATTGCGTACTGAGAACGCTGAGTAAACTCTGTGGGGTACATCGTAATTTATTTACTTTATCCACTCCGTCCATCTATTTTCACAGATAATTTTATATCTTATACCAAAAATGAAGTATATACAAAGCTCAAGTGGAATACACAACAGTAAACAGTTTGAATTGAACATCTACCATTGAAAAATTATTGGAGACCATAGAAGTTTTGGATCAAGCTTATATTTGTGTTTTCCTTTTATCCATGTCTGCGTGACCTTATTAACAGGTTGGATGAGAAATAAACATAGCTGTAGGCCCTTGGAAGGTTTAAACAGTGGAAATAATCATTCCCACTATTTCCCGTGGTATGGTCCACTTGAGCGTTGGATTTCGCTTCACTTTTGTTCTCAACCCCTAAAATGAGAAGGAAAAACGGATGGATGGTGTGGATAAATCACATACATTCACAGTGGGACCAACTGAGTTTACTCAGTAAGATAGGAGCGTACTACTGAGTAACTCAGGACGCAATCCGATTTCGATTTTTGGCCCCAGGTCCTAGAATCTAGGAGCCAATCCGTTGGGCGGAGTACATTGGACGCAGATTTCCTGCTAAAAGGGAAGTTCCCGTGCTGGGAACTTAGATGGTACCACCGTGATGTTTGTGTGAAATCCACCCGTCCATCCGTCTTGTGAGCTCATTTTAGTAGATGAGAGAAATAATGAGCCGGAGCCAAGACTCAAGTGGGCCGAAAACGTGAGGATTGGATGTCCACAGTTGAAATATTCGTGGGGCCACAAAATTTTTGAATCAGGTTAATATTTGTGTATTCACTTAATCCCAATAGGAATGACATTATGAACTGTATGGATGACATATAAACATTACTGTGGATCCCAGGCAGGTTTCAACGGTAGGAATTTCCCTACCCACCTTTTCCTTTAGTGCGGCCCACTTGAGTCCTGGATGTGGCTCAGTTTTGGTTGAACATCCTAAAATAAGCTCAAAAAACGGATGGACAGAGTGGATTTCTCACAAAAATCACGGTGAGCCCCACCTAGATTTCCAGGGCAGGAACTTCCTCGACAGCCTTTGCCATGGAAATCCGCGTCCAGGATCCACTTGTTACGGGAGCGGATCCAGTCACGCCGGATAATACCGAGTTCGGTCAGGTCGTGATCCTATGCTCACTTTGATGATATATTTATTGTATATCCACGCCGTCCATCCGTTCGACAAAAATATCAGGTAGACCATACCACAAGAAACAGTGGTGATTGAATGCTCACTATTAAAAACATCCTAGTGCCCAACGTAATGCCATCCAACGTGTTGATAAGGTCACACAGAACAAGGATGAAGGGAAAACACAAATATCAGCTTGATCGGAAACATATTTAGCCCACGAGAAGTTTTTAATGGTACCATCATTTCCTGTGGTGTGTTCCACCTCAGATTTAGATCTACTTCCGTCTTGGGTCTACTTAAAATGAGCTGGAAAACCGGTTGAATGGCGTGGATATACGGACGCGGGTTCCCTACGAAAGCCTTTGAAAGATAGATGTTCATGCACCTGGAACATAGGTGGCCCCCGTGACGTTTGTGAGACCCATTTTTTGAGCTCATTTTAGGACATTTGAGCAAAAATTAGCATGATCCAAGACTCGAGTGAGCCGCACAAAAGGAAAAGATGGGTATGGAAATTCCAACGGTTGAAACCTCCCTGGGTTGGCAGCCATGTTTATAGGCCATCCATACCGTTCATAACGTCATTCCTACTGGTATGAACTTAAAACACAAATATTAGCCAGATTCAAAACTTATGTGGCCCCACTAATATTTCAACTGTGGACGTTCAATCCTCACGTTTTTGGCCCACTTGAGTTTTGGATGTGGCTCATTTTTATGATCATATCCTAAAATGATCTCACAAAATGGATGGATGAAGTGGATTTCTCACAAACATTACAATAGGCCCCACCTAGGTTCCTAGTGCACGAACTTCTTGCAAAAGCCTTCACTAGAAGTCCGCGTACATACAACATGAGAGCAAATTAGGTGTTACCCTCTCAATGGAGCGAGTCATATCGAAGTTCCGATTTGCTCTGAAGCCTTATAATGTGGATTTGGATATAAAAATAAGTTTGATTAATTAAATGAACCGGATTTGAATACACGAAAATAGAACCAAATCCGTCTCAATCCAAATCCGTCTACAAATTTTTAAACTTGAAGTCGGATCCCGTTGGATCCGATCCAGATCTGACCCATTGAGAGCCTAATTACCTCAGTAAGAGCTTAGTGGGTGTTATCCCTATCATATGGCCCACCTTGATTCTTTTATGTATATCCACTCTATCCATCTGTTTATAAATACCATTTTATGGTGGGGTACAAAAAATTATGCAGATCTAAATATCAGGTGGACCACACTACAGAAAACAGTGTTGGTTAAGTGCATCACCATTAAAAATTCCAAAGGGCCCATCGTAACATTTTATTAATGTTTATTTGAAATCCAACCTGTTAATAATATCAATAAGATCTTTTAGAAGCAAAATTAGTAAGATCAGATTGATTCAAAGCTTTTGTAACCCACAAAAAGTTTTTAATTGTTATTAACCACTTTTTCTATTGATATGGTCCCCCTGAGATTTGGATCTTCTTATGATTTGGTATATTATTCTATAATGAGATGGAAAAATAGATGGACGGAGTGGATATACAAAAAATGCATCCAGTTGGGCCCCACATGGTAGGGGTAACACCCACTTCGCTGTTACCCGGGTAACAGCTAATTCGCTCCCATACAACAAATATTAAGGTAGGTCCCACCTCAGAGCCTGACCGAATCCACTCCCAGCGAGTGAGGAAGCCACTGAGCCCACATCATGAGTGGTCGATGATCCACCGTCCATTTTGTGGAATATATTATTTTCACACAACTTATGCTGGAAAGATGGTTGTATGGCCATCGCTATCTGTTGACGAATTCGATAGAATGAAAAGAAAATTTTAATGGCTTGCATTCATCTCTAAAAATCAAAGAATAAAATCATCACTAAAGCGAAATAATGAGAAAAAAGGTGTTATCCATGGTAAAGGAGAAAATAGACGGATAAAACCATCGGACTATCTCATCCCATGGGTCCCACCCAGTGGGGCCACCGGCTGGATTCTAAAGTCAAGGAAGAGACAAAACGGCTTGGAGTTATTTGATGCTCTGACTGGCTTGATGGACAAGCACTTTTGAAATTATATACGTCGCAAAAATTACATTAAACTAACCGTGGAAATTGTGGAACTCAATGTTATTAAATCAGAGTCTCGAAACCAGTTTTGTAACTATTCTAACCCTCCAATTCAGATAGCTGAATATTTTTCATTTTCAACCGTCCAATATTTGTCCACCAATCCGACAGTCAAATCATTACACAAGCATAATGTTTGGGTCATGATATATCTAAACTAGGATCCACAATTTCAACAATTTAATTTTAATTACTTGTGATGCCCTCAACTTTTCGGTCACGTGTGGAATGTGTGTGGGTATGCCAGAACCAATTACGCGGCTCGATTTAAACTAAACAATGATGACCCCAAGCACCAAGATAGGCATATATATGACCAGGACCTGTATAAATCGATCTCCTATTCAGCAACTTGCATAATTGTTTTCCAATGATCAGACGATATTTGAATGGTGGGGTTCGTCCTCCAATAATGAGTTACACATTTGCATTCCATACAAAAGGATTTTCAATACAGAATAAAATACGAAAAGAAAATATTTACGGTCGGTTGTGTGGAACATGATGCAAATGATCTTTCCGAACAAAACACTTCATTGAGATATGTCCAGCGTATGATCGTAGACTTGGAGTACAACTACAATTACTGGCTATTAGATTAGTACTGCTATGAAACGTAAACTCATAACTTACACTGTGGAATGTAAAGAGCATAATAACACTAATGCTAATGAAAATGAAAATAAAGCTGTTGATTACACTAAGGAATGTAAATAGAAAGATATTAAGGAGCATGATAAATTGAGATTTGATTTAATATGGTTGGTGCTGGACCCCTTGCTCGTTTTAGCTTCTTCAATATTTATAGCCTTCAGTGGTCACACGATCTAAGGCTATTGACACTTCATTCGGCACGATCGATCTTCATTATCCTTCTTCACTCGCCACCTATTCTTGTAACCGTTTTTCTAACTCGGCCACGTTTACTCGCTCATTCTTGCTTTATTGGTGTCGTGGCATTACTTAATCAATGCCAATTGTGTCACCACGAATATTGCTACAATCGTGTTCGCCACTTCATACATCCACTTCATAGAATCGTACAATCACACATGTCCTCTCCTAGTTGGCTCTTACAAAGCTGGGTAGAAATAAGGTACAACATTGCCCCCCACGTCACATTACTTTTGCGAAAAGGTAAATGCGATGTTTGATCTTTCATTAAATGCGGCTGTCCTTACGTCCACGTGTCATTTTTCAATTGATTGCGCATGACTGATACGAATTCGGATGATGGTAATAACTTTTGCAGAAGCAACCCCATATCAACGCGTGTCTCTTCCTTGAACCGAACGAGGCATTGTGATTACATCTTCATTAATGCCCACTACAACGGCCGATAAAAGAGAAGTTTTAAATTATGTTGTATTTTGTAACGCCCCCACAAACACTGTACAGATATTGTCCGCTCTGGGCACGCACGCGCGCCCGCACGGTTTTGGTCCCGGGGTTTCCCCCAAAACGCGTCTGTACAGGGAAGGTGAGAACTCCACATATAGCCCAGAATCAAGGCGCTCATCCATCCGATGTGGGACTAACCTCATCCAGGCCCTACCAACTGGAGCGCTATTTTCGAAGCCCGACCGATCCCAACGGGACCCGGATGACAACCCACGCTCGGACCACAGCCAGGCTGCACTGGGGTGTTAGATATTTTTTTACGTTTCTTTATTTTGAATTTTTCCTCTGCTCCATCTCCTCTAATGGTTGCTTCTTCTTCATCTGTCTCTCTTTTCAACTTGGACAAGCTAGTCGACGCTCTAGATAATCTCTCAGTCCAATTTACTAACGAGATCATCTTTATGACCACCATTAACGATGAGACTGCTTTCCATCTCGGCCCATCTTTTCTTTCGGGAGTTCATCTTGAAGACATTTCTGTGTTGGATCTCTTTTTCTCAATTTGCTCAGGCGAAGAAATACTAGTCCTCTCTATGACTATCCCAGACCCTCAAACCGCTTTGAAACATCCTAGAGCTTGGCTGAAACCTTTACCTGGATAGAAAGACTGGTTCGAGCACATCGAGGAACACCATGAAACTTCATGGAAAGAAATGGGCATTTAGGAATGTATCAAATAGTCCACGCTCTCTTACAAAGCAGACCCTGCCCTTCTGATTGTAGCATCGACATTCTGGAGTAAATCCATGAATACTTTCTTGTTCGGGTGTAGTCCCATGAGTCCTTCTGTCTTAGACATTTTTATTTTCACTCATCTTTTACCCTTCAGTAAATTTGTGTTTCTTGGTTTCGCCATGAATGAGAAAAGGTATTTTATGCCCCGTGAGAGCAAAGCATATTTTTTCTTCATGGCCACATAAAAAAAGATAGTGGCCTGGTCGACTAAGAAGAACTTATAGCATTTCTGCTACTCTGGATATGCCGTCATCTTCTATGTGTGGGTGCCCTCAACATCACCCATGAATATATTCCTTTGGCCAAAGCACTCGCCCAAGGCCAAAAGCTTCCTCTTGCTCCGTTCGTCTTAGGTCACCTATATAGAGGTATCTATGACCTAACCACCAAAGGCATTTATATCAATGGTGGACCCCTGTAGCTTGTCCAAATGTGAATTTTTTAGTATTTTAGCTCGACTTTAGTTACTGGCCCTCCTCCGAAAGATATCGTCTACACTTTTTATGGTCATGACAACATTCATTATCCGAGATACGTTCACACCTTCCCTGCTTACATGAATACTCTGCTCTTTCCGTTGACAACCGACAAGATCCCTCGATCTTTCACCCTTTTTTATAAGAAGGAATTCGGAGTTGTAGAGTTCATGCAAGAAAGTTATGGAGTTCAGGCAAAGCAAGGCCGACGTGAAGTCAAGATCTGAGACATCTCCTGACGATTTTTCGCCTCTTTCCAATCCTGTAGTCCCAAGTAATTGTTTTCGGCCAAGGGCAACGAAAGGGCTCGCCAGAGCACACGCTTTTACGATAACTACTAAAGGCGAAGCGCCAATGTAGAAAATACATGTAGCAATGACGCAAACGTCGAACGCTGGAGAAGCATTGGACCCGTTGTCCCAAGAGGGACAAGAAAGATTGTAAGAACAGGTCAACGATCTACTACAATCACATGAGGAAATGACAATTCAGATGAAAAGCATGCACGTCATATTGATGGCCTTGATGTCTCGGGGAACACCTTAATAAGCCGGTCCGTTAGCTCCTCAACCCATACAAGAATTTTGAGAAGTCGAAATGGGCGACCTCGTTGGAGCCAACTGAGCAGCCGCAAATGGTGTTGTCCAAGTAACCGTCGGTACGCTTGCCGATGACCCCTACAAGGGAAGAGTTGTCGTAGATGTGCCGCTGGTACGCTCTGATGTGGCAAGAGAGAGAGAAGGAAAGAAGAGGATATATATATATATATATATATATATATATAAAGTACTGTATCTGTCCGAGGTGGAGATGTGCCCTTCCTGCTGAACTTTAAGCGTTCAGACTTCGCCGGGTTCAATAGTTGGGGATCTCTAGAAGAGCACATGGCTCAATTCGTCACCATGATAGGAAATCTTTACTCGGTGCCACAGTATTGTTTGAGACTCTTCGGGTCTACACTAACCGGGGTAGCGTTCCAATGGTATGCCTCACTCCTAGCAGGATTAGTCAAGACGTGAGAACAAATGCAAGATGGCTTCTTGACCAAGTTTTACACCATCGAAAAGAAAATGTCACTGACAGACCTAACGAAAGCACATCAAAGGATGAAAGAGCCAATTGAGCAATTTATTGACAGATGGAGAGCCATGGCCGTATCATGCATCAAGCTGCCAAGCGAATCAAAGAAGGTGCGAATGTGCGACAGGGGGATGGACCCCACAATTGCATTCAGAATCCCCGGTAGTCACCCACGCATGTTTCGGGATTTATCCGCTATGGCACATGTAGTAGAGGAAGCTGCCATTCGGACAACTATTAGAACAGAGAGGCCACGTCGTGAGATAGCCAGATCAGTTGCCGCTAACTTTGTTGACAAAGAAAAGGCTCAAGCAAGTTAAAAGCACCCCATCCAAGTACGCAGAGAAGAAACCAAGACGACAGAGGCACCAGATAGGAAGAAGGTATTCAGAACAAGCCGTCCCATGACTATAGCCGAGAGGGAACGTGCTAACAGCCCATACACTTTTGACATGGAGGATCTAGTCCTAATGACAGAATGGTTGGTCGCTGATGGAGAATTGCAGCTGCTGGATATCATACGCCTTGAAGAAGTGGGTAGGGTTAATGACCCACGCTATTGCAAGTATGATCGCATGCTTGGGCATAAGACTGAAAATTGCTTCATTCTAATTGGACAAATACAAAAAATGATAAATGATGGAATCATCAGCTAAAAGCCGTAAGAGACACAAAGAAGCGGAGTTGCAGTTGTGTATGTGACATCCTCGGCACCCACCCCTTCACCAGTCGTAGCCCTTCCCGCACTAGAAGAACCAAGGGTCCTGGCCAACCTGCCATGGAAGATTGCAAAGGTAACGACATGCTCTCGAGAAGGAAAGGTCGCAAGCGTAAATCAGAACAGGACAGCGGGCATGTGAGGCTAGGACCATGCTGCACATGTTATGCAATGATGTTTGTTGCGGTACCCGTGATGAACACAAAACCATCATCGCCAGACGCCGAAGCCGATGAAGTGGTAGTGCCATCAGGCAAGCGACTACAGGACAACCCGGAGAAGCTAGGAAAGGCTAGACAACAACCTGTCGGAGAATAGGCGAACTTGGGAAGGGAAGAAGGTAATCAACCGTCGATGAGCCGAATGAACGAAGCACCAAAGTCAGACGAGGGCAGAGTCGAGGTCACGTATGATGTAATCGCGCATTTGAAAAAGGTCTCGTTACGATTAAGTATCTATGAAGCGCCAAGATTGTCAACAATATAAAGACGTGCTGGTAAATGTGTTGCTCAACCAAGAGTTCAGGGAAAACATGATGATAAATATCAAGATCGAAATAGGTGAATTGAAGATGCAAGGGGTCTGTGGATCCTAGCAAGAATAGGTCATAATAACCAACCACGCATCGATTATCACCTTCTCCGAAGAAGACAGAATAGTAGCAATGGCGGAACATAACAGACCCCTCATGGTTACCGGTCATATTTGCAACATCAAGGTTTGTCGGTGCATGCTGGACAATGGTTCAGCCGTCAATATACTCTGAAAACACTGGAAAAGCTTGGTTACATGAGGTCCGCATTGCGACCTAGTATGATGATCATCCAGGGGTTCAATCAAGACAGTCAGAGGGCCTTAGGAAGCATCACGATGAGATTAGAGATTTAGAAATTGAGCACAAGTGTGGTCTGTCAGGTGATCGATGCGACAACTACATACAATCTCTTACCAGGCAGGCCATGGTTACATCAGAACGGTGTTATCCCCTTGACTTATCACCAATGCTTCAAGTATAATCAAGGTGGAGTGCAATACAGAGTGGCGGCCAACTCCAAGCCATATATTGTAGTAGAAGCCTTCCTAGCTGACGCGCAGTACTATGACGAGTGTCACTAGGAAGAGGCAGCAGAAATAGTAGAACTAGTAATCACGGACAGAACACGTAGCATGTTGAGACAACAGAAATCATAGAGAAGCCAAAGAGACACGACTGCAGTAAAAGAAATATTATTTAATGCCGAGACAATTGAGGCAGGAAGGGCAATTTGTGCTTAAGCTCATGTCAAGCCAGCATATGAGCGTATTGTGCGCCAACTTCAATCTGCCTATACCACGAACGGCTTGACAGAAGCCATTTCCCAAGCCTCTAAACTAGTTCTATGTACCGTCAAAAGCCGGCACTTCTCGCCGTATTATGTTTCATTCAGTCGCTACGGACGTAGCGGGCGATGCGCAACATGTTAAAAGATTACGGCATTGTTCACAACCTATACGATGGGGTAATTACATCAAAGCAAGTCAGGACATGATGAGGAATATGGGGTTTTCGCCAAATGCACCCAGGTAAGGGCTGCGTGCACCATTCGAGGAAAACGCACCAGTCTTTAAGGGAAGAGAAGGACTGGGGGCAGCCTTAGTTGTAAAACATGTGAATATGGTAACGATTAACCCAATGGAAGAAGTCAGATCAGAAAGGGTTAAGTTGGAAGAATTGGTTGAGTGGTTATACCCAGGCCATGCTACGATACAATTAGAAGATGGCAGACAACCCACTATCGATGAATTACAAGAGATTAACCTAGGGGCCATGGAGAAACCACGCCACACGTATCTCAGCAGGAACATTCCCGAAGAAGAGGCGTCCGCTATATACATTTATTAAAAGAGAACAAGGATGTGTTCCCTTAGACCTGCTTGAAAATGCCAAGACTCAGCCTTGCCATGGCCATGCATTGATTAAATATTATGAAAGATAGGAGATCGGTAAAGCAACCCCAGAGACGTTTCCACCCTGACCTCATGCCCAAGATCGAAGAAGAGGTTAGGAGGCTAATACAGGAGGGGTTCATTTGGGAGGTTATATATCCACAATGGATATTAAATATAGTTCCAGTAAGAAAGAAAAATGGACAAATCAGAGTGTGTGTTAACTTTCAGAATTTGAATGAAGCCTGCCCGAAAGACGACTTCCCGTTGCCCATTTCGGAACTGTTGATGGATAGCACCACCGAGTACGCGGTAATGTCCTTCATGGACAGGTACTTCGGGTATAACTAAATCAGGATGGCACTTGAAGACGAAGAGGTTACAGCAATTTGCACGTCCTAAGGGATATTTTGCTATAAAGTAATGACATTCTGGCTAAAGAATGCGGGAGCAACGTACCAACGCACAATGCAGAAGATATTTCAAGATATGATGCACCAACATGTTGAATGCTATGTCGACGACTTGGTGGTCAGGTCAGGCAGCCATGTACAACATCGCGAACATTTGCGTAAGGTATTTCAAAGGTCAAGAAAGAAAAGTTTGTGCATGAATCCACTCAAGTGTGCGTTCGACGTATCTTATGGGAAATTCCTCGGGTTTGTAATCAGGCATCATGGGATTAAGATCGACCCCGCCAGGATTAAAGCGATGCGAGACATGCCGGCACCAAGGAGTCTGAAAGAGCTAAAGAGTTTTCAAGGAAAAATAGCATACTTGCGGTGATTCATCTCGAATCTGGCCGGCAGGTGTCAACCCTTCTCAAGATTGAACAAGAAAGAAGTACCCTTTGAGTGGGATGGTCAATGTCAGAATGCGTTTGAGACGCTTAAAGCACTGTTGGAAAAGTCACTTGTTCTTGCGGCACCAATTAGAGGAAGGCCGCTAATTCTTTACATAGCAGTGGGCGATAACTCATTAGAGGTGCTGCTAGCACAGAAAAATAATGATGGAAAAGAGAATGCGCTCTATTACCTAAGCAAGACACTTATTGGGGTCGAGTTTAATTACTCTTCGATCGAGAATACCTGTCTCGCACTAATTTTTGTAGTAAAGAAACTACGACACTATTGTCTTTCGCACCAGATCACACTAATCTTGCGGGTTGACCCCATAAAATTCCTGATGAATCGACCTGTGTTATCAGGACGACTGGCGAAATGGGCACAAAATCCGACCCATAGTTTCTTAGCAACATATGTTGTCAGTCAATCCATTCTGGGTAAGGCTTATGATATATTGGGATAGTGTTGCAGCCGAGGACCTGACCAGCCACTTCTTGAACCAGTTGTGCAATCTGGTCACAATCCACTCGTTGTGGTTCGATAATGGGTAGTGGATCGGGACCCACACGATTCTACCCCTTATTAAACAACGGGTTCCTAGGGAAAGGTTAGAATGGCTGTCCACCAGGCATTCCATGGTTCCTTATTTTCAGGATAAAATTCATAACCTCTCTCTCCGGACGCCTATACTCAGGCGATGGAACAACATTCCGTTCTTTCAAATTGTCTATGGAAAGATTCTCCGTCACACACTACACATATTTCCGTTACCAAAGATTCCCGGCAAGAGGATAGTTGTAGAGAATATGGTTGAGAGAATCACAAAATTGCATGCAGAAGTTCAGACTAAGCTTACCGAGTCAAATGAGAAGTATCAGAGAGATGCTGATAAGCATCGATGCACCAAGGTGTTCAAGATTGGAGATCAAGTGATGGTCCATCTACAGAAGGAACACTTCCCAACCGGCACCTATAACAAGCTAAAGTGCAATAAGATTAGACTAGTACTGTCGATTCTCAGGAAGTTAAATGACAATGCTTATGTGGTAGACCTCCCGGACGAGTTTGAGATCTCAAGGATGTTTAATGTGGTGGACTTATTTGAGTATCATGAACCAGGGACGGATGAGAACTCGGGGTCGAGTTCTTTTCAAGCGGAGAGGATTAATGTAGAGGAGGTTGATGATGATTACATGACAAGAATGGACCATCGGAAAGAGGCCAAGAGAAACAGAAAACTCAGCACCATCGGGCACCTGACCATAGGCCGAAATCATCCAAAGAGTTTTCTTGACAGAATTCCTAATTTCGGATGCCCGACCATCATCGGTCGCCTGACCACTTATCATTGGGCGCCCGAAATTCGTCCGAATTTTGCCTCAACTCTTTGGATAATTTTGTTTTCATCGAGTGCCCAACCACCCTTCAACCGAGTGCTCGAAATTCAACCAGAATTTGAATTTACTCTTTGGACTATTGTTGAAGTCAGTGGGCGCCTGACCGATCTTCATCGGGCGCCCAACCTTGCATGGACAGATGCGCGAATTTTCATATTTTTTCTTTCCAAATTTTCATGATTATTTTCTAATTTGTTTAGAACTCTTTCCATTACATTATTTTTAAAGGTTTTCAGGGATAGTTTCTACTTTACATAGTTGATTAACCTCATTTTTATATTCATTCATCTTTTGATTAATAAAAATATTTTGAGTTTTACTTTGTTTGGTCGTGGATTCAAGTTTATTTAATTGCGGATTCGGAAATAGATCTTGTAGATTCGATGAAGATAGGTTGATGAGTCTCAGCGGCTCCATGGATTCGGAGAGACACGGGATGGATCTCACCCTGTCTATGATGCGCCAGGGCAGGACCCTTGAGTGTGGGGCCTTGGTGATGTATGTGACTACTTACACAGCTACGATCCCTCTTGACCATAGTACATGCATGATAAAAAATAAGCATATCCAAAGTCTCAGATGGACCAAAGTACAGGAAGCAGTGATAATTGATCATTAAAAACTTGTCCGGGGCACAAAAGGTTTGGATCAGGATGCAGTCTCTTGGTCCAAGTCTTTGTGACCTTATCAACAGGTTAAATGGCAAATAAACATTCCCGTAGAATCTAAGAAGTTTTTAATGGTGAGGATTCAACCACGACTGTTTCCTGTGGTGTGGTCCACTAAGATTCAGGTCAGCTTCATTTTTTGGATCATGCCTTAAAATGAGCTGTCACAATGGTTGGACGGTGTGGATTTAAGTCAAATACATCACGGTGGGCTCCACAGTTAGGGTCCCACCCACCTCAATAGATCCTGCCCATCCTATTTTTCTCCTAACTTTCCACTGATGTGACGTGAAGAATCCTACAATAAAAAGAGAAAAACCTCTGACTGCGACCTTTTTTTATTTTTTATTTTTTAGTCATGCAACTCACTCACCCTCTTAGCTGGAGCACCTACCCACCAGTGTGGTTAGTGTGTCTCCTTAGCACTCTGAGCGCACTTAGGCTGCCACCCTGGAACCAGCGATGTCGGTGGGACCCTGACCCTAGGGCCTACCTTATTCATGTATTCTATCTCAGCTGTCCATCTGTTTTGTTTAATTTATTTTAGTGCATGATCTCAAAAATGAAACAGATGTAAGTTTCAGGTGGACTACACCTAAGGAAATCGTGGTTTTGACCATCAAGAAACTTTTGTAGGTCACAAAAGTTTTGGATCAAGCTAATGCACACACCTTTCATAGATGTCCATTTAACTTTATCAACAGGTTGGATGGTCAACAAGCATTACGGTAGACTTTAGGAAGTTTTTTTTAAGGTAAGTGTTCAACTAACACTGTTTCCTATGGTGTGGTCCACCTTAAATATGAATCTTCTTCATTTTCGGGACTATACCCTAATATAAGCTGTAAAAACAGATGGACGGCATGTATATACAATGCATGCATCGAGGTGGGCCTAGGGTCAAGGTCCCACCCAGGTCGCTGTTTCTGGGTTGCACTTTGCTTTTCATGGACGCAGATTTCCAGGGTGCGCGCTCTGCATCGAGGTGGGCCTAGGGTCAAGGTCCCACCTAAGGAAGTTCCTGCACTGGGATGCTAGGTGGGGTCCATTGTGATGTTTGTGAGAAATCCACCTGGTTCATCCGTTTTTAGATATCAATTTAGAACATGCAACCAAAAATGAGATGATCCAAAACTCAAGTGGGCCACACGTAGGGGTGTAAACGAACCGAACTGAGCCGAATATCACAGTATTTGGTTTGATTTTAATAACAAAAACTCAAGTTTGAGTTTGATTTAGTTTGTTTGCTCAAACGAGCTTTGCTCGAACTGAACTCAAATTGTTTAAGAATAGTTTGGTTCATTAACCATCCCTACCAATCACAACCATTTTCTTAGCCAACTACGAGTGTGTGGCACAGTGCTGCTATCGAATGGACATAAGGAGATTACGTATTGAGTAAACTCTGTGGGGTCCAATATGACCCTGAGACCCCGGATCCACCGAGGTGGGTGGGACCCCTTACTGTGGGGCCCACTATGATGTATTTGAGTACATCCATGCCGTCCATCTGTATTGAAAACTCATTTTAGACCATAATTCCAAAAAATGAAGCAGTTCCAACTCCCATATGGACTACAGTACAGAAAACAGTGGTGATTGGCCATTAAAAATTTCTTATGGGCTGCAAAAGCTTTGGATCAAGAGAATATTTTTGCAGTCTCTTCGTCTACGTGTTTGTGACATTATCAACAGGTTAGATGGCAAAAACAATTCGGATGGAATTCATGAAGTTTTTAATGGTGGGGATTCAATCACAAGTGTTTCCTTTCATCAGACCACGTCATGGCTACATTAAGATTCCCACAGCGCCGTTGGCAATCCGTCTTCGCTCAGCCTTTTCAACATCTAGGCTCTTATTTCATACTCTAGTTGAATGCATGAGCTTAAAGACAAATACACAGTGAAATATATTAACTCAAAGTAAAAGGACTAAATTGTCAAACCCACTTTATCTGAGTTGCAATAGAAAAAAAATAAAATAATGGTCGGTTGAAGAATCCCGACCTTAGATTGGTGGACACTTGTTTGTCGATTTAAGATTATTGGATAATGTTCATTTTTTAACCATCTAATAAATACCTCACTAATCTAATAGTCAGATAATCAAATTGGCTTAAATTTTAGGTGGGCTAATTTGAATTGCTTGTACGCTACTTTCTAAATTCGTGAATATCAAAGTTTTGAGCTTTGCTAAGCCTACACGTGTGTACAAGCCACCTTGATGCGTGTCTTATCCATGCCGCCATTCATTTCATCAGCTCATTTTAGGACATGAATCCAAAATTGAAGCATATCTGAAGCTCAAGTGAACCACAGAGCAGGAATTAGTGGGGAGTTGAAACCTTCCTAAGGCCCACAGTGATGTTTATTTGTCATCCAACCGATTGATAAGATAACATAGACATTATGAAGCAAAATCACAAATATATGCTTGATCCAAAACTTCTATGGCTGCTAAAAAGTTTTCAACAGGGCATTCAATTCCACCTGTTTCCTGTGGTGTTGTCCACTTGAGCTTTGGATATGCTTCAATTTTGGCTCATGCCCTAAAATGAGCTGGAAATGGATGGATGGTGTGGATAAGAGTCGTACATCACTGTGGGGTCACTGAGTTTACTCAGTAAGCTATGTCCGCATCCGGCACAAACCACCACATATGTCCACAGCACCGTACATAAGGGCTGTCCATGGGCTGGGCCCGGGCAGAGCTAGGATTTTCTTTCAGGGGGTCATTTTTCTGTCATTTGAAGTTATGACCCCTAAAATGACATGGATCTAAGGGTCAAGTTAGCCACAAAATGAGAATTAACTCTACCGTTGACAAACTCATGAAGGCTACAAAAGTTTTGGATTATGCTGATATTTATTTTTTCCCTTCATCCAAGTCCATTCGACCTCATGAACAGGAAGGATTCAATAGCGGGCATCATTAGCTCCACTTCATCCTATGGTGTGGCCCACTTGAACCTTGGATTTTTCTCATTTTTTTTTGGCTCGTAATCTAAAATGACATGTAAAGATGGATAGCCCCCCCCCCCCCCCCCCCCCCTTCAACCATCTAAACCGTTTATACGATGGGGCTCACTTTGCATGAGGTTATACAAAAGATCAAAACTCTCATATTTGAATATTATAACACTTCAGATTATTTGACCCTCTTTCCTTTGAAAATCTATGATGTAAGTAACCTTGGAATAAATGAACGGTTGAAATATTTCAATTTTAGAATTTTGTGGGTATATCTCATCCAGCATGAGGACCATCATACAAAAGGTGTGGGTCACTGAAAAGAACGGTGGTCCAAACGACTAAAGTACCTTTATATCCCATTGAGCACATTGCAATGTATCAATCCATCTCATTGTTGATAAAGTAGAGAAAAGAGAAATGGTCCATTGCTCTCAGAACACTTGCTGGACCAGGGCACTTTAACAGACCAATCTATCAATCCGAGCTGCTCATTAGGTCTGGCACGCATGTCATAGGCAACAACGCAAAAATCACATCGATGGAGTGATTCAATTCATCTACTGGATGGCACATGAAATGGGCGGTCAGGATTGTTTGTGTAAGATAGTTACAATCAACAGTTTGAACCATCATGGATCGTTTATTACCTCCAAGCATCCCATATATTAGGCAATCCTAACCATACTGGATGGCTAAAGATGAGAAAGCCAAGGTACAGATGGATTCAACCATTTTCTTGATGTGAATTTTTTAATGGTAGCCCATAAAATTGTGCGATGGGTCTAATGAACAGTCCAGATTGATCAATTGGACCATCCAAAATGTTTCAATGCAGCTAGGATCACCATAGTGGGGGAGAGAAGAGCAGTGGATCATCGAAATGAAAATAAATATTTCAAAACTAAGAAAACGTCTACAATGTTAAGCTCTAGAAATAAATAATTAATAAATAGTTGAGGTTTTGAAGTTATTTGATACTCTGGAAGAGTGTGATGGTTCATACCCATTCACACCGTGGGTCCCACCCTGGACACCTCATATTCCTGAAATCAGATTGATTGGTGCGTCCGTTAGATATCCTGCGATCAGCCTAGGATCATCAATTGCATGTAATTTTTTTGGTATGGCATATGTAAAGTGGGTCCCGAATATTGCATGGTTGGATGAGAGTCGAGCATGCAGAAACTACTTAGAAAATGTATAGGTGGCACTCAAGTAATTCACGCTGACCTATCCCAAATAATGGGTCCCACTTTAGATGTACCATAGACCAAAAATTAAGCATATTCGATTATCTGAATATTGTATTGGACATTTATTGGACGGTTAAAAATAATTCCAACAAATCACGAATCATAGCTTAGGATTGCTTGACCAATCTGATTTGGGACTGCGACCTAGCGATGACCTGTTCAACAGTTTAGTTGGTCCAGTTTGAATAGTGTGACAGGCATATAATTTGTGAACGCATGTGTATCAAGCATTGTACCTGTCAAGAGTATCAGGAAAAAAAAAAGATCCCAAAGGGGCAATAGGTAGCCTTAGGAAGAAGGATGGGGAAGACCCTAAAAATAGGATTTGACCTTTGAAAAAGAGGGGTGCCCCTTTTTTAGAGGGGACATGTCTTAGGTGGTCCAAAAATGTTTATATTTCAGAGAAAAACCCTAGTGCACGTCTCGGTGCTTTCAGACACGTGGACGGTCACGTCATTAATCATATTGTCCATTACCTCAGTTTTGTTTGGCCACCGTAAAAAAAAACACTAAATGCTAATAACAAAACACTAAATGCTAATAACCTTTTAAACATTGGCCAATAATCAGTATATCCTTTTATGTAAACCGTTCATACTTGTATGGGATTGATCCGATAGAAAGTTTCTCTAAACTTATGTGAATTTTTTCAGATGGCCATGATAAGTGGGTTGAACCTAATGGATGGCCCAGATTTTTTACGATCGACGTCTAAAAGCACAAGGGCACGTCCTATAAAAAAAGGGGCCCTCTATTTTAACCTTTCAAGAAAAAAGAGTGACATTACATGTTATATAAAAACAAGGTTTTAAGCCCTAGTGGGCTACACCCTTTGGTGATGAACCCTTTTATATTCTTAAACCCAGGAGGGAGAAATGGGGCATGTATATGTAGAGTTCCCATGGGCCATCAATGACAACTTACGTATGGGTTGGCCATCACAAACCACTTGTATATCAGAGATCTCCACATATAAACTGTATCTTTATTACTTTATCCATCTTCATATCCCTTCATATCATTTGGATTTAGGCCCTAAACATGAACCCCAATTGATGATCTTCAAAATTCACCATTGACTAACAGAAAACCAATTCACCTTAAAATCATAAAATCATGTGTTTTCTTCACTAAAACCGTTTTTAGTGAAAATCTTTTGGACTTAAAAAACTACGTGCAACGTGATTAAATGAGCTTGTCAATCCAAGTGATCTTCGTTAGTAAAATAGTCTAAATAAAAGATTTACATTGTGAATTCTTTATTGGGCTCCCATAGGAGTATATGCTTCTGGTTTGAGTGAACTAATCACACATGTATGGCGTTGAGAGGGTATGAGAATCACAACATGTGTCAAAGCATTTTTGTAGATCGAAGTTTCCATGTCTAACCCTTAGGTCTAAGGAAGACTAAACAGGGTGTATAAAAGTGTGTGCTCACATAATGGGACCTAAGAGCATTCCTTCATAGTGATTTTTTTGTTCAATGCGCTTGCTGCTTGTTGTACGCACATGCATTTCCCCATGGGTTCAGTCCCATGAGTCGTGCACTACATGACTACTTCGTGGATGGAATTAAATAAAGAAAAATGACTTTTTGGCTGTAAGGGTGGTCTTGTAAGAGATGTATTAAGAGAAACAAGAATTAAAAAAAGAAAAAGAAAAGAAAAGAAAAAAAAGGGAGGAAAAGAAGAAAAGGATGAGGCTTTTGGACATTGAGGCTAGTGTTCAAGGGGATATATATGTTATAGGTAAATCCGATCATGGCTTAAAACATGCGCGACCGTCGATATAGGGTCCAGACCAGGTTCTCATACATGTTATAAAAGGGTCCAAGCTTGTCAAGGCGAAGAAATCCTCATATTCAACGTGGAGTCACGGATATAATTTTGAGGCCTCGGGTTCGACCTTAGATAACGGATGCAGTCCTAAGGTCTTGGCATCGACCTCGGGTAATTTACGAAGTCCCGAAGACTCGGCTTCAGCCTCGGATAACGGACATGGTCCTAAGGCCTCAGCCGTAGCAAGACTAAGACCTCAGTGGCATTCCCTTGGCTTTGGCCTCAGGCGACGAACATGGAACTGACAACTCAACTGAGGATGCCAAACTTCCTCGGAACTGAGCACATTACGCGCCTATATATGAAAATAACGATCACACCGGGATGTGCGAGATCAGGACGTGGCAAACACAATCTCTCCCAATCCAAAAATATATCCTAGACGGTCTCTAATACAAAGACGTTTCCTAAAAGGGATCTACGGATCCACTGCCATCGGTTGTGGATCATCACTTATAAAAAGATACCTCCACATCACATCTAGGGAGGCAATCATGCGCACTACGCAGTCATGCATAACAAACCCTAGAAGCTCTTACGCTTTATTATTCCGATTACTAACTTAAGCATAGGAGGGTCCTCCGCCAGCATGACCGACACCCCCTCACAATCCTTTCTTTGTGATCTTAGGTCTCACAATCTACATCATTCATCTGTGTCCACATTCAAGAGACAAGGATCTATTGTTGATCCTTGATCAACATCTATTAGCCCAATTTTAAACGTTAACTCTCTCTCTCTCTCTCTCTCTCTCTCTCTCTCTCTCTCTCTATATATATATATATATATATATATATATATATATATATATATATTCACTCTCAAGTGCATGTGACATCCAATCCTTCTATTAAGTTGGCCCCACCATGAGGATCACCACAAAAAACAGCCCTATCCAATCATTAAGTGAGCTACAATATAGAAAGTAGTTTACGACCATTGATTAATAGAAAAATACAAGTGTGGTACACTAGGTCAATGGATGCAACTAATTTTTGCATGAATTGTTCCTCATGGTACGGCCAACCTATTAGGAGGATTGGATGTCACAAGCACTCGACATATTGGAAACAATCCACTGGTTGGACTACAAATTGTGGTCCAACCAGTTGGACCTCTCTCTCTCTCTCTCTCTCTCTCTCTCTCTCTCTCTATATATATATATATATATATATATATATATATATATATATATATATATATATATATATATATATTTGCATGTGTCATGGACATAAAATTCGAATAATCCATGTGATGCGATACACCATGAAACCCCTAGGACCCAACTTTCAGCATGATCCAAAACTTTAGTGGGCCATAGCAAAGAGAGATACAAATCAAGGGAGGTAACTGTTTCCTTTTCTATGGCCCACCAAAGTTTTGGAAAAAGCTGAAAATTGAGGTTTCATGGGGTGCCGCATCACATGGTGGTTCGGATTCTGTGCTTATATCACGTGTTAAAGTGCTCACAAGTAAAAGTGCTCACAAGTTCTAGTGAGAACCAGTGGGCAGCTGATATATTTCCCTTCATTGATCCTCAAAAGTAGCCCAGCTTCTTTTTGAGGTTTGTTTTCTAACTTCGAAAATTGTTTCTTGTGATAAGAATGTTAGTTTTCTTGGAAGCAAAAAAAATTTAATTTATACAGACTATTTTTTTTTATTATCTTTTAAGTTTCGTGGCAAAAGATTTGAGAAGAACATTGTACTTTCTTATTTGATAATGAATTTCTCATATTTATTCATAGTTTTTCCTTTCACTTTGAAGGGTTTGATTGTGTGGTTTAAACTCTTTATGTTTTGTAGTTTGGTATTGTCGGTGCCAATGTATAGGCTTTGTATTTCTGTTTCCTGTGGTGTGGTCCACCTGACATTTGGATCTACTTAATTTTTTGGAACACATCTTAAAATGGGCTGGAAAAATGGTTGGACGGCATGGATATACAACACATCATTAAGGTGGGCCCCATGGTAAGGTTAACACCCACTAAAGTGTTACTCTAGTAACACTAAATCCACTTCAGATTTAGCCATATTTACACAAACATACATAACTCATAATGGTTCATGCCTATGTAAAGGGTAAAACATACGCATTCTTTTCAATAATATAGTATAATTAAATCAATAGAAGGGAGCACAGTCGATTTGTTGAGTTTGTCCCACATCGGCTAGAGGCTGGGGAGATTGCATGGGTTATATATTGGGAAGAGGCCCCTCAATAATGACTAGCCATTTTGAGGTGGAACCGGCCCAACAAAGTGGTATCAGAGCTGGCCCAACCAAGCCAATATGTGGTGGCGCCTACGCCCAAGCCCGTGACCGAGGGAGGGCAGTGCCTGAGAGCCCAGTGCCTAACAGCCCCGAGAGGCAGTACTCGGGCGCCCCTATCCATTATGGAGGGGGGGATTGTTGGCTTTGTCCCACATCGGCTACAGGCTGGGGAGATTGCTAGGTTATATATTGGGAAAAGGCCCCTCAATAATGACTAGCCATTTTGAGGTGGAACCTGCCCAACAAAGGAAGGCTAACCTACAGTGGAAACTTTGCAGTGGATATGGCTCCCGAGCACTGCCCTCCCTGAGCTCCGGTTCTCGGCACTGCCCTCCATGGGCTCTCAGACACTGCCCCCCTCGCTCACGGGGTCACTCCTCCAAGGCTAACCTGTAGCGAAAACTTTGCAGCAGATAGGGCTCCCCAGCACTGCCCTCCCTGAGCTTTCTAGAGGCACAAATACTACCAATATTTTCTTTTTTTCAGACATGGGTCGGTAAAAGTGGACCTGGAGGTTGAATGATACAGATCATTTTCATCTCATAAGCCCCACTTATGATAACCATTTCCCACAAATTTCGTGATGGAATAGTCCTGACCTTGCACATCGACGAATTATAGGATGGTAATGTGTTGAACGGGTCATCATGCGCCATTACATGCAAGTGGGGGCCATGTCTCTGACCATTCATACATAGGATGAGCTGTTCTGTGGGAGAAGCTAGAAATGGTCAGATTGAAAAGTACTAACCTCCACTACTCTTTTGGTAGGGTCAAAGGGAAAGGGACAAGAAAGGACCCCACTTGGAAAGACCCGGGACCCAGCAAGGTTTTGACCCGATTAACCCGGGTTTGGATACTCGAGCACAAAACCCGAACACAACCCGTTGAGAGTCGAGAAAATTCCTGGTGTACTATGGTATTTTTCATACAATTAAACTAATAAGATGATACAGTCGTCCATTGAACTTGTTATGCGCTGCACGTGTGCAGGGCGGCACATCTACATGGACCCTATTTATGCTAGCAAAAGGCATACAAGGCCAAGATCCAAGCCGTCCATCAGGTGTCTATTTTACTATTCGATTGTTGAATGTCCCCAGGTCATTTGTTTTTTTTGGTGAGATGTGCATGGATTGAACTTTACTTGCTTTAACTAGCGTGATTTTAGATTTGCAATGACTTAAATTGCCTAGGTGAGATGTATACATTTGAGTTGAATTGCAATTGCATTGTTTTCATTTTACATCAAATGAAAATACTTGAAATTCTCATATAAGGTGTGCATTCAGGGTGTGTTTGGATGCTTGTAATTCTCATTTTGCATTTTTATGCTTTTTTATGTGTTCCATATTAGAGTGTGTTCGGATATTTGCCTTTTTGCATTTTTATACCTTCTTGTTGTTTATGCGCATGTTGCATATATGGATGGATATAGACCAGCTGGAAGATGCTTACACGTTTCAACACCAGGTTCGAGTGCTAAGGGGACGCACTAACCCCACTGGTGGGTGGGTGCATCGTGTAAACAAAAGAGCGAGTTCATGCATTCTTGCCCGGTTTCAAACTTCTGTGGCCCCCAAAATGTTTTCAACGCTGGACCTTCAATCCCCACTGTTTTCCTTTGGTGTGGTCCACCTGAGATTTGGATCTGTCTCATTTTTGGGCTCGTACCTTAAAAAAAGACCAAAAAATAGATGGACTGCGTGGATAAAACACATACATCATGGTGGGGCCCACGAAGATTTGAAACCAACCCTTGTGCTAGTCCCAGTGGGACTAGCTGATCCGCGCCCTGTCCAAAGGGCATACTGAGACTAGCTGATCCGCGCCCTGTCCAAAGGGCATTTCTTATCCAGGATAGGCAGGGTATACTCAGGTTTCCAGTCTGTACAAGTCAGGCCAAGGTTCAGTAATCCAGACCATTGCAAGCTGGGCCCCACAGTGGGTGGACAGGCAATACAGCCATGATCGCCCCCATTGGAACTATTGGATGAATCTAGCCACCAATCTTGAGACTTTTTTTTCTTCAGTTGGATGTGGACCATCGCTGTATCCTGGACTGCTTTTTAAGATACCAACTGAACTGGTTACTGCTGTAGTATGCCGCAGATATTGGGGCATGATCCATCCATGGCGGGACCCAACAAACCACTGATCTGGTTGACTGAACTAAGAGACCTGTCTATACAAACTTAAAATCAAAGTAAAACGTGCATATCCTGAGCTCAAGTATGATATAATTCCTCGCAAGAAAAAAACATGGCCTGCACTCCAAATTTCCACAGTGAAATTAACTAATGTTGTGCATCATGGACCCACATTACATAACAATTCTACCCTTACAATACATGGTTGATCATCAATTTAACCATCAAGATCATGGTCCCATCATTGTCACCATCACCACAGTGGGCCTTAAACCCCCTCTATGAACTAGGATCGATTGATATTGGAAGAAAAATAAATAGTAAACACTCACAACAGCACTTAGAAATGATGGGCATGATCAATTGGGAATTTTGCATTCAATCCACCTAAATCAACTCAATTGTCATTAGAAGCAGAGAGCTGAGATTTGGGTGAAATACGGTTTTTTTTTTTTTTTTTTTCACATTTTAAAATGATGGGTAGTTTTGGTTACATGTACAAAGATTGCATTCCTGTTGTTACTACTGCGAATTATTTCATACCGTCGTTGGCGGTTCAGATTTGTGAATGCTATTGCTGTTGTTAAGGACTCTGGCTCTGTGCCTTCGCTTGAAAACGTCCTGCCTGAATCTCTTGGTCTCACTTTGTATCTCCATGAAGGGCTTCCGCTCAATGCCCTCCTTCTCACTCTCCAGCATTCTTTGCCTTTTCATTACTGCCCTGGCTGCCGCCTTGTTCTCCCTCTCCTGTCGCTCCGCCTCTTCCTGTTGTAAATCCTTCCCGTAAATTCTGTTTTTTTTTATTTATTATTATTATCAATATTATGAGTGTATGCCTGTGTTTGCATGTGCACGTTCATGACTATGCATAATGCATGCATTTGTTTTTGGGGAGCACTGCAGTGCTATCGGTACCCACTGTAAGCTACTGTGGTACTGGCATTTGTGTCACCCACCAAATGCAGAATGAAAACTAACCACTCCATGAGATGCATCAGCACGTGTTACTTTACCCCCAGATCCCGAAAAGCAGGATGATTTGTGAATAAGGGGGGGCCATACCATGGGGCAAATTTTGGGAGGGAGTGCGCACCCTTGATTTGTTGGAGGGCCCCCCATGCCATGTATGTGGAATATAGGCTGTTCTGATCCTTCATCTGGCCTAGATGAAGGGTAATGTCAAAAATCATGCTGTTTTGCCATTCAGGTGGGCCCCTTTTTAAATCAAGGATGGGTGTTCTCTCTATTATCCTCAGATCCCAAAAATCAGTATTGAGTCGTAAATCGGGTGAGCCACACCATGGGTAAAATTTAGGAGGGAATGTCCACCCTTGACTTTTGTGGACTGTGGAGGGCCCGCCATGTTGTGCATATGGAATCTAGGCTGTTCCAATCCTTCATCAGGTAAGCTAAAAACTCAAGCTGTTTTGCAGTTCAGGTGGGCCTATTTTTAAATCAAGGGCGGGTATTATCTCTCACATTGTTCCCCGAGTGTTGGATCAAGCTAACTTTTGGCACTTGGGTGTAATATGAGATGATGCTTCTGACAAACAGATTGGATGGCCTACATACATCATGTAGGTCAACATCGGCCAGATACCACTGGATCACGCCTCTTTATGTTTTGCTTGCATGCCTAAGTGAATGCATGTATGAGTGGCATTTATATTATGTACGCGTGTATGCATGCATGAATAGTAGTGAATATGCAAATGTTCAGAGACAATTTAGTAGTGAATATCCATTGCTCCCTTGAAATGAGTTGGGCAGTAAAATTCCATATAGTAGTTTCACAACCCTATAGCTTTGATGGGTAAATGCATTTACGGAACCCATGAAGTAATCGAAATAATGAAACAATCTGAGTGGCGGGCTTGGCAAGATCAAGGGCTGAGATTTACCTCCATTTTGTTGTGTTCCAACTCACCCATAACTCTAGGTTTAATTGATGGAAAAAGGATTTCATAACAGGCATATATCCCTTTTGTTGTGCCATGATCTGGCCAACAGATCAAGCATAGCACCATCTCAATGGGAGATCCTATCCCAGGCTGCCACCTGGCTGGGATGGATTTTCACAATGGATATCCAAAATGGCTCTATGGGAGAAAAGGTAAAATCAGGATTAACACTGAACCCAGTTTTGGCTTTTAATGCCACGTAGCTAAGAGAATTCACCAAGAGCCAACCATGGTTTTTACTCAGATGAGTCCAATGTGACCCATCCAAGTCAACCCAGACTTGACAGACCTGATCCGGTTCAATACCACAAGTCACCTCCCAAGCCACCCAGCTTGGGCAAGTCCCAACACAGATTAGGACTGATCGAGTTGGTCCTAGTTGCTCTTTTAACCATGATCCATATCCTCAGGCTGAGGATAAAAATAATTCCTTCGAAGAATTTTAAAAAGAAAAAAAAAAAGAAGAAGAGGAAGAAAAAGAGGAGCCCAGATTGATTTCTGATAAAAATGTGAATTGCCTTGTTTATTCTGTTGCAGGCTTTTGTCTACTGAACTACCCAGGCAATGCCAAAATGTAGAAAAACACAATCAACATCATCCCAGTCCCCACTTCTAAAAAATGAAATAAAATAAAAAATGAGATCTCTTCAAACTGTAAATGATATAGCTAGTCACCATTGCTACCGTTATGGTAGTGAATGGGATCTTGAGATCGATTTCCTTTACAAAGATCTGGTTTTGGCTGGTGCAGTACTATCCGGCAAAGATGGTTTGATTTACTCCCGACTCATGTGTTCTATAATGACAATATAGGCCTCACAAGATGTGATTGTATGAAAGCCCATCAATTCATTATGCTCAAATTCTTTTTAGTTTTTACTGTTGTCAGTAATAACAGTTCATTGAGTTCTCTGATGGAAGTCTTTTGTTCTTCTCCTTTCACAGCATCTTTCCAGAAATATGGGGAGAAAGGGTATGATACCTAGATCCTTCAAATCCCTACAGCGGACTCGTGCATGACCAGACATGGGATGGATGTGGGATGGCATCCACGTTGGATACAGCTTTGACCATACCCGAATATGTTGTTTTAAAATAGTTTAAAACTCTAGAACTAAACTAAACAATAATAAAAGGATATTTAGAAGAATAAGTTAAAAATAAAAAGTTACATATACATTGATGTCGGGGTTGTCAAGTGAGTATGGAACCTAGACCTATACCTTTACACAAATAACAAAAGAAGAAGAGAAGACATACCCATGGCAGTTGGCCCTTTGGTTGGAGGAAATTTGGGAATTGAGAGAAACTAGCTTGGTTTCTTTTAATCATTTCAAAAGGGAGATGTATGGGGTGGCTGACGATCTTGCTAGGAAAGGGTGCTCCCTGCAGCCTCTCTGCCCCGCTTGTAATTTTGCTCTTTTTTGGGTTTTCCTTAATAAAATATCTACTCTTCAAAAAAAAAAAAAAAAAAAAAGGAAAAGAAAAACCTCAAAGAAACTAGCCCGGTTTCTTTTAATCATTTCAAAAGGGAGATGTATGGGGTGGCTGACGATCTTGCTAGGAAAGGGTGCTCCCGGCAGCCTCTCTGCCCCGCTTGTAATTTTGCTCTTTTTTGGGTTTTCCTTGATAAAATATCTACTCTTCAAAAAAAAAAAAAAAAAAAAAAAAAAAAAAGGAAAAGAAAAACCTCAAAGAAACATTTAAACTGTGGAACAATTACCATTACTGAAAGTCTGATAGAAGCCTACAATAAACACAGTTTCCCAATTTTGCAAGGATATCACTGAGTTTTTTTGAACCATCAAGAAATAATGACGTTGCAATAAAAATAACTACCATAATAGATTTTTTTTTTTTCATTATTATAGAGAGCCTACAGAGTTTATCAGCCACATGGGAAATGGCCATATTGATCTCATTCTTGAAAACAAAAAATAAAATATAAGAAATAAGAAATAATAGAATCCCTACACTCATAATTAAATCACTGACATCTTAAGACTTTCAAACAAGGATAGTAAGAACTAATACCAATCTATAAATAACAGATGAAAAACAACATTGAACGTGGAGTTTTGAGCCATTACCAAGAAATCAAAATAGAATGCAGCCTGATGGGTGTGTAGGAAAGAAGAGACTAGTACCTGAAGATCATGTATGAGAGTGTTGAGGGATTTGATCTTCCTATGTGGCCAACGAGGAATGCCAAATTCTCTGCATTTCCTCTTGAGTACCGTAAGTCCAACCTTCAGATTTCTTGATGCCTCTGTGATTGGAAGACTGAAGTATTTAGCAAGATCAGTTAGAGCGATGCTAGCTACATGCTGTGTTGCTGCCCTCTTCTTCTTCTTCTTCACCACAATCACTGCAGTCTTCCATTCAAACTATAAGAAGATGACTATAATCACAAGAGAAAAACTCTACAAGTATACCCAAATGCTTCGCCACATTTTCCAAGAAATGGTTTGAATGGACCAGTGTTTCTAGAATGCCTGAGTTCTATGGAATCATGGGTTCATTTGTTTACACATCTTAATGAATTTTAAGATAAGCAATACCTTCTGAGACAGAGTAAAGAGCCCAGCTACCAGGGCTTGCATGTGCAGGATCCAGGGCCAGTCAAAGTGGGCACCACCATCAACATGCCCTAGCCCAAAAATCAGGCCAGTCCACTCATCAGGTGGGTGTGTATGAGAAAAAGGACTGCTCACATAAAAGTGACTAACAATTCGTATTTCAATGTACATGCGTGTGCAAATAAAAGGCTTTTCGTTTAGTATATTTGCATGTGAAAATCTCCCCAACTCTTTTCAAGTAATTAGTTCGTAGTACTGAACTTTTTTAAACAAAGTTGGTTATTAAAACAATTCTAAAATATGTTGTTGAGAAATAAGAGCAACCACATTCTCAATAGTGATAGTCGCTAATTATTTTCATTGGGAAAGGGATTAGTTCATTCATTTGACAGAATCAAAGGAATGATATTTCATACAGAAAAATTGTTAGACTTCCACCATCAAGGAAAAAAAATCCTTTTTCATGAAAAACAAGAACTTCGTTAAAGAAGAACAGATTTACAAAGGCTTAAGAACCCAACACTAACCCATGACGCCCAGCACCTTCCTAAAAAGGTCCCATGGCCACCACATTGGTTTTCCTTCCCACAAGGAAAAGGAAATGTTATCCTCGAACAGAAATGTCTAATTTCATTGAGCAAGAATTGAAGCGGGCATGGTTCAGACCGACCAAGGGAGATCCAACAGAACATCTCATCCACTGCTACCCTTTCCGCAGAAGGAAGTGGAAAAAAGGCAAGGACCTTCCCATATGCCTCGACTTCTGTCACCCAATTATCACTGACAAATTTGGTACTTTAACAGGCCTTGCATAAATTGAGAATATAGTAGCTTGCCAACTATGGTAAAAGAAAAGAATAGGTAGATACCCCTAACTGAAAAGTATATTATGTTGCTGACTACTCTACATAGTTACTGGTAACACCATATATTGGGGATTTTCCAAGAGCAGGGCATGGTATAACTGTTCTAGACCAACTTTAACTCTTCAACATCAAGTATGCAGCTCTTTGGCTTCTATGTCTAGCCTGTCAAGTGCCCAAAAGATAATACTGTCATTCTTGGAGGCACGTGGTCAAACCCAAAAGTAACACTAGACAAATATCTAGAGAGACCAAAGAGGTTTCACCATTTCTTGGAGAGTGGTAGAAAGACTATGGGAATTATGCAATTCTCAATAAGAAAAAAGAAAAATAAAAAAAAAAATTGTAGAAAGGATTCCCAACCTGGTACACTTTGGTCAATTTGTTGATTGTCTGATAATCCTCGTGCAACAATTGTTGAGTGGTAAGAGTTATATTCGTTTTCTCTGCACATTTCCTTGGGAACCAATTCTGCTAGCTGTTTTTTTTTTTTTTTCTTTTTTTTCTTTTCTGCACCTCAAGTGGAAAACCTTCTGACGATCGCTGGTGAAAGTCAGTACCAATCTGAATTTCGGATTTCTGAAAAGTAAGTAAACAATTTTATGGACAAACGTGTATTTTGATGGTTGATGATAATTATAGAAATATACAGGTAATCATTCGAATGGTTGTGATTTCCAATTTTAACAAAGTATTGAGAATATCAAGATAATCACTTAGATTTCACTGTCTTCTTATTTAGAATATTTCTTGTAAAAAATGAAAAATAAAGAAAGAAAGAAAGAAACCTGCATAGAGCATTACCCTAACTTTTTGAACAATTGATCCTAGCATTCGATGGATGACCCATGAGCATAAACACATGTATAAGTTTGGGAAGAATCCCAATGTTTTGTTAGCTAAGAGAGGAAAGCTATAAAGGAACATCTCTATACCTCAATGTAACTCCATAGAAAATAATTGGCAGAACAAGTTCAAAGGACTCAATTACATATACAGAATGCACTGATTAATTTCACCCATAGTCACACAAAGCATGAGGGTAAGCGGGATGGTGATGCAGCGATGAGGCATCAGTTTTAAGATATTAGAAATACCAAGTGTAAAGGTCTAAGAAGCAAGTGTGAAGGGAGAGTGCGGGAGTGTGGATCCGAAGAGTGAGTTGAAGCGGGAGCTGCACCCAACAAAACAAGTTTATGCATTGTAACCTACCATTATGTTTTGATAAATCATACGAATAGAACTACTTTCACTTGCACTGAATGGTCCCTACTTTCAGAACTAAATAAGGCTTATACCAATTAAGCTTCACAATTCTAAGGGCATATGATGATATCTTTTACTCTAATGCTAGCGTTGATGCGTATGAGTATTCTTAAAGAAAATCAAAACCATTTGTGGATGGGATAGAAGTGGCAGTCATGGAAATGAGAAATATTGTGGAGCATGCTCCCCCCCCCCCCCCACCCTGCGGAGTTTCAACAGGGGGTCTTGGTTTGGAAACCCATCAGTGGTGAAAATCCACACTGCTGACAGCAGCAGTGGGTGCGTTGCATGACTGACTGGGTGGGTGTGTTGCGCGATTGACTGGGTGGGTGCGTTGCATGACTGACCAAAAAAAAAAAAAATGACCTCAATGTTGAAATGTTCTGTCTACCACTGAGCTACAGGCTCAAACACGTATTGGCAAGGTTTAAAAATAAAAAACTCAAGGCAGCTTGAAAGTCTGTCAAGTAAATCTATTCAGGTAAATTGGTCAAGTTTTTTCGAGGTTTTCAGTTATATTCAACATTTAAAATGTGAGCTTCCGTGCATGTACCTGTGTGTGTGTGTACACACACATTGTAGAGTTGTGGAGAGCCAAGTTGAGTTTTGTTGAGATTCATCGTGTTTTTTCAAGTTTTGTTGAGTCAAGTTGAATTTTTTTCAAGTCTTGACCAAATCCTGATCAAATTGAGTTTTTCTCAAGTCTTGATGGAAACCGATCAAATAGAGTCAACTCGACTAAGTCGAGTCAAACTTTTCAAGTTTTAAAACTATGGGTTCTGTCCTTCAGTTTTTTGGGTTATTGTGAGGGATGGCCTTTCATTCAACTAATTGAAGTTTAGGCTGGCCTTTGCTCCAAGATGGAGATCCCGTTTTAGAATATTGGGCAGTAAAGGAGCAACATGTTCATAAGATGAATAGCTAAAATGAGGATGTTGAGATGGATGAGTGGTAAGATAAGGAAGAAATAGAATTAGAACTGTATAAATTCGAGGGAACTTAGGAATAGCCCTCGCCAATAGGTAATAACTAATAAGAAGAGGGAAAGTAGAGTTAGATGGCTTAGTAATGTGAAATGGAATCTAAGAATTGTGCCAGTTGGAAGGAGTGGGTTGGTACAAGTTGAAGGATCTAAAAGGGCAAGGGAAGGCCCATAAGGACATGGGTGGAGATAGAAAAGACTTGATGACCTGTGATCTAACTGAAGTTATGGCTCTTGATAGAGTGGAACTGCGTAAAAGGATTCATGTAGCCGACCCCAATTAGTTGTGATAAGACTTAGACGATGATGATGGTGGATAAAAACCCTTATTGTTGCTTCTCTCTTCTTTTACATGGTTTCATTGGTAGATTCATCTTTGGGCTCTCTCCATACAAATTGAGCTCGGTAGAACCCATGATTGCTACTAATATAACTGTCATCTACTTATGCCTCCCGATAACCCAAACATTAAGAAGCTTAGAAGGATACATGATTAGAAAGTAGAATTAATACCACCACAACAATCAATGCTTTGGGTCAATATTTAAATTTGCATTACTCAATGCAAAATTTGGCCAACTTGACTTGGTTCAACTGGGTCCAAGTGACGCATTTTCCATAGACTTGGTGATGTAAAACTTCTTAGTATTTTCCATTGAGTTTGAATTTTCAAACAATGCTTCATGTAACAATAGACAATTGAAATTATTGACAATAGAGTACCATCCTTAATTTCACCGGTGCTACATGTAAACCAAAATGAATCATCTCTAGAAGGTGATTTCAACTACCACAGGCAAGAAGACCATTTTTCAAATCGTATTTGAGACCTTGGGGTTGAAGTTCAATAGTAATGTGCCATTAGGGAAAAAAAGGTCGAATAAAAAACATGATGTTGCAACAATCTTTCCATCCTGAATTAAAAAATAAAATAAAAAGTCCTTGTTAATGATAATGTGCTGATATGTCACTCTCCTAATGTAATTGCTGGTTCTCTTCTTCCATTCTCTCCTCAAATAGCAGTGAAATATTTTTTTGAATAAAATGAAAATGTCTAAGAAATTTGAAATTTTAGAATGACATGCAAAATCACCGTATTTCGATAAACACACCCAATAATAGAAATTTTTAATTAAAAAAATTATGACGCCTATTTGATGAAAACCATGAATATTTCACTAAACCATCGGCAAAAAATAAAAATAAAAACCCACAAGTGATGCCTGGTCAGGAAAGGGGAATGCTTCTATTGAAATTTACTTCATGGAGTTCCATGAAGCACCAAATATCTCAACCGTATACATTCATGCATACAGTGATCAAGCCCATTGAGTTGGTGCTCCATCGTGTGGTGGGCCATTGCCCAGAAATCAGCACAATCAGGCCATCATAGCCATCTGAGCAGTGATCTGGAAATGAATGGCCAACATTAAGTTAAGCAAGAAAAGTGAGTAACAGCCCACATTCAATGGGCAAAACTCACAATAATTGGAGCATGATCATCTTGTAGCTGCACTATGGCCCATCTACATAGTGCCCCACACAAAGCAGTCCTGATCACAAGTTACAAACCATAGAGCACACAGCATTACAGCATTTCTAGAAATAAATAAATAAATAAATAAATCTCTTCCCAATTTGAACTGCAAGAAGAAGAATAACTTAAAACTGTGTGAGGAAGGTTCCAGAGCCAAACCAATCGGGCGCTTCGCGTCAAATACAGGCATGCAGAGACACAGACAGATCAGCAGCCCTTCAACAGGCTCCAACAGCCGAGAACTCAACAATTCGGAAGTAGGGTGTGCTACTATCTCCACATAAGAACTTGGATAGAACATGAACTCTCTCTGTCTCTCCGCTCCCTACTGTTTTCTGTCTATGTATTGACAGACATGGAATCTCCTGATCAGCTCTATTAAAAATCCAGATGGAAAAAAAATGGTAATTATCAGCCAAACATCAGCAGGAAAAAGAAAACCCAGATGGGAAAATTGGAAATTTCTAGCAGAAAGAAAACCCAGACGAGGAAAAATGGAAATTCCAGATAAAATCGATTGGAGACAAAAAAAAAATGCAGAAGGGAAATTAAACTTTTTTCAGCAAAAAATTGGTTGGACAGAAATCCTAGAATGAAGAGAGAGAGAGAGAGAGAGAGAGAGAGAGAGAGAGAGAGAGAGAGAGAGAGAGAGAAACCTATCGAAAACAGAAACCTTCAGCAGAAATTTCGTCAATAACATGGAAAGTTTCAGTAGAAAATCAGCTGGAGAAAAACCCAGATGGAGGAGATGAAAAAATTAACAAAAAAGAAAATGCATCACGAAATGGAAATTTTCAGCAGAAACTCTACCAAGAAAAATGGAAATGTATTTCTTTCTAAAAGATTTCTAGAAGAAAATCGGTTGGAGAAGAAAACCCAGATGGGAAAAATGAAAATTTTCATCAGAGAATCATCTCCAAGAAGAGGAAGTGCTTCTTAAAGCAGCTTTCTTCTTTTGAAGGAGTGAAGAAGGAGATGGAGAAAGAATAAGAAGTTTTCTCCATATCTGCATGTATGTATGTTATGTATGCAGCATGTATGTATGCATGATTTACCTGGAATGAGGATGTCATCAATGGTGGTGAGAGAAGGAAGAAGAAGGAAGTGGAGTAAAGAAAGGCTACGGGGCTTTATATAGAAATAGAAAGAGAGATGCATGGAATATGCTCGGGCTCAATGTTCTTTCTACCGTTCGTACTTGCAATTGAACACGTGTGGGGCCCATCTATGTCATCGGAGACGTTCAGTATGGTGGGCATCAATAGGTATGTCCGGTGCAACAAACTCCTCAGGATTGGAGATCTAAATCCTATTAAGAAATAGAACGGAGCAATATTTTCGATCCGACTAATAAATTTTTAGACATTCTGTGGTTAGGATCTTTCACTCTGTAGGATTTTTTGATGCGTGATCCATCCATGGTGGGCCCACCATATCAACGTTTTGGATCACTCAAATATTGGGCCCCACTTGTACAAAATGAAGATAGAACATACTGTACAAACCTTGTTCCCGAGCATTGAATGGGTATTATTATACAGATCTCGGGTTCGGGTACCCAATATGTGGATCTTCTGTTGTAGATCCTTTTGGTCCATCAGCTATTCATGGTGGGGCTCATCATTTCAACGGTTTGGATCATTGGACCGTTGCCCCTTCCTCACTAATACAAATTCTGCTTTTGGTAAAGTACAAAGCTGTGATATTGTATTGCAATGCATGAACAGTTCCTCTTCGTTTTATTATTTTGTTGGTGTGAAAACAATGTGAGTTTGTCACATCTCATTAAACCTAGGCCATCAATCCACCGTCCATGCATACCAATTCGGACCATCTAAATCATGACCCCCATTGTGAGCTACGAATAGATCGCAATTAGAGCTGAATGGACAATCTTAACTATCTGATTTCTCCAATTAATTTAGCAGATCACCAAGTTCTTAATATTCATTTGATATCCATCAATCAGACGGTTAGAATGGTTCAGAAGGTGTGCTTTCCACGTTGTGTTCCATCCTCACTAAGGCCGATAATTTGGAAGGTCCAGATTGGAGTGCATGTATCCACGTTTATCGTAAATGAATTGCCACAATTAAACGAATTGTGTGCCAAAAAGCACATTATAGTCGTTAGATTTCCATTTCATTGCAACTCCGATTCTGCCACTGTAGTTAGTTCGGCGACGTATTTGATACTCTGGCAGAGTATGGCGCTTCATACGCAAGCACTAAGAAATTATACATTTTAATATGCATTAACTCAAACTAAACCGATTAAATTGTTGAAATCACTGTACCTAGGTCACAGTCCCAAAATTCAAAATGATTGAAAAGTGTTAACGTTTGATTGATGGACACCTATTTCTTGCAATAGGACCCTTGGATATTTTTCATTTTTAATCGTCAGCAACTCAAATAAGCATAGTTTTTCGTTTATAAATTTCCGTACAATTTCTAACTAAATTGTAAGTGCCTGTATATGAATCAAGATATGTGGACGAGTTTCATGCTTACGTAAGAGTTTGTACATGTGGGGCCCTTTATTCAGGCCATTGGTCTGATGGACCCATCATTGATAGACCATGCAGCTCTAATTTTTCAGATCGTAGCCATCCATCTTTGATCTTTACTCCATTGGATGTGGATTCTACCTTAGATGGGCCATGGTTCAAAAGAACATAACCAGGACAATGTTGGTCATCCATGCGTCTCACATTTTCTCTTTAAGATGAGCCAACGGTTTGAATCAACACCAAGATCACTGGATATTTCATTTCAACCGTCGATTAAATACATCTAAACTTAGACTGATAAATCGGCCACTTCAATTTGAAATAGTTATACGCCACGTGTACCGTTCTTAGTACCTGCGGTATCGTCCATCACACTCTGTCACAGTATCAAACTTTTCCTCTGCAGGCATCTCCTGTGCCTCGGAATCTATGTGGGGCCCACCGTGATGTTTGTAAAAAATCTACGCCGTCCAACCGTTTTTTGAGTTCATTTTAGACGTTGCGGCCAAAAATGAAAGGGATCGAAGACTCAAGTGGGCCTAAAACGTGACGATTGAACTTCCACAGTTGACATGTTCGTGGGGCCACAGAAGTTTCGAATCAGGATAATATTTGTGTTTTCAGTTCATCTCAGTAGGAATGACATTATGAAAGGTATGGATGGCATATAAACATCACTGTAGGCTCCATAGAGGTTTCAACAGGTAGAAACTTCCCTAGCCACCGTTTGCTTTAGTGAGGCCCACTTGATTATTGGATTGTGTTCATTTTTGTTCGTAACGCCTAAATTGATCTCACAAAACGGTTGGACGGCGTAGATATTTAAAAACTTCACTGTGGGCCCCACATAGATTCCGAGTGCAGGAGATGCCTGCGATAGGCTTTCGCAGGCAATTCGCGTCCCTTGGGGAGTTATCTGATACTCTGGGGGTGTATGATTCTCTGTACGCTAGCAGATAAAGTTTTACACGTGCCATTTATTAACGCACTTTTGCTTGTTGGGGCGCTGGCGCCTGCTACAGTAACAATTTCTGCTCATAGGCAATTTCTCGGTTGGTGAAATTTCTCACGAGATTTTAAGATTTTTAGCCCGTTGAGATGTATTCAGAAAATTTTTGATGAAAATAATTATATAAATTAATAAATAATTGAAAACTTGCTTTCTTTTTTTCTTTTTTACCGGTAAGGTTTAAGGTTCATTAACAACAAAAATTAAGAAACCTTTCTAAATCTTCTTTTTTATACTTGGATGGCATGTAGAAAAAACTAAGATCTAACACATCATGCTTCTCATTCTAGTTCTTTTTCTTTTTCTTTTTCTTTTTCTTTTTTTAAATAAATAAATTAAAAAATATTAATAATTATCTTCAATATTTTCTTATTTTTATTCTTTTTCTTTGAAAAATAAAAATATCAAATAAATAAAAACAATTTCCCTTTTCCTTTTTTGTTCTTCTTCTTTTTTTTTTTCTTTTCTTTTTCCTTGCTCTTTTTTTTCTAGAAACTAAGACCTTAACAGTAGGGCTCTCAATGGGTCAAATTTGGATCAAATCCAGTTGGATTTGGCTCCAAAGTCCAAAAATCTATAGCCGTATTCGGATTGGATTCGGATCCAAAAGGTGATATCCATATCCAGATCCATTTCTAATCCAAAAATCCATATAGCCATCGGATTCGAGTCAAATCTAGGCTTGAATCCACCACGTCACAAATCTAAAAGATATATAAGATAATATATCATTGGGTCCATAATGATGTTTATATGCCATTCATACCATTCATAATGCCATTCCTACTAGAATGAACTAAAAACACAAATATTAGCCAAATTCAAAACTTTAATGGCCCTGCAAATATTTCAACTGTGGGCATTCAATCCTCACATTTTCGGCCCACTTGAGTAGGGCTCTCAATGGAGTGGGTCAAATTCGAGATCCAATTCACTCTAAATTCGTATAATGTAGATTTAGATCTTAAAATAGGTTCGATTAGTTAAATGGACCGAATTTGGATCTTAAAATAGGTCCAATTACTTAAATGGACTTGATATGGATTCACAGGAACATATCCGAGTTCGATCCAAATCCGATTAAGATCCGACTCATTGTCACCTTACCGTATATGTTATATTCATGCTGGCCATCCATTTTACAAATAATTTTAGGCCATGTCTTAAAATTGAGACATGCCCCTCTTAGGTCAACCATACCATAGTAAATAGTGGATTTGCATCATTTTTCTACTAAATTAAATATATTATATTATATATTTTATATTATATATATTTTTTAAATTTGTAATGGTGGTGGATTCGGACCTAGATCCAACGCAAATCCGATGGTCATATGGATTTTGGATCGGAAATGGATCTAACAATTTATAAATGGATCGGATATGGATATCACCTTTTAGATCAGAATTCATCTACAGATATACAAACTTGGAGCCGAATCTAACTGGATTTAATCCAGATCCGACCCATTGAGAGCCCTACACTTGAGTTTTAGATCTAGCTCATTTTTTGTCACACGTCCTAAAATGAGCTCAAAAAATATATGGCCGGGGTGGATTTCTCACAAACATCATGGTGGGCCCCACCTAAGTTCCTAGCATAGGAACTTTCTCTCTCTTAGTCTCTCTCCTTCGAAGGAAATCCGCATCTGTTGCTTCTGGCCTACAAAAGCAAATTAGGTGTTACCGGGCGAATAGCTTAGTGAGTGATACCCCTACCATGTGGCCCACATGAGAGACATTTTATATATCCACGCCATCCATCAGTTTCTCTAGCCCAAATCTCAGGTGGACCATACCACTGGAAATAGTGGTGATTGAGTGCCCCGCCATTAAAAATTCCAAAGAGCTCATCTTAAGGTTTTAATAGTGTTTATTTACAATCCAACCCTTTGATAATGTCAAGAAGATATGGATGAAGGGAAAATATAGATATCAACTTGATCAAAAACTTTTGCAGCCCACAAGAAGTTTTTAATGGTTGTTCATTACTATTTCTAGTGGTATGGTACACCTAAGATTTAGATCTTCTTAGGGTTTGGTATCATGTCCTAAAATGAGATGGAAAAACATATGGATGGTGTGGATATATACAAAATATATCAATATGGGCCCCACACGGTTAGGACCTGATCCTTTGAGAGCCCTACTTAACGGTCAATAAAGAATTGAAACCTTAACAATCAACAACATATTGAGACCATAATAGTCAACAGAGAACTGAGACCCTATCCTTACAAAGGCAACTATAAACTGTAACCCTAACAATTAACAGAGAACTAAAACCCTATCCTTAGGATAATAGCCACACTTTAAAAGTGAGAACCAAGACCCTATCTATTAGGGTCTCGGTTCCCTATTATCCTAATGAGTAGAGTCTCAATTCTCACTTTGAATGTGGTTGTTGTCTCAAGGATAGGTCTCAGTCTTTGTTGTGCATAGGGTCTCTATTCTCTATTATCCCAATAGGAAGGGTCGTAGGTCGTAATTATCCCTTATTAAGGTTGCAGTTCCCAAGGACATTGTCTTAGTTCTCTGTTAACTATTAAGGTCACAGTTTGTAGATGCCCTTAGAAGGACAATGTCCAAGTTCTCTATTGATTGTTAGGGTCATAGTTCACAATTGCTCTTTTAAGGACAGGTTCTTAGTTCTTTGTTGACTATTAAGATCGCAGTTCGTAGTTACCCTTTTAAGGACAATGTCTCATTCTCTATTGACTATTAGGATCATAGTTCGCAGTTGCCCTTTTAAGAACAGTGTCTCATTTCTCTGTTGACTATTAAGGTCACAATTCGTAATTTCCCTTTTAAGGATAGGGCCTCAGTTCTCTATAAGTTGTTAAGGTCGTAATTCGTAGTTGCCCTTATAAAGACAGGGTCTTGGTTCTCTATTAACTATTAGGGTCTTAGTTCTCTGTTAATTGTTAGGAACTTAGTTCTCTGTTAGCTATCAGGGTTTTAGTTTTTTTTTTTTTTAAATGAAGAAAAATAAGAAAAACGAGAAGATGAAGGTTCATTATTTTATTTTCATTCTCTATTTTATTTAAGAAGATTAAAAATATTTTTTTGTTTATTAGTTAATTTTCTGATTTATGTCCTTTTAAAAAAAATGAGTAAGAAGAAAAGATGACGAATGAAAAGAAGAAGATAAGTTATTTTATTTATTTGATTTTTTTATTTTCATTCTCTTTTTATTTTCTAAAGAAGAAGAAAAAGAAGATATATTGAAGATATAGTTTTTTTATTATTTGTCTTTTTTTTTTAGAAAATGGGAAGAAAAGGAAGAAAAACAAAAGAAGATAAGTTGTTCTATTTATTTGATGTTTTTATCTTCATTCTCTTTAAATTTTTAAAGAAGAAGAAGAAGATGTTTAAGGTAATTATTAGTATTTTTTCTGATTCGTTTCTCTTTTTTTCAAAAAAAAAAAAAAGTAAAAGAGGAAAAACGAGGAGCAGGGGCAATTTTCTCCGTAAGTTTTTTTAAAAAGCTGACAATCTTAAAAAACACTTCATATCGACAACCCAAATTCGTCAAATTATGTAAAATTCAACAGACATTCCCGTCGAAAAATTCCACCAAAACTTTTACCGTCGAATTCGGAATTTAACAATTAGAATACATCGATTAATATTCAATGATCACCATGTAGTCATTGACTGTGGGGGTCAAATTTTCTATTTTCGATGAAAACTTTGACAGCCGCGGACTACCGTTAAAATATTCGACAGTCCACAATCGTCGTTCTGGATATAAATTTTGACGAACATAAGCTGTCGTTTACAAATTCGACAGCTTCAAATCATCATTCTAGGTGAATATTTGCTAGTGTCAATGGCCTTAAGCCATCAAATTTTTATCTTTTACATAAAAAAATAACATGAATTACAAAGCCTTAGGGCTTATGGCTATGCTTAAACTGCCTATAAAAACCTGCAATTATAATAGAATACTTTTATATCCACAAAACACACATCTAATCCATACTTCTATATCAATAAAACAATATTCATCCAATCCACACTTTTGTATCTACAAAACACACATCTCATACAAAGCATACATCCAATATAAACATCCGTCTAACATAAACACCCATCCAAACTTTTAAACACCTGTTAAATACATACAAATACCCATTCAAATCAAACCAAACTCAAACTTAATAAATATGTAGTTTATAATTGAACATAATCAAACATATCTCAAATCAAACCAAACTCACATTCATTACATTTAATTAATAAACAAATGTGACAACATTTTATATTTAAAATAAAATTACAAAGATTTCAAAAAATAAATTCTATAAATGTCAATAACTTATATAATCACTGTCATAGACCTAGGCCACCTAATCAACATTCTTATATCTACATCTGTAAATGTCATCCCCTCAATAAGATCCCTATCATGTAGCTCCGTAGTCATATCGAAGATCTCCTCAATACAACGTTGTAGTACTATGAATTTAGGTCCTCCATCTAAACCAACAATTCACTTGCATATGTCTTATTCAGTTGGTAATTCTTCAAATAACACCTCCTACGATCAGACATATGTGAAGGAAATGATGTTGGTGTCGGTGTCGGTGTCGGTGTCAGGTCCCTCGCCTCTTGGGATTCGAAGATTCGCCTCCCCTATTAACACTTAAGGTAATTAAGATTCAGTCTGACCATTAAATATGTAATCTCATAATTCGATGCTAGAAGTAAAAAATCACGTTAAGTAAAAGACGAAAGTGGCTAAAAATTCATACCCAAGAAGACCCAGATTCATATGGGGAGGAAGACCCCGCAAATGACTGTATTATTGCATTCATCTTTCCTATCATTGTCTACATTTTTTGAGTCACATTATACAACTGACTCTCTACTACATCTAGTCAACTCCGAAAAGGAGTAGAATGACGCAATGCGGTCTTCGTGATCCTCCTCCCATATTTTATACATGGCATTTCCTATCTTTTCCACAAACTTGTGCAACAAATAATATTTTTATTAAAACAATAATTTATATGCAATGGATGTTAAAAAACTAATATAAAAGAATGTGTATATATTACTATTGCTACAGCATCATGCTTTATATCCCTCTATCCAAATATGAGATCCATTGCAATGATGTTTCTTATTTGTGCCTATAAAATTTAAAAAAATCGTTAAAAATATAAATTTATATTAATAAAAAATTAGTTAGATAAATCTATAATGGTTGTAGCTAATTTAAGTATTAGAACACTACCAGCCTTAGTATGGCTGTTGATGTATAGATCGATCTTGGTGAGCGCACTACCATTCAGTCTTTTGCTCTTTTTTTTTTATAAATTAAAAACTAATATATAAGCATAATTTTCACTTTGAAGAAATACTATACAGGCTAAAATCTTTACCATTTCTTTAACTCTATTCAACACACTTTTCTTTTTGTAGTGTGTGGGCTCTTCATCCTACTGCGGAGTTTTTTTTAACTTCGCACTCTCCTCTTACTCTACCATTATCGACTTCAAGTTGATGAACTTCGTTCAATATTCTTGCTTGATGTATTTATTACACTTATTTACTTTGTGTTCCACATCTGTATCACCGGACTCCTGGTAGTCCCAATTCCTAATATAAATTTTCAATCTTTCCAAGCTTTACCCGCTTTCTTCAAACAATAATTGTGCTAATCATCGATGATATCGAAGTAGCTCTGTGAATAAGTTGAATAAATAAGTTAAATTATCAAGTAATAATTAGATTATTTAAATTAAATATATAAATTGAGTCTTCAAACATTACTTGAATAAGATGTTAAAGTAAATTGAGCACCTAGGCTGAAACCTGATCCCAAGAAGGGTATAGGAAGACATGTTACTCATTGCAAAATGACCTATTTGCGTCGCTAACTCAATTGATCCCTCCCCAACGCACTATCCTACTAAGTTGAAGTCCAGATAGTGACGTAAACTAAAAGATAAAGGCTGGTATATACCTGGTGTCGCCGATTGGGAAGAAGACACTTTGCATTTTGATCAGGAAGTAGACACTTTAGGAGGTGAATCGTCCAATCTCTGACTCGTAGTATGTGAATCCTCTAGTGTATCCCGCGATATAGTGCATGTATTCACATAATAAAATACATGTGCAAGATAATAGAAGAAAAGAAAAACAAAATGACATAAAGATTAAATGTTTTAGCTAATAAAATAATTAGATAACAAAATAAAGTTTCTTTTTTCTTCTTTATTTTGAGACTGAACTCTCTGTAAAGAACAAGAGAGCTGCTTACAAACTTATCATCATGATAAGATCAAGTCACTGTAGTTCATCATCATGTAACTTGGATTCTAATTGATTATGTTTTCTTCCTTTTGGATGGATGAGAATAAGAAGGAGAAACAAGAAACCTACATAAGTTCCATAAAGAAATAAGCATTCTTTGATGTAGCTTGGTTGATAGTGTTTCTAACTCAATTGTAGAGAACGTCTGTTGTGCGATAGGCTCTCTATAGAGTTGTGCTCTCAACTTATGGGGAGCACTGTTGAGTGTGGAGGACTACACGTGGTGTGTGGAACTACTCACATCTGAGCAAGGTCGGGCGCCCGGACGGTCTGTGGACCGGGCGCCCGAAATTCAGGCTGTTTTACCCAACAGCTACTGGACAGTTTTACAAATGGTCGGGCGCCCGAAATTAGTCTGTTTCACGTTATTTCTCACTGGACATATTTTGTAATGGTCGGGGGCCCGACCCAGTTATGACCGGGCGCCCGACCAGCCGCGGAGTTAAAACGCGGAGTTTCTTATTTAGTGTTCTGATTGTGAGGTTTACTATATAAAGGGGCGTAAACCGGGATTAGACATGGGGATTAGGGCTTTTATATGTCCAAGGTGAGAAAAAGGCGAGAGGATTAGCAAAAGGGACATCTCTATGCATGGGAGCATAGGAGAAGGTAAGTGCATTGCTTGTAACTTCGTTTTTCTTCATAGTGAAGTTTGCACCCGTGGTTTTTTACCCTTGTTGGGGTTTTTCCACGTAAATCTCTATCTTGTGGATTGTTGGTTTGTGTGATTCTACTTCTAGTTATTATTACTTCTTGTTTATCGTTTGTGGGTGAGACCGAAGATTGGATCTCGGTTCACCGGTGTTGTTGGTGTGCTGCGCAACAACTGGTATCAAAGCTATTGGTTTAGTTCAAGTGAGGGCGATGACGGAAGATTAAAAAACTAGAATTGAGAAGTTTGATGGTTCAAACTTTGTCTTCTGGAAGATGCAGATGGAGGATTATCTGTATCAGAAGGACTTCTACATTCCTCTAGAAGGAAAAAGAGAAGAAACCAGAGAAGATGACAGATGATGAATGGGCTTTAATGGATCGAAAGGCTTTAGGAACGATCCGACTCTCTTTATCTAAGAGTGTCGCCTTCAACATATCCAAAGTAAAGACCATAAAAGAATTGATGCAGACTTTGGCTACGACGTATGAGAAAACCTCGGCATCAAATAATGTTCATCTTATGAAACGGCTATTCAACATGAAGATGTCAGATGGTGGGGGCGTGGCTGAACATCTAAACGAGTTCAATACGGTCACGAGCCAATTAGAATCCGTTGGCATCACTTTTGATGATGAAGGTCAGGGCACTATTAATCTTGTCTAGTTTGCCAGACAGTTGGGATGGTTTGGTAATTGCCGTGAGCAATTCTTCAGGATCTATAAAGTTGAAATTCGATGATGTGGCCGGTCTAATTCTAAGCGAAGAATCTAGAAGGAAGGCATCAGGAACTTCAGGGGATTCAGGAAATGCTCTAAACGTTGAAGGAAGAGAAAGATCTTCAAACAAAGGTAGCAATAAACATGGGCGTTCTAAGTCGAGGAATAAGTCCAAGGGACCGAAAGACAAGGACGGGTGTTGGCATTGCGGGAAGAAGGGGCACATGAAGCGTGATTGTAAGGCGCTTAAGAAACAAGAAGGAAGCTCTCAAGGTGGAAAGGATTCAGTGAATCTATCTGAGGAGAGTGACATAGAGGCGTTGATCTTGTCTCTTGATACGCAGAATGAGTCTTGGGTTATAGACTCGGGTGCTTCGTTTCATGCCACTTCATCAAAAGAAGTTCTTCGTGATTATGTCTCAGGTAACTTTGGAAGAGTCTACCTCGGTGATAATGAGCCATGCAGTATTGTTGGCAAAGAAGACGTTCATTTAAGTCAGAAAGATGGAACGGTCTTAAAGCTGAAGGATGTCAGACATGTACCGAGTTTGAGACGGACTTTGATCTCAGTGGGGCAGTTGGCCGATACCGGATATGTGACGACATTCACGAGCGATGCATGGAAGGTCATAAAAGATGCCTTGGTTATATCTCGAGGCAAGAAGGAATGTACTTTGTATGTGACTTCCGGATCGTATAGTTCACTCGCAGTTGCATCAACTGGAGCGAACGGGCAGTTATGGCATCAGAGGTTGGGACATATGAGTGAGAAGGGGATGTAAGTGCTATTGTCAAAGGGGAAGCTACCAGGGTTGAAGGCAATCGATCTGAAATTCTGCGAGGACTACGTGTATGGCAAGCAGAAGAAAGTTAGCTTCAAGAAGACTGGACGCGCTCCAAAGACGCATCTATTGGAGCTTGTACACACTGATGTATGGGGACTGGCACAGGTATCATCTCTTGGTGGTTCACGTTACTTTGTTTCTTTTATTGATGATGCTAGTAGAAAACTGTGGGTCTACTTCTTAAAACACAAGTCAAATGTATTCGATGTATTTAAGAAGTGGAAAGTTATGGTAGAAAATGAGAACGGTAAAATTGTGAAGTGTCTCAGATCGGATAATGGGGGAGAATACTGTGACAAGAGATTTAAGGAGTATTGTGCAGCAAATGGAATCAAACATCAGAAAACGATTCCAGAGACACCAGCAGCAGAATGGTGTGGCTGAGCGCATTAACATGACCATTCTTGAGCGCGTTAGAAGCATGAGACTACATGTAGGGTTGCCCAAGACCTTTTGGGCAGATGCTGTGAATACCTGCCGTATATCTCATCAATAGAAGTCCCTCAGCACCATTGGATGGTGGGCTACCAGAAGAAACATGGACTGGAAAAGAAGTGAACCTTACACATCTCAGAGTGTTTGGTTGCACCTCTTATCTTCACATTGATGCAGAGCACAGAAACAAGCTGGATGCGAAGTCTAGGAGGTGCACGTTTATAGGCTACGGGCAAAATGATTTTAACTACCGATTTTGGGATATTGAGAACCAGAAAATCATCAGAAGCAAGGACGTAGTCTTCAATGAAAAAGTGATGCATAAGGACAGTGTGCAGCAAAAGCAGAACAAGGCCGATGAGAAGGAATTCGTAGAGTTGGAAGAGTTACCGGATATGGGTGTTACAGTGCCACAAGATGAGCATGCACAGGAGCATGATGAGGCAGAGCCGCAGACATCGGTTGTGAGCAGGTCTACTCGGGAGAGGAGACCCAAGGTCCGATACTCACCCTCCTTACATTATCTACTGCTGACAAATAATGGTGAGCCAGAGTGTTTTGAAGAGGTGTTACGGTCAGATATGCGGGTTAAGTGGGAGGAAGCCATGGAAGATGAGATGGACTCTCTTGAGTCTAATCGTACGTAGGAGCTAGTCACTCTACCCAAGGGTAAGAAAGCTCTTCATAACAAGTGGGTTTACAGACTGAAGGAGGAGCACGATGGTTCGAAATGATACAAGGCTAGACTGGTTGTGAAAGGGTTCTAACAAAAGGCAGGTATCGATTTCACAGAGATATTTTCACCTGTGGTGAAGATGTCTACGATTCGCATGGTCTTGAGTATAGTGGCTACAGAGGACTTACATCTAGAGCAGCTAGATATTAAGACAGTCTTTCTTCATGGAGACCTTGAAGAAGAGATATATATGCATCAGCCGACAGGATACGTGGCACCAGGAAAGGAGAACAAGGTGTGTAAACTGAAGAAGAGTCTATATGGTCTGAAGCAAGACCCGAGGCAGTGGTACAAGAAGTTCGACAATTTCATGTTGGGAAACGGGTACAGGAGATGCCATGCAGACCACTGTTGCTACTTGAAGAAGTTTGATACGTCGTATATCATTCTTCTTCTGTATGTTGATGATATGCTTGTGGCCGGATCAAGCATGAAGGACATCTCAGATCTCAAAAGACAACTGTCTAGAGAGTTTGCTATAAAGGATTTAGGAGCTGCAAAACAAATCCTAGGCATGAGGATAAAGTGTGACAGAAAAAATAAGAAGTTAGTTTTATCACAGGCAGAGTACATAGTCAAGGTACTTGATCGATTCAGCATGGGAGGTGCTAAGCTGGTTAGCACTCCATTAGCCAACCACTTCAAGCTTTCTAAGGAGCAAAGAGTTAAAACGCAGGAGGAACGGGACTACATGGCTAAAGTACCTTATGCGTCAGCCATAGGGAGCCTCATGTATGCTATGGTTAGCACGAGGTCAGACATTGCTCAAGCAGTAGGGAGTTGTTAGCAGGTACATGAACAACCCTGGAAAGGAACATTGGGAAGCTGTGAAGTGGATCCTCAGATACCTGGTAGGTACTGTAGATGTAGGGCTGTGTTATGGAGGATCGAAAATTAAGTTACAAGGCTACGTTGACTCAGATTTGGCAGGGGATATCGACAGCAGAAGGAGCACTACAGGGTATGTCTTTACCCTGAGTAGTGCCGCAGTCAGTTGGATCTCTCAGTTACAGAAGATAGTATCCATCAGTACAACGGAAGCAGATTATGTTGCAGCTACAGAAGCGTGCAAGGAGATGGTGTGGATACAAGGTTTTATGGAAGAGTTAGGGAAGAAGCAAGCAGATTGCAAGCTGTACAGTGACAGTCAAAGTGCAATACACTTGGTTAAGAATTCAGCCTTTCATTCGAAGACCAAGCATATTGACATCAGATATCACTTCATACGTTCGTTACTGGAAGATGGATCAATTTCTTTGGAGAAGATTCATACAAGTGAGAATCCTACAGATATGTTGACCAAGGCGGTCACACGAGAGAAGCTGAAGCTGTGTTCAGCTTTGATTGGTCTTCAGGCTTGAAGACTGGGAGGTGGTGCACTCCGGATGTAGAAGACGAAGGATCATGTGGTGATGTGTCTCCAAGTGGGAGATTGTTGAGTGTGGAGACTACACGTGCTGTGTGGAACCACTCACATCTGAGCATGGTCAGGCGCCCGAAATTTAGGCTGTTTTACTCAACAGCCACTGGACTGTTTTACAAACGGTCGGGCGCCCGACGGTCAAAGTGACCGGGCGCCTGAAATTAGTCTATTTCACGTTATTTCTCACTGGACATATTTTGTAATGGCCGGGCGCCTAACCCAATTATGACTGGGAGCCCGACCAGCCGCGGAGTTAAAACGCGGGTTTCTTATTTAGTGTTCTAATTGCGGGGTTTACTATATAAAGGGGCGTAAACTGGGATTAGAAATGGGAATTATGGCTTCTATACGTCCAAGGTGAGAAAAAGGCAAGAGGATTAGCAAAAGAGCCATCTCTGTGCATGGGAGCATAGGAGAAGTTAAGTTCATTGCTTGTAACTTCGTTTTTCTTCATAGTGAAGTTTGCATCTGTGGTTTTTTACCCTTGTTGGGATTTTTCCACGTAAATATCTGTCTTGTGGATTGTTGGTTTGCGTGATTCTATTTCTAGTTATTATTACTTCCTGTTTATCGTTTGTGGGTGAGACCGGAGATTGGATCTCGGTTCACCGGCGTTGTTGGCGTGCTGCGCAACAACAAGCTCAACTCTATGGAGGGCCCAACCCACTAATAGACATTCTCCACTACATAATCAGAAACTCTATCAATCGAGCTCTCGTTTTATGTTTCTCCTTCATCCAAAATGGGAAGAACACAATTAAATAGAATCCAAGTTACATGACGAGTTCTTTTTTACCGAACTCTCCATCACTAACGAGAGAATTGCCTACATACGCAACGCAGGGAGGGCATGACAAGGCTGATCACCATCTATGTTATTGGATAAATATTTTGAGTCTACAAGGCCTCTGGGAATCCTTAACCGGACTTCCTCAATTTCATGAGGGAAAGAAGAGAAAACAGAAAATAACTCCTAAAATTCATAATAATTGATTGAATTCCAAAATAATGTGATTACAATGTTTTGTCGCACGAAGGCAAGCCGATGGCCTTTTACAGTAAGAAATTGAGCGATGCGAAGAAGAAGTAGTCCACGTATGAGATAGAGTTGTACGCCATGGTACAAGCTCTTTGGCATTGACGACATTACCTCATCTAGCGGAAATTTGTCCTATATACTGATCATTAAGCTTTGAAGTACATAAATATCTAAACTAATGTGAATAGTGTGCATGCCAGGTGGATTTAATTTTTGCAAGAGTTCACTTTCATATTGAAGCACAAGTCTGGCAAGTAAAACAAAGTTTTTGATGCTTTGAGTCTCCAGGCCGCCCTCCTTGTCACATTGGCAAATGAAGTGATTGGTTTTGAATGCCTTAAGGAGTTATATACCAAGGGCGAAGATTTAAAGGATGAATGGCTATATTGTAAAAAAGGTCGCCCAGGTGATTTCCACATCCATGATGATTATCTATTCTATGGGAATCGCTTGTGTATCCTACAGAGTTCGTTGCGAGACAAGTTCATCTTGGAGCTTCACGGTTTCACGGTGGTAGTCTTGGAGGCCATCTAGGTTGAGAGAAGACGAAGGCTCTGGTTGAAGAACGATACTATTGGCCTCATCTAGGCCGAGACGTTGGAAGAATGGTCTAGCAGTGTCACACATACAAGACCTCCAAAGGACAATCCCAAAATACCGGGCTTTACACTCTGCTGTCATTCCTAAAAGGCCTTGAGAGGATATTTCGATGGACTTCATCCTAAGTCTCCCACGAACTCAACGCGGTGTAGATTCTGTGTCTGTGGTGGTAGATCAGTTTTCGAAGATGACGCACTTCATACCGTGCAAGAAGACATACGATGCAACAAGTATGGCCAACTTATTTTTCAAGGAGGTGGTGAGGTTGCACGGCATCCCCAAGACAATTATGTCGAATCGTGATATAAAGTTTGTTAACCACTTTTGACGGACTTTGTGGAGTCGATTTAATACTCAGCTTCAATCTAGCAGCACCTATCATCCTCAAACAGATGACTAAACTGAAGTTGTAAACATGACCTTAGGTAACCTCATCCGGTGCATCTCAGGAGACAAACCAAAATAATAGGACTTAACCCTATCTCAAGTCGAGTTTGCCTTCAACAATATGGTGAACCAATCTACGGGGAAGTCACCATTCTAGATCATCTATGGGAGAGTTCCCCGATATACTCTCGACTTAGTGTCATTGCCTAAGCTTTCGGGAATGAGCATCACTGCTAAAAACATGGTCGAGTGGATCACGGAGATTCACGGAGAATTATAAAAGAAGTTGCTAGAATCGAACATGAAATACAAGGTAGACGCAAACAAATGTCGAAGATCCAAAGTGTTCAAGGTTGGGGATCAAGTGATGGTCCATTTGTGCAAGAGCGCTTCCCATCCGGAACATACAACAAACTGAAGCAGAAGAAGATTGAACTCGTACCGATCCTCTGAAAGATCAATGAAAACGCCTATGTTGTTGATCTTCCAGAGGAATTCGAGATCTCCCATACGTTCAAGGTCACCGATATATACGAGTATCAAGAGCTGGAAGTAAACGAGAACTTGAGGTCAAGTTCTTTTCAAGGAGGGGAGACTGATGCAAAGGATGTAGCTGAGTTCTACATGAAGAAGATGGACCAAAGAAAGGACCAAAGGAAGACCACAAGGAAGTAGCTAAGACCCAACAACATGGTGAAAAAATAGGGTTTGACGACCGGTAGTCTGCCCCCAGCACTAGTCACGACCGGTCCACAGACCGACCGTAAATTCCCCGGAGGACAACCCAACTCTCTAGACTATCTAAAAGCATTCTCAACCGGTCGACCAAACTGACGACCAGTCTGAAATTCACCAGGGAGTGACTGAACTCTCTAGACAGCTAGGAACCATCCTCGACCTGTCATGGCCCCTTACTGACCGATTGTGCGATGCGCGAGCAGACTCAGGAACTTGCTATTTTTGAATTTTCTCTTTTCGTTTTCGATTAGAACTCTTCCTAAATCTTGTTTTAGGGCTTCTCTTTGATAGCTAGACTATTTAAACCCTTTTATTTTCATTGTCAATGATTCAATAATTAATTTCAAAGCTTTTCTCTTGAGTTTATCTTTGTTTGCATGTGTTCTTCGATTGCCCCTTGAGAAACCAAGGAAGATCGGTTGAGGATTCACAATAGATCCGTGGATTCGGATCAGTTATCCTACGAGAGAAACGGTGATCGATCTCGTACCGCCTACGGCTGTCCCAAAATCAAAGATGGATTGGATCATCTAATTGATGCAATTCTATAAGATAGCCCACAAAATGTGCTTTGGACTTAAGAACAGCTCAAATTTATCAATTGAATTGTCTATTAAACTAATGCATCTAAGAGCACTATTACTATAGTGCTGAGCGCTAAGAGATCTCATATAAGTTAAAGTTATCCTAATTCCATTTAGAACACTTACATACCCTTTAATAAAAAGTTTCAAAACCTGTCACTCGAATTTAATATTTCTTGAGTAAGTACACACACCCACCTGTTAGTACACCCAGATCCATAGCTCAAGTGGGAGACTAGGTGAAGATAACTTCGTTTCAACACTTGAGGTCTTGGTATCGATTCCCAAGGGGGGTGGCTAACATCGTGGTGTGATTAACGAGAGGGTGGGTGTACTAACAATCGGGTGTGTACTAACTTGAAAGGGGGCAGGGAGCATTTGGATCGTAAGTTTCTTAAGCTACTTATGACTCAAGTAACTTATCTTGGTTTCTACTTATTAAGATGAAGTGATTAAGTAACTTTAAGTAAAAAAGTTACTTATAATTGATCTTAAACCAAACTTACTTATCCCAAATAAGTTGCTTATCTATCGTTGTAAGTAGAAAAAGTACCTTATTTGGTGGTATCCAAACCGGTCCTTAGTGATTTGAATAAAGTTAAAGTTACTCCAATTCCATTTAGAACACTTACTTGCCCTTTAATAAAAGCTTTTAGAACTTATCACTGGAATCTAATATTTTTTTTTGTCATTTATTCAAATTATTTAGTAAATTTAGCTTATTAAGTACTTAAATTAACTTTTACTGAATATGTGAGTTTTTTTTTCAACTCTCTTCCCTCCACTTTTAATGCTGAAATGTCGAAAGTGTTGATGTATCAAAATTTCTTTTCACTTTTGACTAAAGTATTCCTAAAATTATTTTAGAATTACAAATTAACACTTTTAAGATTTTTATTAATTAAATTAATTTTTAAAACTTATTTTTTAATTTATCAAACATCACTTAAACAATTTAATCAATTGACAAAGACTGTCCATTAAGGGCTTGTTTGGCACCATGGATTTGAGAAGAAGTGATGACAAGTGGAATCTATGATATTAATTCTCCTCAATTCCAATTCTTAAAAAATTCAGATTTCCCGTTTGGTAGCCATAACTTGGAGAGAAGTCAGACAAGAGGGAATGGACGGTGTGGATTTTAATCCCATTGTATGCCCACCTAAACTTTGGATTTTGATCCTACCATCCATCCATTTTTAAATCCATGTCGTCCATCCATTTTTACTGATCGTTTTATGGCAGGATCCCAAAAATAAAGTAGATGACATCTCAAGTGGACCATAAAACAGGAAAAAGTGGAGAGTGACCTTTATGACTCATAAAAGTTTTGGATCAAACTGATATTTGTGTGGTCCCTTCATCCAAGTCTTTATGACTTTATCAACAAGTTGAATGGTGAATAAGCATTCATGTGGCCCTAAGAATTTTTTTAATGGTGGGTATTTAATCACTACTGTTTTCTGTGGTGTGTTCCACTTGGGATCTGCATCATTTTCATTTTTGGGATTGTGCTCTAAATTGAGCTTTCAAAACGGATGGATGGCATAGATGTGAGAAATATACATCATGTTGGGTCCCATAGTCAGGGATACATGGGCACAGTTTGGGTGGATCCCCAACTATGGGGCCACTGTGATATATGTGCCTTACATCTACATTATCCATGTATTTTGAAAGCTCATTTTACGGCATGGTCCCAAAAATGAAGCAAATCCAAATCTTAGGTGGACCATACCACATGAAACCATAATGATTGAATCCCCACCATTAAAAACTTCATGGGAGCCACGGAATTTTATTTTCCATCCAACCTACTGACAAGGTCACAAAGACCTAGATGAAGAGACCATACAAATATAAGCTTGATCCAAAAATTTTGTGGCACACGAAAAGTTTTTAATAGTTGAGTACCACTGTTTACCTTATTATGGTCCACTTGAGATTTGTATGTACTTAATTTTTTTGCATCATGCTCTAAAATGAGTTTTCAAAATGGATGGATGGCGTGGATTCAAGACACACATCACACTATGAACACCATGGTCAGGAATCCACCTACTTCGGTGTGGATTCGAGGATCCACCAAAGTCGCACCCGTTATGCATCACATTGGGTAACACATTGGGGAGGATTTCTCATCCATCCCACCATTTTGGGAGCAATAGAAAAGGCGTTGGAAAAGGCACTCTTAATTTTTCATCAATTCCTATCAAAACTACTGCACCAAGCAAAGAAAGAAAGGGACTTTACTTCTCATTAATGGTGCCAAACGGGGCATGAGTATTGGACCAACATGCAAATAATTTGCTACATAAAATAGGTCCCATCAATAATTTAATTCATTTATTTCTGATGGCAAATCATCAATTGCAATCTTAGCCATCCAATCCATGGATTGAGAGAGAAAAGAAAATCTGCCGACATTCCGAGAATATCACGATGCGCGAGATTTTCAGAACCTCATCTATGCCTGTTATAGTGAGTTTGGCAACTTTTCGTAATGATTGAAAAGCTGTGTTCGTTTGGGAGGATAGGAATCCGAGGTTTCAGGTTTTGTCTCGTAGCGCCGGCTTTCGCGCGCTCTCTCATGCAATCTGTCAGCCGGCGCTCTGGTTCCCTTTTGTGTTTCAAATTGGACTAAAATACCCTATTTTCTCGAAGAAATTACAATATTACCTGCAAGTAGGAACGAGAAAGTCATATAATGACGAAACTACCCTTAACCACCTATTACCTAACTAGGGCTGTACATCAAGCCGAGTCGAGTCGACGTGGGCCAATCTTGGCTTGACTCGTCTATGCTCTCCTCGAGTTCGAGCTCAAGCTCGAGCTCACCCTCAAGCTTACCATTGGAGCTTGCCTTGTTTGCTAAAACTTTCGAGGCGAGCTCGAGGCGAGCTAGTGGATCAGGCCGAGGCGAGCTTACCTCGAGTCGAGTCGAGCTTACTCCCACCTCAATGTATTATATTTTTTACTACAAGATACAAATTAAAAGTCAACAACATTAAGTTCAAGAAGTCACACATATATTAGGGAAGAATAGTATTTCTACAGGTAGGGACCCACCATTAAAATGACCTAGCTCTGATCAATTTTTTCTTTGGCCAAGTCACACATGCATTCAATGCAGACCACTAGTAATATTTTATGAACCGTAATTAACACAGTACATGCATAGCTCACCACGTGAATGGATTGCCCTAATTATTGTGTAGACCATCTTCATGATGAGGCCCAACTGATTCATGGATCAAGTGCACCACCTCCCTCGTAAAATTGCAATCAATAGCTGCATATGGTGTTTGGTTTAACCATAGCCCTTGTTTTGTAGATATGTATGGTGTGTGGTCTCACCGTAACACTTGTGTTTGTGTAGCGTGTAAAACACACAACCACTGTGTGCTCAACATGTTTTGTACTTGAAATTACTCAATCCATCAGATATGCTCAACAAGGAATGTTCTTACTTGAACAAAATAGTAGGATTAAGAAACCCCCATACGTATGAGGGTTTTATATGTCTTAAGCTTGAACCCCAATGTGTGTGTGGGGGGGAAGGGGAAAAGAGAACCATGAAATAAGAAGATTAGGATTTTTTTTTTAACAAATATCTATATGAAATGAGTCGAGCTCGAGCCGATTCGAGCTTGAATCGAGTCGAGTTTCGAGTCGAGTGACCCAATGGTCGAACTTGACTCGATTTCTAACTCGAGCTTCTAAATGAAGCTTGGCTTGACTTGTTTTACTGAGTTGAATCGAGCTAAGGGGAGCTTTTCTGAGTCGAGTGGATTGAGTTTCTCGAGCTGACTCGACCCATGAACAGCCTTATACCTAACTGGGAAACGACCTGAAAACGTGGCCATCGTAGGAGGCGACTGGCGACTGGCGAGGGGCATTTATGCCAAAACATACCCCTTGTGGTAATCTTTTGGACTGATGTGAGAGGACCGGAACTGGTAATAAAGCAGTGTCCGACACTTCTACAAATTGCCATTGTCCTTTTTCACAAATTACGGAAAGCCCTCAAGTTTGGAAACATCAGCTTTCTGAATGTGCGTCCATTACTATTTTAGTAAATTGTAATCACCCGTACAAACCCTTTAATGGGTGCACTTTGGTGATCTCGACCGTCCAAATAGTGGACCACATCCTTCGATGAGCCACATCCCAGAAATCATGCTGGTTGGAATTCATAACTGTTTGATCGACCATCCATCCTTTGGATGGTCAAGAGACAAGAACTCCAGCGGCATCTTTGCACCATATAAGCCCGTTTTCAGTTCTTACAAGTGGGTTCGGCCAATCGGTTATCCGGACCATTGCTTTGTTGGACCCACCATTGATGGACAAAACTCCAAGAATCTCCTTGATAGGAAAAATCCACCTTCTTAATTGTCGCACAAAGACTGGCGGCGAAGAAGAGACGGAACAACGGCTCAAATTCAAGTTATGAAGCCCCAACTTTGGTTACTGGTATCTTCCAATCCGAAATATACACTGGTCTCAGTTTCCACATCCCAAATTGACCATGCTTGTCATGCAAAGCTGCAAGTCATTTGTATCAAGATGAATAAACAAGTGTAAAAAGTTAGATTTCGAAGATGTTACAAATTTATTTTCCCTTGCATTTTTTCTAATTTACTTCAATCCAAACAGGCCCTGCATCGCAACCAACATGTCCAGATACCAATTTTTCCGTTCCGAGGACCCATTGGATGGGCCATAAGCCAAAGGGCCATGGACCAAATAATAGGGTAGTATACTGAAAGTAGGTGTAGAAGAGTGAGCCATTAGGATCCGTTGGTCTACACGATGTGGGACTTTTAGAAAAGCCGACCACTATGGGAGCAGATGGGCCTAATCACCCCTCTAAATCTATAGTATAGATGGCTTCGGATTTCAATGAATGGTTTGGATCGCTTAAGGGCGAGTTGGATGGACAATATGAGGCTCTCTATTTTCTCTCGGGACTCTCGGAGTTGTTCGATGAATTTCTCGAAAGAATCTCTTCCTGTTTAAAAGGAGTTTTGGAAGAAGCTTGAGATTATTCTATCTCATCCTATCTCTATCTCCTTACTTCATCTAGGTTAAGATCTCCTTATTTCATCTACATTAATGACAGAACGAAGAATGGATTAAAAAATCATAGGTAAAATCACATGGGACCCATCATTGACGGTTTTCTAAGAGCTTATTTTTCTTGCACAAACCTACCTGATCAATAGGCCAATAGGCCAATATTATTTTGTCCCTGGCATGTTCAGGTGTCACACACCTCACTTGACTGACAAGATAATCCTTCGGATATCAATACAAGTTTCAAATAAAATGTTATTAGAGAAACTTTGGTACCGTGGCAGAGTGTGATGGTGGATACGCAAGCACTTTGAAACCATGCATATGCAGTGTACAAGTAATTCAACACATGTGGAGCAAGAAGGGGATAGAGACAAAAGAGAGATTGAAGGGAGAGAGGCTGGGGGACATGTGAGGGCTTTATGTGCAAGTGCATGCTATAGAGAGAGGAAGAAAGAAGGGAATAGTGGATGACGCATCTTCATTATTTCCCTTTTTGTGGCCCAATCAAGTCCCAATCTACCTAATTTATTGCCTGATTTATGATTTGTGTCCTAATGCAAGCAAATGCAACACATGTACTTAGTCATAAGAGTGGGCACCACATAGCCTTTGTCACATGGTCTCCACATGATCTCTCCAATCCGACATTGTGTCATCTCAACACTGAGGTCTTGGTATTGATTCCCAACGTGAGGGGTGGCTAACATTGAAGTGTGACTAACACGGTGGGTGGGTGTGTACTAACAATGGGATGGGCGTACTAACCCAAAAAAAAAAAAAAAAAAAAAAAAAGGATGAGAGGTGGAATGCAAGCTACACGGAGAATAGGAAATGTTGATGTAAGCTGCATGCATTAAAAGAAGTAAAAGAAAGTGAGTTGGATCTAAATTGTTTACAACGCCTTGAGCAATAAAATCCGAACATTCCCTTGGTAAGCAACTACAGTTTATGGACAATTTTACCTTCTAATAACAAAAGTTCCTAAGATCAATTGTGAAGATAAAATATATAAAACTACTGGCTAAGTATATAGAATTAGGTTAAAATGTCTAAGATTATGGGTCCCTGTTTAGACATTATGAACCACAATTTAGATTATTATGTTCTAATGGCATTCACGGGTCGGTGGAAAAGGGAAAAGAAAAAAAAAAAAAAAAACCATACTTTCCTATTCCAACAACTGCAAATCTTGTAGATAGAGAGAGAAATCCTAACCCTCCAATGAGTGGCCCAACAAACAGACGGTTAAGAAAGAAAATACAGCTATTGTTCTCATTCAACTGAAAAAAGGCCACACATTCTCCAGCTAAGATCTTCCAATCGGGGGATTTTTAGTACATGAACATCCAGAGTGAGGCCCATTATACCAGCAGATGGGGCCACCAAAACAATGGGCCTCACTTCAAGAAACTGAAAAGCCCAAAACGCACTGTAAAACCCAAGACATTCAAACCCTTAGTTTTGTTTTCATAAAAACCCCAAAATAGTATAAAGAGTAATACAAGATTTAAGGGTAAAATAGAAACACTAATCATACACAGAATTTCAGACGGGATACAGCTGTTGGATGACGGAAGCAAAAATCTCCTTTTCTACTAAACTCATAAGATTAAAATGTTACAAATGGGAATTTGGCCTTCTTTTCACCTGCTATTTTGAATTACATTAATCTGTACAAAGCTCTCCTCCCTGCTCTTAATAAACATAAATGGGTGCGACTCTTACTCTACCCATCTGAGAGAAAACCCTCAGCTTCTTCTCATTCCCATCCAACTCTCAATGATCTACCACCAATCATGGATTTAAGACTCAGGGACTTGGACCAACTCGTCCAAACTCAAGTTGAGTCATGACTTGTCCAGCTGACTATTGGTCTCAAACTGGATCGGATCCAAGTCCAAGTCCAAGTCCAAGTCAACTCAGATGAGTCACCGAGTCTTGGAACCATGCCACCAATCTCTATATGTCAACCTAATAAAAAAGAAGAATAACTAACCCCCATCAGAGCTGTAATGCTAAATCTGGCTGCTGTGAGTCCAACATGCTGGAAGCTGGTGACCCCGGAGACTGGAATCCAACATTCAGGTCCGGCGGAACTGAATCCTGCTTCTGATGAAGCGACTGTCCCTGCCAAGATGGCTGTGGATGTTGTGCTACTCTGGAGCCCGTGTGGCCGTCGTGGCGGGAATCCAGTGGGGAACTGGTAGTGTTTACTGAATTGGAACTACCTGATAACTTCGAGTCCACTTGTAAATGATTCATGGATGTCGGATGAATGGAGCTGTTATTGATTCTAGAAGCCATGTCAATTATTCCACTAGGCATCGACCCCTCCAAACCAAAGTTAGAGGCGGGCCGTGCAGGTCTGGTCAGCTTCCCAACTTGTGATGGCAGATTGAAGCTTTTAAAACCATTGAGAGTAGGGTACATGGCAGGGTTCTGATGAAGCTGGAAGTGAGGCCTAGGCTGGGCCCCACCACCGACACTGGTCGGTAAACTAAAACCACTTTCATTACTCATCCGCCTGACAGCTTCTCCGCCTTCTGCAGGATTGGAAGATCTGTTTGAAACTGTGGATGTGGAGGCAGATGGAGGGTGGATTCTGCTCAAATGGGCTTCTAAAGTTGGATTGTTTGACGGTTCCTGCCTTTCTGAAAGTTTTTCACCTTTTGGTTCCAGAGTGATTTTGGATTGAGGAAGGCGTTGTTGAGGAGGTGTTGATGACAGGGACAGTGTCTGACAAAGTGGAGATGCCAATCGTAGTGGCAGACGTGGTCGTAATTCTTCAATTTCTCCAACCCATCCTGGTCCGAACTTCATTCCCGTAGGCAAAGATTTTTCAATCTTCTTCAAGGCAACTTGCCAAGCAACAGGGCCAAGATTGGCAGAAAATCGAGCCAAGCTCCTAGCGTATGTGTGCTCCATGTGAAGCCCAACCTGATTTTAATAATAGCAATTTGTGAGACACAGCTCTAAAAAACCATTCAAAGTTTCAAAACTAAAAACTAGAAATACATGGATTTTCCATTTGATGTGTAATTTTCCCTCTAGAAAAAAACAAGTCAACACTCACGCTATGAAACTTTGGGAGAGCGATCGAGCAAAGATTAAGACACGAAACAAATGTATCAGAAAATCGATTCAAATTCATACCAAGAATGTCGACCATTGAGACTATTTTCAGAGAGAGGGTTTCCACATTGTCTTTACTGACTCAGAAAAAGCATACGATAGGGGCCCTAAAGAATATGACGAGTGTTGGGAAAGAAAGGAGTCTCAATGGGACATTGATATGATTAAGGATATGTATGAGAGAGTGGTAACAGATGTGAGGGCCACTACTTGAGAGACCAGCAAGTTTCCAATTACTGTAGGCGACACTAGGTGTCAGCAAACCTAATCTTTTTGCATTGATTATGGATGAGTTAATGGGGCATTTATAGGAACAGGTCCCACAGGTCCCTGGCCCTTCCAATGGCTCAGTGGTAGACACAGTGCATTTCAACACTGAGGTCATTGGTTAGAGTGCCCATGTGGTGGGTGTGGGTGTGTGTGTGTGTGTGTGTGTGTGTGTGTGTGTGTGTGTGTTTTAAAAAAAAAACTATGGAGGGATGCTTTAGAATCCAAAGGTTTTAAAATTAGTTTGGACTAAAACAGAGAACATGGAACGCAATTTTAGTAACAATAGGAGTGGAAATGAGGAATTAGCTAAGATTATCGACCATGTACCCCCAAATGACCATTTCCAATATCTTGGATCAGTAATTCAAGAGAGCAAAGATTAAGACACAAAACAAATGTATCAGAAAATCGGTTCAAATTCATGGCAGGAATGTCGACCATTGAGGCAATTTTCAGAAAGAGAGAGGAATGTCGACCATTGAGGCTATTTTCAGAAGGGGAAGGGGGGGGGGGTGTTCTCCACATTGTCTTTACTGACTCAGAAAAAGCAAACAATAGGGGCCCTAAAGAATATGATGATTGTTGGGAAAGAAAGGAGTCAATAGGACATCGATATGATCAAGGATATGTATGAGAGAGTGGTAACAGATGTGAGGGCCACTACTTGAGAGACAAGTGAGTTTCCAATTACTGTAGGCGACACTAGGTGTCAGCAAACCTAATCTTTTTGCATTGATTATGGACGAGTTTATGGGGGCATTTATAGGAAGAGGTCCCACAGTCCCCATCCCTTCCCATGGCTTAGTGGCAGACAAAGTGCATTTCAACACTGAGGTCATGGGTTCGAGTGCCCATGTGGTGGGTGGGTGGGTGGGTGTGTGTGTGTGTTTTTAAAAAAAAACTACGGAGGGATGCTTTAGAATCCAAAGTTTTTAAAATTAGTTTGGACTAAAACAGAGAACATGGAATGCAATTTTAGTAACAAGAGGAGTGGAAATGAGGAATTAGCTAAGATTATCAACCATGTACCCCCAAATGACCATTTCCGATATCTTGGGTCAATAATTCAAGAGAGCAAAAATCGGTTCAAATTCATGCCAGGAATGTCGACCATTGAGGCTATTTTTAGAGAGAGAGAGAGAGAGAGAGAGAGAGAGAGAGAGAGAGAGAGAGAGAGAGAGGAATGTCGACCATTGAGGCCATTTTCAGAGAGAGAGGGTCTCCACATTGCCTTTACTTACTCAAAAAAAGCATATGATAGGGGCCCTAGAGAATATGACGAGTGTTGGGAAAGAAAGGAGTCTCAATAGGACAACGATATGATCAAGGATATGTATGAGAGAGTGGTAGCAGATGTGAGGGCCACTACTTGAGAGACAAGCGAGTTTCCAATTACTGTAGGCAACACTAGGTGTCAGCAAACCTAATCTTTTTCCATTGATTTTGGACGAGTTAATGGGGCATTTATAGGAAGAGGTCCCACAGTCCCCGTCCCTTCCCATGGCTCAGTGGTAGACAGAGTGCGTTTCAACACTGAGGTCATGGGTTCGAGTGCCCATGTGGGGTGTGTGTGCGTGTTTAAAAAAAAACTATGTAGGGATGCTTTAGAATCCAAAGGTTTTAAAATTAGTTTGGACTAAAACAGAGAACATGGAATGCAATTTTAGTAACAAACAGGAGTGGAAATGAGGAATTAGCTAAAGATTATCGACCATGTACCACCAAATGACCATTTCCAATATCTTGGGTCAATAATTCAAGAGAGCAAAGAGCCTGATAAGGATGTTACTAATCGAATTAGAGCTAGGTGGATGAGGTGGAGATGTGTGCCTCTTGAGTTTTATGAGATAACCACATACTAACGAAGCTGAGGAAAATTTTATAGGATGACTATAAGACCAGCCATGCTTTATGAGACAGGATATTGGCAGTCAAGGAACAACATATCCATAGGATGAACATGGCTGAAATGAGGATGTTGGGATAAATGAGTGGCAAGACAAGGATATTTTGAAAGGAATGCATTTAAGGAATAAGTAATAAGATGGGGGAAAGTAGACATAGATGGTTTGGCCACTGCAACATAGACCAAGAACTGCACCGGTAAGGAGTAAGTTGGTTCAAGTTGAAGGTTCTAAAAGGATAAGAGGAAGGCCAAAAGGACATAGGTGGAGAGAGTAAAGATTTAATGACCTATGGTTTGAGTGAGGGTACAGTCCTCATAGCCTTTTCCCAATAAATCAGAATAAGGCTTGGATGGTGATGGTGATGGTGATGGTGATAATAAGTAATTTTCCCTTGACAGTTACCGGTGTCAGCTGCTTCCTGTCTGCATCAAAGGTTGTTAGTACAGACGGTTCGTGCCTGGAGATGGACTGGTGGGAGTGCTTGTAAGTGCTACGGCGGTTATCATCTAATACAAACTGCTTCTTCCCTAATTTTGACATGCCCTTCAGCAGAGAACCTGCAAGCAAAGAACTATACCTCAAAACTCTTCCAACTCTGAACCAATGAGTTGAAGTGTGATGACTACCTACAAATATAATTACAAATCCTGCGCAGCAAATTTACAAGAGGTCCAAGCCATTCATCAACTTATTCATACCATCTCTGTGCAGTGGCCAGGAATCAGGATGGTCTGGTCATCAGGTAGCAACACATATACAAAAAAGAAATGAGTGATTGAAACGAATGCATCAGCAGTCCACAATGATGTGCATGTATGGGACACCTGATGACATGTCCAGCCTCATGTTCAGGCCACAGTACATAGAGAGTGGGTCCCACCTGCTGAGCAGCCAGGTTTCTCATGGGGGAGCAGGATTAAGGGAGCAGCAATATCACGGCCTAAGTTGAATATGGGGAGGAAGGCAAGCGAGGAGGAAAAATGAAGACAGCAGAACAAAGAAATATGCTACTTCAGCAGATGGTGTCAAGTTACAAACCTGGAAATTCTTCATTTCTCTCAGATCTAAACTCAGCCAACCAGCCGTAGCCTTCGCTGTTGCTGGGCATATGGGAAGTCCTTGCTGATAGATCTGTGATGCTGAACTTATCTGAAAGATCTGCATTTCTTGAGAAATCAAGCATTGAACTTGACCACAGTGCATTATCTCCAGCGGTTGCAAGAGTTGCGTCCGAGGAAAAATCTGAAACAGCACGATCAGAGGGAGGCCTGCCGACCGATCGTGCGATTGAGCTCTTGCCCGGTGGTCTGCCTCTCCGTACAGCTTTCTGTTCAGGCTCACTACCTTTGCTGTCTTGCTTTAAATTCTCAAAACTCTTCTTTGCCAGCTCTTGAATCGATCGTGCCTGGAAAAGATTACACATTTTATTAAATGACCATGGCTTATTTCACATGATGGTCAAGAGGCGATATAGATGGAGAGAGAAGAGAGAGAGAGAGAGAGAGAGTTGGGGGGGGGGGGGGGGGGGGGGGGGGGGGGAGGGTGGCGGCATCTAATGACGACTCAATGGTACCTGTCGGAAGTAAATTGTGTCGGTTGCATTGTAGCGCATTGCATTTGAAGATATCAAGAAAACATCTTTCTGCATATTTAACAATAGAAGCAGACGTCAGAACTTGTTTTAAACCAGTTCCATCATTTCTGCCAATATCCTAAATTTCAAATAAGAAAATCGATAACATATTTATTAATAATCAAGCCACAACATAGAATGTGGGATGCTTCTATAATTCTCAACAGCTGCATCAGTCAACAAAGATAAGAACAAGTTAAGGATGCCCAAAACTGAATACATGGAAGGTCATTGACCATGGACATTAACAGGAACCAAAATGCACTCAAAGCTCTAGGGCCCATTCAGATTTTTTATTTTTATGTTTAATTTCACCCATAGGACTTGTTTGAAAATACCCCAGAATGAAATGATGTGAAATGAGGCCCTAATACAGCTGAATTTTGCAGACAAGCATGTTTTGCACATACTTTCCTCCTCCTCCTCCTTTTCTTGACAGGTAACACTCATTCTTCTTCTTCTTCTTTTCTTGACAGGTAACACTACCAGGGGTTGAACCCTGGATCACTCACACGCACTACACTGTCTCTACCAGCTCATGTAACAAGCAGGAGCTTAGCACATCCTGAAAAAACACAAATGGCAGCATCTGGCCCTCGGTCCTCAGATATAGGCCAAAAAGGGGAATACAGCGATGATGGACTGGACCCATTATCATCATATTCATGGTTTGGGCAGACTATGGATTGGCCTGCAAGCAATGGAAGCAACATTGCGAACAGACCCTCGATCAAGCTGTCATAGTTTCAATTTTACATGCAATAGTGAAACAGCATGGGAAATATTTTGTGTGGAACCTCAAGAAATAAGGCAAGTTTTCGGTCTGGTCTTTTTATTCCTCTCTCTAAAGGATGCGACTACAGGCCCATGCCCTTCAGAGTTCGTGTGGAGCTACAGGGCTCCCCCAGAGATTGCAGTTTTTGCATGCTTGGTGAGGAGTCGGGTGCTTACCATTGATAATCTTCAAAAGAGGTCAATGATCATTCCCAATATGTGCTCCTTGTGCCTTAGCGATGTGGAATCAGTAAACAACTTGTTTATTCACTGCCTCTTTGCTAGGTTCATTTGGGAGGGCTTCTTGGAGGTGTTCAAGATTCCTTGGGTGATGCCAGGAACCATCGAGGACCTTTTTTCTTGTGGCACGGGGGTGGTTTAGGGAGGAATGGCAAGAAATAATGGAGACTTTGCTTCTCCACCGACTTGTGGTCTATTTGGGGAGAAAGAAATAATCATTGTTTTAGGGACAAGTGCGCTTCCTTTTCTATTGTATTGGGGCAAGCTAAGAGCAATGTAAAAGAGATGGCTTCCAAGCTGTATATCCCCATAGATTGTCTCTTTTGGGTCATTGTGGGGATCCTTTTGTTTTGTTTTTGTGCCTTTTGGTGCTTAAGTTTTTAATAAAAGCTTTGTTGCCTTTCCCAAAAAAGAAAAACCAAAAGCATGGGAAATACTTCAACTTCGAAGAAGAAGGAATCTAGTAAAAATGAATGGTACCATATTAAAAAGAAATGTTATAGAAGATCCTCCCAAAAATCATAACCCGAAACATAAACAAAACTATGAATAGACCGTTGAAGGGGGAGACTTCAAAAAGCCTAGCAGGGCAATCAGAAGAATTGCTCTTCTAAAAACACCAAATGCTGAAAGCATCAAAATATTCAGAAGAAATCAGTGGTTGCAGTATCAATAGTATTGGCGATGCAATTGATATCGCATGCAGGCATTACAAAACCAAGCTTAAGTTCACTCTCTTCCCAATATCGTGCAATATTTTCAAATATTGCAGTTATGAACTCTTGTGTATCATCGATACCATCAATACGTATCGTCAATACCACCATCAGCCCCCTTTGCAAAAAATTTGGAAAATTTGCAAATATCCTATAAAAAAAAACTGATTCTGGTACCACAAGCTTGCTGATCTCAATTTCTGCATCCAAAACCCCGTTCTTCTCCAAACAATTTAAAAGGAGTGGTCGAAATCACCTTAGGAAGGTAACCAATGCAACAAGGTTAAGGGCCTGTTTGATTTTTCAATTCCTATGTAAATACCATGTAAATGGGTAATTATTACTCTTTCACCCTCTTTGAAAATCCAACAGAATTTGTGCTTTGAAAACCGATCTAAAAGAACTAGTTTAAATTTGTGGGGCCCACTGTGATGCATATGATATATCCGTTCTGTCCATCCGTTTTACCAGAACATTTTAAGGCATAAGCCAGAAAATGAGCCAGATTCAACACTCAAGTGGCCCACACAAAGGAAAATGAGCCAGATTCAACACTCAAGGAAACAGTGGCCCCAAGAAGTTTTTAACAATAAGTGTTTGATTCCCTTTTTCCTAAGGTGTGGTCCACTTGAGCTTTCAATCCACCTAATTTTTTGGTTCATGCCATAAATTCAGCTAGCATAATGGATGGACGGTGTGGATAAGTGGCATACATCATGGTGGACCCTACAAATATTTTGCAGCGTTCTCGATTTTAGCGTCTAAAAAGTAGGCAGTCAAATCATGCACTGGGAAGGATGCAATAAATACTTAAGGAAATAATTATTACCCATTTACTAGGCATTTACATTTACATACGAATTGGAAAATCAATCAGGAGCTAAAAGAAAGTGTTCAGATTTTTTAATTTGGGAAAAACTAGGAAAATTGGGAAAAATCCAATTTTCAACTTTCATAGATTTCTATGATTTATAAAATTACATACGAACTGATTTTGAATATAATTGCATCACTTCATCTTTGATTTTTTTTTTTTTTTTTAATTAAGCAGTATCGCTTGGCCACAAAGTTAGGTTGTACCTGTCTGGCTCTAATCCCTAAAGTGGAAGGGGCCATCAATGCTAAGGATTTCCGCCTTATCAGTTTGATAGGTAGCCCTTATAAAATTCTTTCAAAGGTTTTTAGCCAGAAGTTAAGATTGATTATTCCAAAAGTTATTTCTCCCTTCCAGTTTGCTTTTGTTAAAGGGAGACAGATTTTGGATAGTGTTTTAATAGCTAATGAATGTTTGGATTCCTGTAGCAGTGCTAGGAGGTCAGGTGTCCTTTGCAAGTTGGACCTGGAGAGATTCTATGACCACATGGACTGGGATTTCCTAGACTACATGCTTCAAAAGATGGGTTTTGCTTTTAAGTGGATGGTGTGGATTAAAATTTGTGTCTCTTCCCCAAAATTCTCGGTTCTAATTAATGGTTCTCCATTCGGTTTCTTCAAGGCCACTCATGGTCTTCACCAGGCAGACCCCTTGTCCCCCTCCCTGTTTGTGCTCATCACGGAGGCACTCAGTGGCTTGCTCTCTAGGGGATAAGAGGTGGGCCTCTTTAAAGGGTTTTCAGTGGAAAATTTCGACTTTCCTATTTCTCATCTCCAATTTGCAGATGATACATTAATCTTTTGTGAGGTGGATGAGAAAACGATCTCCTTTTTTAGATTGACAATTGTCTGGTTTGAGGTGATTTCAGGTCTTAAAGTTAATTTAGCCTACTCTGAATTTATCAGCATTAATCTTCAATCAAAGGTATGTCTTTCCTTTGCTGATTTCCTTAGATGCAAGGTAAGTGTCCTACAAACAATCTACTTGGGTCTTCCCCTATGTATTGGTAAGCCCCTATTACGCCTTTGGTACTGGATCATTGAAGGATGTAAAGCAAGTTGTCTTCGTGGAAGATGAACTTGTTATCATTGGGCGGGAGATTAAATCTTATCAAAGCATCTCTCTCGAATTTGTCAATCTATTACATATCCCTTTATAGGTGAAAGAGGCTTGCTTACCTTATGGGGAAGGGGGGGCGGCAACATCCGGGATCTCCTTGTCAATGAGGCTCTCTTGGGAAAGTGGGTTTGGAGATACGGGAACGAAAGAGATAGTTTGTGGCACCAAATTATTTCTGCTAAATACGGTCTTTCCCCCCAAGGATGGCGGACTAAATCCTCCTCACGATACCGAGCCTCCTCCTTGTGGAAAGTTAGAGCCAGGACAGCCCCCTTGGTGTTTGAGAGAATATCTCTTTCCCTTGGAAATGGTTCGAGGATCTAGTTAGACATATGGTGTGGCGACCAATCTTTGGCTAAGTCCTTTCCTACGTTGTTCGCTATCTCCTCTAATAAGGAGGTAATCGTCAGGGATTGCTTTATTCCAATGCGAGGGGGGGGGAGGCATTTGGCTTCCCCCTTTTCATAGAAATGTGTTAGATCCTGAGATCAAGGACTTTACTCTCCTCGTATCTCGATTGCAGGTTTTTCTGCCTTCTGATGCTGAGGAAGACTCATTGCGATGGAGATTGTCAGGTGCAGGGATTTACTCTATCCGTTCTCTATACAGATCCATTGCAGCAGCTTCTTCTGCAACGACAAGCTCCTCTGTGGCACTATGTCCCTCCAAAGTGGCAGCTTTCGAGTGGCTGGAAGGAAGGAACAGAATCCTCACAGTTAACAACCTGCAAAAACGAGAAATGTGCATCCCCAACATCTGCCTTCTATGCTACCGCTCCGAAAAAACAGTGGACCACCTCTTCATCCACTGTCCTTTCTCTTCTGATATCTGGTGGAGCATTCTTAGAATGTCCGGGGTAGCGTGGGCCATGCCTAAATCAATGGACGATTTCCTTTGTGGGTGGCATGCAGATTCAGGAAGGGAGATGGGGAAAAGAAAGTGGAGAATCTTGTTCATGGTAGTCCTGTGGACGATTTGGGCGGAAAGGAATAAATGTTTTAGAAATTGTAGTGTTTCTGTGGCAAGGGTATTCTCGCGTGTTCTTGTCCTTTTCAGGGACTGGGCTCCTTAGGAGCTTGTCGGGATTTCCTGGGGTGCTCTGTCGTGGGACATTTTTTGTGTGGGTTGGTCCTTTTGTAATCAGTTTGTTTTCGTTTCAGTTTTTCTCTAGTTTTTTTCCCCGTTCTCTTTATCAATAAAATCCTTATCTTTCAAAAAAAAAACTTCTATCAGACAATGCATAATTTAGGTCCCTATACAAAGGAAACTTATTATGTATACTTGTTGTTTCTAATCTTTTGAGTTCTAAGTGTATAATAATGTCTTTTTTAACATCCCATGAAGTTTCATTGAAAAATTCGACCAATTTACAAATGTTTCCCAATGCTTCACCAAAACAGCAAGACATTAAGCGATACATGCAATATTTCCCATGAGACACCCAATAGGTTTCCGTATCCCAAGGGTGCGATACATGCAACGATACCAATACTGAAAACGCTGGAAGAAATAACCTATATGTAATATCACAAATGGCCTTACTTGCACGCAGTGCTTTGGCTTTTTTCTCCAAGACAAATAATAATAAGTAAATCCTGCTAAGGCATCACAATCGGCCACTATTAAAATAGGAAACCACTAGAATAGCGAATCAACCCAATAGTGTAACGATTGGTTTTTTTTGGGCCCCACAGGCAACCATCTGCCCAACCAATTGGTCCTGTGGGCACCACGATTCAATTGGAACACTATTTATGTTGATTGACCTGTGAGGCACAAAGGCTGATTGGATGGCTTTAGTTTTCTTATATTGATCGCCCAGCTTGTGGGGCCCACTATCGGTCCAGCATGTATACTAATATGTGATGGGTGGCCCAAATGCATCAAATAAATTGATGACCGTCAGAAATCTAAAGCAGGTAGCAAGGATCCAAATAAGTCAAGCCAGATTATGCAATGCCAAATTTAGCAATGCCAGGCAATTAAACACCATATTTAGAGTTATCCCTTGAACTGTACCCCAAGGTGGGCCAAAACGGTTACGTATCGGCCAATACGTAACGGAAACGGCAGAGGCCGTTACGCGATACGGGGTCCAAAACAGGGACCCCCAAAATTTTGGCCCGTAACGGTCAAAAAACGGCTACTTTTTTTTCTATAAATCTGATTTTTTTTATTTCTTCACACTTTTCTTCTCCCATTTCTTTTCTAATCTGTTTTTTTGCTAAAAACGACCACAATTAGTCTATTTTGGAGAATTAAAACGACCAATTTCTACGATTTGGATAAATCGAAGCTCCGTGGGCCATTTTTCGAAGAAATTCGAAAATAGGCATTTATACATTTTTCTTCCTCTAATCGCTTTTTTTCCACCTTGATATGATGTTCTAGCCATTGTAAAATGTTAAAATGTGTATTTCACGATTATGCAACTGATTTTTATTTTTTTTATATTTTTTAAATTTCTGACTATTTTCAGATTAATATTAAAAATTAGTAAAAATAATGTTTTTTTTTCTGGTTTAATGGTTGGATAACATGTGTTACTTATAGTAGGACACAATCATGTGCATTTTACAGATTATACACATGATTTGCTATTTTTTTGTATTTTTTTTAATTTCGGATTAATTTTGAAATAATTTTAAAAATTAGGGAAAATCTTTTTTTTTTTTTTTAAATTCTGGTTTAAAAGTTAGATAATATGTGTTACTTATAATAGAATATAATCATGTGCATTTTACAGATTATGCACATAATTTGCTATTTTTTTGTATTTTTTTTAATTTCGGAATAATTTTAAAAATTAGGGAAAAATTATTTTTTTCAAAAAAAAAATTCTGGTTTAAAGGTTGGATAACATGTGTTACTTGTAATAGAACATAATCATGTGCATTTTACAGATTACGCACATGGTTTGCTATTTTTTTTGTATTTTTTTAATTTCGGATTAATTTCGGAATAATTTTAATAATTGGGGAAAATCATTTTTTTCAAAAAAATTCTGGTTTAAAGGTTGGATAACATGTGTTACTTATAGTAGAACACAATCATGAGCATTTTACAGATTATGCACATAATTTGTTATTTTTTTGTATTTTTTTTAATTTCGGAATAATTTTAAAAATTAGGGAAAATCATTTTTATCAAAAAAAATTCCTGGTTTAAAGGTTGGATAATATGTGTTACTTATAATAGAATGTAATCATGTGCATTTTACAAATTATGCACATGGTTTGTTATTTTTTTGGTATTTTTTTAATTTCGAAATAATTTTAAAAATTAGGGAAAATCATTTTTTTCAAAAAAAATTCTGGTTTAAAGGTTGGATAACATGTGTTACTTACAATAGAACATAATCATGTGCATTTTCCAGATTATGCATATGGTTTGTTATTTTTTTTTTGTATTTTTTTTTAATTTCAGAATGATTTTAAAAATTAAAGAAAATCATTTTTTTTAAAAACATGGAAAATCATATTTACAGATTAATGACTAATGTATGTTTATATTTTTATTTTTTCGACAGGTTTTGCCGTTTTGGAGCTTCGTAGTTGTACTTTGTAGGCTTGCAGCCCATAGGGTTTAGCATTTGAATTTAGTAGTTAGTACTTGATTTCATTAGCTGTATTTAATATTTACAATTACATTTATAAGTTTTAAAATCTAAGTAATTCACTCTTAGACTCGGTATCTAAGTGACATAGTCACATAAGTCATCACTAATTAAAAAATGTCTGGAACTGGAAGTGGAACTACAAATGAGGATATTGAATGGGAACATTGTCAGATGGTAGGTGGTGGAAGGCACCAAATAAAATGCAACTATTGTGATAGAGTAATAAGTGGTGGAATTACGCGACTTAAACAACATTTGGCAAATTGAAAGGGTCAAGTTGCAGGATGCACCAAAGTTCCCAAAGAAATAATGATACTGATGCAAGCCAATTTAGATGAGTCAAAGGGGAAACGAGCTGCTGTGCAGAAAAAGAAAGATGATATCCTTGATGCGGCCCGACAAGAGGTGTTTGGTCCAGAATATATGAGCGTTCGTGGCAAAGATATCATTGATTCTGGGGAAGATTCTGATCGAAAAATGACTATAGCTAGGAGAGAAAGCGTGCGCTATGCTCGTGAAGAGGAACAACGTCGACGCACGTTTGGTTCAAGTGCGAGAGGGAGTGGGAGTGGCCAGGGGAGTACAACTGCAACCCCAACGGGAAGTACAGCTGGGGTTGGAGGGGGTATGTTTGGTGGATTAAGGCGTATGTTTAGCAGCCAGCGGGGCACATCTTCACATGCAGCTCGTCATCCTATAGATGTAGATATGGAAGAAGAAGATGTGCCTAGGAGACCCTCTGTTGATCCGATCCTCTTTAGGAAAGAATCTAGTAAACGAAAGAAGATAAAACAAATGCGGTGTAGAACTTCTGTTAAGAAACTGGGTAAGGGCAGCAGCAAAGTTATTTATACATGCCAACATACCCCCTAATGCAGCAAACTCTCCATATTGGCAGGTGGTAATTGATGCAGCAGCAGAAGCAGGTGAAGGAATTAAAGCTCCCACAGCCAAGGAGATTAGGGGAAAATGGACAGACGCAGAGTATGCGGATACAAAGGCATACGTAAATACCTTTAAACCCATATGGCAAGCCAGAGGATGCACGATCATGTGTGATGGTTAGACTGGCCCAACAAGACGCAGCATGATTAACTTCATGGTGTATTGCCACTTGGGAACAGTGTACCACAAGTCAATTGATGCCTCGGATGAAATAAAAAATGCTAAATACATTTTTGGCTTGATGGATAAAGTAGTGGATGAGATTGGGGAGGAGAATGTGGTGCAGATTGTGACAGATAATGAAGCAACATATAAGTCCGCAGGAAATTTGTTGATGCTAAAGAGACAACATCTATTTTGGTCACCGTGTGCTGCACATTGTATTGATCTTATATTGGAAGATATTGGAAAGAGAAAGAATGTCAAAGAAATGGTTGAAAAAGCAAAAGAAGTGACAACATTTATTTACAAACATAATCACCTAGTTGCAATAATGAGGAAGTTCACGAAGGGACGAGAGTTGCTTAGGCCAGCTGCGACTAGATTTGCAACAAACTTTATAGCTTTAGAGAGTTTGTATCAGCATAGGGGAGAGTTGAGTGAAATGTTTGCTTCCCAACAATGGCTCAACACAAAATATGGGAAGAAGACATCAGGGACGCCGGTTGATGTTTAAACACTATAAGAGACAACAAATATTGGAAGAGGGTTAAGAAAATTTTGAAGGTGATGGAACCACTGATGAGGGTACTTAGTCTTGTTGAAACCGATGAAGCACCTACGATGGGCTTCCTCTACGACGCCATGGATAAAGCGAAGTTGGCAATTCAACGTGATTGTTCAAGCTGGCAATCTTACTGGAATTTGATCGACAAAAGATGGACAAAGCAGCTCCACCACGATATTCATGCAGCAAGTTATTACCTTAAATCCTAGGTATAGATATGCCTAATCATTTGTTATGGATGATGAGGTTCGTATTGGATTAAAGAATGTGACAAAGAGATTAGAGCCTGACTTAGATGCACAAATAAGGGCTTTGAATGAATTGGATATATTTGGAACTTACCAGGGTAGCTTTGGAAATACTCCTGCACAACATGTAGTATTTAGGTTGCAACCCGCCTGACTAGTGGGTAAACTTCGGAGAGGACACACCGGCTCTCCAAAAAATTGCAGTAAGGATTTTGAGCCAAACGACGTCTTCCTCTAGTTGCGAAAGAAATTGGAGTTGTTTTGCACTTATTCATACGAAGAATAGAAATAGAATTCAGACTAGGAAGTTAGATAGACTTGTCTTTATGCATTACAACATGAGGCTAAGAATGCGCATGCATTCAAGGAAGCCTAACGCCAATAGTGCCGGTGATGTGGATTATTGTCCAATAAACTTGGACAATATTTATGATGAGGAAGACCCACTTCTACCTTGGTTGGAAGCAAGGGAAAAAGAAATAGAAGAGGATAGTGAAGAAATAGAAGTTGAAGACCAAGAAATACGCAAAGCACAGCAAGAGAGTCGTGCATTTGTGTTGGACCCAGAAAGGGGGGCGGATTTCATGCAAACTCAACAAAAGAGTACGAGCTCTAGCGATACTGAAACAGATGATGATGCTAAAGATGATGATGATGATACACCTAATGCTGGTCCCACTTCTCTCATTGCTCAACCCACCGGGGCTACTGATACCATACAGCCGTCTACGAATCGCGAGGCTGATGAGCTTCGACGAAGCAAGCGGGGCCGAGGGGGTCGAACTTATGAGTGTACTGAGTTACGATACAGCCAGCAGGAGCCTGGCTCCAGTAGTGCACCTGCAGGTCCTGCACCGCAATCTACACCGACAGATCTGGAACATCAGCATGCGTATGGCTATGATCCAAAGAATTATGGATATTCTTACAGCCAATGGGATTATAGGGAACCTGTTCCGCCACTTTCACGTTGGAGTAGTCCTCCTGACGCTGTTCCACATCTACCATATGAACCAAATCCAAGTTATTCATCTCAATCTCAACAGCCTGAATACGAGTACCAGTATGGGCACGACTATTCGACGGGCACTAGTAGATATCCTTACTCAGGGTCAGAATCTTTGCCTACTCAGGATCAGTCATCATCAGGTTTCGTTGACCTGGTCTTTCCCTCTGGCACTGAATATTATGGATATGCAACAACAAGACCGCAACAACCCGATGATGACGACGACAACGACGTGGAGGTTGAGCAACCACAACAAAGCAGGTTTTCATTTTGGTGGTGAGTTCCGGTTTGGTGAGTCTTTTCCATTACCCACATGGTTATACATTCGCAAAAAAAAACACACACTTTACATTATTGAACTTGTGTTTAAAATAACTCCCCTGACAAGTGACAACCAGTCAAGTAATTTTTAATCAACATGCTTGCAAGGGAGTATATCAGGTACTACTAATTTTTTTTTCTACTTTCGAATGTTCAATTGGCAGGACAAGAGTCGGTCATAGATTCAAGATAAGAGAAGTCTTAATACATTATTTTTTGCAAGTACTCAGTCCTTAGTCCTAACTCCTCACTCCTCAGGTATGTAAATAAATTGTAAATAATATAAAGTAAATTATAAAAAATAATAGTACATGTGAAAATTGAAATACTTTGATGTTACATTTATTCTAATATACATATTACTGGTATTAGACAGTTAGAAATTTGAATTTATAAGTTTTGCAATTAATTCCAGGTTATCAGCTTCATAAATTCATCAGACAGCCCAATACAGCTTTTTCACCAAAGAGTAGACCGCTTCACCACCATAAACATGTTCAAAATTATAAATGAATGCATATTTGGGATGTTTGGAATTTTCTGGATTTAATCAATAATTTTTTAGAATTTTTTGGCACAAAAAAAAAAATTCAACCGTTACGGGGCCGTATCGGCCGATACGGCCCGTATCCGTATCGGAAACGATGGGCACCGTTACGCCCACCGATACCGATACGGGACACCTTGCTGTACCCTGGGGGGTTGAACTTCTCATGATCGCAAACCAAAAATTGCATCCAGCTCAAAAGTCAAAGTCAAATTGGGGAGTGCATGCCCCATGTGGTGGGAAGTAGCTTGCGTACTGAGCAAACTCTGTGGAGCCCATCGTGATTTATGTATTTTATCCACTCCGTCCACCCATTTTACCAAATAATTTATATTCAAAACTCAAATGAACCACACCACAGGAAACAGTGTGAATTGAACATCTACCGTTGAAAAATTCTTAGGGGGAACAGAAGTTTTGGATCAAGCTGATATTTGTGTTTTCCCTTCATCACATCTACCGTTGAAAAATTCTTAGGGGGAACAGAAGTTTTGGATCAAGCTGATATTTGTGTTTTCCCTTCATCGATGTCCGTGTGATCTTATGAACAAGTTGGATGCTGAGGGCCCTGGGAATGTTTCAACGGTGGAAATCATTATTCCCACTGTTTCTTGTGGTGTGGTACAATTGAGCTTTGGATATACTTCAATTTTGGAGCCTAAAATGAGCTGGAAAAACGGATGGATGGCGTGGATAAACTAAATACATTCACAGTGGGCCCAACAGAGTTTACTCAGTACAATAAAAGCGTACCGAGTAACTCAGCACACAATCCGATTTCCATGTGGTGTGCAACAGATTCGTGTGCGGCCCGCAAGAGTGTGTCATCTGATCCACGTATCGAGTGTGCCCCACCATGATGCATTGACACTAAAAAAATAAACCCAATCTGACAAGGTGGGCCCCACCACCTTGATTTGTATATAAAAGCATTTTTTATTGTTTCTATGGTGTGGGCCCAACATGGTGTTTGCAAGACATCCAACCCATGCATCAAGCGCACCCCGCCACAATGATGCAACACACCAAAAATCAGCCCAATCCAACAGTCAGGTGGGCCCCACAGCTTCAAATTGTTGGTTTTGGGGCATTCTTCATTGTTTTTGTGTGGCGCACTTGGATCGGCCTGATTTTTGGGGTGCCCATTTTCATTGTCGCGCGCATGCACCCACACAAAGAGCTTTACTAAGCCAACACATGTGACAAGTCAGCTAATAAACAAGCCACTATAAATGCTAGTGCAGCGGACAGTTGTAATATCCAAGCCATCAATCAGAACGGTACCACTGTGGATTCCATATCCCAAGAATTTGGTTGGTCCACTAGTCAAGTGGGCCACAATTAACTGAAAAAATGTGGAAAAATCACCCGAAACTAGTCACACCAACTTATTTCTAATATCATCACACACCTACTCAATGGACCACCTTTATTCTTCAAAGGTAAGATCCAACAGTGAGGTCCACCTGATGAATGGCTTGGATATTTCACATCTGCTATGCTAACAAAACTGGCAGAAGTGAAATATGAGGATGTCCTATTCAAATCAATAGTAGGCATCCACTGTCAACTTCTTGTGGTGTGGCCCACCTGAGTTATGGATCGGACTGCGTTTTGTGTACCTTGAGATCATACATCTGATGGGCAGGTTGAATGTAATGAACAAATCACTTTCAGGTGGGCCCTAGTGCACCGGTGGTACTGGTACCAATGTAAGTGGTGTGTTAAATACATTCAACCTGTCCATCAGATGTATGACCTCAAGGTACAAAAAATGCAGCCCGATCCATAACTCAGGTGGGCCACACCACAGGGAACAAGTTGAATGGACACCTACTGTTGATTTGAATAGGAGGCACACCATGGCATGAAGTGTATCTACAATCCAGGCAATTAAGACCCATCATGCTGTTTTGAAACTCAGGTGGGCCCTGGTGCAAGGACAGGGTGGGTATTCCCTCCTATCCTGTTCCCTATGTTGTGGCCCACCAGCGTGTTGGATCAGGATGATTTAATACCTGGAGCCAACATGAGCTCATGCATCTGATGGATGGGTTAGATGTCATGCATACTTAACATGGGCCCCATCATCTGCTTGGTACCACCGTAAGTTTATGGTGGTACCGGCAAGGTATTCAATAACAGTTACAATCATTGTAATGGCTGTTACAATACGGGCCATAATGGCCTCTTTTTTTTTCGGGGAGGGGGGACTAGAACAGCCTTTTCGGGCAATTTTTTTTCCATAACAGTCCCATCGTTACTGTTACAATACCATTTTTTAATACCTTCAGGTACTGGTACCTCTTGGGCACACCTCATACAAATACATAGATCTATATATATTTATATATGTGAGTGCACATGGATGCACACGCACACACTGGGGTTGTTGTGGGGCCCACAAGATGTTTGCGCCGTATCCACCCATCCACCAGATACGCCCTTCAAAATCAGGCCATGGGACCAAAAATCAGCCCTAATGGGAACCTAGGTGGGCTACAACGAGTAGTTGAGCAGGGACACCTAGAAAAAGCCAGATGGCTTGTGGGGCCCACAGTGTTGTGTATATGCCGTCTAATCTATTCACCAAACGTGCCCTACTAGATGAAGGGACAAAATATCAGCACATTCCAAAACTCAGATGGGCCATGCCATGTGAATTTAGTGGTTTGAGGAACGCTTTTATGTTGTTCCCTTCATTGTGGCCCACCTAAGTGTTGGATCAACCTAATTTTCAGTTTCTACGATAAGCATGAAGGGGAGAACACTGGGCAATTTGGGGTGCTAGGAATGGGTGTTGCTTATGAAATGAGTGCGGGTGTGGAGGTCATTAGAAAATTAAAAGTCTTCTTTCAGGCTGGGCCGTTTATGTAAAGGTAGACTTGATTGCTAATCTTTTTGCTTAGGGCCTGTTTGGAACTTGGTCGTAGGTGGGATTAGGTGGTATCAAATTGCATTTGGTCCCATGCAAATTCCATCCGTCATTTGAAAATGATGGGAAAGATCGGACTGATATAGGTATCATATCATCCAGCTTCTTGGTAAACGGCATTGGAGATTCGGTTCCAATTCGGGAAGCCTTTGGAGGGAGGTCATTGATAGTAAGTATGGAGTTCAAGATGGTGGCTGGTGCACTAAGCAATCTTCTTTGTACCGTGCGTCAAGCATTTAGAAAGCAATTGTGTCAATGAAACGCGTAGTGCGAGAAGGTATGTCCTTTGCTTTGGGCAAAGGGGATCAAATTTGTTTCTGGGTGGATGTGTGGTGTGGAGATAGGGCGCTTCAAGACTCTTTCCCGCGTCTAGCAAACTTCGTTCTAGATTGCTTTATCCTTGTCTTACAATGTTTCTCTACTACTGGGGGAGTCATGGTGTGGTGCCCTCCATGCCGTGGGAGTTTGTCCAACGATGAAGATACAAAGTTTATTCGTTTGCTGAATCACCTCAAGAATGAGATGTCGTCGCCTCTGGAGGAGGATTTGCTGATTTGGAAATGGCACAAATCTGGGAACTTCATCATCGCAACTTTCTTCCAGTTCATCTCGGCTGGTGCTAGCCTCCAAGGTCCCTCCACCCCATCTTCATTGGCATTATGGGGGCCCCACCTCGCGTCGCGGCTTTTGTTTGCTAAGTCAATCGAAACAGAATCCTCACAATCGATAATCTTCAATGGAGATCCCTAGTTCTTCCGAATATTTGCTTAATGTGCATGACAGACACAGAGATTATTAATCACTTATTTATCCACTGTGCCTTTGCTTGGGAAGTGTGGGACTTCTTCCTCGATGAATCAAGTGTGGCTTGGGTTATGCCAAAGTTAGTGCAGGGTCTCCTTTGGGCTTGGCATGGAGGAGGAAGGGGGAAGGCGGGTAAAGTCATTTGGAGGCTCATTGCTATGGCAGTTCCTCGATTCGCAAGGCGATTAACATAATCTTGGAGCTTGTAAAGGGATGGACCCCTAACACTAAAGAAGTTACGGCTGCTTCTTTTTCTGTTGTTTAGCTCTGATTACGCTATATTCTTTTCCTGTCTTTTGGCAGGCTCCTTAATAAATTTTCCTCAAAAAAAAAAAAAAAAAAAAAAAAAAAATCATCCAGTGTCAATGGTAGATATTGCAAGATTTCTATTGGGTTTTGAAATTCACTACATTCATGGGCCACATATTGATGCACATGTTTTATCCACGTCGTCCATCCATATGCACCCTTTACACATGACATTTGAGTTGCATATGTGCACAAGTGACCAGCATTAGTTTTGAAATCTAGTTCGTTGATTACAATTCCATGACCGGCATTAGTTGTGAAACCAAACACAAGCTTCACTTAATACAGTGTATTTCCCAAGGGAAGAATTTGATCCCAAATGTGGGACAAACACTATTGTATTTCTAGACATGCAATCATTGTGCAATAATGGTGTTAATTCCATCTAATGCAATTCCATACCATTTAATCCCGCGTTGCAAACAAGCCCTTAGTGTGTTTGTTGCTCTTGGGTTGTATTCTTTTCTCGCTTTTTTGCGAGCTTCTTAATAAATTTGTTGTTCTCTCTCAAAAAACAAAAAACAAAAAACAAAAATGAAGGGAACATGGTCCATCAAGTGTACCCCCCTAATGTTTGGCCTTGGGCCTGAACATCACACCTACAATGTAGTCAAAGGTGTTATGGGGGCATGGCATAAGTGTATTGGGCCGAGAACACGGTCTATCAAGTGCACCACCTAATGTTTGGCCTTGGGCCTAAACATCACACCTACAGTGTAGTCAAAGGTGTTATGGGGGCCTGGCGCCTAAGTCTATTGGGCCTGTTGCGCCTCGCCTAAACCCTAAGCGGTTACGTAATGGCCGTTACATACTGGTAATGGTGGTAACTGATACGCATTATGGGGACAAAACAATCGTAACGGCTGTGAAAAAAAAAAGGACCCATAATAACCCCGTAAAGATCCAAAAAGGGATTTTTTTTTCCCCAAAAAAAGTGTGGGGAGCTATAACGGTTGTTACGGCCTATATTGTAACAGTAATGACGGTGGCCGTTACAAGCACCATTACCATTATGGAACAACTTGCACATGAGGCTTTTTACTTTTCTATGTGGTTTTACGAGCACCTCATCTTTTCGGGTTTTTTTTAGTTTTTCTTTTTGGTATTTTACCACCCAATAAGGTTGCAAATAGACAATAGAGGTCTTTGAAGGCCAATTGCAATAACTTTTCTCATTTTTGTAAGATTAAAGCTAGCCATATTCTACCCCCAAATTTCAACAACTTTTATTATTTCTTTTCTTGATTTCTTTCTTCTAATAGTGTGCCAAGGTCATCATATTGGACTTCTTAAAAGCAATTTGAACTTCTTTTGGTGTTGTACAAGGGATTCATGGTGAATTGGGGATTTGGGAGGAATTGGAAAATCTAAGTGGATGTGAGGATTTTGAAAAAATAGATGATAGGGTTTTGAAAATTTACGGATTTTGGCAAAATTGTGGTCTTGGATGGGCGAATTGGGAATTTGAGGAAAAAGGAAATTTTAGGGTTAGGATTTGTGAAAATTGGGGAAATTTTGGAATACGGAGCATTGGGCTTAAGAGGAATTGAGTGGCATTGACTTTGATTATTTAAAAAAAAACAACTTTAAATATATAATTAAATATTAATATTTATAATATAAATTTAATAAATCATGCCTAGAATCTCTAGGCATGAGCCTAGGCACACCTAGGCATTTCAGACCCACAAGGGCAAGTGTGCCTAGGGTTTGCCTAGCGCCTTAACCACACTACACACCCGATCCAAAACTCAAGTGGGCCTCACGATAGGAAACAACGGAAAATCATGCCTCAAGCTTCTAAAATCACATGGTGTGGCCAACCTGAGTTTCCAAACTAATTAATTTTGGAATGTCCCTTCATCCTGGTGATTCGCATTAAATGAATGATTGGATGGCATATATAAATCACGATGGGCCCAACACTTAACTAATGATCGGTGTCCCATCCCAACTCTTCCCTACGGTGTGGCCTACAAGAGTTTTGGACCAACTTGATTTTTGAGTTTCAGAGTGAACATAAGGCAATGCACCAATGGACAAGGTGGATCTCATGCACACTATCCCCCATGTGCCGCTCAGTTAGTAGGAGGCACGCCCTCGTATGCAGCATATTTAGGCTAGAGGGGTTCATTAGCTTTTTGTCGTCTCCATACACATGCTGATTTCAATAACTGCGGTTTTCAATTGCCCTCAAACAGAGGATAACATAGTCCTTTGTAGAAGTTACTTAGCCTGGTTCTTTTCCCGTTACCAAATGTAACCTTAGAGTTAGGATGTAGTTTGCACACACAGTAAAACTGTTACAAATATGTAAGCCTGAGGGGTTATTTACAGTCTAGCTAAAAGGTATTAGTCTATATGCCAAAAACCTCAAAATTTTGTATTCCCACATTCAGTTTCTTTTTATTCTAGCTGCATTAACTTGGCATCAAAGCAAGTTCCTATACTTAGGAATTTGTTCTCTTCTTTTCCTATTTTCCCTAAATCTGCCTACTTACCTAATTTTCCCAAGATCCCCCAAACCCTAATCCTAAATTCCCAATTTCCCTTCACCATAAACCCTAAATTTCCCTATTTTTTTCTAACCACAGACTAAATTTCTCCAATTCCACAATATCTCCTCTTTTGTAATGAACCTTTCATCCACCAAACGACTTCCTCTCTCCCCACATGTATTGCACATGCTAATTTTACTATTTTTATAATCAAGATTTTGTTGGGTAGGAATGAATTGGTTTTAGAAGTCTTGCATTATAGGTAAGATCATGTGTCAAAAGATTATGTGATCCATGCAAGGGAGATGATACAGTCAGGACATTTTTGGAAGAAGCAGAATATCGCAAAGCCATCTCCCTGTAGTACAAAGTGGCAGGGTGATGCATCAGTCAGATCTACTCATCTGGTGGGCCCCATCATGGGTGACTTAAGTTATAAAATCATACCTATTATACAAATCCTATCCATCAGTTGTCTGCAATTTTCCCAATTAGCATTCGACTGCTAACTAGGCTTGTATCAACCCATTTGCCATCCACGGTAGGATTAACTAGATGGATGGTCGCAAATGATAAACCACTCTTCCACTTTGGGAGGGAGGGAGGAGAGAGAGAGAGAGAGAGAGAGAGAGAGAGAGAGAGAAGGCATGTTTTTTTATGGCAGGTCCAAAAGAGCAAGAGATATAATCACTGTTTGAAAATATCATTATTCAAACAGCTTAACCTCTGTTCTTATCCTTTGATTTGGACATGAGAAGGGTGACTCTTCACTGGTGCTGGGCAAGTTTGCAATTCTGCACTTTTTCTTGTTTAGATTGATTATAATCTACAAACAGCATTTGTTGGATTTTTGCTGCATAGAGATGACAAAAGCATTCATTACCAGGAGAGAATCTAAAACTCTAGATTTACAGCTATGACCGTCCTATAACAGTCATACAAATCTGGAAATTCCAAATTTCTACTAGGTGCTGTGCAACTTCCCCTTTCATTATTTACCAAAGAATTGTTAAACAATGTTGAGACAGGAGGGGAAGCAATCCAAGCAAGCATTGGTCATCTACTTTACAAGGAAACAACCAATTAGACTGCCAGCCAAAAACTTTCATAATTCTAACAACGGTAGCAGCACAGACTCCATGTTTAGTAACATGAATTATGACTCGGCACAAAATATTACTCAACTAGTTCAACAATAGGACAGGTTGGGCTTTGAGTTTCAGGCTCCTGCCAGAAATGGGTCAAGCTCGGGCCTCTAATATAAACCCGTCAGTCAGATCCCTAGTAAGGCCTAGTCTGAGCCCAGGAGAAGGCCTATTGATGAGTTTACTAATTACTAGGCAGGTTTGGGCCTGAAATTAAAGGCCTGACCAGTGTTGTCAAAATCCTAGGATTTACGATTTACGACATACGATTTTAGTCAAATCTTAAGCAAAACGATTTGAATCCCAACCTTGAATCCCTTTCTATATGAATCCTACGATTCTATGGTTTGAATCCTACAATTCTATGGTTTGAATCATACGATTTACGGTTCAAATTATACTTGTTCTCTTCTATTTTAAGCTTCACTTGCCTTTCATTTTATGTTTTTTAAATTGGTGGGGGCATTAAGAATCGTTTAGAAAAGGTAAATTATTCTTATTTGTTCTGTATAAGAGATTCAATGATATATAGTCTCTTCAACGTTAAATCATGAAGCTTTTTTTTTTGTGATTTCTTGCATCTTAACTAGTCGAAACACCAAATTTATGTATGATTTAACTGTAATGTTTTTATGGATAGTTATGATCATGCTGACTTATATGTATTATGGAATGAAGTTTAGAAATCAAAATATCCTTTTTCATGTCTACAATATCGAAGGCCTCTTTTCCACCGTGATTCTAACATTTGAGAAAGGTAAAAAGAACATAAATTATTAAAGGACCCCTGTATTTTCAAGAAGGAAAATTTCATGGAAGACAAAAAGTAAAGGAATAAGAATCCTTCAAAGGACCCTTCTAACATGGCATTACTTAGTGCACATTGATGGCAAAGGGAAGATAGATGAGTTTTAAAGAAAAATTCTTATGTATTTATATTTTTCATTTTTTTTTTCAAAATTTTAAGAATTGTAAAAAAAATCTTACGATTTACGATACGATTTGCGATCCGATACGATTCAACCCCTATTACGATTTACAATACGATAACGATTTTGACAACATTGGGCCTGACTACCAAACAGGTTGGGCCTGACTTAAGTCTTAGGAACGGTTAAAGCTCAGGCCATCTAAAGGCTGCTCGGTGCAGGCCCTATCAATAAGTGGAGCTACTTCTTCTTCTTTTTTATTTTTTCTTTTCTTTTCTGAGAGAGAGAGAGAGAGTAGCAACTTCATTAAAAGAATTGCAAAACACAAGAAAAAAATCCACCCCAAACAGAAACCAAGAGACTCAAAAAAGAGGGCCAACCGAGGCAGCCTTTACACAGACAACCCACCCACAACTAAGACCTTTGATTTTTCTAATGACCTCGTCTACACACTCACATTCATTCCTAAAACAACGCCCATTCCTAGCTCCCCGAATAACCCAAAAGACAGCCATAATGACTAAATCTCCATATAACTTTTCCGGATTTACCGATGACTCCTCCATGCCAAGCCCATACCAGGTCCTCGACAGTCTATGGCATCACCCCGTTGGTGTAGAGCAAGCAAAGGAAATTATCCCAAATTCTTCCAACATCAGGGTAATGAATGAGGAGGTGATCAATCAATTCCTCATTCTCCTCACACATCAAATAAATGTTGGGAAGAACTAAAGATCTCATCTGGAGATTATCAACTATGAAAATTATCTTCCAATCCACAAGCCAAACAAAAGCCACCACACGAGGAAGGGCTCCATAGAACCATTGATGAAATGGATGTGGCGGGTGAAAAGGGCAAGACGGCTCAAAAATCAAGCAGAAAAATGACTTAACCGATAACTTCTCAGAATGCTGTCTCAACCAAAATATCAAATATTCTCTTCAATTGCCGGCTTGACATTCTTAAGAAGATCCAAGAGCCTGGCGAACTCAACGATCTTAGTGTCCGACATGTTCCTACGGCAAGGAGGAACTCACACCATTGATCCCTATCAATCGAATAACAGTACGCCACATGAATGAAATGGTCAGAGGCAAGGCAAGAAATACTCGGGAAGAGATCTTGAAGGTGAGTAATACTCAGGAAGAGATCTTGAAGTGCATGATCTTCACACCCGATGTTTATCTAGAATCGGATACAATGTCTTTTACCAAGCACAAAAGAAATACCCCTACGGACCAGATGCTCCATTGCCACCACTGCTTTCCAGACCGCGAAAGCTCTATAGAGAGAAGATCCCTTCACGAACTAACCGCCCTCCTACATACCGTACTTGGATGCAATCAATTCCCTCCAAAGGCTACCTAGTTCAATGCCAAATCTCCATATCTCCTTCACAAAAACGGCTTGCAAACCTTGTCCCGCCTATGGATATGTAATTTCCTTCCGTCATTGGCGCATTTCCATAAAATATCTCTTCTCAGCTTCGCCAACCTGTCCAAAACTGATTTGGGGCATTTGAAAAGAGACAGAGTACACAGGTATATTGGAGAAGGCCACCTCAATAAGAGTCATAAGACTTCCCAAGGATAGATAACGACACTTCCAAGAAGCCAATTTACTCCCGATCATCTCTATCAAGTTTCACCCTCATCACAAAAGTGTATGGTTGGCTTCCCGATGCAAAGAGGCAACCCAAGGTACGTCGAAGGAAAGGTTCTAGACTTGCATCCAAAGATGCTAGAAAAACAGGTGAGGTCGTCGCCCCCAACATGCACTCCCAACATTTCAAATTTAGCCACATTTATTTTCAAACCCGAAATAGCTTCAAAGCGCACCAAAATGTTCCAAAGGTTATAAACTGAATCATCTTCCGCCTCACAAAAAAGCATTGTGTCATCCGCATACTGAAGATGGCTGATATGACACCCATCACCTGAAGCCTTAAACCTAGAAAAAAAAAGCCAATTCTCTACACTTTTTCGAAGCATCATGCTAAGGGCCTCTTTGATAACTACAAATAAGGAGAACGAGGGTCTACCTACCTGAGACCTCTAGACGCTTTGAAATATCCTTTAGGTGACCCATTAACCAGGATAAAGAAGGATGCAGATTGCACACAGAATCTGATACACTCCCTCCAATTCCCACCACGGCCCAATCTATTCAGCGAGTAATTTAAAAAATCTCGAACATGATCATAAGCCTTCTCAATACCAACTATCATACTAGCACACTTTGCCTTTCCCTGTACCTGATAACAATGCATTCATGTGCGACTAGAGCACTATTCAAAATTTGTCTTCCCGCTACGAAAGCAACTTGATTTTCCAATATAACTTTTAAAAGGACCTCCCTAAATCTTGATGCAAGAATCTTGGCCAAATTTTTGTCAGGGCCCCTGTGAGGCTTATCAACCTAAAATCTTTTGACTGATCGACCCCTTCCACTTTGAGAATAAGAGCTATAAAAGGGGGCCTTGATAGAGTGGAATGTGGAGAAGTATTTGTGTAGCCAACCCCAATTAGTTGGGATAAAACTTGGATGATGATGATGATGATGATGATGTTGATGGTCTTTGCTAGAAATCCACAATTTCCATGATGATGATGTGGATGACATATTGACTAAATGGTCTGAAAATGTCAATGGTTAGATGTAATTGTAATAAAACAAAATTTTTATGTTAGCAATTGGAGATTTAAAATGAACACTGATCAATAAAGTAAACCAGCCTAGCAAATCAGGGGATGAACATCAGCGAATGCTTATACAGCCTCCTATAATGAGAAGCTGCATAAATCTACAAGCATTAACATTTTTGACTTCGTATGAGGATGGATAGGAAGATAAGCTAAAACAACAGGAAAATCCTAACCTGATGGAGAGTGCACCTTTTTCCTATCACTCCAGCATTAAGGTTAAGGTTGAAGCAAGTTACAGTCAAGGGGATCAAGGAAAAACTTCATACGGGCAGCAAGAATACCATGTAGAAGCATGGAAATTTATGAATGTACACATATAAACCAAAAAATAAAATGCAAAGTTTAAAGTTTAAGTGAAGATTGCACATAGTAATGGTTTCACCTTTCGTATGGATAATTAGGCATTATTCATTGATTAATTTATCCTAATCATGATTTTCAACCTGAAAGACTTGAGCCGCAGTCGTAAACTTTTGGGTCTTTGACAACAGATGTCAGGCAAGACCGCACAACATATCCAAGGATTTACAAAACTATTTTGATATCTTCATTGAAGAATAACAGTATCATTTGATTTCCGCATTTGTTAGGGCTCGTTTGGGAGCACTAGTAAATGATGTAAATGGGAAATGGAATTGGAGGTAAATGAATTGGGAGTAAATAGCTTACTAAGAAGTGTTTGGATGGAAGTAAATGAAATGCACTTCAAATCTAAATATTCTGTTTGGATGGGAGTAAATGGGAGGAATTGGAATACATTGGAATATTTCAATATATTCACAGGAACATATGTGATATCCCAAATTAGCTTTAATATCACAAATTAGTGTACATATGCGATATTTAACAAGAATGATTGTAATAAGCCCATTGAAATATATACTTTAGCAAAAAATGAGGAAATTGCAAGCCTCGGGTGGGCCACAAACGTAAGGATCACCAACAAGTAACTTGCCAACGTTTTTTAACCGTCCATTTAGATAGCCAACCTTTAGACGGTTTGGATCATTCTATTCGTGTGATTTTAGTGATGTAGCCAATAATTGGATTGTTTCAAAGTACTTTCAAAAAAATATATATATATGGATTGTTTCAAAGTATCATTAACGTGCCACGTGTATGGTGGACATGTGCGTAGCGGCACCTCTGTTTACTCCTGCGACTCTCCAAGAGAGCTCAAAAGGGCATTTCACTCCATTTACTTCCAAAGCCTCTCTCACAAAGGATTTCATTTACATGCTCATTTACTTCCATTTCATTTCATTTCCATGCATTTACTCCCATCCAAACACACTTCAAATTCCATTTACCTCCATTTACTCCCAATTCCCCCCATTTACCTCCATTTACTCCAATCCAAACAGCCCCTTAGCAGAAACATGATCCACCAAAAAGAAAAACCTGTTAACATCTACATATTACTCATGGTAATTAGTGTTAACATGTAAGAGACTGCACTGTGACGTGTGAATAGCTCGTTGGTATTACATTGGGAACACTAAAATATATACAAGGGGGAATATCTTAACTGACATTCAAGATAAATCTTAATCATCTATCTTTAATATATACAGCTGTATGTTTATCCTATCCTCCTCTACTAACAAGCCCCTCAAACTCAAGGTGCTCTAAGAAAGAGTAGTTGGTTTGAAAGGCATTGCAAGTAAGAACAGTGACACAAAATCTTCAGCAGCAGGCTTCCAGCGAGAAGTGATGCTATGATGGGCAGCAACAGTGGATAACAGATGCAAAACAACAATTAGATAGGAAGCAGAAGGCACTGTGACCAAGTTGCACTAAGGGCTGATTGCAACGAGAACATATCCAAGACGGTGATCAGAATCAGATAGACGAAAAGGCACGACATCGAGGGTGAAGATCAGAATGACCATGAAAAATGGTGAACTGAAGATCTGCTCCCTAGACATGAAATTGACATGTAGACAGGAGATCTGATCAGTCAACAGAACATGTGAACCAAATATAAGATATCACATATGAATTCAAATGCCACTGACTGGTCAACTTCAGGTAACAAATACCAATAAGAGAGACAAATGCCGATGAATTTCAGATGATCGAATCCGTTTCCTTCGGCAAATTCAGACAGATGATGGTTACTGGCGACAGCAAACATCAGATCTGATGCAGATTGGTGGACAGTGCTGACATTAACCCTCAGAATCAGAAGGAATCAAAATCTCTCCAAAAAGCAAATGAGAGAAACAAAAATCCTTTCAAAAATCAGACAAGAGAAACACGGTTCCCACCAGACAGCATATGAGAGAAGCATGAATCTCTCCAAAAACATATAAGAGAAGCTGAAATGAAGATCAGAGAGCAAGATCAAACTGAATTGGAGCAGGCAGATATCAGACTATACCCAAAGAACGGTGATGGCAGTGGAGTAGATGAACATCGACGACTGCTCGCCAAGGTGTGCTGTAACGGGCGTTATGTAACAGTAATGGTGACAACAGTTACGCATTGTAATGACCATTATGGGGGGAAAAAAAAGACTACATTAACAGTCATTACAGCCCATATCATAAGAGCACTAATGGTGGCTGTTATGGCCACCGTAACTGAATACCTTGCTGCTAGCTGATGATGCTGTTGGTATGGTGCAGATATGTTGGCCAATGATGGCAGACTCAGAATTAAATCCAGCCGACGAAGGCAGGGCCTCAGATACGGATGGTAACCTATGCGGTCAAAATCAAAGACTATCCGAAATGATGGGTCAGGAAGTCAAGTTCAAGCGATGTGTTCATGATGGGTTTGAAGTCTCAACGGTGATGTAGACAGGTTGGGCATCAGAAAGCATAAACATGCAGGGACAATGCTGTAATCAGTGATGGGTTGGATCTGATTGCAAGTGATGGTGCGAACACAGATATGAGACAGAGCACTCGGAGGATGTCAGAGAGGATAATTGTTCTGAGTATCAGCGACATTATCAATAATATCCCTGATATTATCGATATCTCCAGCTCGGCGATACTGATAACATGATGGTATCAGAAATTCCAAGTATCGGCAATATATTGCCAATGTATCAATATCACCAGTGTACCGATATCGCCAATATTTTCGACTGTGTAAATTCTAGGTGTCGCTTGTATCACGAATGCATCGGCAATATTTCGATAATATCGTCGATGTATCGATATCGCCAAAAATCTGTTTATTAAAAAAAAACCCATTTCAATATTTTTATGGGTGCATGGTTGTATAATTAAAGGCATGTTTGTATATGTGTATATGTATGCATGCATGGATGTATGTATGTATGCATAGATGGACGGATGGTTGGTTGGTTCATTGGATGGATGGATGTGTGCGCATGCATGCATGCATGTGTGTGTGTGTTTATCATTGTATGTATGCATCTATAGGTGGATGGATGGATGGATGGATCATGCATGTGTGTTTGAATGTATGTATGTGCATGCATGGATGGATAGCTGGATCTTTCCCCATGTTTCTCCGATGTTGCCCTGAGTTAACAATACATGCTTTTAGGCCCCCATTAAAGAGAAACTTATTATTTGATTCCTAAATATGCAAATATGCATCTTTTCACTATTATTTTATTCTTAAATATAAAAATATGTGTATTCTGGCATCTCCTGAAGTATCATTGAAAAGTTCCACCATTTTCCCCATGTTTCTCCAATGTTTCCCTGAGTCGGCATTGCATGCTTTTAGACCCTCAATTAAAGAGAAACTTACTATGTATGCATTTTTTTTTTTTGAATCCTAAATATGCAAATGTGTATTTTAGCATCTCCTTAAGTTTCATTGAGAAATTCCACCAGTTTCCCCGTGTTTTCCTAATCTTTTCCTCAGCCAACGATACATTTCAGGGTATCAGCGATTATTACGGCGATATCAAATTATCAATACATGTTTCTATATCCCCAGCCAGCGATACATGTAATGATACCGATACTACAAACACTAGAGAGGATAAACACAAAGTCAGCTAGAGACAGATGATGATAGAGGTTCGGAGATGTAAATCTGGGTACGCTGATGAAAACAATGGGTTCGAGGTTGCTCAATCAGAGATTTGAGTGACAAATATGGTCGGTCGAAAAACATTTGTGCTATTTGGAATGCAGAGGCAGCAGATCCAACAATTGTGAGATCAGGGATGGATAGTTGAAGATGAGACAATGATGGCTCTAATACCATGTTAACATGTAAGAGGTACTTTGTGATTAGCTTGTTGGTATTACATGGGGAATGCCAAACATATACAAGGAAAATTATCTTAATAGCAATCCACCTATCTTTAGTATGTTCAACTGTATATACGTATCCTATCCTCTAACAATGAGGACCCTATTATTTGCTATGAGGTAAGCTTTAACAAGATCCAACAATTGAAGAAAAATATGACCATGCAAGCTAAGGTTCGGATCATCTGTGCCCAATGTTGTCAAATCGCATATGCCATCATACCAGCATATGATGTTCACATATGCGATCACATATTGCACTGGCCTCCTTTTTGTTTTTGAAAAAAAAATAAAATGTAAAAAAAAAAAAAAAGGGAAATCAAAAAAAAATCTAAAAAGAAAAAAAGAAAAAAAACTATGCCTAATAACTACTAGTGATTGGATTGGGTTCTTCTACCTATTTCATTGTTGTTTTGAATGCTTGTGACTATTAGATCATCTACAAATTAAGTTATATACTTAATTACTTAAATACTTGTATTATTTATATAAAATTTAACAAAACAATCAACAAGTTATATTAAGACTTAAGAAAGAACTAATTATTAAAAACTTCAAAAATAGAAATTTTATTGATAAATAATAATTCATTAATTTGATAACTTAAATAACTTACAAGTTACAACTTAACTTACAAATATAATTTAAAATTTACAAACAAAAAAAAAAAGCTTGTATTATTTATATAAAATTTAACAAAACAATCAACAAGTTATATTAAGACTTAACAAAGAACTAATTATTAAAAACTTCAAAAATAGAAATTTTATTGATAAATAATAATTCATTAATTTGATAACTTAAATAACTTACAAGTTACAACTTAACTTACAAATATAATTTAAAATTTACAAACAAAAAAAAAAAGCACAACTTACAAAGTATGCCATCGCATATGGAGTATTCATTGCATACTCTCCAAAATCCATTGCATACTCTCCAAGATCGCATATGGTGGCATATGCGATCCTTCTGAGAGAAAAAAAAAAAAAAAAAATGGTGTATGCGATCGCACATGACAACAATGTTTATACCAAATCCTCACGGTAAATATGGTCTCTATAGTAGGGAACAAAAAAGTACATGGTTCCCAAGTCCCAACATGACATTGTGACAAACAAGGAACTTCTAAGATCATTGACAATGTTTACTTTGAACTGGCAAAAGATTGTTTACTAGGAACAAAAGCATTTTGCCCCAAGAGCTGCCAAGCCCGCCAATAGGCATTAAAAAACGGTGCATAACAGAAATGGCATGGGCTGCTACGCGATATAGGGTCATAATGGCCCATGCTAGAAAATTTGGACCTTAACGTCCTGTCATGATGTCGCCTAACGGCCCAGGGCTGTTACACGTATATAAGTCCCCTTTGGGGGCTGCTTTTCATTTTTAACCCATGCCCATTCGCAGTCGGGCCCAGCTAGGATCCCCCATTGTTTGGTCAGGGCATGGGTGAGCATTCCAGATATGCAAGTCCCCGCTGTCTAGGACGAGTGGGGAAGAGGTGTAACAAGCCTACCTAATGGCAGGCCATGCAAATCCCCAAGTTGTTGGGCAGATGTTGGTGAAAGCCACCTAGACCAGTTGCCCATGGTTCATAAATATCCAGACATATTTTAGGAAATACTCGAGACGGCGCCCATTTCCATAGCTCCATATCGGATGGCTCCAATTGAGCTGAAGGTCCCCCATTTCTCCTCCAGTTTTTGACATTTTTGCTTCTTGGAACTATTTTTAACTCTTTTTTTACTAGATTTGTGCAATCCTTGAAGATTAAAACAAGAGATTTAAGCCATTTTGGAGGAATTGAAGATTCAAGGCTGAACTTGGTGAAAATTGAAAAATGGGTAAAAATTCTTTTTTTCCTTGTTGCAAATTTATTGATTCAACATTATATTGCTAAATCAATCAAATTTTGCCAGATTTATGTTCAATTTGGTCATGTTTGTATAATTTTCCTATTTTTCTATTTTTGCTAGTTTCTATATAATTTCCAGCAATTTTCAAAAAATATATATAAAAATTTGGAGTGTAGATTATTCAAAATACATTTATGGAATTCATATCGACACGTGCATGCACTAAATCAATGTTTTTCTCCTCTTTTTCATTTTTTCATCTTTGGTAATTTCAAGTTAGTTTTTGGACGAATAGTGATAGAATTTAAATTTTAAAAAAAATCCAAATTTCTTGTGGGGTATGATGTCAAATGCTTAAGGATATGCATTAGTGGAATGAATCCCACAGATTGCATAAATTTCAGCCCATCTTGGGGGCATTCGAGTAGTCCTAATACTATTCATTCAAATTTAATTTTAATTTTTTTCCTCGTATTTCTCAAAGGAGTCAAATGGTTAGGATATGCATTAGTGGAATGAGTTCCACATATTTCAAGAATTTCAAGCTGTTTTGGAGACTTTTTTTAGTGGTCCCAATTCCCAAATCAGCTTAACACTAACACACTGTTAGTCCAAATTTAATTTTAAATTTCTTTCCTCAAATTTATATTGAATCATTGATATTAGATATTTAGAATATTAAATATATAAGTTTTGAAGTCAGTCTAAGCCTCTCCGGTTAATAATATCTTCATGCAGCCCGAGACAAGATTCTTAACAAAGGATAGCCCCTTACATCATCATAAACATGTTCAAAACTAGAAAGAAAGAAAAAAATACATATTTGGAATCATCTCATTGTTTAGAATTTTTTATTCTTAAAAAAAAATTCAACCATTACGGGGCCATTACAGTCCTAACACGATGGTCCAATGGTCGACCATTACTATGATAGAATACCTTACCAGCCACAAAACATGGGATGTCTATAAAGAAAAATTGTCGTGGTATTCAAGTAGAAATTTGAATCCCCATGGATGGTTGGAACAGAACATTGGTTAAGGCTCTCAATGGAGCGGGTCAGATCCGAGATCCAATCCGCTCTAACTCTGTATATAGCAGATTTTGATCCTAAATTTTTTCCGATAAAATAAATGGATCGGATTCGGGTTCTCATCAAGAAAGATCCGAATATTATTCGGATCGGATCCGGATTTGACACCAAGATCCGATAGGATCCTTACTATTAGGGCCATGAAGTTTTGGCTTCCAATACCGGTGTTGTTTTACCAGAGGTAACTCCTCTACACTTTCAAACGGCTTTGGTAATAACACTGCCTCACATTTATTGCTGATTTGAGATAAATTACACCTAAATGCATGTAATTAACATCTTTGGTAAAACAACACCGGTATTGGAAGCCAAAACTTCGTGGGCCCCAACATAATGTGTTATATTCCCGCCATCCATTCATTAGTATGCATCATTTAAGGGTATGAATAAAAAAATGGGGCAAATTCAAAGCTCAAGTGGAACACACTTTAGAAAACAGTGGTAACCTTTTAAATGTTATCTCTTTGGTGTGGTTCATTTGAGCTTTAGATCTGCCACATTTTCTGGGGCATATCTTCAAATCATTTGACCAAATGAATGGATGGGGTGGATAAAATACATGCATCTTAGTGGGGCCCACAGAGTCTCAACTCGTTTTTTTTGCCTAAAAAGTTGCTACTGTCCCGTCATACAGCACCTCATTTCTTGGAAATTTGTGTTGTAATTAATTAATGTTAAAAAATGGTGAAAACACTAGCATCGTTTCAAACAGACCCTTAGATGACTCTTCACCTTCTTTAAATCTAAACCGTTTGTTTTTGTTTGCCTCTTCATCTTCTTTAAATCTATACCATCTATTTTTGTTTGCATCTTCATCTTCTTTATATCTAAACCATCTACGGTGGAATCGGATCATGATCCAACCCAAATCCAATGTTTATATGGATTTTTGGGTCGGATGTGAATCTAGTTATTTATAAATGGATCGGATATGGATTTCACTGTTCGGATCTTAGTTGGATTTGGATCCGAATTCAGTAAGAGTTATAGATTTTCGGATTCAGAGTCGGATTCAACTAGATCCGACCCATTGAGAGACCTGAGATTAGTATAGACAAGACCTGACTCCATTGAAAAAGAAAATCATAATACCATTAGGAGAGTTGCATTGCAACCAGGAACAAAGAACATAAAAGTTCCAAATATCAAATTTCTAAAACATGTTGCTTTTGAGTATTGGGTCAAAACTTCACTGAAATGAATTACTCCAATGCTTATAAACAGGGGATAACGACAAATCTCGTTCTCAACAATTTCCTGCTTTTTAGGAATTTTTCAGGAGATTTTCATATTTTTTAGGTTTTCTTGGTATATTATTGGAAAATCTCGGGAAAAAAAAAAAATCGCCATCTTGTCATCCTCTAAGCCCTGTCGCAACTAATTGGGGTTAACCACACAAAACCTACACCATTCCACTCTATAAAGGACCAAATCCTCAATTAAACCATAGGTCATCAAATCTTTTCCTACTACCTCCGCCCATGTCCTTTCAGGCCTTCCCCTTGCCCTTTTAAAGCCTTCAAACCTTAACCAACTCGCTCCTAATTGTTGTTCTTGGTCTCCATAATAGATGGCCAAATCATCTTTAGTCTACTTCCCTCAACTTATAACCCTACCTAAGTTCCCTCAAATGAATTCACATCTAACTCTATCCTTCCTTATCTTGCCACTCATCCATCTCAAAATCCTCATTTCAGCCACAATCATCCTATGAACATGTTGTCCCTTGACTCCCCAAATATATATATATATATGGGAAAAGGTACTATGAGGTCGACCTCATGGGGGGGGAACGAACTATGAGGCTGACCTCATGGAAGCTTCCCATGAGGTCGAGCTCTATGGCCCCTACTGTGATGTGTGTCAGACATCCTCCCCATCGATCAGATGCACCTTTCCATGGTGGGCCATAAGCCTAAAAAATAAAGCTAATCCATAACTTAGGTGAGCCACAAAAAAGACAACATTTGAGAGTGGATGCCCACCCATTGAAACCTTCCTCATCGTTTATAGGACCCACTAAGATGAGGTTCAGACATCCAGCCCACCCATTGTGTGTCCCACTTGGATGAGAGGTCACACCAAATTTCAGGTTATTCCAAAACTTCGGTGAGCCCCACCAAGTGCTTTTAGATGTTTTAAGCATGATTTCACATGATTTCAGATGTTATGCCCCACCTAAGTTCCAAATACAGTAGATTTTTGGGACATCCCATAACCTAGAGGGGACCCACCAAATGCACGATGTGGATGTTTAATACACACCGCAGTGGGGCCCACAAACTAAACCTCATAAGAAGCTCCCATGAGGTCGACTTCAATAGTACTTTTTCCTCATGTGTGTGTGTATTTATATATTAGTATTATAAATTTAAAAACAATTTTAAAATTGAAATACATATTTATAAAATGAAATAACAAAAATTAAGTCAAAATCTCAATAATTTTGAGATAGAATCGTGAAAAAATAAAAATGTCAAGGTGTTTAGAAGGGCTAAGTTGGATGTAATGGGATGGGCGTCATGTTTAGGTTCCCTGGTTGATTTTTTTTTTTTTAAGATAACAGGAACTTTTATTAAAGGAAACAAAAAGAAACTACAACAACAGGGGCGCCGAGGAGGCGACCCTACTAAGCAAGGAAATCCATATTACAACCCAAAGAAGAATGATCAGCCCCAGCCCATTCTAAGATCAGCCCTCTTGCCCAAAGCGAAACACCAACCACGGGCTTACAAACACTATTGAAACACCGATTGTTTCTTTCTTCCCAAATAGCCCACCAAACACCGAGCAAAGCCATTCTCCAAATGATATTCTTCGAATTACCAAGACTCACCCTGTGCCAAGCATAAAGCAAACGATCCACCAACTCTGGGGCGAACCACATCAACTGAAACCGTCCCAGCAAATCTCATTTCCGGAGATTATCAATGGTGAGAACTTTCTTCCTACCCAACAACCACCCGAACGCCGCAATCTTAGGGGAGACTTTGTATGACCATACAAAGCTGGTGCTCTCTACTTCGTGATGTCGAAGACAACCTCTCACAAGACAGTCGGACTTAACCAGAAATGTCCCTGATTTATGCACCATCCATAATAATTTATCCGACTCTAAATCAATTGGATACGCAAGGTGATTTGAATCAGGCTTCTTTATTGCAATTTGCCTCATGTCTTGTTAGGCTTTCTTTTTAATAATTTTTTGTCTTCTTTCAAAGAAAAAATTTAAAATGCCGAGATTTTGAAAATCTACCAATATAATCACAGTAACATCATTTGATTAATTATTCGTGGAAGTATCACAAGATTTTAAAACCTTGAGGCCTGTTTGGTTAGCATCTAGAAACCTGTTTCCAGCTTAAAATTTGGATTCCAGCGAAATCCAATTTTAATTGGTGTGTTTGGCGGCAAATTCCAGCCAAATAGGATTCCATCTAGAAACCTAAATTGGCTGGAATCGGGATTAGTGGAAACAGTGTGGGACCATTTCTACGGAACGAAAAAGAGGCGGAAGTGAGCGTCATTCAATATTGACGATAATACCCCTAGGGTGGTGCCCACCTTGATGTATGCATTGTACATAGATGCGTTCCACGCAATCCATCCGTTTTGAGAGCTCAATTAAGGGCATTAGACCAAAAATGAGGCAGAGCTAAATCCCAAGTGTACCGCACCACAGGAAAACAGTGTTGATTGAACGTCCACCATTAAAAACTTCCTAGGGCCCACTATAATGTTTATTTGCCATCCAACCCGGCCATCTGTCTTGCGGGACTACTATAGGCCAAGGGTCAAGTTCTCAGGCGGATCCGAAGCCCAAGTGGGCCATGCCGCAAGCAATGGTTGGATTACACAGTTTTCAACCAAACAGCAAGTTCCAGATGGAATCTGGCTTTCCAATTCAATTTCCGCAATTTTGGATTCCAACACTGGAATTTGAATTTTCTCTAGAATCTAGATTTTGCAACCAAACAGGCCCTTAGTGATATTTGTCACATCGAAATATGGTTTCTTTGGTATCCCTAACAAATAACTGAAGCAAAATAACTGAAGCAATAAATGACAAGGAAAAAACACTTATAATTATGCAAAACTTCACAAGTCCACAACCAAAAGAAAAACATACTACAAGAATAAATAAATCAATCAATCAAAAACCTCAATGCAAGAGCATAGTATTCTAATCCAGTAAATGTATTAACCAACCTTGAATTGTTCCAAGTTCGCATACGCCCCAGAAGATAGCTTCTTCCTCACAGTGCCAAAATCCATAGGATTCTCTATGACTTCACGGTAGTCTGGTAGCTGTGAGAGAGAGAGAGAGAGATGTGACATTTAGGCCTACAAGAAATTCTTGCATCAGGGTGAAAAAATAAAGTGCATTTGAATGTTAGAAATACACTTTTCACTTCATAAAATACCTCATCTAGATCCACAGGTTCAGAGAATACACCATAAGTGTCTTTCCTGAAGAAAAATCAAGAATCTCATTCAAAATCAAAATGAACTAAAAAAGTAATCAAATGAACACATAGGAATTGTTGAGGATATATATGTACAAAAGAGGAAGTATCGCATACACCCCGGTAGATGGTAAGTTACCAACTTCAGCACATGTGCCAACATGCCCCATGTGCACTACATCTGAGCCATGAAAAAGATGGGCCCCACCATGAATATCACCTGGCACAGGCCACACATGTACACTGAATAAGAGCAATTTGAAAGAATCTGCTTGGAGCACCCTGAATGTGAAAGGGTTATTAGGGAGATTTGTAATATCAAAGTGAAGGGCACGCCAATGTTCAAGGTTGTGCAGAAACTCTCGTATCTGAAACTGGTGCTGTGCAGGTGTTCAAAGGAGGCCTCTGGAGACATTTGTGGGAAGAACTGTTCTGGAAGATCTCAGGAGCTATGAGCAGAAAAAAGGGAAGAGCTGTCTACGCTTCACAACACGCTGTGGCAGGAGGAGCTCTTATGGCACAAAAAATCACAAAAAACCTGTGACTCAAGGAAGGCGATAGGACAACGCGGCGGATCTGATTTAAAGCATCTAATGTCATACGGTGCGGCCAGCTAGCAGACCTGCTTGATTTTGCAAAAGACAATCTTGACGGAGGGGCCCACCTTTTGCACGGCTACAATATCAAACACGTTGATCAGGGTGTATATGATCATTCCCATATACAGAACACGCACTTTTGAAGCCTGTCAAGGATCAAAACCAGCAACTTCTTGTCCGGTAAGGGTGCTGCGGGGCCCGAATCTGGTGGGGTTCCTGTTCAGATTTTAATTAATTAATTAATTAAATGGTAATAAGTATTAAAGTCTTCTGTGAAATTAAACACAATCGACCCCAAAACCTGGAAGAGGATCCGTTGCATTCGGACCAGAATTATGCCCACCAGCCTGCAAAATCCATAGTACCAAAATCATTCGATGCAAACACGAATCAGAGAAATCGAATAAGGAATCCAAACATTTAAATAAATAGAGAGAGACAGAGAGACCTTCTAAATGCAAATCAGCTTCAAAGAAAAAGTCTCCACAAGAAGAGAAGACAAAATATGACTTTTTGAAAGAAAAAAATATCAAAAAGAAAAATCCAATCCAGAATTTAAAAAATCAAAAAAGAAAAATCCAATCCAAAATTTAAACAAAAAGTAAATAATTTTTAAAAAAATAAGGACATCTTTGACCCTAAACTTTGAACAAAATAACTGAACAGTTGACCAATGTCAAATCAAAGAACTTCCTACTTTCAAGCCAAATTCTCACAAAGTAATCCATAACGGCTGAAATGGTAAAAAGTCAAAATCCGAGGGGCAAAAAAAGTACCTTCTTCCCCACTAACTCATCGGATCCATCACCACCGACAGCATTGATCTTCCGCTTCTTGACCGAGGTCTCCCCGTCCGAATCATCCGAACCATCTGATCCCCCACCCGATCCGCCGGAAGAATTCACCGGCGGCGACGACGACCGGTGCGGCAATTTGAGCACGAGCTTGAGCTTCTTCTCCTTTCTCTTGCCATCCAATTCATCAGCGTTGTCGTCGTCGTCTTCTTCTTCTTCTTCTTCTCGAGATTCTTCTTCGATCTGGTCCGTGTCCGGGTTAGGGTTTCGTCTGGTAGATCGGCGGGTAGGGTTAGGATCCGGGTTTTGGGAATTAAGATTAGGGTTTTGTTTTTCTAGCTGCTGTTGACGTTTCTGGAGTTCTAGAAGAGAAGGACGGCCCTTCTTCTTCTTCTTCTTCTCTACTGTCGGCTTCTTGCCCATTTCCCAACCCCTCTCCTCCTCCCTCTCCCCCCTCTCTCTCTAGAAAAGAGAGGATCTTTTTGGGATTTTTTTTAGAGGGAAGCTTTGATACTCCAGATGAGTGCGATAATTGATACGCAGGCGCCTCAGAAATTGTTCACAAGGGATGCAGGTTACTCAATTTAGAACGTCCAGAGTTCATCCCCACTTTTTATTAGGTCATAAGCCACCATCTACACTAATTTGAGTGATTAACTAGTCGATTGATGGGCATTTATCGACGGTTGAGATGAAACGTGGCCAGCTGTCTGAACTTGCAGACAAATTTCTTTAAAAAAAAGGTATAGATTTTCAACGAAATCTGATTTCGCTATGATGACTTAACAGTAGGTTCACACGCTTTGGACCTAATATTGTCGCGGATGCAATTTCCGAGTGCCTGAGCATGAACCATCGTATTCCCCGAGTAGGACGGGAGATTACAGAATTTCCTGCGACCTCATAGTCTGTGGACCTGCCCATGGGAGTCTTTATCCTCTATTGGCTGCCAAGCAGAAAACTATGTTGGGAGCCTTTTTATTGGTTCACGTCATTAGGTAAGTCTGCAACTTAGTCACATTCTCCTAGCAACCTAATCATACTGACATCACACAGTGTGATGTAGATCAATGAAAAGGCTCTAAACAGGTTTCAATGATCCGAATTCAAATGAGGGAGATATAACTCACGTAGGCCATAGCATAAGAAATAGTGTAGATGAAAGCTCCCCCGGTTCAAAAAATTTCAAGGCAACTTGAATGTTTATGTTTGATCTAAACATGACTAAGGGCTTGGTTGTTTTCACATACTTCCTAGACAAAGTTGCTTACCACTCTTGTGATGTATAGTATCAGTGTACTGGAGCCAAATGCAGCTTGAATCAAATCAAACATCTTATAACCCCAGGCGCCGAAATACGCCTATTATGGCTGGATCTATGCATGTTGGCTATTTATCCACTATTGCTTATGAAAAATTAGGTGATTGGTCAATGAGGGAGTTTGTCTTTCGAATAAGTTCTTTTAACTCTTTAAAGAGAAACGATTTTCAATTAAGTATATACTAACTTACATTGCTCGGCAATAATACAATATTACTAAAAGAAATCAATCAAGCCAAAGCCAATAATATTAATGAAGAAAATGTTGGGAACCTTGCAGAAGCACAGAAATGAATCAAACAAGCAAACCACACAACACAAGCAATCACACGTATAGACTATCCGATGTTACATAGAAAAACCCTTGCAAAAAAAAACGACAGCATAAAGTGATCACTATTTAAAACTAAAAGTACAAAAGAAGAACAACCCTAACAAAGCACCCAAGAGAAAACCCAAGCTCTTACACTAAAACTCTCTCTCCAAAACCCTAATCTCGTTTAGAAAACGTATTAGATTCTCTATAACCTGATTACACCTGCTTATATAAGCAATAGTCGAGAATGGGAAAAATTAACGCAAAAGCGCGCTGCATAACAGTAACCAACATTGTCAAGCGCTCGACAGATTGCCAAATCTGTCCAAAGAGTTCTGCAAAAAATCATGAAGAGTATCGGGCACCCGAGCCTCCAAGTTCAATCGTCAAGCCTGCGTGAAATCGTCTAGAGACCAATTTACATAATGGGGGGATTTCAGTCGCCCGACCAGTCTAGTCGATTACTGGAAACCCCATATTGTTCAGATTGAAGGCTCTGTACAACAATCTCCACCGAGGCTTCAATCGTTGACTCTACTCTTCATTTTCTCAATCTATGATCTCTTCTTTAACATAGCTTCACCGCTTCTTATGCACACTGCATCTTCATTCTGTCTTTGCCAATCCCAGAAAAGTTACACAGAACTTGAATTTCTCTACAGGAACCACCTTAGTGAGCATGTCTACCAAATTCACGCTTATGTAAATCTTCTCTAGAGTCATATCTTCTTAAGCACCTATCGAATAAAATGGTGACGTACATCAATATGTTAGTATAAGATGATAAACTAAGTTCTTAACCAAATTGATAGCGCTAGAGTTATTGCAATTAACCGCATGGCCTCCTGATGAAGCCACAACTGATTTATCATGCCCCTCAACCAAACAGCTTCCTTAAACGCTTCTATCACCGCCATATACTCCACTTCAGTGGTGGAAAGAGCCACCACCGACTGAAGCTTGGACATCCAATCAATCGCTTCACTTACTAACACAAATGAGTAACCGGAAGTTGATCTCCTACAGTGCACACTACCTGTGTAATCAGAATCACCATACCCAATCAACTTGTTCCCTGACTTTTCGAATATCAAGACATAGTCCTGCGTACCTCGAATGTATCGAAATAGTCATTTCACAACCTCCCAATGTTGCTAGTCAGGGTTAGTCATGAATCTGCTCACAATACCAATTGCATGTGAAATATATGGTCTTGTACAGACCATAGCATACATCAAGATGCCCATTACGCTTGAATAAGGCATACAAGACATCCTGCTTTTTTTCATCAGTTTTGGGGCATTGTTCCGAAGAAAGCTTGAAGTGAGCCACGTGGGGAACGCTAACCAGTTTGGACTTGTCCATCCCAAACTTCACTAATACCTTCCCAAGGTATTCAACCTAGGATAACTACAACCTGCTCCTCTTCGTGTCTCCGTATATATCAATATTGAAAATCCTCTATACAACCCACAAATCATTCATCTCAAATGTCACCGAAAGTCGAGTCTTCAATACATCGATGTCAAATATGCTATGACTAGCAAAAAGCATGTCATCAACGTAAAGCACTAGTGTTATAAACTTCCCATCACTTGGTATCTTGAAATAGACACAATGATTGTACTCGCTCCTGGAAAAGTCATGACTCATCATGAAGGAATTAAATTTCTTATACCACTGCCTAGGCGACTACTTAAGGCCGTATAATGACCTCCTTAACTTACAAACCTTATTCTCTGCCCCCTGTACTGTATAACCTTATGGGTGTGTCATGTAAATCTACTCATCCAAATTTTCATGTAGGAAAATAGTTTTTACATCCATTTGTTCCAGCTCGAGGTCGTGTTGGGCAACCAGAGCCAATACGAACCTGATTGATACTTGCTTCATATTTGGCATGAATATATCACTAAAGCCCACACCTTCTTGTTGAGCATATCCCATTGCCACCAATTTAGCCTTGTACCTATCTCGTTTATTCTGAAAAATATACTTACACTCAATCGCTTTCCGGTCCACAAGAAACTCCACCAGTTCACATGTCTCATTCTTATACAAAGAGTTCATTTCGTCTTGCATTGCCGCCTTCCAATTTTCAGCCTCTACATCATCAAGCCCCTGAAAAGTAGACGGATCCCCCTCATCCGTAATAAGGGTAGATGTTGAAATTGCGTCGGGTAGTCTAACATGACACCCTATGTATACACATGTGGGAGCTTAAGAAGCAACTTATAATTATGGCTAAGTCCTGGGGGGGGATTAAACTACATAAGCAATTAACACTTCAGCTTCCAAGCTTTAGTGGGTCCAATCAAAAGACTAGTAAATGATGAAAGCAATTAACATCCTAGTCTAAGTAAGCATAGATCAATAAACGATTGAACTAATGAAGAATGTAATCTATGCAACTCAAGAAGACTTAAATGAGGATGGATCAATTAAGCTCAAGTCTACTCAATGAGTGAAAGTACATCTTGTGTGTGTGGATGTGCTTATCAAGTGCCTAGCATACATTCCTAACTAAGCATTCATAATTAACCAGTTAAATACAATGCATAAAGAGAAACGTGCTCAAGAACAATCACAAACACAATGATGTATAGTGGTTCGACTACTTGTCTACTCCACTCCCGGTTCAAGTACTCAACCCCTTTAAGCATACCGGCATTCACTGAAGAGTTTAAATTTGGTTCCTCCCAACCAAGGTGTTTTAACTCGGATCCACCCAACCAGGGAGTTTACGGGTTCCTCCCAACCTACACGTTTACACCCGTGTTGGTGGCTCCCCTTGGAGACTTTGTTTAGGCTCGACAAACGTGTCAATGAACAGCTAACGTCCCTAAATTTAGGCCCAGCAAATGAGCCAAGGAGTGCCAAACAACCCCTAATCTTTAGGCCGACAAATAGGCCAAGGAACAGCTAACGTCCCTAAATTTTAGGCCAATAAATAGGCCAAGGATCGGCAAACGACCCTAGTTCGAGTTTGTTAAGCAAACTATACACTCAACTCCCACAAGAAATTGAGTGGATGGACTCTTAATAAGACAACCTTACTTGTCGGATTGAGCCCCTTTGTAGCGCTGCTTTGGGTTGCTTCTTCTCGCTCTCCCGTGCTTGAATCAACTCCCCTTGTGCTCCTCCGATCTTTGAAGCCACTGCTTTGCCAAGGCTTCAGCTCCAAGATCAGCTACCTTGCATGTGATGCTCCATTGGAGATTCTCAAGGTGCTAAGGAATGGTGAAACCTCTACAAATGGTATCAAATAGGTTTTCTAGAGGAATACACCTATTTGGACTCCTAGGTAGTGTTTAGACAAGGGATTTAACTATGATCAAAGTGTCTAAACCTTAGGAATCAAGAGGGAACAAGTTCATTCTCATGATGTCATTGAATAGCCCAAGCTTGTGATGAAAACACAAGGAGAATGACTTGCTATGGTTTGGTATAAAGCCTCTGATGGTCCCTAGCAGTGGTGGCTTCTATCTCCTCTCTTTGCCCTAAAATTGAATCCCCCACTTTTATAAAGTTTCTCCCAACGGACAGATTCGTGCAGGGTCAGGCGCCTGGTCAACTTGGGTCGGGCGCCCAGAATCTACTCCATAAAATGATTTTAGTCGCTGGACAGTTTTGGTGATGGTCGGGCGCCCGGACAAGTTTTGGTCAGGCGCCCGATGGCCTTTCTTTACACCGTCGGGCGCCAGGTGGTTTACTTGATCAGGCGCCCGAAACTCAGTCCAAATTATGGTCTGTGTTGCTGGACATTTTATGCACTGGTCGGGCGCCCGGACAGGGTATGGTCGGGCGCCCGATGACCTTCAGGCCATTCACTTGGACGGATTCACCTCTAGTTGGGCGCCCGATGGACACTGGGTCGGGCGCTCGTCCAAGCATGTTTTTCTGCTGTTTATTTTTGTTTTTCAACAGAACACGCAACCTCTTTGGCCATTCTTTTAGTTAGGGCTGAAAGTCGGGCGGGTTGGGTCGGGTTGGTGCTGAACCCTAACCCAACCCAAGGTTCCTATACCTCAACCTTAACCCAACCCAACCCAACCTCGGGTTGGGAATTCTCAACCCAAGCCCGACCCAGGCGGGCTCGGTCAGGTTGATCGGGTTGATCGGGTTGATACATGCTAATATTTTCATTGTTACATTAGTCTATTATGTTTCAATACACGCCTTATTTTTTGTACCTATGGCTTTATTAATCATATATGTACTTATTTATGTAAAGAACTTCACTTTTCCTAAACAAATAAGTTAAAATACAAGTAAACATTATAAGTTTACTTCACTAAAGTATAATAAAAGTATAAGTAACTTGTATATAGATCGGGTTCGGGTTGGGTCGGGTAACCCGAGACCTCAACCCAAGCCCGACCCAAACTTCATCGGGTTGATGTTTTCATAGCCCAAGCTTAAGATCGGGTTCGATACTTCTTGCCCAAGCCCAACCCAACGTCGGGTCGGTCACAGGTCGGTCGGGTTGAACCCGCCCAACTTTCAGCCCTACTTTTAGTGGTATTTTAGGACACCTAAGGTCAATCTAAGATAACTAAGGGTATGCCTATTGGGTCATGGTCATCTAGATGTTAATGGTTTTTGGTAGGAACTACGTTAAGGCTCGCCAAGCATCACTTTTACATGTTTCTTCTTTCTTAATGCAGCAGGTCCGTCTTGAGTATTCGGTCTTCGTCTTCATTAAGCTCAACCGACACTAGACTCACTGACCTAAGTAATTGACAAACAAGGTGCACTAGTATGCCACAAAAAAGTGCACTAACAAATGTAACATTAGAGTCATCTCTATACCTCGTCGGTAACCTGCGATTTCTATAAGAATTTCTTCACACAGGTAGTTACTCCACCTGATCCTATACCTCTACACGTGTCTCAATATCAGCCAATGTCTCATCTCTGTCAATCTATATGTCAATAATGTCTTATTTTTTCGATTCTTTTAACACATCCTTTCGAAATAAGGAGCCCAAATCAATTCTGACATCACAGCTCAAACTAATTTTCCATGTGACAGGATCGTATATTCATTAACCTTTCACATAATCACCATAGCTCATAAAGTTACATTTTCTGACCCTTTGGTCTAGCTTATCTCTTTTAATTGATGGTACATGGGAGTAAGCCTCACAACCAAAGACTTGTAAACTTTAGTAGTTAATCGAATGATTTCTCCACACTTCTTCTGGAATCTTACAACTAATAGCCGTAAAAGGTTACCGATTTATCAGGTAACAAGCCATGTTAACAGCCTTATTTCATAGCTCTTTGCTCAACCCAGCATTACTTAATATGTATCGAGCTCTCTCCGAAAGAGTTTGATACATCCACTCTGCCACACCATTCTTCTGCTTTAGTGTGTGGCGCACTGTATTATGCCTTACGATCTCTTTTTCCTTACAATACCGATTGAATTCCCCTGAAGTGAATTCTCAACCGTTATCGATTCTCGACACTTTTAACTTCTGCCCTGACTAATTTTCCATCATTGCCTTCCAATGCTTGAAAGTGGTGAAAACATTAAATTTATTTTTTTAAATAAACACACACTTTTCTACTATAGTCATCAATAAATGACACAAACCATAATAATTCCCCAACAGAAACTACCGGCGATGGCCCCCATACATCTGAATAGATATACTCTAACACCCATTTACAAATATGTTTTCTTATTTTAAATGATAATCTAGACTATTTACCATACATACAATACTCGCATATACTAGAGCCTATACATTTAAAAATTGAAATCAAGGAACGATCATAAAGTACCTTTATGTCCCGCTCGCTCATGTGGCCCAAGTGTGCATACCACATACGTGCAGACGTAAAATTTGCTACAGTCGTTGCAGCTCCACTTGATGAAGTATTTCCAATCAACCCGTAAAGGTTTCCATGGCATTGTCACTTCATAATAACAAGAGCCCCCTTTGAAATTTTGCAGACCCAATTAAAACTGATGAACTTGCACGCCATTGCCTCGAGTACACCAAGAGAAGCAAGACTTTTCTTTAACCTAGGAACGTGTCTCACTTCCAGTCAAGGTTCGTTCGATCCCATCGAACATCTTGATGCACACTGATCCAATCCCCACAACTTTACACGCGTAGTCATCGCTTAAAAACATTAAACCACCCTCATACTCCCTATATGGAGTAAATGTGATCCGATCATGGCACATGTGATATGAAGCCCCGAAGTTCATGCGCCACCCATTGCTAAGAAACCATGTCTTTGACATTATCAGGACATCGCATACATCACTGGCGCCCCTCAGATGATTCTGCGATATTAGCCTCCCTCGAAGTTTCACGTGTCTTCTCTTTCTTCGATTTGGGATTCTTACAATCTCATTTCATGTGTCTTGTCTGGCCACACACCCAACACTTCAGCTTGCCTTTCCCCTTGCCCTTGGACTTGGGTCTCAAATGAAAGGATCCAATATTCCAATCAAAATTCCTCCCCCTTGTAATTAATGCATTAAAATATGACCCTACGTCACCGCTCTTCTTTCTCATGACCTTTGACTGAAGAGTTGAGATGATGGTCTCAAAGTTTATAGTCTCCCTTCTTGCGCACAAGGGGTCCTTGAATGACTTATAAGAATTTCGACGAGAATTCAATAGGATGCATGTCTAGTATTCATCCCTCATCTGTTCTCCTACGTCGAGTAACTTGCAAACAAGCCTATTGAAGTTGTAAGTGTGGCCCCCTTTGTCATCTTCAGGTTGAATAGCTGGAGCATCAGATACAACTGATTCTCTAGAGATTTCTTAGCGTAAATGTTCTATAGCTTCACCCATGTATCAGTCACCATCTTCTCCCTCATAATGTTATAGAGGACATCATCTATTAGGCACAATTAAATAAAATTTTGGCATTATTGTTAAGTTTGTTCCAATCTTCTTCTGACATAGATTCTAGTCGCTTCTCAAGCGCTTCTTCGAGCCTTGTTAAACTAGAAGGCCTTCTATCTTCACCTTCCATGGTTCAAAAAAAATTTTGCCAGAATATTTCTCCATGTCAAACTTCATACTAGATGCTATGATACCTGTCTTCAGATTCATAACTGATACCCAATGTATGTTCTGATACCACTTTATTGGGAACCTTGCGGAAGCATAGAGGTGAATCAAACAAGTAAACCACATAACATAAGTAATCACATGCAGAGACGATCCAATTTTACGTAGAAAAACCCTTACAAGAAAAAAACCACGGCATAAAGCGATTACTGTGTAAAACCAGAAGTACAAGAGATGAACAACCCGAACAAAGTACCCAAGAGAAACCCAATCTCTCTCACCAAAACTCGCTCTCCAAAATCCTAATCCCATTTAGAAAACGTATTAGATACCCTATAACCCGATTACACCCGCTTATATAAGCAATAACCGAAAATAGAAATAATTTACGAAAACCGTGCAAACTGCATAACAACAACCAACGTTGTTAGGTGCCCAATAGATTACCAAATCTGTCCAAAAAGTTCTATAAAAAATCTTGAAGAGTATCGAGTGCCCGAGCCTCCAAGTTCGATCACCCGAACATGCCTGAAATCATCCAGAGACCAATCTGCATAATAGGGAGATTTCGGTCGCCCGACCAATCCGATTGGTTGCCCGAAACCCCCTGTTGTCCAGATTGAAGGCGCTGTTCAACAGAAAATGTAACTAAAATATGAAGATAAATAATAAAAAGAAAAAAATAAAAGAGATAATCAACGACAATCCATTCATCGTCTCATAAAATATCAGGTTTTATAGTCAAAAGGTTGTCACGTCAACATAAAAGTTGGATTGTATGGTCAGTTGGCTTCGTGACATGACGGTCGTCAAGAATAACAGCCCATTCATAATGTGGTTAAGCTTCGTTATGTAAGACTATCGTGAATAGTTGTATGTTTATCGCTTTGAATGGTCTCATGGCAAGGTAGTCGTTAGGGTGCCTTCCTATTCGTTACTCAAGACCAAATTTCAGGGCAAGACGACCAATAACAGGTGGATCTTTGACAGCTTGTTCATCACACAGTTGGGTTTCATTGCTAGACGGTCATTAGAAATAACAATCAATTCATTACTCCGAGTGTGAGTGAGAGATTAATGGGGTGATAACCTATTCGTCACTTTAGATCCTTACTTTATAGCAAGATAGTTGTGGGAATGACTATCTATTTATTACTTAAAACCTTGCTGCGTAAGTAAGGTTGTCATGATTTAACCACCTGTTGGTCACTCGATAGGCTTCATGGCGAGGCCATCGTAGTTAAACAACAGCCTGTACATGAATTAGATAGAACTTCGTTGCAAGATGGTAGAAGAAATCCCCAAGCACACAACAAAATGACACCACTAATTATCCATTCAATACCTAAGGATCTTCCTAGAGGTCCAACGATGTAACCGAATAACATAAGGTGATAAATAACTAATTCTAATTTAATAAATTCATGTTAGTTCATAGCATTGTGCTAGCTAATAACAGAGGAGTTACATTGAATTATGACTAATATAAATGCCCGTGACAAACAAAGGATGGGTAGTGTGCCATTAAAAGAGTAGTGTTTTGTTGAAGTGGCATGGGCCCTGAGCTCTTCTTTCTCTACTGAATTTATAAAGATGTAACGTACTTGTTAGAGACTTGTCTTAAAATTGATCTCCGTGATCTCCTCTGAATTAATTAGCCAATTAGCTTCTCTCAAATTAAAATTTGTTTCTTGGTTAACACGTTCACGCTCGAATGACTATATTCCTTGCAGTGGAGGGTTGAGATCTGAAGAAAAATCCCTCTTGGATCCTCAACTGAATTCCACTCAAATCGGAGGAGCAAAACTCAGTAGTTCCCTTGTTGGAAGCTTGCTCCAATAAATTACTAATCCGATCTGAGATCAGATTATTTTACACACACGTGCACATGTGCATTCGCACATGTAATAATGGTCAGTCTTGGGGTGTGGTGTTCGGTGGATGGACGACCCAAAGACTTAGCAATGAATGATCATGATGGTTGGTCAAGAGCTTCAGTCGCTATTGTGTTATTGTCTGGACCGTGAAGAAGAAGACGTAGAGGAGAAGTTGATTACGTGCAACGGCTTGCCTTCTATGGGTGGTTTCATGTAACACATGCATATGTGTGAACAAGGCGAGGGCGATTAAGTTCCATCGTATACTATGTTGTGTTCGACGTAATCTTGTTAATGAGTAGTTTAGATCGACAAAGAAGATAACTCCAAATGCTCTTTGAATGGATAATCAAGGTTGTTAGTTGAGTTCTTCTAGTGATATGGACGGTTAATTTTGTCTTTTGAACTGTGGTTGAATAGTTGGTCACGTAATTTTTTAGCGGTAGTTAAATGAACAATTCAAATTACTCGTAGAACTGGCCCGTAGAACTGGCCTAATGATTGCCACTATGAATGGTTTAAAACAATAGGAATTTGCATGACAAGGATGTCTTTGGGTCTAGTGGCATCCATTTAACATACTTTGTACAAAACTTTTACCGAGCGTATACTCTAATTGCATTGTTCGATTGATTTAAAATTTGGTTGGGGTCCACTATTTGATACGCTCTTTCTTGTGGCCCAATTTAGACCCTGATCTCTCAACAGTGCTCGAGATGCACTTTAACGGTTACATCTTTCCATTTTCTCCAGCATCGTGTGTACGTCTTGTGTGGAAACCAAATGGTAGTTTTGAAGCATATATGATATGCTACACAATGAACGATTTACTTTAAAGTAGCCTGATTGGCGAATGTGAATATGATAGATGGTTAGATAATGAGATATTATGAAAGTAATCAAATGGTTAGAACCCTAATCATATATGTAACTGAATATGCGATCGGTTTGATGAACAAATAAGTATAAGGTTGGTTTTAAAGTGACTCATGTGTAAGACCTATACACCATTAAATTTTTAGGCATGTGTAAGTTCCCTTGATCGAAATTTTGACAAGAGGTTAAGCATATACCTAGGGCTTAAAGTTGGGCAGGTTGGGTTGGGTTGGTGCTCAACCCTAACCCAACCTAAGGTTCATATACCTCAACGCTAACCCAACCCAACCCAACCCAACCTCAGGTTGGGAATTCTCAACCCAAGCCCAACCGAAGGTCGTCGAGTTGATCAGATTGGTTGGGTTAATACATGTTAATATTTTCGTTATTACATTAGCTTATTATGTTTCTATACATGTCTTTTTTTTTGTACCTATGGGTTTATCAATTATATATGTAGTTATTTATTATAAATAACTTCACTTTTTCTAAACAAAAAAGCTAAAATATAGGATAACAACTTCTTTAACAAGCATATCAAATTTCAAACATTATAAATTTACTTACTAAAGTAATATAAACTAATATGTTTACTTAAGTATAAAAAAATTATAAGTAACTTGTATATATATCAAGTTCGGGTTGGGTCGAGCAACCCCAGACCTCATCCCAAGCCCAACCTATGCTTTATTGGGTTGGTGTTTGCATAGCCCAAGCTCAAGATCGGATCCAATACTTCCCACCCAAGCACAACCCAATGTCGAGTCGGTCCGGTTGAACCCGCCCCAACTTTCAGCCCTACATATACCTAGGTGGCAAGCAAGACAGATGGATCATAATCTCAATTAGAGTTATGTACGAACAGATTTAACAATCTCATAGTTGGTTTACTATGACCGAGTGGTCCATAATCTAAGTGGATGATATCTTCATCTAGTGGTGATGAGTTATTTCAACGATTGGTTTGATGAACTACCGAGTATTTTAATATATATAAAGAGGTTTGAAGTTCACTACGATGGATAAACGAATACAAGTGTGTGTATTGTGAGTCCAGGGGTATGTTCATGCGCATAATTTTATTTAAAATTTTAAGTACATGTATATTAAATTAAATTAAATTTTCATGGTAACACCCAAGGACTTTCAATACGCGATTATTGAAAAGTTCGGGATGTTACAATCTCATAACTCTACATAGCTGTAACCACTTGTCTTCTATCATATGTCGTGAGAAGAATCACCATCAACTAAAAAGCAGCCGTGAATGTACCTTTTAGGCTATTACAAAGCTTATGGGCTCTCTTTATTTTGTCGCGTGTCTCTTGTGGCGATTTTTACTTGAATTCTTTTGGACGTGTGACATGTGTTTCTTTACAATTATCGCCTTACTCTTCATAGTCTCCTCTTACCAACTACATTGGCTAAAAGGATCATATCTTGATCTTCCATATGGTTGTACTCTCACGTGTTGAATTCTTAGCCATCAGATCTGACAGTGTCAAATCGGGTGAAAACCAAAGTAACATAAATGCGCCATCATCACAATTTCACCTATTTAAATACGTATTATGGCACACTTCGAAGGTCAAATACATATGTGATATTAGATTGATTAAAAATTTACGTGGTATTACAGTGGAAACTCCAATTCAAACACCAATATCAATATATTTTGTGGTATATTTGCTTTTTAGTAATTACCGATAAGTGGTGGTAAATTTATAATGATGATATTTGGTCATTGTTTATAAGAGATGCAAAATTTCACCTCAAAAAATTATAAAACTTAACCTCACAATTTGCATTTTCAAGCAAAATACGTGGGCCTCACCATAATGTATTTGTTTTATCTATGTTGTCCATTCTTTTTTTTACACACCATTTTAAGGCATGAGCCATAAAATGAGGTAAATTCAATGCTTAAGTGGACCATACCACAAAAAATGGTGAGGATTGACGCTTACCATTAAAAACTTATTGGGGGCTATAGAAGCTTTAGATTAAGTTGATATTTTTATTTCCCTCTTATCCATGTCTGTTTGACATCATAAACAGGTTAGATGTCTGTGAATGTGATGTAGAACGGGTCACTGATTATTTCATGGCCCAGATGGATTAAAAGAAGACCGGTCGGAGTCGAAAGTGATCCGGCGCATCAAGACCATAAACCAATCGTATCTCGCAATCTAGAATGAGTTTCGGGACATATAATATATTAATTTGGGGTAGCTCGAGCTACTTTAGCCAACCAACCCTGCTACATCGGGTTGCCCATGCCGAAATCGCGAGATTCGACCGTATCGACGGTCATTAGGCTAGTTTATTTTCAATTTTGCTATTTATAGTAAGTTTTAATTCGATCATAACTTGGGATCTGTAGGGCTTTAGAGTTAGTGCCCAACATGAAAAGGGTTTAGAATATTTAGTAGAACAACATGGTTAAGGCCGTTTGATAACTTTCTATTTTTGGCCGAAAACCAAGAGTTTTAGTAGGATTGAACAACTTCTATAAATAAAGTTGCGTTTTCTAGGAGTTTGAGTTTGAGTTGGAAGCTGATACTTTTCCTAGGGTTTAGTTTCCTATTTATATGCATTGTAATTCCGTTATTATTCATTCAATTATTAATAAAGTAATTATTCAGAATTAATTTCCTCTTTTATCTTTTATTTTTTCTCATGGATTCGAGAAACAATCGGTTAGGGAGACGGTGATCGACCTACCACGTCCTCCCTGCGTCAGAATGCATCCACATGAGTTGTGCCCTCACTTCTTCCTTTCTTTTACTATATTGGGTGTGGCATCAATTTAACAGTGAAAATGCATTTTACTTGAAGTCGTCACTAGCCAAATGAAGCTTAGAATCTACGGTCGACTTAAAACTGTAAAATCACTTAAGGGATGGAAAATCATGAGATTCCCCGACTCGAACGACTCCTGTGGTTGGTCTGTGACCGTAGACTTCGAGTAATGGCATTGGTAATAGAAAATGAAGAGGGTGGGCACCCTTTCTACTCGCACTGCATGCAATTTTTACTTTACCAAGTTTAGGGTTTGGAGGGGATTTGATAGAATGTTAGCATGTTTACATTAGTCATGTTTGACATAACCCGTAAGTGTCGTGCAGGAAAAAAGAAAAGAAAAAATCAATTAGCCTTACTTTGCAGGGCAGAGGCCTTAGGTAGACAAAATAAAGAAAAATACAAGTAGATAATATATATAATGCAATTCTAGACTTGCTTTATAAATCCAGAGACTCTGGATAGACAAATAAAATGAAAATACAATCCTAACCTTACTTCACAGAACTAGAGCTTTGAGTAGGCGAATAAAGTAGAAAAAGGAAAAAATAATAACAAAAATAAAATAAAGATGGTTGTTGTTATTGTGACTGGAATTTGTGGAGTGGAATGTGATATGTGTTTGTAGAGGGTAATACTTTTGTCACACCCCAAATTTGATTTTCGGTGCCCACTCACTATAATCCAAATTCAGAGGTGGCAGCCTCCATAGTATCCCAATTTTGGCTCTGGACTCCTATACATTAAGTTCCAAAAGTGGAATCCCACTAGGATGATTTAAAGGAGACTATAAAATCAAGCATAACCCAAAAAACTCCACAAGCAACATATATCTCCACTAAATGATGATTTAAAGTACAATGTCGATAAAATAAATACAAGATATCTTAAAACATAAATAAGGAACGTGCTCCAGCATTGCCAAACGTTGCACTTTAATGTAACTTGCATGTAAACAACGTGCATAAGCTTATTATGAAGTTTAGTAAAGTGTGGTGTGTGCGCAATGTATATGACATATATATTGCATTAATATCAATATTAATATTAATATAAGAGTAAGCAATACAGATAGAGGGCTAATCATGCCAATGTCCATGCATGCGACTAGCCATACCAAGGCTATGCAATATATGCTATGAGATAATGTAAGCGAGTCATGTTATTATACATGATATAAGGGTGAAAGAACGCATGATGAATGATCGAGTCATCGTGTGTAGCATCATGTGCCTGCAGAGGCCTTGTACCCTAGGCTATAACACATGTTGTTTGTAGACACCCCACCTTCGGCTACGCTGTTGGTAGAGATAGCTGGATGAATGAAGGACCATACCCCCAAATCCCATGTCCAAACTCAATCAAACTCACCCTTGTAAGCCCCAATCCATAGCCTAACCCAAGCCTGAACCCAGTCAACTCGCCCCTAAACATCAGCCTGAAAAACCCCTCATAAGAAAAACCAGTCAAAAAATCCTAAAAAGTCAAACTCACTGAGTCAACCCGCCGAGTCAACCCATCGAGTCAAATCACCGAGTCACATCACCGAGTCAACCCACTGAGTCAACCCACCGAGTCAACCCACCGAGTCTAAGCAGCAGCCCCGAAGCAAGACCGTACAGTTCGTGGGGATCCCGAGAACGACCGTACGGGCGGCCCCCTGAGGGCCGCCCAAATTTATTTACGCAAACTGCCACTGCCCACTGCTATAAATACCCCTAGCCTCTTCCCAATCCAGGAGAAGAAAATCCATCCAACCCAAGGAGAGCCCGTCTGTTCCGAGTCCTTCTCCACCCCCTTTAGCCCATTTTTCCACCAAGGAGAGCCCGAGTGAGGAGAGCCTAGCCCTGGTCCAGCCCATCCTGACCAATGGTCCAAGTCTCCCCAAGCCATCCAAGTCTTGATCCAGCCACTCGAAGCCAACCCTTGCGACACCTCCGTCCATCTAGCTGTTCTTTACTAGCATCATCTCATTCGCATCTAGCATAAGTGCACATTTACTTTTCTTCCAACCCCCCTGCTTCACTACAAGCACTTTGATTATTCAAACACACAGCATGCATCTCGCATAAAGCACCTGTCAGTTCGAGCGTATGCTCTGGGCTTGCCTGTTAATGGAAACCTGCCCACCAGAAACTCTTACTGTTCAGACCCGCATTCATGCATCATGTCATCTATGAGAATATACTAGGATTAAAACAGACTTTCAAGTGTTAGTTCGATTCTGTAAAGTAAAGACCGTACTTCGGTACGGGCAGTGTGTGGGGTGCTTAACCTCTTCCCACCCTGTAACCGTGATCGCTTACCTCGAATCTTTGGCCGCAGATCAAAAGGAGTCATTTTAGAGAAAGGAATCTTCAGATCCCATTTTTCTAACGTTTCTACGGGGTCTAGCCGATTATAGATTCGAAGTAACTGGCTAGTGGTGACTCTGGTCTTATATAAACTCATCTAAACACATCCAGTTTAACACGACAACCAAACAAAGCCCTCGAGAACGAGGCAAGCCAGTGGCACAAACGGCGATTCGCACGCACGCACAGTTCACACCTTTCTGTGAGCCCAGTTTCAAGCTCCTCCGGAAGAACGTTCCAAAAGAATGGAATGATGATTGCCAAGTCGCCTTCGATCGCATCAAGAAGTATCTCATGAATCCTCCAGTCCTAGTGCCGCCCACTCCTGGACGTCCACTATTGTTATACATCTCGGTAGCAGCAGAAGCCATTGGCTGTGTTCTTGGCCAGCACGACGAGACTGGAAAGAAGGAACAAGCAATATATTATTTGAGCCGAAAGTTCACCGACTACGAGACCAGGTATTCCCCGATCGAGAAGACTTGCCTCGCCCTAGTCTGGGCAACTCAGCGACTCCGTCAATACATGATTGCATTCCCTATTCTCCTCCTCGCTTACATGGATCCGCTCAAGTACCTGTTCGAGAAACCGGCACTCACTGGAAGGATAGCTAAATGGCAGCTACTCTTGTCTGAAGTCGACATCACCTATGTCACTCAGAAGGCAATCAATGGACAGGCCCTCGCCGATCATCTTGCTGTCCACTCCCTCTTGGATTATCAACCGCTCAAGACATTCTTCCCTGATGAAGATCTCTTACTTATCGAAGGTGAAGAAAAGAAGAAAAAAGATGAGTAGACATTATTCTTCGACGGCGCAGCAAATTCTAAAGGAAGTGGTATTGGAGCAATCCTCTACTCTCCAGATGATGTCCCTATTCCTATCTCAAGGCTGTTGGGGTCCCAAAAGTCAGTACCCTCTAAAACAAATCGACTGGGCACGTGCTTCGAGAAAATTCCACAAAACACTACCTGACGCACCCAAAATACCCAGTTTTGCAAAGGATCCAGTACTTAGCCATTTTCTCCGGTGGACCCCACGGATCACCGTGATCGAAACCGACCAGAATCAAGCGGGGCCATCCTTCATGAATTATGATAAGCAGTGCATGGCGATTCACCGGGAAACGGGCCCCACAGGCCCTCCGTTTTGCAAAACCCAAATTTACAAAACACGAGTACGTCAAGCGCACCCAATTATTCAGCTTGACGCACCCTTAAATTCATGAAAATTCAACAAGTGTTTTCGGATGTGTTTCACCTCTGACGCATCCGAAAAATGGCTTGACGCACCCTAAAAATACCCTCGACGCGTCCGTAAATTCAGGAAATACGTAACAGCAATTTCAGGGTGCATTGTACCTCAACGCACCCTAAAATTGTCCGACGCACCCATAAAATCACGAATGATCAGCATGGCATTTCTGGGTGCATTGTACCTCAACGCACCCGAAAATGGCTCGACGCACCCATAAAATCAGCGCATCTCAAAATCTCATTTCGGGGTGCGTCAGAGTCCCCACGCGTCCATTTAAGGGTGCGTCAAGGTATTTTTGGGGTGCGTCATACGTGGCAGGTCCTCATTGGTTGTTGTCCGGTATTCTCGGGTATAAATACCCCCTCACTATTCATTTGTACAGATTACGAGAGAGAGAGAGAGAGAGAGAGAGAGAGAGAGAGATTATCCCCTGAGCATCTGAATTTTGCGCCGGAAACCCTCGCCGGAATCCCTTTCCGACAGCCGGAAAACTTTTCCGGTGACCGGAATTCTTTTCCGATCGCCTGTATCTTCCACCGGAAGGTCACACCGGCCAACACCACCGCAGGTCCGAATCATAAAAAATCATAAGTAGGATTGCGCACCTGAAAATAGGTCGATGCATCCAAAAAACTGAACAAAAAGCGGACATGTATTTTCAGGGTGCATTGTACCTCAACGCACCTAAAAAATAGGTCGACGCATCCAAAAAACCGAACAAAAAGCGGACATGTATTTTCAGGGTGCATTGTACCTCCACGCACCCGAAAATGGGCCGACGCACCCGAAAAATCAGCAAAATACGGATTTGTATTTTTGGGGTGCATTGGACCCCAACGCACCTGAAAATTACCCCACGCATCCATAAAATCAGTATAATTCAGATATGTATTTTCAGGGTGCGTTGTACCCCCACGCACCCGAAAAATCAGCCAATTCTGGAACATGTTCAGGAGTACACCGGACTCAATTTTAAGTATTTTCAAGTGCCGTTTGAGCCTATCTTGGGTATTTTGAGCGTTCCGGACGCAATGGAATGGTCAAATAGACGTTCCAGGACCTCTAAATGAGTAGAATTGCGCATCTTCAAAGTTCGATCTGATTCGACACGATGAACGAAACATCTTCTCGAAAGGGACGTCGCCAACATCCGGGACTATGCGAACCTGTCATCATTTGTATCTACTGTAAAGATGTGACCCGATTTGAGCCGAAAGCTAGATAAACGGGACTATGGTTATCACGATAAACCATACTAAAGAGTTTCAATTCACTATAAAACAATTGTTATGAACTGCCACAATACAACAGTCGATGCCCTACCCATTAAAAACGGCATCCGTCGGTTGGGCTACGCAGGTATACACAACTGCAGAGTGGACTTCCCGAGGTCACCTGTCCATACATTGACAGGCGCAGGCCCAGAGTCGTCCTTCTCAGTCATAAACCCTGATAGTCTCAGCCCGGATCTCCGGCCAAAACATGGGACATAGACATCTGACGAATACAAAGATGGTTCAGTCCATAACAAAACAAATACAGGTCTCTATGACCACAAACTCTAAGACCATAGTCCCTGCTGACTAGTCTTTTGCCTTTTAATCAAGGGTCATCGATCATTCGATGTAATTAAGGGCTCGTGCCAGATCACGGCCTGGAATGTACAAGATCTCAGGATCTCTGGAATAAAATTCGCTTTGCGATATCTCTCCTTGTGTACTTTTATGAATGTTTTGTGATTGTCTACGAATGTTTCCTTTATTCAGAACCCCAGAGCAACAAAACACAATATTTCAAGAAAATGTAAATCGTATCCATTTTCTAGTTCTAACAAACTGGCGACTCTGCTGGGGATCGAACCCAGAATCTCTGGTTATATCTGAATATGGAAACGCTCTAAGATCAATTACTCATAAACATGAATTTACACGTAGGAAAGTTACCGCGAGGCATAATGTTTCGGCGCCCTCGGGCGCCAAACTGGCGACTCTCAACGGGAACGTTCTTCCCTTCATCTTTAAGGTAATAGACGGTAAATCAAGGGTTTTCAAAACCACAAACTTCCACAACTACACATGTTTGTCTCCTTCTTGCTTATTTTGTCAGTTTGTGCACTGCGATCGATGGGCTCATACTCCCGACCGCACTTGTGAACTGTTCTAAAGATTTTTATGACACCGCAGAATTAGCAAGATAGTAACGCAGACAGAAGAGATGGTATGCTCGATGACAAGTTCGTGCACCTTCCTTGCCAACGGAGGTTTCAACTTCCCTCGTTTCACCACAACCGCAACTGCTAGTTCAGGCTCAGAATGGCAGTTGGTTGAAACCCGGAGGCAGAAGAAAGAACAGAAGAAAACTGCCATCCTAGCTGCATGTAGGAAGGCGAGCGTTGCGAAATCTCGCCTCGTGATCAAGAAACAGTGGCAGCCGAAGCAGGGGCAGAAGATCCTTATCAATGGCCAGATCATATTGACCAAACCCGCAGTACCTGAAATGACCGCCGAGCAATTTCCGCCGTTGTCCAAGGTTGCCCGCACCTCTCGGAAGCCCATCAGGTCTGCACATATGAAGAAAGCCGAGCCCGCGACGACCCTTGAATTGAAGCAGAAGCCACCTCAGGAGATCCCGTTAGTGCAAGTGGTGATGGTCCAAATAGCTGAAGGAGAAGAAGAGGGACCATATGAAGCAGAAGAATTGCCTCCACTCCAAGATCAGATCGATAGACTGGTAGAGGCTAATCGCGAGACAAATGATCGGATGAGAGCTATTCAGGAAGCCTTGGCCACCCTAATAGCACAGAATGCCACCAGAAGTATCGCGCCGCCCACCCGTCAGTCTGCAGAGGAATCCCAAGGGGCAGCGGAAGGCCCAACTGAGCATGAACCGCCTGCCCAATGTCGGATCACGCCGATCGAGCGCGCACCACTTTCCACATCTCACGTGTCGCGAGAAGAGCTATCCCAAACGATAGCCCATATGATGCAGCAAGAAAAAGAGAGAGAAAAGAGGGGCAACTACAAATATCGGGTCCCGTACCCACCAGAAGTGGAAGAGGTACCGTTCCCAGCCAATTTCAGATGCCCCGACTTCGGAAAGTTTGATGGCAGAGGATCGCCAGAAGAGCACATCACCCACTTCTTGACTACGTTAGGAAATTGGTCCGCAGTCCCGCAATATTGCATGCGATTGTTCGGATCTACCCTGACCGGGAAGGCCTTTCAATGGTACATGTCATTACCTGCCGGCTCTATAAGGACATGGGAGCAAATGCAGGATGCTTTCATCTCCAAATTCTTCGCAACCGAGAGGGAGATCTCATTGACGGACCTAGCATTGGTTAGGCAGAGGAATGGTGAACCAGTCGAGAAATTCATTGATCGATGGGGAACTACGGCAGGCTCAATGTCGTGAATTACCCAGTGAAGGCGAGCAGATGAAGATGTGCCTAAGGGCTCTAGACCCCATGATCTCGTACGGACTGTCAGGTAACACCTTCAGCTCCTTTCGCGAACTAGCGACGAAAGCCCATCTGGTGGAAGAAGCAGCTTCCCGGGTAAACTTTAGACCCGAGAGACAGAAGAGAGAGACAGGAAGAGTGGTAGAAACCCACCAGGTCGACAAGATCAAGGAACAGAAAGATCGAAAACGTCCCGCTGTTGATCATAGGGCGGAAGTGAAGACAGCAGTCACACAAGACAAGGGTAAAAGACCCTACATACCCAAACGCGTATCAATAGCAGAAAGAGAAAAGGCTAATGGTCCGTATACATTCGATATGGCCGATTTAGTCCCGATCATGGAACAATTGGTCGAGGAAGGCTTAATGCGTTTACCGGAGCCCGTTCGTCCCCATGAAGTTGGACGGGTAAACGATCCCAGATACTGCAAATATCACCAATGTGTTAGCCACAAGACAGAAGATTGCTTCTCCTTGAAAGGAAGGATACAAGGGTTGATCAATCAAGGGGTTATCAGCATGAAGGTACCCGAGACAGCAAGGGAGACGGCCGGGACAATTTCAGCAATTTCAATAGAAGAAGGTAGCAGTCACCTAACGACCTCATTCCCCGAGCCGCAGGAGCCGTGGACTCTAGTCAGTAGCAAGAAAAGACTCGAGAACCGACGAAGGCTCGTTAACCAAAAAAGGAACAGGGGGAGAGGAAAGAGAGGAATACCACAGAAGCGACCCGTTATGAGCATGGCATATTGCGGAATGGTGTCGTTCACCGAACAAGCACCGGCCGAGGAAACCTTACAAACAGTCGAGGGAGAAGTTAATGCGGTCATCTTACGATCAGGAAGGCAAATGCCTGACCGTACTACTCCGAGACCAGATGACCCAATGCGAGAAGATGGTGTCCACGACAGGCCGCAAGGGAGACCTTATGTACAAAAGTTGAAAGAAAAAGTTGGTGAGGCCACGACTAGTCAGCCAAGCCCGAAACCAGTAGCATATGATGTTGTGGCGCACTTACGAAAGGTTCCCGCCCGGCTAAGTATATACGATGCTTTGTGCCTCTCGAAAGTGTATAGAGAAATGTTAATTAATGCCCTACTTGACAGTGAAGTCAGGGAAACTATGATGATAGAGATAGAAGGAGAAATGAATAATACAGACAAATTTTGGGAGGGGTATACGCCAGTATCACAAGTCATGCATGTCGATCATCCCTCAACAATCACTTCTTCAGAAGAAGACCGCACAATCGAATTAATAGACCACAACCGTCCGTTGATGGTCACAAGTACAATCAGGGACACCGAGATCAAGAGGTGCATGTTGGACGACGGGTCTGCCGTGAATATTATGCCATTGAAGACATTGCAGAAGCTGGGTTATAGGCAATCAGCGCTACGCCCGAGTCTCATGATGATTCAAGGGTTCAACCAAGACAGTCAACGTACACTGGGGTGAATCACAGTGATGTTAGAGATCGAAGAATTGACGACGAAAGTAACATGTCAAGTGATCGACGCGGTGACAACATACAACCTTCTTTTAGGAAGGCCCTGGCTCCATCAGAATCGGATAATCCCTTCGACGTATCACCAGTGTTTCAAATATAACAGGGATGGTGTCCAATACAGGGTAGCAGCAGATCCGAAGCCATACACGATAGCTGAGTCATTCTTGGCTGATGCGAAATATTATGACCCGGCCGAAAGCAATAAGACCAGCAAAAAGTCCGACATAAAGAAGAAAGGACAAGAGGCAGAATCTCGAGTTGAGAAGTGTGTACAGAAAAGTAAACCTCAGCTCATCACTCAGGGAAGATCCCAATGTCAGCAGAAAAACCAACCTCAGCCGATCACGAAAAAATTTTATGTGGTACCGCAGCATCTGCGTCAGCCGGGGCAGTCCGTATTAAAATTAATTTCAGATCAACACATGAGTGTACTCAAATCCAGCTTCAATATACCTATACCCAAGATAGGAAGAATCAAGCCATTTCCAAAAGCGCCAAGCCAATTCATCGTGCCGTCGCGAGATGCCACCCAGAAAGATATCAAGTTCCATTCAGGGCCAAGCCAACCAGTGCCATCAGAAGGGAAAGAAGAAGGAGGAGGGTCTGCTCAATCTCAACCAATAGAAGAGAAGAGGTATAGCAAAGCCAGCCGGAAGATTATGAGGAACATGGGATTCTTCAGTCAAGGCTCAGACACAAAGAAAAGACTGCTAGCTCCATTTGAAGAATACAAGCAAGTATACAGGAACGGAGAGGGTCTAGGAGCGAAGGCGAGCGTAAACATGGTAACCATTGTCCCGGTAGAAGGAATCCAGTCGCAAGATTCTATCGACATAATCCAGCCAAGTGTCGCACCCGTGCAACTAGAAGACGGTGGACAACCAACGATTGATGAACTCGAAGAGGTGAATTTGGGCACCATCGAAGAACCCAGGAATACATATTTGAGCAAAAATGTCCCAGAAAATGAAAGAGAGAAATACATACAATTATTAAAGGAGAATAAGGACATCTTTGCCTGGACTTACTCAGAAATGCCCGGGCTCAGTCCGACAATCGCCATGCACAAGCTAAGCATCATGAAAGAAAAGAAGCCAGTGAAGCAGCCACAACGACGGTTCCATCCTGATGTTGTACCTAAGATTGAAGAAGAAATCAAAAAACTAATCCAGGCTGGATTTGTTCGAGAGGTGAAATACCCCCGATGGATTTCAAACATTGTGCCAGTCAAGAAGAAGAGCGGATAGATCCGAGTTTGCGTCGACTTCCGGAATCTTAATGAAGCCTGCCCGAAAGATGATTTTCCTTTGCCAATTCCAGAATTGTTGATTGACAGCACAACGGGATATGCAGTAATGTCCTTCATGGACGGGTACTCGGGATACAATCAGATTCGCATGGCCCCGGAAGATGAAGAAGCTACGGCCTTCCGCACAACCCTCGGCATCTACTGTTATCGCGTAATGCCCTTCGGATTAAAGAACGCAGGGGCAACATACCAGTGCGCAATGCACGTTATATTTCAGGATATGATGCATAAACACGTCGAATGCTATGTAGATGATCTAGTAGTAAGGTCGGCTGATCACAAGCAGCACAGAGAACACCTAAGGCAAGTGTTCCAACGGTTGCGCAAGAAAAGTCTCCGTATGAACCCACTAAAATGCGCGTTCGGAGTCGCGTCTGGCAAATTTCTAGGCTTCGTAGTTAGACACAGGGGCATAGAAATCGATCCCGCAAAGATCAAAGCCATCATAGAAATGCCGCCTCCGAAGAACCTGAAGCAATTGAAGAGTTTTCAAGGCCGCGTAGCATATTTGAGGAGATTCATCTCGAACTTGGCTGGTCGTTGTCAACCATTCTCCCGCCTCAACAAGAAAGATGTTAAGTTTGAATGGGACGACGCTTGTCAGAAGGCCTTCGACTCTCTAAAAGAGATGCTTGGGAATTCGCCAGTCCTTGCTGCCCCAATCAAAGGAAAGCCACTGATTCTGTACATCGCAGTAGGTGATAACTCACTGGGGGCACTTCTGGCACAGAAGAACGAAGAAGAGAAGGAGAATGCACTATATTACTTAAGCCGCACGCTGGTAGGAGCTAAATTCAACTATTCAGCAATTGAAAAGACATGTTCAGGAGTACACCGGACTCAATTTTAAGTATTTTCAAGTGCCGTTTGAGCCTATCTTGGGTATTTTGAGCGTTCCGGACGCAATGGAATGGTCAAATAGACGTTCCAGGACCTCTAAATGAGTAGAATTGCGCATCTTCAAAGTTCGATCTGATTCGACACGATGAACGAAACATCTTCTCGAAAGGGACGTCGCCAACATCCGGGACTATGCGAACCTGTCATCATTTGTATCTACTGTAAAGATGTGACCCGATTTGAGCCGAAAGCTAGATAAACGGGACTATGGTTATCACGATAAACCATACTAAAGAGTTTCAATTCACTATAAAACAATTGTTATGAACTGCCACAATACAACAGTCGATGCCCTACCCATTAAAAACGGCATCCGTCGGTTGGGCTACGCAGGTATACACAACTGCAGAGTGGACTTCCCGAGGTCACCTGTCCATACATTGACAGGCGCAGGCCCAGAGTCGTCCTTCTCAGTCATAAACCCTGATAGTCTCAGCCCGGATCTCCGGCCAAAACATGGGACATAGACATCTGACGAATACAAAGATGGTTCAGTCCATAACAAAACAAATACAGGTCTCTATGACCACAAACTCTAAGACCATAGTCCCTGCTGACTAGTCTTTTGCCTTTTAATCAAGGGTCATCGATCATTCGATGTAATTAAGGGCTCGTGCCAGATCACGGCCTGGAATGTACAAGATCTCAGGATCTCTGGAATAAAATTCGCTTTGCGATATCTCTCCTTGTGTACTTTTATGAATGTTTTATGATTGTCTACGAATGTTTCCTTTATTCAGAACCCCAGAGCAACAAAACACAACATTTCAAGAAAATGTAAATCGTATCCATTTTCTAGTTCTAACAAAGGCGCATAGCATTCGAGTGCACCAACAACATGGCAGAGTACGAAGCATGTATCGCTGGCTTAAGGGAAGCCATAATCTTGGGCGTCAAGAAGCTACGAGTATTTGGAGACTCATAGCTTATCATCAATCAAACCAATGGCGAATGAAAAACCAAGGACGAGAAGTTGATACTATATCATGTGTATCTTGAAAATCTGATCGAAGAATTCAAAGAAATCACCTTCTCGTACATGCCCAGAGCCAAGAATCAGTTTGCAGATGCTCTCGCCACACTCGCGTCAATGCTCGAGATCCCGAAGGGAGCTTCAGAATGGGAGCTCACAGTCGAAATTCAAGATGAACCTTCTTTTTGTCTGCAAATAGAAGAAGCTGAAGCTGTCCCTGAAAAACCCTGGTATGATGACATTAAGCAATATCTCGAAACCCAGGAGTATCCGGAGTCAGTAACAGCAACAGATCGCCGAACCATCCAGCGTTTGGCCGACCAGTTCACCATCAGTGGCGAAGTTCTTTACAAGCGATCCTATAATCACATCCTCCTTCGATGCGTCGATGAAACAGATGCTGCAAAGATCATGAAAGAAGTACACGAAGGAATCTGTGGCCCACACATGAACGGGCACATGATGGCAAAGAAGATTCTACGACTCTGCTACTATTGGCTCACCATGGAGACAGACTGCTGCCAGCACGTCAGAAAATGCTTCAAATGTCAGGAGCATGCGAATCAAATTCATGCCCTTTCATCAGAGTTGTACAATCTGACGACTCCCTGGCCCTTCTCCATGTGGGGACTCGACATCATCGGTAAGATTAGTCCCAAAGCATAAAACGGTCATGAGTACATACTTGTGGCAGTCGACTACTTCACCAAGTGGGTAGAGGCAGCTTCTTACACCACAATTGCAGCATCTCAGGTGATCAAATTCATGAAAAACAACATCATATGCCAGTATAAAATCCCCAATGCTATCATCACAGATAATGGGACCCCGTTCGTCAACAAGAAGATAGACGACTTCCTTAGCAAATTTAAGATTCAATGTCATTGATCGAGCCCCTACCGTCCTCAGATGAATGGTGGGGAAGAAGTCGCAAATAAGACAATCGTCAGGATACTCGAGAAGATGGTCGTGACCTATCGAGATTGGTCAGATATGCTCCCATATGCACTGTGGGCTTATTGAACGTCTGTACGGTCTGCTACGGGCGTTACTCCTTTCAAGCTTACTTATGGAATGGAAGCAGTTTTGCCAGTCGAGGTGGAAATACCATCACTAGGAGTGTTATTAGAAAGCAGAGTTGAAGAAGGAGAATGGCAACGTGCCAGATTCGATCAGTTGTAGCTAGCAGATGAAAAACACATGCGTGCGCCAAGTCATTCCCAGTGTTATCAGAAAAGGATCGCTCGGGCTTATAACAAGAGAGTCTTAAAAAGAAGTTTCAAGGTAGGCGACATGGTCATGAAGAAGATTTTACCGTCGCACCTTCCGGATCCCAGAGGAAAGTTCAAACCCTCGTGGGACGGGCCGCTGATCATCAGAGAAGTACTTCCCGGAGGCGCCCTCAGACTCACGAGCATGAGAGGGGTGGATCTTCCTGAGCCAATCAATGCCGACAAAGTGAAGATCTTTCATGGGTAAGTCATTCTGACTTTATCAAGAGTTACTTTAATAGAGCTGAAGTCAAGAGGTCGAAGCTAAAACCTCTGAGAAATCATTTCCGTCCACCAACAAATGTTTCAAATAAGGGGATTCACAAGGAAAAAGAAAAAAGAATACAAAAAAAAGAAGAAAAAAAATACAAAAGAAAAAAAAGAGAAAAAGAAAAAGGGAAGCCAAAGCAAGGCACCTGAGAAAACTCAACCCAAGAAGAAACACAGTCAGCCATCCATTCATCTCAAAAGGGTCTTTAGCTAAGACTAACAGCTCTGTCATCGTAACTTAGGATAAGGGCTGAAAGACTGCCATCGGCCGACAACGATGGATTCCCAACCTCTAGCCGCCGCAGTTATCCGAAGAAAAAAAAAGAAAAGAAAAAAAAAAGAGAAAATGTGTGCCTAAACAAAGAGGGCGGAGTGAAAACCCGAAAGGGCGCTCCGAGTAAAAACAGTGGGCATACAGCGGACTTGGTGAAAACCCGAAAGGGCGCCGAGGGTAAAAACAGCATAGCTGCCAAGGGGCAGGCAAGATCAAACACCCGGGACGTGGTGAAAACCTGAAAGGGCGCCACGGGCAAAAATGACGGGAAAAGACCGGTTGTGGTGAAAACTCGAAAGAGCGCCGCAGGCAAAAATGGCTCAAATGGAAAAAGAAAAAAATGAAAAGTGCAGGTACCGAGAAATCAGACAGTCCAGATCAGGTTCAAGCAGTCACAGTTCAAGAACAAGAAGAAGTGCAGTAAGGAGCGAAGAGCTCTGCAAAATCTGACAATCTCAGGAAGCAACAGTTCCCATTACCTACACCTTTAGGGAACCAAAGGAGCACACAAGTCACATCTCGAGACATCGGTCAAAGCATTGGCCGAGCCCCAGTTCTGATTCCTATATCCCGACACAAAATCCAGACACACTCACAAGACAACTCATGGCGCAATAGATTCTAAAAAAAGCTTTCTTCTTTTTCATTAAAAGCATCATATTTCTTTTACACATATCATGTCATCTTTTTAAAAAAAAATGCATCATCATCAATCATATACTATGCAAAAAGGAATGTGCAGGTGGCCAATATAATCAATCTCTACCCTCCTCCTCGGCCATATCAGGTAAGTCCTCTGACTCATAATGAAGTAGCCTCGCTCTCAACCTTCTTACCTCCATACGCAGGTAATGCACCTCATCGCGCTCAAGGGTACGGATTGCGGCCTCCTCATCAGATAACCTCTGATCGGCAGCCAATCTCCTCGACATCATCTCACAATGATACAGAAGTGCAGAGATCTCAGATAGCAAATGGCCATGAGTGGCCAAAAGGAAACCAAGATCGATGAATGGGCGCTCCTCAAAGGGTTCATATGAACCAGATGAAGAGCCGACATCTCCAAGGATATCCTGCTCATCCTCATCAGCAGTCTGGTGCCAGCAAGGGATACGTCGATACAGAGACTGCTCAGCAACCCAGTACTGATATGGGGCGGTCGCCATCGGAAAAGCACGCAGCTCAAAACCAAGCAAATCGGCAGTCAAGTAACTCGCCCAGGATCCATCGACCCGAGTCCTAAAGTCAGAGGTTCTAAATGGAAGTGCTCGACGCCCGATACCCGTGAAAGCAAAAAGAGGAACATCCTGCCTATACCCAAATTGCCGCAGGAACCGGATAGGATGGTAAGAAAAGTAAGATCGAAAGCCTACCAACATTAAAGGAAGGCGGTGCGCATCGCAAAGCGCTTGAGGAAGTGAAAGCCAAGATGACTCCCAACGAACATTCCAGTCACAAAGATCAGCGAACATCCTGCGATACAAGGGCTCACTCATCCTAGCCGTATGAGGAAGAAATTCCATGATGTGTCGCATAAGGTCTAGGCGACGGGTGTCAGGAAAGGGTACAGGAACAGTCAGCGAAAGACGCTCCCATAACCAGACCTGATCACAAGAAGAAAAAGAAGTTCAGCTAGAGCAAAGCAATTCCTAATAAAGCAAGAAGGGAAATGTGCAGAAAAGATACCTGAAGAAATGCACAGCAGCCGCGAAGGACACGAGTGCAGCCCAGGGCACAGTCAGTCAGCCCATTAAACAGTTCGGCCAGGATGAGAGAAATGATCCCTTGCCGTCGGGTAGCTCGGCCCATCGCCTCAAAAAGCAAAGGAGTCTGGGACTTGCGCCATCCCGAGAATAACACCTCAACTATCAAGCAGAACATCAGTGCGTTCCGAGCAAGAACAGATCCGGCCAAACTCCGAGGACTCGAAAAAAGATCATACAACAAGTCCAAGAAGAACACTACAACATCCTGGCCGGCAGTTGCAGGCTAAACCAGATAGGGGATCCCAAACCAGTTCTGCGGTGTAGCAGTCTTCGGCAATGTCTTCGGCGAAAAATACTGAGCATAATCCCAAGGTAGGCCTGTCAAGCGCGCAAGCTCCTCCAAGAGGGTCCCATCTCCATATCGTTGAACGCGAACAAGTTCAACGAGGGGACCCAGTCAATCAATGCAGCTCCGAGCATCCTCTAGTCAATGTCAACTCTAGCCATATGGATCAGACTGCCAAAGCCGTAGGACTCCAAATCCCGAATCTCATAAGCTGACAAGCCGTCAAGCCAAGCAAGCAGTCGTGGCGAGCAAGAAGGATGAGGAAGCAACTGACAAGTCCTCACGGGTACCCCCTCCAGAACAAAAGGCCCAGAAATCAATGACAGCTCATCGAGGATCGGAAATCAACGGGCGAAGGAGAAGGAAAAGCTGGAACCTCTGCAGACTCAACAGCCCATGACCTGCCCCCGGTAACGGCTATGTCTGATATAGTCGCATCACTGTCTGAAACTGTCACGACCTCAGCCGCATGAGAAGACTCACCCACCTCATGAACAGAGTGCACAAAAGACCGACGATCAGGAGAAGGACGATACTCTCCATCAAAAGGGCTATCAGCAAAGATCACACCACATATCGTGGCATCCTGACCAATCTGACCGTTAAAGAAAGCATTTGAACCATCGAGAAGAGTCCCGGTAACCCCGATCGAAGAATCAACGGTCAGATATGGACCTGCGGCCCTCTCAAACAGGAAATCATGAATCCAGTCATCATCCTGACCAATTAAAGGGATCATCAAGGCATCCACACCATCCATCATCAGGGGGACATCATCAATGATCACATCAAGTCCACTCAAGCAAGCATGCCGCACATCTCGGCCATCATCAAGAGCATCCAGACCATCAAAGGTATCATCTTAACCATCCATACCATCCAAACATGAGATCGGCCCATCTATGTCCATCATGGCCCCATCACCTCCATCAATCACATCATCAAGGTGGCCCACATTCAAGGGATGCATAGCCTCACCTATGTCCCATCCTCCCATCTCATCCATGCCATCCATCTCTCCCATAATGAGGGCCCCATTTAAATCAGAAATTTCAGCATAGCTGCCATTAATGGGGCCATTCAAAGCTCCACCAACAAACACCCCTAATCCACCATCAATACCCCCATTCAATGCTCCATCTCTACCATCCATTAAAGAGATTCCACCATCATTAAAGCCTTCACCACCTCCTGAAGTGTGGGACCCATCATGGATAGCCCCCACAGCCCCTAAATCTCCATCGTCCATTGCTTAAGAAAAGACAAACCAAGAAGAGGACAAAAAGAGGAGGAAAGAGGAGACAAAAGGAAGAATCATGGTCGAAATCAAACCTGGACGTACAATGAAGGTGGGGACAAGGGCAGTGGACAGAAGGGAATGTCCGAACTAGAGCCAGCCCAGACTGCACAAGAGGCGAGTCCTGGGCGGCCCGCTGTGGGTCGCCCGTACGGACGCCTTCCCTCTCTCTCCGCGGGATTGGCTCCATGGTCGTTGGTAGGTGAGGCTGACAGTCCACATCAGCAGATGGCACCCTGAGGGCCGCCCAAGGCCCCAATCCACTCCAGATTTCGTTGGAGGTTGATCAGAATCATTTGGAAGGTACCCCACCTGTCCAATCACGAAGTACTGCGGCCAGAATGGGTCTGATCAAGTCAAAGGAAGGGAAAGTTGATCAAGAGAGACCCACAAGTGATCAAAGCCATTCAAGGGCTAGATCATCATGATCCAAACCATGGAAAAGCTCGCATGGGTCATCAAATAGCAAGATCAAGGGTTTGATCATAAAAAGGAGGGCCAGAATCCAAGATCTGATCATCAAGTGGGCCCACAAGGCCAAATCAAGCGATCTGAGCCGTTCAAGTCATCATCCACACCATGAGAAGCCTTTTTAGCCTCACAAAACATCAAGAAAGGGTGCTCCAAAGCAAAGCTGAGATCTGGAAGGGGCCTATAGGGCCAAATCGAGCAATCTGAGCCGTTCAAATCATCATCCATGCAGTTAAAGAGTCTCGTCTTCCACAAATCATTCAGAACATGTAGGCATCATCAAGCAATTTAAGACAAGTCAGAGGTTGTATATTCATTCAGAAGATTTTAGATACAGAAGAGGGTAAAAGCAAAAAGAAGAAGGTCATACATCAAGTAAGCTGAATACAAAAGCAGGCTACAAGTCACCAACATAGTCGTCGTCATCCCTCCTCTCGTCCCGCTCCCGACGATGAAGATCCATCAAATGAGCTGTCACTGAACCTCCAACGTATCTGCGACGGCCCCCAGGAACATAGAGTGGAGGAAACAGAGGCCCCTGGTCGTACAACAAGTACCACTCATCATAGTTGCGATCCGGGATCGTGAAACGAAACCCAGGCTAGCTCACAAGAGCATCAGTTATCTCATCAGCTGGGATCTAAGCAGCTGGAGGAGGTGTAGAACAAGGGACTCGAGCCACCCCGGTAATCTGTCGAAGCAGCCTCTCACCCAAATACCACTGAAATGATTCAGCGTCAGAAAGCATGATCCGGAGGCATAAAGCATCATAGGCCTCCACACGCTGAGGGGTGTAATAGAGAGGAAAGTTGGCATACAGCATCTGAGCAAGCTACAGCAAAGGAGGTCATCACGATCAGTTACAGTGCAGCACGAGGGATAAGGAAAGCAAGATACTTACATCTTCAACGGTCAATCCATCTATGTCAGCACGCTAGTTGTCCCCAGAGACTCGAGAGTTTCGCTGACGATTTTATTGATGCCAGTACATGTGACGATACAAAGGTGGCTCAATGTCATCCCGTATCCTCGGCGTGAGGTGGGCAAAATGGTCATAAAAGTAAGTCTGGGCAAGGGCACACCTAAAGATCAGAGAAAGAAAGAAGACAAATGTCTCTAAGGAAGGTTAAAGAAGAAGTACCTCAACGACAGGCCAGAAACCTGTGAATGACCGGCTATTCCGGGAGGTCTTATCCAAACCCTGGAAAACATGAGTCAAGATAGCCCCGTTCCAATTGTAGGGGTGGTGAAGATCCTCAACCAAGCGAAGAAATTTAGGATCGAGCCTCTCATTCGCGTGGCAGAAGAGGAAGGACCCGAAGGCATAAGTAATCATGGCCCGTGCCTTGTGGAGGGCCTCTAGCTCGGTAGTGGGGGTGACGGAAGCAAAAGTGTTGTAGAACCATCGCATCTTTACTTGATGGCCTTGGAATTTATCTTCAGGCGGGACATCACCAACAAGCCGTAGCCAGTCAGTGGAAGTGATGGGAGCAAGAGAGTTGACTTGGGAAACAACTGCCCCATGAAATGGAAAGCCGATTTGCATATAAATATCCAGGGGAGTTATTCCCCATTCGCCACAATGGAGTTGAAAGGTGTGGGTCTCATCCCGCCACCTCTCGCAAAGAGCCGCGAGCATCATGCGGTTGGCACTGTTGTTATGGAAGCGTAAGGTAAAGAGGCCAGCAAAAGGAGTGTCAGCCAGAACTCGTTCAAGCAAAGGCTGTGGATGTTTCACCCAGTTATCCCAGTGATCTCTGGTACCTCAACCCTTGATGGCGGGAAGAGGTTGGTGCTCTTGAGCCAAAGACCACATATGGGCCCCTCGGCGGATGATGAAGGCAGGATCATCCTCATCAATCACCCGACGTCCTCTTGTACCGTCCGCCATTGAATCCTGTAAGCTTGGCAAGGTAAGTCCCTATCCTTTACCCATCAAAATCCAAATTATCATCCAGGAAACCCATGGGATGGGGCTCACATTCAGATGCAAAATCCAAAGTCCGACTCCATATGTTACCTAGGATATGTGTTGGGCCCATTAAAGAAAGCAAGGTCCACCTTAAAGAAGGTTGCATGCCATGCCTTAGGCAAAGAAAGTCCATCATCCAAGGACATACTTTGGACAACAAATGCACTCAAGTGCCATGAGATCAACAAGGGATAAGAATCCTACTTCACATGAGAAATCCTTCTTCAAAGTCCATATGTGGCCAAGGTTGATCCACCTATACCAAGGCCATGATTCTCATTTAAAATGTTTCCATCTTTTTACACATGTGCATGGACAAGTGGAGAATAGGAAGGAAATGGGCCCCCAAGAGCAACCCAAATGCCTCACCTCAATGGATTGAAAGGAGCACATAGCCCACTTGAAGAACATGCGGACCCATTCAATGGGTTAAACATGGGCACCCCTATGTGCATCATCTTGATGAAAGCTTAGACTATGAAAGTACAACATGGCAGTCTACCCACAAACATATGAATCAAAGAAGCTAATGGTAAAGAATTTGATGCACATAGCCCACATGAATAATCAAAGTTGGAAATGCCCATGAAAGGATAAGTTTGGGCAACTTATGTGCACCAATTTCTTTACCAAAAAGGGGGACCATTTGAGCACAAGAGGGCATGGCTTGATGAGTCACCCAACCATCACAAAAATAGCTAAGAATGGTATACATAGCCCACTTGAAGATCAAAATCCAAAATGCCCCAAAGTATGGGACAAAATTGGGCAACTTATGGGTATCATTCTTTCTCACAAATTGAAAGGAAAATCACTCATCTTTGAGAATGATGGTGGATGACCCACCAAGCACCCCAAAGAGAAGTTCAAGGAGCTATAGTTGCATGGATAGCTCACTTGAAGAGGAATCATCCATTTGAGGTTGATAACATTAAAGGAAAACTCTTGAGAACCACTTTCTTACCACATGGAAAAACCATTTGAACCTAGTGAGATTGTTGAGACAACTCACTCATGGGACTTGTAGATGGTCAAGTAACTCAAGTCCTCCATCCATCAAAAGAAAAAGCATGAAAGAAAGAAATCCTACATGAACAAAGTATAGTGGTGAACACATGGTCTAAAGAAATGTCCAAGTTTCAATGAAGGCCCAAAAGCCCATCCATATGAAAAAATCCTAAGGGGCCCACCACACTTTGTACATAAGGATGTACATCATAATCAAGAGATGGTGGGAGATTTGGGCCACTTGTCCATAAAGGCCCAATTAAGAAATCTAGCCCACTTGAAGATCCAAATGAAGAATGGGCTAATCACCTTTGTCCATACACATGTGAAGAAAGATGGGGCCACCCAAAGTGAGCTCCATGAGCCCAAAACTTGAGGTGGGCCCTACCATTCCCATGGGCCCAAACCTTGAAAAAAAAAGATGGAAAAGAAAAAGAAAGCTCCAAGAAAAATGACAAAGAAAAGAGAGCAAGAGGGAGCCCAAAATAAAGCATTGGGCCGCCATGACTTCACTTTGAGCCCATTTGATACACATGAAAAGAGGCCTAACTCCCATGAAAAAGATAGGATATTTTGCCATGCACACTTGATGGACATGGCAAAATTACCCTTTACATACACATGAAGGGAGTGTGAAAGAAGAAAAGAAAGAATGAAATGGAAGCTTGCAAGGTCCTTCTCCATGCACCACCTTTAGAAAAGATTTGAGATCTAGAAAAAGGCCAAAAATACTTGGGCCCACCTTCACTCCTTTTGGAATAGCTACATGGAAAAAAGAAAGAGTCATGAGAAGAAACAACGAAGAAGGAAAAAGACAAGAAAGAAAGGGAGTGGTCCATACCTTTACCACTCACCAAAGGGGGACCACCTTGCTGTCCCAAAGCTTCACTAAGGCCCACCACTTGAAAAGAGCAAAGAACCACCAAGAGAGAGAGAAAAAGTTGAAGAAAGAGAGAGTATGAAAGAGAGAAGAGAGAGATTGCACGTTGGAGGGGCCAAGGGTGCCCCATGTTATATAGAAAAGGACAGGGCACCCCTTTACCCAACCCACTGAAAAAACCAGTGGGCAGGGACGGCTTGGGCGGCGCCCAGGGGGCCGACCTACCCTCCCTCTAGTTGAAACGACCTCTCCCCCTCTCTCCTTGGGAAGAACTCCTCATTGGGAAGGGTGGTTGCAAGTGAATCTTGTACCTCCTTGTAAGAATGAAGTGATGGAGAGAATGATGAGAAAAAGCAAGGAATCTCACCAAAATCTCATCTGGTGAGAAATTGGTGAGAAATTGGCTTGATGATGTGAAAAAAGTTCCATGGAATTTTTCAAGAAAAAGAAAAAGAATTGACTTGGTCAAACAGTGATCTCAACCATCCAAAGGCATGACCTGATGATCTGAACCATTCTAAGAAGAATCCCCAGAATCTCCCACCTTGATTGCTGCTTGCTTGTACAGTTTTCGGTCCGAAGACCTTAGACTACGTCGGGATCGATATCCTGAGAGATTTTCAATAAAAATCGGCATCGGTCTTAATTGCTCGAGTCAAGATTCGACAACACCGGACACTTTTCAAAAATCACAAATACACACACACACACACACACACACACACACACACACACGTTTCCAGCACTCTCTTGTACAGTTTTGGGTCCGAAGACCTTAAACTACGTCGGGATCTTGATCCCGAGGGACCTTTAATAAAAACCGGCATCAGTCTGGATCGAATCAAGATCCGACGACCCCGGACATTTTCTAAAAAACAAAAAATGTGATTTCCAGCATCGCTTGTACATATTTTTGGTCCGAAGACTTAAACTACGTCGGGATCGACATCCCGAGAGATTTTCAATAAAAACTGGCATCGGTTTTGTTTGCTCACTTCAAGATCAGACGACTCCGGATATTTTCCATAAAAAGAAAAAATGTGTTTGCCCTATTTTGTACAGTTTTATGGTCCGAAGACCTCAAACTACATCGGGAACAAAATCCCGAGAGATTTTAATAAAAACCAGTGTCAATCTTGATCGCTCAAATTGAGATTCAACAGCCTGAAACATTTCAAAAAAATCACAAAAAGAATGTATTTTCAGTATGTACATATTTTTTGTCCGAAGACCTTAAACTACACTGGGATTAACTTCTCGGGGGACCTTTTCCTGCTTTCAACCAAAAACCGGCATCGGCCTCAACCGCTGGGATCAAGGTTTGATACCCGGATCATTTCCAAAAATACCAAAAAGATGTTAAGCTTTCCATAAAAACCAGCATCAACTTCGATTATCCGAGTTGAAGTTTGGAACTTTTTCAAAAAATGCAAAAAATAAAGAAAAAAATTTTCACCATCAATTTCAACTGCACAAATTCGGCCCCAGCGGTCCGAAGACTTTAAACTACACTGGGATTAACTTCTCGGGGGCTTTCTTTCCTAACCTGTTCCGGACATGGCTGACAGTTGATCGTACAGTTGATCAGTACCCTCTAAAACAAATCAACTGGGCACGTGCTTCGAGAAAATTCCACAAAATACTACCCGACGCACCCAAATACCCAGATTTGCAAAGGATCCAGTACTTAGCCATTTTCTCTGGTGGACCCCACGGATCACCGTGATCAAAACCGACCAGAATCAAGCAGAGGCATCCTTCATGAATTATGATAAGCAGTGCATGGCGATTCACCGAGAAGCGGGCCCCACAAGCCCTCCGTTTTGCAAAACCCAATTTTGCAAAAAACACGAGTACGTCAAGCACACCCAATTATTCAGCCTGACGCACCCTTAAATTCATGAAAATTCAACAAGTGGTTTAGGATGTATTTCACCTCTGACGCATCCAAAAAATGGCTTGACGCACCCTAAAAATACCTTCGACGCGTCCATAAAATCAGAAAATACGAAACTGTAATTTCAGGGTGCATGGGATCCCAACGCACCCTAAAATTGCCCAACGAGTCCAAAATAGCCCAACGCGTCTGAGAACCAGTGTTGCATTTTTTGGATGCATTGTACCACAACGCACCCAAAAATAGCTTGACGCACCCATAAAATCAGCACATCTCAGAATCTCATTTCGGGGTGCGTAAGAGCTCCCACGCGTCCATTTAAGGGTGCGTCGAGGGATTTTTGGGGTGCGTCATACGTGGCAGCTCCCCATTGGTCGCTGTCCTGTATTCTCGGGTATAAATACCCCTCCCACTGTTCATTTAGACAGATTGGGACAGATTAAGAGAGAGAGAGAGAGAGCTATTATCCCCTGAGTATCTGGGATTTGTCGTCGGAAACCCTCTCCGGAATCCCTTTCTGACATCCAGAAAACTTTTCCGGTGACCGGAATTCTTTTTCGATCGCCGGCATCTTCCACCGGAAGGTCACTTTGACCAACACCACCGCAGGTCCGGATTATAAAAAATCATAAGTGTGAGCACGCACCCGAAAATATCTTGACGCACCCGAAAATTCAACATAATTCAGATATGTATTTTCAGGGTGCATTGGACTCCCACGCACCTGAAAATAGCTTGACGCACCCGAAAATTCAACAAAAAGTGGATTTGTATTTTCAGGGTGCATTGGACCCCAACGCACCCGAAAATTACCCCACGCATCCGTAAAATCAACATAATTCAGACATGTATTTTCAAGGTGCGTTGGACTCCCACGCACCCATAAATTATGTCCCACGCACCCAAAAAATCAGCCAATTCCAGAACATGTTCATGGGTGCACCAGACTCAATTTTAAGTGTTTGCAAGTGCCACTTGAGCCTATTTTGGGTATTTCAAGCGTTCCGGACGCAATGGAATGGTCAAATGGACGTTTCAGGATCTCTAAATGAGCAGAATTGCGCATCTTCAAAGTTCAATCTGATTCGACATGATGAACGAAACGACTTCTCGAAAGAGACGCCACCAGCATCCAGAACTATGCAAACATGTCATCATTTATATTTACTGTAAAGATGTGATCCGATTTGAGTCGAAAGCTAGACAAATGGGACTATGGTTATCACGATAAACCATACCAAAGAGTTTCAATTCAGTACAAAACAATTGTTATGAACTGCCACAACACAACAGTCGATGCCCTACCCATTAAAAACGGCATCCGTCGGTTGGGCTACGCAGGTATACACAACTGCAGAGTGGACTTCCCGAGGTCACCTGTCCATACATGGACAGGCGCAGGCCCAGAGTCGTCATTCTCAGTCATAAACCCTGATAGTCTCAGCCCGGATCTCCGGCCAAAACATGGGACATAGACATCTGACTAATACAAATATGGTTCGGTCCATAACAAAACAAATACAGGTCTCTATGACCACAAACTCTCAGACCATAGTCCCTGCTGACTAGTCTTTTGCTTTTTAATCAAGGGTCATCGATCATTCGATGTAATTAAGGGCTCGTGCCAGATCATGGCCTGGAATGTACAAGATCTCAGGATCTCTGGAATAAAATTCGCCTTGCGATATCTCTCCTTGTGTACTTTTATGAATGCTTGTGATTGTCTATGAATGTTTCCGTTATTCAGAACCCCAGAGCAATAAAACACCACATTTCAAGGAAAATGTCCCTTTTGGAGTTCATTTTTCTAGTTCTAACAACCTGCTTTCAAAATAAAGTCGGTTAGCCAAAGACCTCATGGGCATCCCTAGCGGAGGCACGTGTAGACCAGATTTCCATTTCAAAAGACAAAAAAAAAAAATTCCTATTTGCAAATAAAAACCCCACGGAGTATCAATCCCCAGAGTGGGTATCTTTTCAAAAATCTAAAAATATTTCCCCAGTAGAGCGTTCTGCCTCTAAAACACCAGGAGATCTTCCATATCTCTGGGTAGGAGCCGACGCAAAAATCAAATAAGATCCGATGTCTCGCGGTTTTCCCGGAGACCATCGGATCCAATGCACTCAAAGTACGATCGAACTGAACTCCAGTGTCAGTACGGTCGTACCACATGCCAAGATTCGAAAAGATGAAAGCCAAAAGGCTCGGTCAAAGAAACCATTTGAACAGGTGAAAACGATGAATTGTAACCCAAGTATCAAAATCAGCAGATTGGGTGGAAAGAGTTCACCCGCACATACCTAGGCGTGGATGCCTGAAGTACCTTGATTGAGTCCAAGTTGGCGTAGTAGAATCCCGTAAGACTACATGATGCAGGGCATCTAACCACTTTGACAGTCAAGCGAAACAAGTACTCCTGAAGTGATCCGGGAAAACATCAAACATCACACAATCAATCTCAGGGTCAGCAACCTCGTAAGACTAGCGACGCAGAGGCTCTGTTGTACCTTTCTGATGTTAGTACCGATCGGGAATGGAAGGAATGTGATTGGGTACCCAGGTTGCAGCGCATGCAAGGACAATCGCAATGTTTTCTCCAAACTCCCGTGGTATGTGCGAGTTATCAATCTCCAAAAAATCAACTGATTCAGATACAAAGGATAACAAAGATTCCAGACCACAATCTAGGAAAGAATGAATTACAAACCAAGCATCAAAACCAGTAGATCGGGTGAAAAAAGTCCACCCGCACATACCTAGGCGTGGATGCCTGAAGTACCTTGACTGAGTCCAAGTCGGCGTAGTAGAATCCCGTAAGACTACATGACGCTGGGCATCTAACCACTTTGACAGTCAAGCGAAACAAGTACTCCTGGAGTGATCCGGGAAAAACATCGAACATCACAATCAATCTCAGGGTCAGCAACCTCGTAAGACTACAACGCAGAGGCTCTGCTGTACCTTTCTTATGTTAGTACCAGTTCGGGAATGGAAGGGTTGCGATTGGGTACCCAAGTTGCAGCAAACTGTAGGGACAATCGCAACGTTTTCTCCAAACTTCTGCGGTATGTGCGAGTGATCGATTTCCAGACGATCAACTAACACAGATGCAAAGGCAAGCAAAGATTTCAGACCATGATCTATGAGTGACCGAGTCAGAAGTGGGGTGTCCACTCGCTTTGGCATTCGGTTGTACGCAACCTCTGCCAAAGAGGGGCATCTGTAGACACCCCACCTTCGGCTACACTGTTGGTAGAGATAGCTGGATGAATGGAGGACCATACCCCCAAATCCCATGTCCAAACTCAGTCAAACTCACCCTTGTAAGCCCCAATCCATAGCCTAACCCAAGCCTAAACCTAGTCAACTCGCCCCTAAACATCAGCCTGAAAAACCCCACATAAGAAAAATCAGTCAAAAAATCCTAAAAAAGTCAAACTCACTGAGTCAACCCGCTGAGTCAAATCACCGAGTCAACCCGCCGAGTCAACCCATCGAGTCAAATCACCGAGTCACATCACCGAGTCAACCCACTGAGTCAAATCACTGAGTCAACCCACTGAGTCAACCCACCAAGTCAACTCATCGAGTCCAAGCAGCAGCCCCGAAGCAGGACCGTATAGTTCGTGGGATCCTAGAAGGCCGCCCAAATTTATTTACGCAAACTGTCCACTGCCCACTGCTATAAATACCCCTAGCCTCTTCCCAATCCAGGAGAAGAAAATCCATCCAACCCAGGGAGAGCCCGTCTATTCCGAGTCCTTCTCCACCCCCTTTAGCCAATTTTTCCACCAAGGAGAGTCCGAGTGAGGAGAGCCTAGCCCTGGTCCAGCCTAGCCTGACCACTGGTCCAAGTCTCCCCAAGCCATCCAAGTCTTGATCCAGCCACTCGAAGCCAACCCTTGCGACACCTCCGTCCATCTAGCTGTTCTTTACTAGCATCATCTCATTCGCATCTAGCATAAGTGCAACATTTACTTTTCTTCCAACCCCCCTGCTTCACTACAAGCACTTTGATTATTCAAACACACAGTATGTATCTCGCATAAAGCACCTGTCAGTTCGAGCGTATGCTCTGGGCTTGCCTGTTAATGGAAACCTGCCCATCAGAAACTCTTACTGTTCGGACCCGCATTCATGCATCATGTCATCTATGAGAATATACGAGGATTAAAACAGACTTTTAAGTGTTAGTTCGATTCTGTGAAGTAGAGACCGTACTTCGGTACCGGCAGTGTGTGGGGTGCTTAACCTCTTCCCACCCTGTAACCGTGATCCCTTACCTCGAATCTTTGGCCGCAGATCAAAAGGAGTCATTTTAGAGAAAGGAATCTTCGGATCCCCTTTTTCTAACGTTTCTACGGGGTCTAGCCGACTGTAGATTCGAAGTAACTGGCTAGTGGCAACTCTGGTCTTATATAAACTCATCTAAACACATCCAGCTTAACACGACAACCAAACAAAGCCCTCTAGAACGAGGCAAGCCAGTGGCACAAACGGCGATTCGCACGCACACACCTCTTCTTCTTTTTCCGAAAGGAAGGGGAGAACGTCGTGTGGGAGCCCGGAACGGCGAGGGTCCACAAAATACATACCTAACATGTGGAGTAATTCCAGGATGATAGACTCCTGATCCCGAATAGTCTCATACTTATTGGGGCTTGTGGCCCACAATTGTATGACTCTTAAATTGTATTAACGCATCCACAATGCTGAATGCTATATGAATGCATGAATGACATATGTCAATCTTAATGCTTAATCCAAATCTTAGTAAGGTTCCCATCTGGAATCACAGGGGTTTATACACTCTGATACTAGCTCGCTGCCCCATCGCGCGCATGACCCAACGAGTAGTAGAGGCCTCACTATTGCCGCTTTAGTGGTATGTCAATGCTCACTCGGCTCGCCAATAGCGTACACATTTCATGAGCTTGTCAGACTCAACCTAGCTTATAACCCCTTTCACCCAGGTGGATAAGGTCACATGCCTTTCCAACCAACCTCAAAACAGTGGGAGATGCAACCCACTGGTATTTAGCACTCAGACGCTCATGTTATCCACTCGGTCTCGACGTTGGAGCATCTTGCAGCCCACAGAGTTTAGAGACTTTTACCTAGGGACATCATACATGCCTGGTAAATATAACCAAATTTTTATGTCCATACTCACAACTGATAACTATGATGATCTTGTGGTGGCCACAACCCTAACATCGCTAGGGTGTGAATGCAAATGCATCATATAATGCGTGAATGCATAAGTCCATCGTCAGAGTCATGCAACCATGTTATGCAATCCGTGCATACATGTAGGCAGCCCCATCCCATACAGGTCCCCTAAAAGGCCCTAAACTATAGGGTCATCAAAGTAACCATTCTATACATAGGCAAACTAAAAATCATAACATGAGCACCAACTACAGTTCACTGGCCAGTATGGGGGCCACTGAAATTGTAGTTTTACCGCTACAAGTGAAGCTTGTAGATATGGCTAATGTCCTAGAGGGGGTGAATAGAACTTTTAATTTTTTAAATAAAAATTAAACTATCTCAACGATGTATAGTAGTTCAACTAATTGTCTACTCCACTCCCGATTACCACACTCTCTCTACGAGTGCACCAGATTTTACTATCTTTGTGGTTTTAAATCTGGATTTACCACTAACCCTCACATCCTAATCCTAGGACACACGTATACCACCTACTAGTGGCCCCGTCTAGAGACTTATGAAGTTTGGATATCAAACTCCCACTAATTCTAATCCAAGAACCAGCCACGTACTCTCCCATTGAAGACCCTCATAAGGACTTACTCTAGAGAATGAATCACAATCTCTTGACCCCAATCTCCACAAGAAGGGGATCAACTATAAACTCCAAATACTAGCCACTTACTAGTTGAATGAACCCTGATATAGCGTCAGTTCAAGCAACTTCAGCTCCTTGGTGCTTTAACTCTTCTCCAGGCTCCCAAGATTAGCTACTATGAATGAATGATGTGCTTATAGAGTGTCGGGTGCTTAGAGAGCCTTCAAACTGTGCAAGGCTTGAGTGCTCAGACCGGTCGGGCGACCGGTCTGCCCTTTGGCCTGATGCACAACAAAGGCTGCTGGACTGTTTTCACTCACCCTAGACTGGTCGGGCGATAGGTCTGATGTGAGGCAGATGTGCAAAATACGGGTATTTTTTTCTTTGGACTGTTTTGCGCCATCTGCGACTGGTCTGCCGACCGGTCGTGCGCAATGGTGGTGTTGTGCATGGTTACGTAGTTTTGCGTAACATGTCTCTAATTTCGAGTTGCTTGCTATATATATGGTATGAATCTGGGATTATGAGTAATCCTAAGGTGTCCAAGGTTTCTTAATTGCATTCGGAAGAGGGGAGAGTGTTTTGAGAGAGAGAGAGAGAGAGAGAAAGCTTGGGTTTTCTCTGTTTTTCCTTGCTTGTGGGCTGTCAATCTCTATAGTCTTCTAGAATCATAGTGGATTGCTTTGTGCCGTGGTTTTTTACCCGTTGAGGGATTTTTCCATGTAAAATTAGATTGTCTCTTGTGGTTGAATGCTTGTGTGGTGTGATTGCATCGTTTGATCTTATATTCCGCTGTGTGTGTTGCCGGCGTCCCTACTCCCAACATCGGGTACTTGGGAGAAGTTCACTGTCCATAAATTGACCATTATGATCAGTCAACTTCCAATTTCAACCGGTCAAAAATGTCTTTTAACATGTCAAACACGACTTTCTTTGGATATAAAAATCTAGGCCAACAACTGATGCTTGTTGTCTAAAAATTGCCCATTTTAACTAGTCGGGCAGGTCCTGCAACTGGTTGACAGACACTATCGACCTAACATATTGGCTTTCGACCTGTCCGATTTTTTAATGCAGATTTTACATTTTTCTGAGTTAGGAATTCTTGCACTCAGATCCCCAAGGTCTATCCTTATCTAATAGACACTTGGGCATGGTTAGATGGCTAGAGGTTTAACTAGGAATGTTAGACCACCTAACGAAAGGATTTTATAATCTTAGAAGTTTGTTTAGGTACCAAGGCACATTCACGAGGCTTGGAATCTTCACTTCAGTAAGTTTCCAGTGTCTTCAAGTCTTGATATCTTCAACTCCATTGGGGCTCATCTGACTTGACGATTCTAACTTCACGCCAATTGACAATCCAATGCACTTACAATCTCCCCATTTGTCAATTGCATGACAAAATACTGAACCTAGACACATCATGGTCTCCACAACATGATTATCCTAAAACACAATTACAAATTCTCAATCACACTTACATACATGCCTTCATTGTATAAGATACAATTTAACTTTACAAAATGACGTGTACAAATACATACACCCAGACTTAGCTTCAACTGCTCTCCCTAAATACATGCACTAAAGAAGTTCTAGAAAAAGATATAAAAGAGGCTTCTTGGTGGGACATGTTTCCCCATTTTTATCAGGAATCAACAAAGGTTAACATAAATAAATATATAACTATAAGCACAGGTGATGCTAACATGGAGAATTTTATCAATAAGCGCAGAAAATATGTCAAACATAGATAGAGGAATGAGATTAATTCTGAAACACCGGGGAATAGAAACACATATACCCATAATATACAGATAATAAATCCTTATAAAATGGTCATAAAAATATATACAATATGATCAAGTATCGAACGGGGCATAAAGCCTAATCCATCAAACCAATTCACAGAAATGTGTGTGTATATATATATATATATATCATGTCCACAAACTCAAACACCAAACCAAAAATTAGACAAACAACTCAACACACTACAGACCCCCACAATGATAAAACAACACACCCAAACATACATCTTGGGCCATATAAAAAAGATATCCAACTCGAGTTGAGAGCTCACTAATGTATTCTAGGAATCTAGGTTGACAATGGTTATATTTCTTAATTTTTTGAATTATTTTATCTATCTTAGAAGCATAAAACTTATTTTTCTGAAAGAGGGTAGAAGTTGAGATTTGAAAATAATTTTTGCATGTTTTGCTCGATGATTAGCAAAATGCTTGTTGGGGGTGTGTTGAGCTTTGAATTATGCATATTTAACCCCAAATTTATCACATAGTTACATGGTTTAAACTATTAAAGTCATCAAGTTATGTATGTTTCTATCTTTGCAGGTAAAAGAGAGAGATTTTACGGATTTAATGACAAACGAGATGATCTAGGATGTTGAAGAAACAAGTTTCACAAGTGGGAGAACCAAGCCATTAAAGATTGGAAGCCTAAAGTTCAAGAAAACAGAAAAAAACCGCATTGTTGGACCGTCTAACAGATTGGTCGGACCGTCCCTGAAGGCAATTGAATTTTTCTGAAGCTTGTTAGACAAATCAATTATATGTCGGATAGTTCGACATGCGAGGTTGATGCAAAAAATACTTACATAAATTAAGCTGGTGCTTAGCTTTTTCTATAAATAGAGGGCTCTTATGCACTTCTAAATCATTCTAGAAGAGTCCTAAATGAAGTGGAGAAAAGGAGATTCAAGGAGGAGCTTCTACTCCGACGTTTTCGAGTTTTTTATTTCTAGTTTTTAATTTTTCTAGTTTTCTTTTAAGATTTAGTTGAATCATGTTAGTGATTGGCTAAACTTCTTAGCCAAGAGGTGAAACTTATAATTCTTCTTTAATGCTTTAATTCATTTTATTCAAGTACTTTAGATTTAATGTTGGAATTTTAAAATTTAGTTCAAATAAAGTTAATAGTTTTAAATAATCCTAAAGATCTCTTATGATTCCAGTTATATGAGATGCTTATGAGTTTCTGAAATTGATCATGACATTTTAATGAATTTGATTGATAAAAGCCCTATATCCATCATGATTTTCAGATACAGTAAATGCTTCGTAGTTTTTCATTAGTTTAAGTTCTCTATTTTGAAGTAGAACTAAATTTTCGAAATTTCAAATTTTGTTGGATTATGAATATAGTTTAATTATGTTCATCTTCTGATAGGATAGAGATAGGACATTGATTCCAATTGAGTAATCTACTTGAATTGGTGAATTGACATTAAGAAGTTATTATAAGTGAATCATTGATGCTCTAGTGCGTAGTTTTTTGAATTGTTCTTAATTCATAGTTGTTTATGCTTCTGAATTCATTCAAGTTACTTCAAATCCTAACTTAGTTAATTGTTTGGAATTGTTACCTTCCATAATCCCCATATAACAATCTCGGTCTCACCGAATCATTATTACATCGGGGCCTTATACTTGGGGTTAACGAACACTACCCTCTTTAGAGTCCAGTCGTCACCCACTTATAATATTTAATTCACACAAGTTATCATGCATCATACGTGTGAGAGAATAAATAGGACAAGGTGCGTGAGTTCTAAAAGGGTGGCATGAGTCCTAAGTTAATTGGAATATGAGTTATGTTAGGAGGAGAAGACTATCTATAAAGTGAGTGGGTGTAATGGCAATAAGAGAAAATGTGGAGAGAGAGAGAGAGAGAGAGAGAGAGAGAGAGAGAGAGAGAGTTCGGATCCATCCCTAGGTGAGTAATATTTCATATGATTTTTCTTTGTACTTGTTTTCTAGCCCTATTTTCTTTTATGTTGTTTCTTTTCTATTTCTAGAATTAGATTAATATCATGTTCTCGGTTTTTTTTCTTATTCTTTAAGTTCAATAATTTGATATCCTAGGTAAGAGATCTCTTATGTATCTTTTATTTTTTTAATTCTTTTATCTAATTCTAATTTCTATTTTGAGTAGAGAAAGCTTAGCCCTTTCAACTTTGGAAATAGCCTTTTGACTTTGAGAATAGTCTTTTATCTTAAGATTAGCCCTAAATTTATCCTTTTTTTCTTAAAATTTAGTCCATTTAACTTTGGAGCTAGCCTCTTTCCTTTGATAAGTAGATTCTCTATATATCTCTTTCTTACTTGTAACTCTTTTACCTTTGAGTTAGTTATTTTTCTTTGAATTCAATTCTTTTTTTTCCTAAAAATTTAGTTATATTGCTAATTAACTCTCTTTCATAATTATAGGGTTGCCAAATGTATGATTCCTTACATTCTATTTTTTTTTAATTTTTATTTCTCAAAATTATAGCCATTTATTCTTATTTATAAACCCCTTTTAAATTCAAGAATTTAAATTCAAGAATTTCTTTATTTTCTCAACTTAAATTTTAATTATAAAATTCTATTTGATTAGTTATAGATTTTTTTTATATAAAATAGTACCTTATTAATATCTTATTTACATTTCAATACCTTTTTAAATTGGCTTTTCATTAAGGTACCTCATTAATCAAGTTATTGTCAAAGGGGTACCTTCCATTAGCTTTCCCTAATTCCATCAATCTAAACTTCCTAAAATGACAAAAATGTTTACCAATGCTGCATAAGTAAAGCTAAATAGGTAACTAGATGTATATATTATTATTAGGTGCTAAAGTTATGCCAATTTCTAACTAGTAACCGTGTGGCTAGTGATTGGTGCTCTATGTGCCCCCGCTATGTTTTTTGTGTTTTATCCACGCCATCTATCCATTTTTAGATTATTTTAGAGCATGACCCAAAAAACGAGGCAGTTTTAAATCTCAGGTGGACCACACCGCACGAAATAGTGAAGATTGAATGTTTACCGTTGAAAACTTCTTAAGGCCCACCGCAATGTCTTTTTGCCATCCAACCTATTGATTAGGTCACACAGACCTGGATGAAGGGAAAACACATATCTCAGCTTGATCCAAAACTTTTATGGCCCGATGGGCGTTTAATCACCACTATATCCTGCGGTATGGTCCACTTAAGATTTAGATTTGCCTCATTTTTGGGCTCATACCTTAAAACTATCTCGCAAAATGGATGGGCAATGTGGATAAAACACATACATCCAGGTGGGGCCAACGGAGATTTTTCAGCATTGACTCGCGAAGCGATCGACGTCCGTATTCACTTCCCACCTCTCTCTCTCTCTCTCTCTCTCTCTCTCTCTCTTTCAATACATATCACTGCTTCTCTTATCTCATCATGTTTGTGCCATGTGTACAACTGGATTGAAGGATGAAACCGTACTTTCAAATCCCAACGATTGTCGCCTACTAATTAAATCCTAACATTGCAATAACACTTTTTTAGACCAACTTTGAAAAAGGTCTCATTGAGCGTTGTTTCATCTGTTTAGGGAAGCCGATTTGTAACACTAGATTTTGCCAGAAACTACCAAATCATGAAACTTTATCAGTTTACACATAGCATGATCTAAACCATCCAAATCATTGACCTGTTATGGCTGTTGCCTAGTTTGAAAATCATATTGATTGGAAGATCGTGACCATTTGAGCTAGTCTGATGAATTTACGTTAGATAGTCGTGAATCAGATGATTTTGGATCATCATTTTACTATAGTTTTCAGGACATGATCCATTCATAATAAGGTCAATGGTTTGAAAGGTCCTGATGAAGTGCATGTGTTCGTGAATTGTAAGGACTGGTTTTAATCATTTTAAAATATTGGTTGGGTTTATACAGTGCTGCGGGAGAGTATAAAGATGATATACATGCACTGTACATGGCCCAAAGAAGTTTTCAATGGTAAGCGTTCAATCCCCATTGTTTCTTGCGGTGTGGTCTACCTGAGATTTGGATCTTTCTCATTTTTTGGCATAAGCCCAAAATGATTTGGAAAAATAGATGGATCGCTGGGATAAAATACATACATCATTGTAGGCCCATAGAGCACCGACTAGTAACGACGTGGCTACTAGTTTGCATACTGCGTCTAGAGAAATATATTGACTTTTTTTTCTCACTTTTGTAGGATTTTTTATAATAACATATAATTAATGATATTTTCATTTAGCTACCTATTTAATTTTAGGCAACCTCATTATCTAATGGGCATTCTTGTCATTTTAGGAACTTTAATTGATGGAATTAAAGGAAACCAACGGAAGGTACCCTTTTGACAATAATTTCATTAATGAGGTACCTTAATGAAAAGATAATTGAAAAAAATAGCAAGATGTAAATACCATATTAATGATGTACTATTTTTTAAATTTTTCTTAATTATATTACTAGAATAATTATGATTTTATTTTAAAAGCCTAATTTAAGGTTTTACACAATTCCCTTAAATTTCGGTATCATCTAATCATTTTGTGTTAAGATATGAGTATAATAATGCAAAATCGATTTTTCTGGACATAAACGAAATTTTCAATAATATCCAGCGAGTTTGACAATTACAAAAAATAAATTAACCTTATATAAACTATAGGGACTAAAATTTTAAACTGTGTAGGAATTTGTACTATATTATAAAAATATGATTTTGAGGATAGTTTGTAAAAAAAAAAAAATTAGATTTCTTTATTTATTAAAAATTATGTATTTTAAATTAGAAAACATATTAAAAGTTAATACGCTATATTATTTATAATTCGATCAAAATAATTGAACTAAGTTTATATGGAAACACCTTGATGCAAAATTCACTACATGAGTACTTTTCTAATCGATTGTCCATATGATTATAGAGTTTTTCCAAGACCTTTAAAATATCGATTAATTATTAAAATATTAATTTAGCTGCTGATTTATAACGAGTCTCAAACTATGCGTTGTCGTGGTGTTTTACATTAGTTTTTCTTCACTGCATAAGAATGAATCCCTAAGTGAAATTGAGTATTAATTCTTACAATTGATATTTTTACTATTTATTCATGATTATTGCTGACTTGTTTAATTTTAATTGAATCTTTGTGATGATTCAAAAGCATGCATTTTAAGAGTTTGTGTAAGCTCATGAAAGATGTGCTGAGCGTTCATTATTTAACATACATTTAATTTTATGGGAAGATTAATGCACTACTTATTTATATTTGAAATCAATATTTTAGGATGATAATTCACAACATGCATGCATTTTAAGTTTTTTACAAAATTGTGGTGATTATATACGGGTGTACTAGCTGTCCTTGGTTATCCATAAAAGTATATATAGGTGTGTTTCCCTTGGGATATCCTTAAAAGACATAAGTCGGTAAGGCGATTGTTTTCCTTAGATGAAAATTCTTAAAGCTAGCAGGTATGTCGATTATGTCCCTTGCGTGGAAGTCCCTAAAGCTAACAAGGAGGATGATCATATCTCTTGAGTGAAAGATTATAAAACCCATTGGATCCTTTGGAGTCTTATTTATATATGGCATATGAGTGTAAACATACATGCGGACATATGAAAGATGTACAACTGGAACAGTGGTTTGCTTAGTTAACGTATGAATGGATCTGTCACTATGAGGAATTGGTGCATGAGCGTTAATGCAACATGGTTATCCACTATATACAGTATTGTAAGATATAACAATATTTGTTTAATTTATTATTTATGAGAATTCATGTAAAAAATTGCATTCATGACATTTAAACTAAGAGTATGTTTGGTTTATATCATTTATTTTCTGTACTAAAAAGTTTATTCATATTTGCATATTCTACTACATTCACAATTTTATTATATTGAAATAGTATATTTATCTTAGCTTTTAAAATTTTTATTATTGATTATGAATACTCTTATTTTATTCGATTTATAATAATGATTATTGTTGGTTTTGTTAAATATATTTTTCTTTCATATTAGAATATTTGTTTATTCAATCTTTGAATTTTAATGCATTACATTAGATTTTATGGTAGTTTGATAATGATGTTTTATACTAATCAAGCTTATTTTCAAAACTTATGCGAGATATACTCAGTAGACTTGTATAAGTTTACTCAAATTTGTAACATTAAATTTCAGGATTATGATCTAATCAGGATTCGAAGATGATTGGAGTTCTACCCATTTGCCTAGTTCTAATTTTTCTTTCAAGTTTGAATTCATTGTAAAAAAATTATAGTAAAATAGTAAATGAGCCTTAGATTATTGTGATAATATTTTGATATTTTATGAAAATATAGTTTGATATTATATAATATTTGTGAAATTATGATTTGTAAATGTTGGGATACAGGATTAAGGTTCGTTTTGTTAACCTGGGTGCTAAATTTCGGGTCTTGATAGGTATAGCTGGGCACGGGTCGAGTCGTCCGAATCGATTAGACTTGACTCGAATCGATCTGACAGAAACAACGGACCCGAATCAACTTTCTGGATAGGATCCGAATTTAGATTGAGTTGAGTTCGGATTCCACTTTAATTGAATCGATTCGACTTGAAATCCAATCCGAACTGTGTTTAAGTATAAGTTAAAATAAAACATAATTTTTTAGATTTTTTTGTCATTTTTCATATATTTTTTTAATTAATTGATAAACTCAATCCGATTCAGTCCCTATGATCGGGTCGGACTTGGATCGGATCAGACCTGGCTGACTCGGTTCGAATCAGTTTAGGGTTGGCTGACTCAGTACCGAATCCGATCTGACTCGGTTGAGGCCCTGTCCTTGGCTGGATCGGACCGAGACAACCTAAACTTAGTTCGACTTGACTCGATGCCCACCTCTAGTGATAGGTATACTAAAGTCTGTAGGATGACAGACCACTAAATTGTATGAACCCTTGAACCTTAACCTCTCTTCTATATATATATATATATATTATTACAAAAGAGAAAAACCATAAGAGAAAAGGAGAACTTTGGGTGCTACCACTCCCTTGGACATCCCACCTCGAGAGAGAAAAGTGTGTGAGAGAGGAAATCCTTCTCCTCCCATCGTCATCATCACTTCACTTTCTTCTTTTCTTTAGGTCCCCTTGTGTGAATGGATGGAGTCTTCCTTGACTCCTATGAAAGGTTAAACATTTTTCCAGCTCTTAAGATCCCTACGTTTGCGATAGATCAGGGAGAGATATTTTAGGTTGGAAAATTGACATCTACAAATTTCACGATTGAAAAGAGATCATGTAATTGATCATGCAAAGGTATAATATAAACCATTCATTAGTTTATGTTTTCTTTCTAAAAATTTAATGATATCACACTCGAGTATTCTTGTGAATTTAATCTATTAAGAATCATGTAAATCAATTTCATATACATTTAATAGATCTAAAAGCCACATGTATACACACATCTTGAGATTTTATACTTGATCATCTAGTTGATATCATTTCTATGTATAGATCTTATTATAGAAAGGGAGAACCTGGGCGCTACCACTCCCTTAGATGTCCCAACTTGAGAGAGAGAAGTGGTGTGTGTTTGAGAGAGACAGAGAAGAGAGAGAGAGAGTCCTCCTACCAACACTACCACCATCATCAATTACTTTATCTTCTTCTTTTCTTTAGGTCTACCCGTGTGGATGGATAACGTCTTCCTTGGCTTATATTAAAGGCCAAACATTTTTCCTCTTGGGATTCCTACACTTATGATAGATCAATGAGAGATCTCCTAGGTTGAAAAAATGACATCGACAAATTTCATGGCTGAAAAAAATCACGTAATTGATTGTGCAAATGTATAATATAAATAATTCATCTTTAGATTTTACACTTGATCATCTAGTTGATATCATTTCTATGTATAGATCTTATTATAGAAAGGGAGAACCTGGGTGCTACCACTCCCTTAGATGTCCCAACTTGAGAGAGAGAAGTGGTGTGTTTGAGAGAGAGAGAGAGAGAGAGAGAGAGAGAGAGAGTCCTCCCACGAGCACCACCACCACCATCAATTACTCTATCTTCTTCTTTTCTTTAGGTCCACCCGTGTGGATGATAACGTCTTCCTTGGCTTATACTAAAGGCCAAACATTTTTCCTCTTGGGATTCCTACACTTACGATAGATCAATGAGAGATCTCCTAGGTTGAAAAAATGACATCGAAAAATTCCATGGCTGAAAAACAATCACGTAATTGATTGTGCAAATGTATAATATAAATCATTCATTGATTCATATTTTTCTTTCTAGAAATTTGATGATACGACACTCGAGTATGAAATTACGTCTATCGTTCACACTTATAGACGATAAGCGTGTGGAAGCTTAGAATGAAACTTAAAATTATGACTAAGAGAGAGAGAGAGAGAGATTGGGGGGGGGGAGGGTTGATTAGGACCATTTTTAATATCTTTTTAAAAACCTCTTGCCTAATTAAACTAATTAGTAATTAAACGAGTTAAGAAAGAACACTTAGCTTCCAAGCATAAGTGGGTCCAATCTACAAAAGATAATGCAATTAAGAAAGCTAGCCTAAGCACATAGATTATAATGATGTAACATATTGAGCTTCTAATCAATGTGTAACTATCTAGACTACAAAGGATATAACTACCTAAGCAACTAGTCTAGAGAACTAAGTAGACAATATGAGATTCATCATGCTAAGCATATATCTACAAGCCTAGTGAATATACATCTTGTGTGTGAATGTGCCTATCTAGAACATAACATACATTTAGTTAAGCAATTAAATATATAATGCATACGTAGAAATGTGCTCAAATCAATTCCAAACACAAGCATAGATAGTAGTTTACTACTTGTCTACTCCACTTTCGGTTCCCATAAAGAAAGCTAGCCTAAGCACATAGATTATAATGATGTAACATGTTGAGCTTCTAATCAATGTGTAACTATCTAGACTACAAAGGATATAACTACCTAAGCAACTAGTCTAGAGAACTAAGTAGACAATATGAGATTCATCATGCTAAGCATATATCTACAAGCCTAGTGAACATACATCTTGTGTGTGAATGTGCCTATCTAGAACATAACATACATTTAGTTAAGCAATTAAACATATAATGCATACGTAGAAATGTGCTCAAATCAATTCCAAACATAAGCATAGATAGTGGTTTACGCATAGATAGTGGTTTACTACTTGTCTACTCCACTTTCGGTTCCCATACTCATCCCTTGAGCACACCAAAATTCACTAAGGGAGTTTAAATCAGGTTCCCCCCAACCTAGGTGTTTTAAATCAGTTCCATCCTACCGGGGAGTTTAATAAGGTTCCTTCCAACTTATAACAGATATTTTACTGGTTCATCAACTTAACCAAGATGTTTACGGATTCCATCTAACTCAGGAGTTTGATAAGGTTCCTCCCAACCTTTTGGTTTCAATCCAAGAACTTAACGTACACCCTCACTAGAGGTTCCCCTTGAAGACTTGGTCGAGTTTGATTCTAAACTCAAACACTCAATTCTCCACAAGGAAAGAGTGCAACTGCACTCTTACAATTTGACACTTGTTTAATTGATCATCTTTCGCCACATCGCTTGGGTTGCTTGATCTCAACTCTCCCATGCTTTAATCAGTTCTCCGTTGCTCCCCTGTTCTTGTTACCGATGCCTTGTCAGCGCCTCAGCTCCAACGATCAATCGTTTTGCATTCGATCTTCTTAAAATGACCAAGGTAATGGGAGATAGGTGGTGAATTTTTCACAACTGGTAGGATTTAGTTGCCTAGAGGAATTTCATGTAATTGAATCTATAGAGAAGTTTAGATTAAGGATATACCTATGGTGTGGGTGTCTAAAATATCTAGAGATTAAGAGAAAGCAAGTTCATCTTCAATTAAGCTTTTGAATGCTCCAACTTGTAATCAACATAAGGAAAATGGCTTGGAATGGTTAAGATTAGAGCCTAATGATATGAGCATGAGGGTGGCTTCTAATACACTAAATTCTCTCTCAGGACCAAAAAAATGAGTTGTCAATATATAGAACAAAAGCTCAAATGAATAAAAAAACTTTAATAAATGGCTAACTGGCGACCGGTCACACCTCAATAGTGATTGGTCACACGGGGTTCTCGACCGATTGCACAAAGAGCGTCGATCGATCGAATTAAGCCAGGGACTGGTGTCTGCTTGCTGTCCCAAATGTGGCCTGGTGCGATCGATCGGTCAAGGTCAATAACCGGTCTGCGACCAATCTAATTATGGCTAGGGTTCTAGCTTACCTTATTAACCCATTTTTTACCTCTAGCGATAGGTCGCCCAATACCTGCAACCGGTTGACAGACTATGAATTTGGCTGTTTGTTTTGTCTTATTCTACTATTTGTTTTGTCTTATTTACAATAGTACTGCAACCTTCACTTCGGTGGTCTTTTGGGATACCTAAGGTCATTCTAAGATGACTAAAATTTTATTTATTAAGTCATGCTATCTAGAGGTTAAGGTTTTGATTTAGGTTTAAGGGTTTTAGCTCACCAAGGCATCTTATTTACTTGTTTCTTATTCATTGATGTAGTAGATCCTCTTGAGTCTTGAATCTTTATCTTCTTTGGGCTCAACAAAAAATTAGATTCACTAACCTACGTAATTGACAAATAAGGTGCACTAGTATGCCAAAGAAAAGTACACTAACAAAGTATTCATGGGGATTGGATCCTTTGAGAATCATGTAAATTCATTGCATATACATTCATTAGACTAAAAAGCCACACATATACACACGTCTTGAGATCTCCCACTTGACCATCGTGGTTGATATAATTTCTATAAAAACTTTCTTATATTAATAAGTGGTTTAACCCGTTGGTTAATATATACAGTAGCAATTAAAACATTTATGACGTAATCAAAATAAGAGTAACACTTTTCATTTTTATCCTATGGTATAAAGATATTTTTTCTATCAATCATGGTTATAGTAGCTACCTTATTTGCTTTAGCTCATCATCATTCAACTCTAATTAGATCCATAGCAAGCGCATTTTTTGAAATCTTCATTAATCATTGCTTTTATTAATGAATGAATTATCATATTTTTAGATGGTAAAAAATTTATCGATATCTTATTCTTTTCTATATCATTGTATATGTATAAATATTACATAACATGTTTTTCTTTTAAGCTTATAATTTTATTCTTTATATTAATTATTGTGGCATGATTATATATCATAATAAATTTGCAGTGATTAATTTGGTAATTACTTAAACTCCAAGTTAGTTATGAAGCATTTGATCTAAAAGACTTTAAGAGCTGTCATGCTCCAGGCGTGTATTTTGCCTCCATTATGTATTTAGCTATACATTTTTGCTTTTTGCTACACCATAGTCCAATTCCACATCCTAAGGTTAACACATATTCTGTAGTGGATTTTTTTTATATCGATAGTAAAGTCAACATCAGCATAACTTTAAACTAATAGGTCCATAATTCTATAGATCTTATGATTAAAACCTTATTTTAATGCTAATGAAGATCAGTTGATCAGAGATTACGTTGCATTAAGGCTTTTTTAATTGGCGATTTTTGTTATTAGACCTTGGATCATCAGGAAGTTTCGTTTTCTCCCATAACAATCTAATCCCTTTGTTTATATTTATTTCTGTTTGTATATTCTTGTATTTCATTCAACCAGGCTACCCTATCTATAAAACTATAGATTGAATGCTTGTTTAGAAGATAATATAGTTCAGCCCAATTAATAGGGACCAAATATCTTGGGGTATACTTATCATGGATGGTTCACATTCAAAGAGTAAATAAGAGGAACGTAATGTTGTTAGCATTTTTCTCAATTTTTTCATATTGAGTATCTCCCTTCAAATAATTTTATTTTCCACTTCGAGATCCTTAGGAGTATCCATGATTAGATAGTTATGATAATCTAATTTATGCCATTTGCAACAGAGACATTAAATGGATGGGATGAGTTACCTTGCCATGTGTGCTGTATCATTTACTAACTACACCTAGATGGCTTGAATTTCTATTCAATTGATAAAAGGACCTTGAGTTTTATAAAAATGATTGAGTGACTATTGTACTATTATTGTTTTTACACGTCATTTTAATACAACCATTTTTTTGTGGTATAAACAGTCCCATTGAAAGAGGAGAGCCGTATAGAAGAGACGAAAATAAAAGAAAATACACTTAAACATATGTTCAAAGTATATTACTGTGTCGTTATCTTTGAGTTGATATTCACACCATATTGGTGTTTAAATCAGTTTGTAAGAGGGTTACAACAAAATCCATCTTTATGATGTAATACACTTAAACATATGTTCAAAGCATTTTATCGTGTCACTATCTTTAATGTGATATTCACACCATACTGGACGTTTAAATTAGTTTGTAAGAGGGTTACAACAAAATTCATCTTTGGGATACAATCAGCCTCATTTTCTAAACCAGAGAAATGTCAGCTTTTGGCATACAAAAAAAAAGTATTTCGAAGACACTTTTGTATCATATATTCATGACTTCTTTATTTTTACAGTTTACATCTGGAATTTTCATTCTTTGCAATTTATCCATTAAGTAGAAAATAACCCAAAACAAGAGAATTGTGAAGAAGAATGTGGAAATAAGAGATAATTACTGGAGTTGTTATATTTTGAAATAATCTAAAGATGATTTTTTGTAGAGCAACAAGAGATACTTTGAGTCCCTTTTTATAAAACATTTCATCATGTTGTCTTTTCATTAATATCATCTTTCTACTATTATTTTTACATTTAAAATACATGAAAATATACCATAATCATTCACTAAGAATCAATAACAATTACAACCAAAAGACACCAAGAATCATTAAGAGACATGTCTTTTATGTTGAAAAATCCCAACATCATGCCCATACAATTACTTGTACAAGTGGCATCAACATGGCTGAACCATTCCCCATAAATCTCTTGGCGAGATAACTATAACTTTTTAATTTGTTGTGAATGGCTACTAAGAAAATAGAGAATCTATCCACGTTTGGTTGAAAGAGTAATACTACAACAATATGCGGGATGACCCAACCAAGACAATTGGTGGTATGGTATGGGAATAGATCCATCTCTTTAAACCACAAGTGGCAGGAAAGGCTAATATTTTCAAAAGGGTACAATATTCATTCCTTTCCTGCAAAATCTGGACCGCTCAATATTTTACTCTCAACCAACAACAATCAATTGGAAAGTTGATTTGTAGCCACTGTGGTTTTGGATTTATGCTTCATATGCACAATTTCGATGGTCTAGATAGCTTTACACGAGTACCATATTAAAAGAGAACGGTTACAACCATTTTGAAAATGGTGCTGAAATATCATGCGCGTAGACAAAAAGAGCTTTTAAGTGTCTTATTTGCGTACTCTTTACTTCATACCAACGTATATATCTTGTGTCTTGCCTGAAAGATGCATAGGCATTTCAACAGTAGGTCTCAGGTTCAAAATGCCAAGGAGACACACTAACTCCACCGTTGGGTGGGTGCATTGCATGACTAACTGTGTGGGTGGGTTGCCCAAGGTGGGTGTGTTGCATGATTAAAAAAAAAAAACAACATATATATCTTTAGCATAGAACATTTGGAATGTGGAAAACATCGGCCACACCACAAATAATGCTTGAAAATAAGATCAATCCTTTAACAGTTAACACAGACTCATCAAGGCCGATCCAATAATTCAACACCTTGAATCTTATATAACGAGCCTAAGTCAGATGTGTGAGTTGCATACTCTCAACCTCTTTGATTTGTCGGATTAAAATGTTAAACAAACAGTGAGTTACCATGCACCATGCATGTGTGCCCGGCCCAATATGTTTTAGTTATGGCCAATGAGCTAGAGGTGAAGTTGACAATCCAGCATTCATTTATGGGCTCACAACAAATAGACCAAGCCACCAAAATCTTATGATGGTAGATATATCCTAGCCATGCATATAATATTTTACCTATTTTTTGCTGGAATATGTTGGCCTTTTCTAAAGGAGACATTTTCATTTGCAAACCATTGGGCCCACATGGAAAAACTGGAGGATAGATAATGTTGTGCATATAGAAATATGGTTGAGGGATTCTTGTATATTTATGGAAAGAAGAAGAAGCTTGTGAATGGTTTAAACATGGAACGTTGAGTCAGATTGGCTATTCCTAGGCTTGTTGTGACTCTTGAATTTGTCAGTCCATCATAAGAGTGGATTTCTTCTCAGCAACACCTTTTGCATGACAAAATACATGAGACAATAATCGTTGTTGTATGCATAAGTCACTTGAAATATAATATGGGATGCCAATTGCCTTCTTTCTAGCATAACGTATATGGGGCCACCATAATGTCAGTGAGAAATTCAATCCATCCATCAGTTCCACAAGCTGATAATAGGACAGGATCCAATTACTGAGGCAGATCCAAAATTGAAGTGGGTCACGCGATAGGAAAACATGAGAATGGAAATGCCTACTATTGAAACGCTTGTGCCGCCACAAAAGTTTTGGATTAGCCTAATTTTTTTTTTATTTCAATTCATACCATTGGAAATAACCTTATAAATGGTTTGGATAACGTATAAACATCATGATGGGCTCCAGGAAGGTTTCAATGGTGGGCGTGTCCATTCTCCCTATTTCATGTTGTGTGGCCCACTTGAGTTTTGGTTGTGCCTTATTGTTAAGCTCCTATCCTATCGTATGCTTGTGAAACTGATGGACAGAGTGGATTTGTTATGGACATCTCCGTGGGCCTACATAGGTTTGGCCTTGGGATGGGGGTATGCATTAGATTATAGCTTTCTTCTTTGTTGCTAATTAATATTCTTGAAGTAATGTTCTAGTGCTCTGAAATCCCTATAAGTTATAGTGCTCTTAATTGTATATGTCATTTGAATAGTCCAATTAGTCAATTTGAACTGTTAGAACACATTTCATGGTTTACCATGCAAAAACCACACTGATTGGATGATCCAAATCACTCCTGATTTGTTGTTGTTTCTATAGCCATCCTTTTTCTAAGCCATGGATGAGATGGTTAGGATTGCCCAAGAAAAGTTACTCTTTTAAAATCATAAGCAATCTATGATGGGTTCCAATAAATGAGTTGTTCAAAATGTTGATTGTGATAGAACTTGTAATCCGTAGTTGGAGCAGGTAAATCTTGCTGGATACACTCGTTTCTAACATCATTCAGAGAAGATTCTCAGCCGTAGATCTCACTAAGACGGGTTGCTGAAATATAACTTGGATACAACTTAGATTAGATGAACGGCTTGTGTATTAGAATTGATGAACGACCGAGATCCAAAGATCGAATTAAACCAATGCAGGGGTAAACGAGATAGAAAAGAAAGAAAAAAAAAAATCAAATCCTCATGGCTCTGATACCATGATAGAACATGTAATTTGTTCATCTTATTTTATTGATATGTAATTGTATAAATACACACCTAAATCCTAATTTAGGTAATGTAATATAATATAGTACATATGTATAAATGGTGAATACAGTTGGGAAAATTATCCCGTATCTATGGATGTGCTATTAGATTGGACCTATGATTTTGTCTACATGATCTGCACCTATTTTTTGTGTACATGATCTTGACCGTCCAAACTAAGGGTATAAAATAAATGCAATAGTCAGATTATTGTAGTATTTGCACGGCAGCCCATAAAATCTGCATTTCACCTAATGTACATTCTAGATTAAGCTATTGGGCTAAGTGTCCCAATATAACTGGAAGCGCTATAATTTATAATGTTCCATGAGCACTGGGACATTTCAATATCTCCAAGGAACCAGTCCTCATGAGAATATGTGAAAACTCTTTGAAAACCCATTTGGCATGATGTGTATATATATACAATCTAGGCCATGCAAGCCTTTCATCTAGCTTGGATGAAGGATTGAGAAAAAAATAATGTTGCTTCCTAACTTAGATGGTCCTGGTGAAAGTCAAGATTGAGAATTTCCTCCCACTTTGCTAATGCCCACCTAATATTTGGATCAAGCTTAGTTTCAGTCCATAAGGTCTTCATGAGGTGACTCATCTACTGGACGGTTTGAATTATGTGTACACATCATGTGAGATGAGTTCTCAAAAGGTTCTCATGAGAAACATCCAATAGGAGAAAAATTCTTTATATATATATATATATATATATATATATATATATATATATATATATATATATATAAACAAGGAGAGAGAGAGAGAGAGAGAGAGAGAGAGAGAGAGAGAGAGGAATGCTCACCTGCGCACCAGTTCTCACAAGAACTCGTGAGCACTTTTTCAGGGCTCATCACTCGTGACGTGAGCCTAAAATATGAGCCATCCATGTGATGCAGCACCCTAAAAAACCCCCATGGCCCAACTTTCAACTTGGTCCAAAACTTTGGTGGGCCATGAAAAAAAGGAAACAGTTTCCTCCATTGATTTGCCTCTCTCTCTACTACGGCCCACCAGAGTTTTGGATTAGGTTGAAAGTTGGGCCCTGGCATTTTTTGAGGTGCTGCATCAAGTGGACAACTCAAATTTTGGGCTAACATCACGTGTGATGAGCCCTCAAAAAGTGTTCATGAGATCTCGTGAGAAATAGCGCGCAAGTGAGCATTCCTTTCATATATATCTTGTGAGAATTAACGTGCTAGGGCCCAAGTTTTAACCTGGTCCAAAACTCTAGTGGGTCGTAGCAAAAAGAGAGACAAATCGAGGGAGGAAACTGTTTCCTTTTGCCATGGTCTACCAAAATTCTGGACCAGGTTGAAAGTTGGGCCCTAAGGTTTTTCGGGATGTTGCATCACGTGGACAACTCAGATTTTGGGCTTACATCATGTGTAATGAATCCTCAAAAACTGCTTACCAGTTCTCGTGATAACTATGTGCATGTGAGCATTCCTCCCTCTCTCTATGTGTGTGTGTGTGAAATGCTCAGTTGGGAATCGGTTCTCATGAGAACTTTTTGAGAACTCATCTCACATGATATGAGCATAAAAATATGAACGGTCCACATGATGCAACACCCATGAAACCCCAGGGCCATCCAAAACTTTGGTGGGCCATGGAAAAAGGAAATAATTTCCTCTGATGATTTACCTCTCCTTTTGTTATGGCCCACTAGAAGTTTTGGATTTGGGTGAAAGTTGGGGCCTAGAGGTTTCATGGATGCCACATCATGTGGACTGTTCAGATTTTATGCCCATGACACATGTGTAAAGGTGTGCACATATGCGTACGTAAGAAGGTGCATAGGTGAGCATGACTCTCTCTCTCTCTCTCTCTCTCTCTATATATATATATATATATATATATCTCTCTCTCTATATATATATATGTATATATATATATATATATAGAGAGAGAGAGAGAGAGAGAGAGAGAGAGAGGAATGCTCATCGGGCGCACCATCTCCCACGAGTTCTGAGAGAGAGAGAGAGAGAGAGAGAGAGAGAGAGGAATGCTCATCGGGCGCACCATCTCCCACGAGAACTCGTGAGCACGTTTTAAGGACTCATCACAGGTGATGTGTCCCCAAAATCTAAGCCGTCCATGTGATGTAGCACCCCAAAAAACCCTTCGGGCTCAACTTTTCCCATGATCCAGAACGTTAGTGAGCCATGGCAAAAGGAAACATTTTCCTCCCTTGATTTGCCTCTCTCTCTTTCTCTCTCTCTCTCTCTCTGCTACGATCCACTAGAGTTTTAGATCAAGCTTAAAGTTGGGCCCTAGGGTTTTTTGGGGTGCTGTATCACTTAAACGGCTCAGATTTTGGGGACACATCACCTGTCATGAGTCCTCAAAAGGTGCTCACGAGTTTTGTGAAAGATGGTGTGCAGGTGAGCAATATTTCTCTCTCTATATATGTGTATGTGTGTGTGTGTGGAATAATTGTGCAGTTATACAAATGATTTGAGCCATTGGTTAGGTGAGTCACGTGTTTATAAGAAAATGAACGGTTGGAAAAGAGATGACCAATGGTCCATGTTTACGTCGAATTTGGTAACAGGATCCTTCAGACGTTCACCTTCCTTCGAACAAGCTTCCCTCCAAACCTGAAAGAATAAAAAAGAAAACTAAGGGTGGTCGACGTTCAGCCGTTGGCCCTCCAAAGCTTAAGTCAGATGGGATATGGTTGTAAAATGAAAAGCCGGATCTGAGCTTAGAAAATGTCTACCTTTATCATCTATGGAGTCATCTATTTATGCAGATCCCGGGTGAACCAGTCTATTACACAAGTTGTTAAGATCACTGCTGATTTCACGAAATAAGGATCTTATCCCATCATTCCTCAAATTAAGGGATGACCTAACCACCCTAGACATCTAGCTGATTACGCCTTTTGATGAGGAGGCTCTAGAGTTCTGGATAGAAACAAACCCAAAGCCGGCCTATACGCTCTGCTGGTACTAGAAAAGCGGGGAATGCTCGGGATCAGGGATGACTGCTCGCATGTTGAGATGTGACCTCTTTCGACGACCACGAGCCGAGCTGCTCGCATGTTGAGATGCGACCCCTTTTGGTGCGACCCCTTTCGACGACCACGAGCCGAGCTGCTCGCGTGCTGAGATGCGAGATGATGTATAAATGGAGAAAGCTCGCGATTGGACGAAGTGGTCGCGGCTCCTGTTGACCACTCTTTGTCCATATTACTTCGACGACCACTTTTACCCCATAACAGTAAATGTTTTCAATGTATAAGTATAGGCCACCATGAGAATGGAACTTGCTTCTTGAGCCAAGGTATTTTGCAGTGCCCCAACCTGATGAATATCCATAGTTATCTTGGGCTTCATGATTTTCATGACCTACCAAGGTGGATTTTATTAGTGCATTTACACATGTGAGAAGATCTACGGAGTGAGAAATTTCTAACCCCTAAATTGGAGAGTTGTTTAGGGTTTTCATGAAAATTAACTTAATCACTTAATAAATTGGATTTGCTAAACAGTTTAAATCAGGAAAAATTAATGAAAATATCAAATTTCAATAATAAGTATTGAAAATAGGTTTTATCAAATGCCCACATATTGCTTAGAATCTCCTGCATCATTTATGCTCTCACCCAAGCTTGTAAGGCTCACGATGTTGTCCATCAGGGTTTATCCTCAATTTGAAGCATGGGGCTAAAAAATTAGCTAAATACACAGGTCGGGTTGATCATACCACATTGAACGAAGGAGATGAGATGTTAGCATTAGGCTTGTGTGGGGGGCTACCATGGTATTTATCTTTCTTCAATCTTATTAATTTGGTATATCTCACCAATATATATAACAAAAAAAAAAAAAAAAACTGACCTAAGTTGTTAGGTGAACCAAACTTTATGAACTAAAAACAGGCCGTAAATTTTTTTGGGCCACCACATGGGATTTAAATGGGTCTGATCTATCCTATCCAAATGATGGATGCATTTTCCATATAGAACATGGTGGGCCGTACAGAGCTTGGGTGTTTTACACGCTGCATGAAACAGATGCTCAGGATTCTGGTCCATGTAGAAGGTCGCCGTGGTTGGTAGACTACTTTTTTTAACCATTCGAGTTGGGGAGTAATATGATACTCTGGTAAAGTGTGATGGATGATACTCAGGCACTGAAAAATGGAGGAGGCATCTAAGAACTCAAATTGGACCGTCCAAGTAATTTAACCCACTGTAGATAGGTTCTAAATCTAAAATGATACTGATTTTGTGATTATGACAGTTTGTTTGAATTTGAAATGTTGATTATGTTTCATGTGGACCACCCATTAAATCCAATGGGCACGTTGAGCATTTCAGTATCAGCATGGCTATATAAACCATTTTTAGAGGGCATCACCATATGGACGGTTTAGTTTAAGTTACACATATGCCACGTATGCAATTTATGAGTGCTTGTGTATCAGTCCTCACGCTCAGCCAGAGTATCGAAGTCCCTCTCTTCCAAGTTTTAGTGGTTGAGTTGGTTTTACCAGAAAAAAAGATATTTTGGTATACTGACTTTTATGGAATTAATATTAGAATATTTCCCCGTTTATGATGATGAACCCACCAAACCTACCGAAGGGAAATCATATTGTGGCCGGTGGGCCATTTGGACCACGCCACTTCATAAGTGGGCTGCACACCGGATTGAGGCTACGGATTTCCTCTAGATTTCAGGACCCACATTGGACCACATCCGGCCCACCTTATTAATGGACCAGAGCAGCGAGATAATGGGTCTAATCATTTGAAGCGGCCCACCTGATTAATGGCTCAGATGGGTGCGGATTGGGTACTACCCCCACCAGCCCTAGCTAGATACGGAAAGTCCTGTTGGGGGATCTGTGGGGCCTACCGTAATATATATGTTTAATCCACACCGTTCATCCATCTTGAAAGATCATTTTAGGGCATGAGTAAAAAAGGAGGTAGATTGAAGTCTCAAGTGGGCCATACCACAGGAAGGAGTGGGGATTGAATTCCTACCATCAAAAACATCCTAGTACCCTCTGTGATATTTATTTGCCATCCAACCTGTTCATAAGGTGACCTATTAGAAGGGAAAAAATAAATATCAGCTTCATCCAAAACTTCTGTGCTCCCAAGAAGTTTTCAACGGTAAGCTTTCAAATCCCGCTGCTGCGTGTGGTGTGGTCCACTTTGAGACTTCAATCTATCTCTTAGGCTCATGCTCTAAAATGATTTGTCAAAATAGATGGACGGCGTGGATGAAATATATACATTAAGGTGGGCTACACAGAACCCCGACAGGACCGTCCGTCTCTAGCTAGGTCCTGGCGGATTCAATCGCAACCATCTAATTGTTCATATCCGGCCACCTTACTAATGGACCAGAGCTTCGAGATGATGGATCCAACTATTTTGAAGGGTCTTCCACCTGATTAATGGATTAGATCTCTCAAAACTGGCCATTGATCTGATGCTGGACTTATCGGCCTCCAATTTCATATCACATGTCCACTCAATTTGGTGCTGTCAGGGGGCCCGACCAGGCAAATTCAAAATTTTGGAGAGGCCCGGCCTATCAAGCCCAGACCAAACAGTTCGAAATCCAGGCCGAAGCCAACCCAGGCCCGGCCCGTTGACACGCCCACCACTCAGGGAATTGCATAGGTGGAATACATGTATTCAAAATTAAAGGGCTGCAATTGTGGGCCCCAGTTCAGATGTATCATAAACGAAAAACTATGTTTATTTGAGTATCTGATTATGCGTTTGGTGGATATTTATTAGACCGTTAAAAATTAAAATACCCAACGGTCTTGTTCCAATAAACAAGTGTCCATGAATCATGAATAGTTTAACTGTCTCATAAAAGGCTACATCAGCTAATGACAGCTCATTATAGGTCATTTTTTCTATAACTGTTACAGCCTTGTACTGTGCAACAGTTTCTCCTATTACCCTTTTAATGCTTTGTTTTTTTCTCATCCTTTCCTATTGATTGTCATGACTCATATTATATTTCTTTATAGGATGTTTGTTAATTACAAGCGTAGTTCGGACACATCCACATGCCTTCACATAGGCCAATATGTAGGACATGACGGAGACGCTAGGAATAATGCTTAGATCTTGCTCCCAAAACATTACCCAATGTCACTTTTTTGCCGAGCCACAACATGCAAAGTAAATTGATGGTTAAAATTTACTTCTAGTATTCATTTGTCCATTTGAATCTAAAGGTTTGCTACCGAATGGTAAATCGAGTCGAACTCATTTTATGCTTAGTTCATATTAATTAATAGAAGATGTTCATGATTTGAGGAATGCCTGATTTAGTCAAGCTATTTACAATTGATCAATATCATATGTCCTTGCTCTTGAAGTTCAATATGATTGAAACTAGTTGTAACTTGTGTTGAATTGACTTAACAAAATTCATGGAAGTCCAGTTTAAAGTGAAGTCTAATCCATGACTATTCATGTCAGATTCATGAGCAATGTTGGGCAGACATTAGTAGCTGAAGATTTGAGTTTAGCTGTAAATTGATTTAAGTAAAATTCCTCTATTAGGTGAGTCTTTCTTAAGAATTTTTAATATTTTGATTTAAATTAGAACTTGAAATAAGAAATGATTCCAGTTTAATCAACAAATTAGTTAGTTGATCATTAAAATACAGGTCAATCAGATCCGACCTGGTTTAATTTGGGTTGGGTTGGGGAAAATCCAACTTGAATTCAATTTGGGTCGGGTTAGGGTTGAGGTGGAAATGACTCAACCCGAACTTGATCCGACCCATTGCCACCTTTACCTGTGTGAACTTATGATCAGGTTAGACCTTAAATAAAAATAATGGTGGGCCCTATAAAGGTTGCAATGGTAGGGCAACTTGAACTTTGAATCTGCCTCATTATTTTGCTCATGCCCTAAAATAATCTCTCCAAGTGACCAGACGGTGTTGATACAAAACATACATCATAGAGGGCCCTACAGAATTTGGTGACATCATTTCATTAGTCACTTCAGCAGCAAGACAGCTAGCAAAGCCGTCAGTAGCTAATCCACATTCCACCTGGATTATGCATTTTATATACACGACCGTTAATTTGCTTTTCCAGCGTTAATTTGCTTTTCTAGCTGATTTTAGGCCATGATCCCTAGATCCACAGCTTGATTGGATCCCTGACTGTGGGGCTCTCCGTGATGTATATACCTTGCATCCACACCATCTATCTATTTTGACAGCTCATTTTACGGTACGATCCCAAAAAATGAAGCAGATCCAAGTCTTAGCCATAGCATACCATAAGAAACAGTGGTGATGGATCATTAAAAACTTGCCGTTGGCCACAAAAGTTTTGGATCAAGCTGATAAAAGCTGATATTTATACGGTGCCCTTTATGATCTTATCACCAGGTTGGATGGAAAATAAACATTTCAGTAGCCCACTAGAAGTTTTTAATGGTGGGTATTCAATCACCGCTGTTTCCTATGGTGTGATCCACCTAAGATTTGGATCTGCTTTATTTTTTTGGATCGTGCCCTAAAATGAGCTGTCAAAACAGATAGATGGCATGGATGTAAGGAACATACATCACACATCACGGTGAGCTCCACAGTATCCACCCACCTCGGTTGATCCCACCGAAGCCGTGCCCGATAGCGGTGAACGGGAATTGCCTGCAGACCAGGTGAACACGAGATAAGTGGTGAACCAACTTTGTGGGGCCACTGTGATGTATGTATTTTATCAATGCCGACCATCCGTTTTTCCAGCTCATTTTAGGTCATGAGCCCAAAAGTTAGGTGGATTTAAACCTCCGAGTGTACCACACTATAGGACAGCCATGTGGCCTACCATCACGATATGGACAGGTTTTGTCCTTCACAGATGTTAAGTGTTGGGAAGGCCTTGCAAGCATTAAATAAAACCAAAGTGACCGTTGGGAGTGGTGTGGATTTGAATTTAGTCCCATGTAAATGTCATCCAAAGTTTGAAAATCACAGGAAGGATTGGATTAATCTAAGTATCATATCATCTAGCTCCAACAAGAGATATAGTTGGATTTTCAGTGGATTTCAAAGTCTACTACATTTATGATCCTCACGTTGATGCATTTATGTCCATACATATGTGCTCTTTACACATGACAATCGATTTGCATATGTAATAAGTGACCGGTAACACTTGTGAAATTTGGTTTGTTGGTTACAATTCCATGGTTTGACCTGGTGAGCCTGACCCAACTTTAGGTTGGTTCAATCTACTAGTTTGGCCCGTGACAAGGCTTTGGCCTCATGGATAAATCAACTTTTGGTTTGGATTGGGGCTGAAGCCATTTTAGACCAGCTTATTGTTCGCCCGCCTCAAGTGTAAGGCTGCGATATAGTAATAAAACTTTGTAAGACCGAGGTCGATCCACAGAGAAATAGAAACAATTTTCAAACTACTCCAGCAACTCAATTTTACAAGAAAATCAGATTTAATTAGGTAATTAACTAAAACAGTAACTTAATGGAAATTCAGTGATTTAAAGTACTAAGGCATTCAAGGATCCACTTGTAGCAATCCCATGTCAATTCAGTCAATCCAAGTAGAGAACACAACTAGATTTGAAGTCCTATCTCTCATCTAGTTGGAAAATAAAGCATTCACACACATTCAATCCAAATCAAGTTGAACTTCCAAGTTCTAGTCCCATTCAATCAATGTAGAATTCAAAACCATAGCCTTCGGAGTAACAGCCATGCCTATGGACTATGGCCTGCTCAAGGATTACTATAATTCGAATCTAAACAAGCATCATATGATAATCTCAGAGAATTGCAAGGAATTTATGTCCAGAGCACATGAACTCTCATAAACATCTCAAACTACCACTTTAAGAACTAGAATATGAAAAATCCAAACTTGAATTAAAAAGTACTTGAATTAACTTGAATCAAATATGAAATTAGCTACAAGCTTCACCTCTCAGCCTTAGCTGAGAGATTCTAGCCGAGCATTGTCATACTACAACTAGAACTCATAATAAAAACATAAAAACTAGAAAAACCGAAAATTGGAGAGCTGAAGACGCTCCACGACAGCTTTCTCTCTCTAAAACCACGTCCCTTAACTTCTATGATGACCTAGGAAGAGCCCCTAGGTGTCCTTTTATAGTAGGAAAGCTCCCTTGCGTCAGAAACATCCAGAATCCGCGTAAGGTTACGCAGTGCGCAGCAAATTTCGGAGTCCCGTTTTAGAAAGGTCTCTGTTTACGCAGAGCCGACCGGTCGGACTGGGCTGGCCGACCGGTCACGACCGGTCGGGCTTGTCTTGGAGTCAGTCCAGCGTGCATGGCCGACCGGTCAAGACCGGTCGGTCCTTCTTCCATTTGTCCAGCATGCATGGCCAACCGGTCAAGACCGGTCGGTCCGTCTTCTATTTCATTTTTCTTCCTTTCTTTTCTCCTCTTTCTTCTTCTCTCTCTTCTCCTTGCTTTCTTTTTTCTTTGGTCATCTTTCAACCTTCATCGAATGGCTCTAAATGTATTTTTTTGGTCCCTAATTGAGTGAAGTCCGCTCTCATCCCTATAATCACAAAACATGTGTTAGATGCGCCTTTAAATCATGAAAATCATGCAAACCATATCATGTAGTGAGCAATGAAATGTATAAATTGGAGGTTCAACACTTATGTATGTGTGTGTTTAATGTCCTACATATATATGCCTTACTAATCCCCCATAAGCAAGCCATCCATCTTGAATGTGGACCTGTTGGTATCATTCTTCTTATTGTCTATTTCTTTGTGCACGTGTGATGCACTTGATGAATGGGTAAATTAAAATTATTAAAGTGGTAATTATGGATTTTATTAATTTTTGTATCGAGCAGGTCAAGTCTCGGTTCAAGCTTAGGCCCAGCTAATTTTTTTCAGGCTCAAGCTTGGGACTGCCATGCTAATCCTATGCAGGCTGGAGCCTTGGATCTTAAGGGTCAAGCCGAGCCTGAGCCTAGTGTAACCTGCCCAAATCAGGCTTTTGAATTTTTTACCCATGCTTGAAAGAAAAACTAGAATGTAATTTCGAGCTCAAAATCTTCGCATGGATGCTAAGGGAAAAAATTATAATGTCTTCGCCATTATATTTGCCTAACAATTGCAATCTACATAGATAGTGCATCCAAACGCAAAACTTAGTTTGAAAGTAGAAAATAGAAAATCATCAATGGCAAGAAAACACTGCAATTAAAGAAATTGAGAGGAGACATCCCGGTAATTGGCATAGAGCAGTCTTAATATGCACCGAAAGACTAGGTTCGCTACAATACTTCCCAACATATCGATAGGATGATACATCCAGACTTTAATCAGTGGATCGGGGATCAATGTTCGATGATCCAACCATTGATCTGAAGAGATATATAGTTGATGGTGGGTTCCTGGAAAATCTTCAAAATCGGAAGAACCCAAGCTTTTAGGACATGGCTCAAAAAAACAATGGTTAAGGAGTCGGTCTATATCCAAAGGAAAAGGGTTAGACCAAGTGGTTGAAATATTTCAATCTCAGAGTTAAACATCAAAATCATTAGGAAAGTGGAGATCCACATGCAAGTAGTATTAATTGGAAATACAACCCTTAAATTGAGGCAAGTGGGATGTTTTTATCGTACAATATTGTGATGGGTGGGAACTATTGTTACGTTGGGATCTTGGAATAGGTGACTGTGATTCTTAGAACTTGTAATACTTGGTTCGTTTATAAGCAGGAAATAAAAGGTGGTGGTTTCTTATTTGATCTAAAAAGCATCGAAATTTAAAATGCCACTGTGGCCCACTTTATTGATCTATTCCATCCACTAAGTGGCTCTCACCCTTTATTGACCATTCCTCTCAAAAGTTACTTTGATCGGATGATCCTAACCATCCAATCAATGTTAGTTGAATCATTGATCTATACCATCCATTGTATGGGTCTTACATTTCCATCCCACTCAAACAATCACTTTGACATGATGATCCTAACAGTTCATCCAATGGCTAGGAATATAGAGAGTCCATGTTGATCAAGGATTCCCCTAATAGATGGTGGATTTAGTACTGGCAGGCCAGGGTGGCTGCCCTCAAGCGGGTCTCTCAAACTGGAATTACCTTCACCCTGAGGGAAGCTAACAAGGTAGTGGATGGCCTGGCTTGACTCGGCAGCGAGTTTCAAGAGGACCTTATTTTCCTCTCCCCTTCGGAGCACCCATTGGTGAGGTTAGTGTGTCTCCGTAGCACTCGAACATGAGACCTGCTATTGAAACGCCTAGGTTTCTTTCAGCTGGGCTAATCTCCTTAGCACTCAAACATGAGACCTGGTGTTGAAACACCTAGGTGTCTTCCAGCTGGGCTAGCAGGCAAGACACACTAACCCCACCAGTGGGTAGGTGCATCGTGTGACAAACTGTGGGTGCGTTGCCAGCTAACAAGGTGGGTGCATTGCATGACTAACAAAAAAAAAAAAAAAAAGGGGAGGCGGAGAGGGTAGGGCTGGGGTCCATCAAAGTGTGATCTATTGCCCCTTTTGTTTCTTTGTGGATAGACTTGCAGGGTATATAATAGGTGGGCCCAGGCGTTATTTTTTTGTAGCTTGGGCCCGCTCGAAGCTGTGTTCTTCTGTTCAGGTTTTCGAGCAATGAATTCTCCTTTAAAAAAAAAAAAAAAAATTGATCATATTATAAATTGTTGGATCAGCCATCATGTCCCACCTTTAATCAGCCATTCCTCTAAAAAAATCACTTAGTCAAATGATCATATCCATCACATGTTTCCCACCTTTGATTTGCCATTGTCATCCCTATGAAGAAATCACTTGTGGGATGATCATAGCGAAAACAACCCAAGAGGAAATGTGAATGTACCCATCTCATCAAGGACATCAGCATGCAAAGCTTTTAATTGACATGTGGACCATTCATCCATTCACATCATTAGAGGCAAGCCATGTGCATAAATTAACACCAGCTAACCCTTGGATGGTAGACCATTTTGTTACATTTGCGTTCTTTTTACAAGCTATAGATCGGATGGATAGCATCAATAAACCAAAGTGCTTTTCGGTAACCCTAACGAATCCAAGCTGAGACCTATTGAATAGATGTTGAATACAGTACAATGATGGAATGTTTTTTTTTTTCCTTGCTTAATCTTGATGGTCCATTTTTTGTATTATTGATCAGATGGTTAAGTTCATCCGATCAAGATGAATTTTGCACCATGGCTTGCCCCCAGCAGTATGAATAAATGGTAAGTGTGGATTGATGATTGGCCATTCCACATTAATTAAAAGCATTGGGGAAGCTGCTAATGTCCAAGATGGGGACCTTAGCATTCCTTAAGTTTTAAAGGGTGGAGTCAAAATTGAAAAAGAAAAACTTCTATCCTAACGGCTGTGCAGGTTATTAATAAGAAGAGAAAGGGACGTGCAATTGGATAAAGTAGGAATTATGTTCTTATCTAAAGGAAAGAGATGTAAGAGAGAGAAGACGGGGGGCCATTTTCCTAGTATAGACAAATGGGAGTTTCTCCACCCGTTTGATTTTAACGAACACATTACGCCCACTTGATGAATGGAGCGGATTTTCTGTCCGCGGCACGTGTTCCAAAAGATCCCTCCCATTGAATGGCCCATATCTCCCACACATGTGCTCATTGGAAGGCAACCCAAGCCCAGCCACAATGGTATTACAGTTGAGTAGGTAAGTATTTGATACATGCTTCTGAAAAAAATGCAAAGCTTTAAGTCGCCTCTACTCCATAAGAAAGTCGAAGCCCCTAACCACTAGCAAAATTCTTATAAATATTTAGGCCCATTTGGTAGCCGCTTAAAAATGAGTTCATCTCATTTTAGTTAATTACAATTATATAGTAGAGATCGTACTTCTGTTTTATAACCATTAAAATAATCATGGTTATGAATAGCTATAATCTCTTATGTTAATCTATATTGAAGCTACTAGCTTTTGGACATTTTTGCTGCACAATTAGTCATCAATGTATTAAACTTTAGCTTTTTGGCATGTAGTCTTTCAACAGACAAGGACATTTTTTTTCCTTTCATCTTTCTTCTCTAGCTTCTCCTTGTTGTCGGTAGCTTATGAGGGGGCATATTATTAAGGACCCAATGCAACAAGGGCTCTATAGGGCCCACCATGATGAACGAGTGACATTCACTACATACATTTACTCATCCGGCTCAAATTAGTATGTCAACCGAAAAATTAGGCAGCTAAACACAAATGAGCTATTGAATTGGAAAAAGTGAGCGTCACGCCTGGGATCTCTCTCTTTCTCTCTCTCTCTCTCTCTCTCTCTCTCTCCACATGTGTCACATGCACAATAGATGTAGTTATGATTAATCTAAAATGAAATGAATTCATTTTTAGGTGTCCGCTTTTGGGTTGAGACTTAAAAATAAGTTTGATCTCATTTTAGTTAACACAAGCACATGTTTTGCATGTGAAGAGAGGAAGGAAGAGAGAGGAGGGGAAGTAAGCAGCTATAGAACCATGAAGAGAGAAAATAAACACTATACACCATGTTAAAATGACAAAAATAACAATAACTTCAGTCAATGACTTATATTTTTAGGGAGTGTTTGGGTCATAAGTTGCTTAAGATAAATTACTTATGCCACTAATAGCTTAGTCTTAATTTCTACTTGTTAAGAAGATAGGAATGCTTAGTAAATAATATATTTATCAGCTTCTCCTCTCTTTTGTCTCTCCTGTGCATCTCTTTAGCTGCTTTTGAGAAATAGAAAGTTAAAAAAATTAACTGAAGTGATTTAGAACTTTTAAGTAAAAAAGTTGCTCATAACTAATCATAAACCAAACTTATCTTATCTAAAATAAGTTACTTATCTACAGTTGTAAGTAAAAAAAGTAACTTATTTGGTGGTATCCAAACAGGCCCTTAATTACCCAAATATCACAATCTATAGTCCAAAATTATTATCAATATATATAGAGATTTATGTGGTAGAGATCTTAATTTACATAAATCGTTGGTTAGACCTATTAAAAAGTATCTCTTATTTATACATAATTGTGATTAAATAAAATGAGGTGAACTCAATTGTGATGTGTCAGCCAAACATGCCTTTATAATTTTTTTATGATCTGGGTTTGACTCGTTGGACCAAACCGCCCACAAGAACGGGTCAAGGGCTGATCTGGGTTTTCAACCACTGGTATTTGACGCACATAGGAGTCGCCCCTGGAAAAGTTAAAACAACAGCACTGCCTTTTTGTCCCTGTCCCACGCCTTTAGCTAACCTGCGCCCGACTGGATAAGCACCCACTATAGACATGGCCACATCATCATGACTCATCCTTTTACGTGTGGCACTCAGGTACAGCTGTGGATGGAGTATATCTCTAAAACCACACTGATTAAGAGATCCTAACCATCCAATTGGCTGTTATAAAACAAAAGATTGAAAGTACATTAGTGAGTGGTCCAAATTCAAGGGGGGAAATCAGATGGCTGCCATCATCTTCTCCATGTAATTTGTTTTGGGTTGTCTTCCATCCACATTTAGCTCGGAGTTTTGGACGGTCTGGATCTCCGTACGACTGCCATATGTATAGTTAGGAGTCACCACTCACCACCATTTCTAAAGAGTTTTGCTAATCCCACGCACATGTTGATCCGTACAAATCCCCAAGCAGAAGTGGGGTCCACGTGGTATATCTATCATATCCAATCCGTCCATCAGATGCATCCCCACAGTTTACCCCACGCCTATAAGAATAAGCACGATTCAAAACACAGATGGGCCAAATCACACGAGGCCGACGCCGATTGCCTGAGAGGGTGTGGCAGGAAGTTCCTGCGGTTAGGAGCTATGTGGGGGCCACCATAATGTTTGTGAGAAATCCACTCCCTTTCATTCGTTTTTTTTTTTTTTTTTCCAAAAATGAGGTACACCTGAAACTCAAGTGAGTCACACGACAGGAAATAGTGACGATTGAACGTCCACCATTGAAATATTCATAGGGGGGCAGCAGAAATTTTGGATTTCTTCAGTTCATCCCAATGGAAATGATCTTATGAAGATCCTTGTGGCCAATCAACGCAATCACGGTGGACCCAAGGAGGCTTCAACGGTAGGCATTTCCTATCCACTTTTTGTGCGGCCCACTTTAGTTTTGGATGTGCCTCGTTTTGGTTTCATGTCCTCCTAGCATGAGCTGGCAAAGCGGATGGATGGGGTGGATTCTTACAAACATCATGGTGGGCCCCACCTATCTTCTGACTCCAGGAATTTCCTGCCCACGTCCGCAAGAGGCATGGACAGGTCAGATGTAGTAAATACATCAGGTGGGCCCCACTTCTATCCAGTGCCACCGTGGCTATGGTAGGAATTTAAACGCTTCCTCTATATTTATATCCGAAAGGGTGTGATTTTCTTAGCACTACGTTCCCAATATTCTAAGGCTTAGACCCTTGTCATTTACTTCCTATACCCATCATAAACTGTTTTGGAGGCTGTATCGGCCTTGTTTATGAGAGTTGTTGGCTTCTTCAATATCCATGATCAGTCTTGTTCCTAGCCCTCTATTAAAGGAGCCTTGTTAGTCGTCCATTTCTCTATGGTACCACTTCCCTTTATTTTTCTTTTGCTGCACTTACACCCAGGTTGTGTCAGATAATCATGTGTATAGCTGTTTGGCTTTGGCAAGCTCACCCTCACTACCCACTTCTCTTGTTGCTCAATCGTGATGAACTCCACGACAGGTAATTTTATTATTATTATTATTATTATTTAAATGAGTCCATCCATGTGCGCCGTTGCTCGACGGAACCCACATGTAGAGCTCTCGATGAGGCGCCGATATCGTGGATGGTCCATGATTCGATAATCGGATTAAACACCCCTTTTAGGAGTTTCTTACCTGCTTCTTGTATTATTTTTTGGCTTTGCTCTGGGTTAGTAATAAGAGAGTTTGGGATTTGGATGCATGCAGGCCCACTAAGCCAATAGGATGGTGGGGAGATTCATGTAAGATATTGGGCGGCCGGGATTGTCTTGCAGGAGGAACTTGGTTGGCCTGTACAAAAAATGGGCGGTTGGCATTTCTCACTAATGTGCTGGAACCTGACCCATTTTCCCATGCAAAGAGTAGAGGAGATTTGCCCCTGCGTTTCCTGGAGGTATGTATGCGTGTGTTCCTACTTTTTTTATTTGATTTTTCAACACAACACATGATTTGTTTTTGTTGGATTAAGATCATTAATCTACGGTCTTAGATGGTTTTAGTCACTGCTTATGAGCATCAATCAGGACTGGCTATACTTCGGATGGAAAATTATTCAAAATAGATACATCCATCGCATAAGCCTATCCGTCTGATCATTGGCCTTCAAAGCTATTGTAGCAAACGGAAATATTGAATGGTCGACACTCAGTGGGGCAAAACGAAGAAAATTGACGGATTGGATTGTCTCGTATTTATGTTTTTTGAATATGAGCCATTCATAATTGGTAGCAATAGACCGACGGTTTAGATTGATGGACCAATCACTAATTAACATATAGATGTGGACCACCTAATGAGTCTGCTACCTTGAGATTTTGGCAGGGTCATTTTGACGGTGATGGGTGGCCTCTGTCCCACACATGCATCTAAGGTTCACCTGTATTCCACCACTGCCTCTTCAGTTTCATGATCATCCCCTTGCCTTGATCGTTTGGCCCATTTAATTTCCTCCCATAACTCGCTTATAGATATGAGCTACTACAGAGATTATACTGTATGCTTGGGCAATTGGTTTGTACAGGTGGGGACCACCCTTCAGTGATCCAAGACGTTGATATGATAGGAATCACCCAAGATAGCTCAAGGAACAAAAATCTCCTCGATTGAAAGATCCCAGCCATAGAATATTTGCCATTTTATTGGTTGAATCAAAACCTACGGTGTACCTTCTTTGACTGAATTTTTTTTTTTTTTTTTTTCTTTCGTTCTTTTTCTTGTTGTACCTCCTCTAGCTGATTTTTTTTTCTTGGCCACCCATTTAAAGGTTTACGATATTTCCGTCTTCGTGGGTCATGATACAAAAGGTTTGGATAAGCTATAATAATAATAATAAATCCAGATGAATATCAAGGATTGCATAAAACCTCGTCTATAAGTTTAAATCCGGCATGCGATTACATCAAGTGGTCTGATCAATGAGTAAAAGTGCATAATAATCATCATGAAATGACAGAAAATTTTACTCTTCACTGTTGGACCCACACTTATATATGCTGGGTGTGCTTCACACAAACCTTCGGATCTCACCCCCCAAAACACCCCAAAACACTAGAATTATGGACTATGATAATGCAATAAACAAGAATAAAGCATTAACCATACGACACAAGGAGTTTTACGTGGAAAACCCTTGAAAGAGGTAAAAACCACGGGACCTAGTCTAGATTAATAATCCACTATCTTAGACAATCATTTACAACGATCATAAGCACATACCGCTTGGATCAAACTTCTTCACCCACGCAGGGATGGATAAACAATAAGAGAACTTATGAGAATAGGAGGATCTCATCGATCACGAGGACGTAGAAGCACTGAGATGACGGTTGCGCAGAAGAATTCCTCTTCAAGCAACTTGTCCATTCTACAAGCTTCCTCTCTCTCTCTCTCTCTCTCTCTCTCTCTCTCTCTCCTCTCTCTCTTACCTTGGACGTGAAAGCAACTCAATGGGATGCCCTAATCCCGATTTGAAACCCCTTAAGTAGGAAACGGGAGGAATTAGAAACCAAATAGGAAACTGCGTATAAGCAATCCGCGTAGGGTCGGGCGCCCGCCCAAGCCAAAAACGGTACAGCGAGAAAAACCAAAGAAACATGTCGAATATCGGGCGCTCGGACCAACATGGTCGGACGGGCCCCGTCACCAGACAGTTGGGCACCCGACTTTTCTGAAAACAGTCCAGCAGTTCAGCTGCCATTGGGGTGAATTTTGGTCGCCCGACCAGTTTTGGTCCGGGCGCCCGACCACACCCAGGCTGCACTACCTCTCCTCTGTACTAAGGAGGAAAACCCCATTACTATACACACATTTGGCACTGGCTGCTGGTCACAATCCGTACCCATATGGATTAACCTGATTTTATCTCTAGCAGTTAAAGGGAAAATAGAGTAGAGCCGAAGGTCGAAGGGTTAAAATATTGTAATCCAAAAGTGTTTTTTCTTTACTATCTTCCATTCAAGGGGCGGCCCATTGTATAAAAGGTCTATGTTTGAATTATTGAAAGATGATTGTAAATCCAGCGAGAGACCTATTTACAATTTAAGGGCCTGTTTGGGCAACAGTAATAGATGGGATTAAGTGGTATGGAATTGCATTTGGTTCCTTGCTAGTTCCATCCTTTGTTTGATAACAAAGGAATCACATATTCCAATGCCATTGGTGGATTCAGCTGGATTTTTGTGGATTTCAAATCCACCATAGTTGTGGGCCCCACATTGATGTGTGTATTTTATCAATGCCATCCACTCACACATGCCATTTACAATAGTCATTCAAGCTGCATATGAGAATAGGCTATCAAAATTAGTTATAAAATGTGGTCTATTGATCGTAATCACATGGCCCACCAAACGTGGTAATCACATGAGCAAATGAATGAGCAATAACTGCTAATCTGATGGTATTGGAAGGCATATAATAAATTAGCAATAAATGCTATAATCTCATGTAATACCATTCCATCCTATTGGATACCACTGCCCAAAGAGGCCCTCATCCAATTGTAATGCTTGTGCATTTTAGCGGTCGGTTTATAAATAACCATATATGAAAATGGAATATACGATTCCTCAACAAGAGGGCCCACAGTTCTGATGTTTTTCTGGTGCCACCCATCATAGGTGGACCATGAAAATGAAAACTCCCAGAAAAGAAACATCCTAGCCATTGATCTCCCGCCAGTGGAACGTAGACCGTCCCCTTGTTTCTCTTTGTAACCATTTATTTTACAATATGCTACAAACTCAAAGGTTAGGATCATCTTATAGAGGAATGGTCCATCCACAGGTGGGACCAATGGACCAACAGTCTGGATCACTGGACCATGAGGCCCATTTTTCTTGGTTTGATGGTTTTGAGTAGGGGAGCGGATTAGGTGCGTCTCTTATTATGGGACCCACCTTGATGTATTTATAATATATCTATAGACACCCGCCCTTTTGAGAGCAATGTACCACTTGCTAACTTCTGCTTTGCCCGAGGCAAGATCTTGGTACGACTAAAAGTGGGCCGCCAAGGTGATGAATAGACCGGATTGGTCGCTAGACTAGACGCGGGTAGCATGGTATATGCAGTGCACGTATTCCGACCAAAACCACGGAAAGTGCATAAAAGACAAAAGAAAAGAGAAAAGAGAAAAGCCAAGAAAATGGCCACCATGTGACCATTCGCATGGAAACGGTCATATAGTGGCCTTTGGCAGGTATCGACTACCTATCTCAGCCAGGTGTACCCTCTGTCGAGCCCACATTCGATGAACGAAGTTGCCGACATACTTGGCAGCCAATGCGAGACTTCGATCGATGCGAGCGAGCTGCGTGTCTGCTCCGAATGGATGATTTATTGTTAAAATTACCATGCGTCCATCTCACAACCACACAGAATTGATAAATCCCCTTGTACATCGCCTCTCAGCCATCTATTTAAAGCGATCCAGGGACCCAATGAAGGACGTATCCAGAGTAACGAAAGAGATGCGGAAACAATTCTGAGAGAGAGAGAGAGAGAGAGAGAGAGAGAGCGAGGCTCCAACAAAACTATGCCAAATCCCTGCCTCGCAGGGATTAGGAAATTTGTGGCAGCCGAAGCTTTGTCCCACTAATCAATCATCTGACATCGGCAGAGCGAGCCCCCTGCTTCGGCAACCGCATGTCAGTGAATGACTCTCTTTGTCTCTATCTCTTTTTCTATCGAAAAGTCAAAAGCAATATCGAGTATGGTGGGAATCTGGGACGTCCGACCATCCTCTGTCTTTTCTATAAGAAGGGGTGTCTGACTTCCCAATTTTCCTCTTACATCTCAAAGTACACGTCATTCGTTAGTAAATAAAAAAATAGCCTCCATAAAGTCAAAGTCAATGAGTAGAGTCGGAATCCGGAGCGTCCAATCATCCCTTATCTTTTTCATGAGAAAGTGTGTTTGACTCCCCATTTTTCTTCTCACATCTTGAAATCAAATCGTATTCCACTCTACATATTCCCTACACACTCATCATATCTGCACTTATTTACTATTTATATTGCTTTCATTTTTATTTTATTTTTTGCCAACCCAGGTCCTAAAAAGCCTCACAAAGTAGAGACCGTGCATTGCATAGGTGATAAAGGGGTGCCTAACACCTTCAACTTTTGTAACCGTGACCCTTACTTAAAATCCACGACGCAGACCAAGCTTAACCAATTGGGAGTCATTTTAAAAGATCAGGGTTTCTTTGGAATACATTCGTCATTTTGGCCATTTTACGGGTTCTAGCCGACCGTGGATTCTGAGGCCTCTTTTCTGCTAGTGGCGACTCCGTCAAACGTACCAAATCCAAGAACGTCATTCTTTTGTCCTTAGAAAGGTTTTGCACAACCAAGGTAAATTAAAGCCAAATCAACAAATCTTTGCAACTATGCATCCCATCCCAAATACAATCCAAAGAAACGAAACAAAAAAGAAGCAGCGGGCCCACAAACACTCGAGCGCGATCCGATGTTCACAATATCCACGATGTCCATCCTTTTTTCCATATCATTTTAGGGCATGATCCAAAAAATGAAAAAGATCCAAATCTCGGGTGGACCATTCTATACAAAATAGTGGTGATTGAACGCCCTACCATTAAAAACTTCCTAGAGCCCATTGTAATGTTTATTTGCCATCCAACTTGTTCATAAGATCACAAAAACTTGAATTAAGGTAATATATATATATATATATATATATAGATCCAAAACTTATATGGCCCATTAATTGTCAATCACCACTGTTTACTATGTTATGCTCCACCTGAGAATGGTTTTCTTGGAACCGTTGGAAACATTCGGTTCCAATTTTACCCCAAAACTGGATCGAATCGAACCGTGTGCACCTCCACACCTAATCCACTCCCTTTGAGCAGTGCTACCTAGGGTTGCACATCTGTCGGGTTAACCTGACCGACCTGCCCGATCCAACTCGGCAGAAACCCGATCTGCCCTTACCCGACAGAGAAAAGGATTTGGTCCTAAGTGAATGCGACTTGACCATTTTAATCTAGGTACAGTTTAAAATACACGCCAAACCCGACCAACCCGATCCGTTCCGCCCGACCTGAACCTCTTCGAGTTCTGTCAGAGTATTCTAAAAAATAAAAAACTTCGAGTTCGAGTATGCCATCATTTGGCGTGTTGGAAATTGGAATCTTGGATGGTAAGGTGCTAAACACACCTAGTTGTTTCCGCCCTTATTGTGGGGGTATTTTTTCATGAGGCTCAATAGGGAATTTCAGTTCATTTCTATGGGGGCCATGTTGGGTTATCCAAGCCATTGATCTGATGCCCCATCAAAGTACACAATCCCTCTAAAAAATGTCTCAAATGGGAAGATCGTAAGCCTCCAACTTAGGCATTCTTGTACTCTTCATTGAATGCGGACCATTCATTTGCATGTGAAGAATTGAAAGGTTATGATTATTTTGAAGTTAAAATAAAATACTTACTGGTGATATTGCGTAGAGAGAATACAATTTAATACTGTTAGAAATGAGTCTAATACTACTTCAACATATAAAGTTAAATAGAAGGTGAATAAGCAGAGAACTCAGTCCTAACCTGACCCGACCCGGTTAAGCATACAAGGTTAGGTAAGGTTAGGGTTGACCCTTTCGCAAGTAGGGTAGGGTTAGGGTTGGGTCAGCCAACCCGGTCACAGCCCAGACCGAAATATGAACCTTTAAAATATGTTTAGGTTTGATCCAGGATTGGGCCCAACCCAACCCAACCCAACCCAACCCAACCTAACCTGTGTGCTGGCCTAGACTGCCATCAAGTACACATTTTGGGCACTCGCCTTTCACATGTCATCATGGCGCTCATGAGCAAGATCCAAGCCATTCATCAGTTGGGGCGCATTATGTGGATTCTTAGGCCTAAAAACCGGGCTGGTCTGATCATTAGGTGGGCCGCTGAAGTATAAAATAATGGAGGTTTGAGAGAACTTGACCAATGCTCCATGATTCAACGTACGCGTGTGGCAGTCCCTACAGTAGACCGCCCCGATGGCTTCGAGCATGCTCATGGTGGGCCCCACTTGGTAAATGTCGCAGGTGTGGCCCACCTGAGTATGGAAATGAAATGATATCTGGGGTTTCCATCAATTCTGGTGGATTACATCTTCTGAACGAATTGGATGGAAAATACAGATACAAAGGGTCCCACACATAATTTGGAAGGTTTTTAATGCTAGCATCTTAGAAATTAACTACCATGCTCTGGCAGAGTTTGATAGATGATACACGGGCACTTAGAAATTAATTACAAATTGCACACATGGAAGTCAAGTAGTCAAATTAAAGAGTCCAAAATTATGGTATCCAGATAGATGTATGAAGAACAAAAAATTAAGCTTATTTAATTATCTGACTAACGGATCGGTGGACATTTATTGGACGGTCAGAAAATGACAAATCTCCAACTGTCCTATTTCCACAAACAAGCATACACGAATCAGAGGTTAAGATGGTCCAACCAATCTAATCTTGGAATTGTGAATTGGAAACAGTTGTCTGCACAATCTAGTCGGTTTTATTTGAGTTAATACATGCCAAAGTATACAATTTCTAACTGCCTGCATATCAAGCGTCATATGCCGCCTGAGTATCTTGTAACTCCTCTATTAATAATGATATGGGCTTTTTTGGGGCCTTGCTCTTCTGGGGTTTTGGGCTTTTGCAGAGTGGGAAGAGTCCCAGAGAATTTGCGAAGGAGGTGGTGAAGGAAGCAGACCAATACAATGGGTTCAACCTCATATTAGCTGATCTTTGCTCAAAGACCATGGTCTATGTTTCCAACAGGCCTAAAGAAGAGTCTCCTTCTGTTCAGGAAGTCTCCCCTGGCCTTCATGTGCTCTCCAATGCCAAGTTGGATTCCCCTTGGCATAAGGTAAGCCAACTAATTAGGCACTAGACAATGCTGAGTGCATGATTCAGTGATCCGAACCGTTGATATTATGGACCCTGCAGTGGATGGCTTGTGTACTAAAGATCTTCCTCATGGGAGGATCCAAACCCTTTGATCAGTAACCAGAAAATAGACAGTTAAGAAAGACAAAAACAAGATGGCTCTGATCTTGGGGTGTTCATGATGGGCTGGGCTTATTTGTTCGGTGGACTCGTTAGGTCTCAAGTCGTGTCGTGAGTTGCCGAAGTTGGCTGGTACTTGTGGTATTGAACTGGATCAGGAAGTACAGAATCTGAGTCGACCCAGACGAGTCATTCAACTCTTAAAACCATAACCCAGACCCAACTCAATTTAGTTATTCAGCCTAGAACTCAGTCCTGGGTCCAACACATGGGCCTCAAGTCCAGCCCAAACCCAGAAAAGCTCATGATGATGGACACGGCATGGGACCGGTCCGGCTCACCTGAGTGGGAAAACTAGTCATGTCCACTTTTCAATTCTCATTTTACGCCGAGCAGGCAAGCTCCATCAACTAACATTTGAATTACTCTCGACTCGCTCTATCTTGGCAGTCTCAGCGTTTGGGACAAAATTTCAAGGAAGTAATCCGTCGATATCAAGGCGAAGAAATCCCGTCGAAAGACATGGTTGAACAGCTAATGAAGGACACCTGTTAAAGCTGATAAATCGAAGCTGCCCAACACCGGCTGCGATCCCGAATGGGAGTTCAAACTAAGCTCTATATTCGTCGAGGTCGATACTCCACTGGTAAGACTAAGAAAATCCACTTCCATCAGTTATAGAATGGCTTTCTTCACATGTTTGGACATTTGATCAAACCAAATTGCGATCATTGTGGGCATATATGACAATGTACTATTCCCACATTGCAATTAGGATCGTTTCCGGTCGAAATTGCAATTGGGTGTTTGGTTGTAATGGTGAATGGGAACTGTGACACCCTCAATAAGGATTCAAATGAATTGCAATTTAGTTCAACTGAGATCCAAACGCACCCGAATGAAGTAGTCCAATTGTAGTTATGTTTATTTCATGTCCAACTTCAAAGAAATGTAATTGGGATTGTGTAGGGACGCTACGGCACTCGGAGCACGGCAGCATTATTCGTTAAAGCCAGCAATGAAGTCAGCTTCTATGAGAAATATCTGGAGAAGGAGATTTGGAAGGAGCATACCATGAAATATCAGATAGAAAAATTGCACTAGCTAAGCAAAACATTATCTCTAAATAAGAGTCTGTGTGACGACAGTTATCGCTGTCCGTTCGACCCCAAGTGATTATTTTGAACATTCCACAGTTGCTGCGGTCCCTTACACTTCCATTCCAACTGTTTGTTTTGAATATTGGCGCGTTTGGCTGCCATTCTGTTTAATTGTAAAAGGTTGCATAATTTCAGTGAGTTAATATGGAAAGGGAAACATGTGGACCCCACCAGGACACCCCTCACTGTGAAATCTAGGCCATTCGGCTCACACCAAACACCCTGAAAATGAGATTTTTTTTCACCCATGATGGTGACTACAAACTAGCTGGGACAAGGCTACGATGGTGAGGATAGGTGGGTCCCACCTTTCATGGGACACAAAGGAAACTATAAATTTCAATCCCAGCCATCGAAATTGTGGATTGAAACCGGTGATCAGTCCAATTCGCAGCTACAGGAATTTTCCCAAACGACTACTATAAAACCGACAAAACGCCCCACGATCAGAATCTAGGACCATCCAATCAATCCGACCCTGTGGTTCTATCCAATTTTAAGGTGGGGCCCATGATTTGAATGGCTACATTGAAGTCTGTGTGCCACGTGTGCAATGCCTGTATGCATGTGTATAAATGGTCAATGTCTGCCAGACTATCAATGCTTTTCCAATTGGGACTGGGAATCGGAAGGAGCGTGCTCATATACTCACCCTACACGTACCTTGTTTTGGAGCCGTCTCTCCCACGTGCTAACAAGAGAAAGATCCAAGCCACTCATCAGCACTCCCCTTCGCCCAAATCTTTCCATTAGGTGGCCCACATTTGTAAGCGAAATTAATGGCTGAAAGAGCTCACCAATGCTTCGTGCCAAAGTCATCTGGCCCATAACTCAGCCTGGGTCCAAATCACAATATCCAAGGCTCAGCCCAAAGCAAGCCGGACTTTAGTCGACCAACACAGCGTAGCCCAACTGTCACGGAGCTTGGATAACGAACTTTTGGAGGTGGGCGTGTATGGGAACCTTCACATACACCTGTTGCAGATTGATCTGGACCATCCATTTAGCCTGACCCACTTTTCACGGTCTGCCTTGAAAACACCATACTGATGGGATGATCTAAACCATCCAGTCAGCAGCATGCAAAATCCGATGGACAGGCTCGATTATGAATGTTTAGGACCATCCAATTGCGATGATTTAAGCAGCGGCAGCAAAAACCATTTCTATTTCCGCAAAATGCAGATGGACTAGATTGCATTGGACCCCATTCCCAATTTAGGGTATATCGAAGGGTCGTTTGGATGCAGGTAATGTTTTAAGTTGTAAACACATTACACCTTAAAAGTGTTTACACCATCTTAAAAGAGTTTTAGGGGTAAACCGTTTTGCACGCTAATCCATTTGGCTTTTAAGTGGTAATTTGTTTAGGTAAACAGATTATATGTTTGGCTAACTCGTAGAGTGTTTACAATGAATAAAGTAGGTCCTTTCAAAATTCGCAAATCACTTGATTTTTTTTATCGGCCTAAGAGAGCATTAAAGCATGCACACACTAGATGGATTGGATGCCCTCCACCCATCACAGTGGGCCCTAAATGCAATTTGAAATTTTTTAATGGTGAATGTAATGTGGGCGGGGTGTGTTGTGAGATTGAGCACCGTCTCTCCCACGGATAACTGATCCGAATCCACGGAACTATAGGTACTCCTCAACCTGTCTTCGTCGAATCTACAATGGAACAACTCGAATCCTTGAAGAAGAAATAAAGTAAAACTCAATTTTCATTATGGAATAATAAAAAACTGCATAATAATGAGCTAAAAAGAGTTTATATAGACTAAACATAACCCTAATTAGGTGTCTAAGCCTAGCTTGCAAAGGAATAAAAGAATTCTAAATGAAATAGGAAAGCAATCACAAAAATCGGAGAAAATTCACAAACTCACGAAGTTCTCTGGATGCCCGCCCGCCGGCCGGCCGAAGTTGAGGGCCGCCCAGTTGGCCGGCCGATTGGTGGACGTCAAAATAGTCTAGCGATTTTGGCCCCTTCTTGGGCAAGGGTCTGACCGGTCGGACGATCGGTCCTTGGAGGAAAATTTATGTTTCCTCTTCTTCTTCTTTCGGTCCATCGCCTTCAAGAAGGTTGTCGATCCACGCCCTTGATGATGGGATTCTCTCCCTACATCAATCTCCCCTACTTGGAGAAAACTCAACCTCGAGTTTTGCCTCGGGTGATGTTGGAGAGTCGCTTTCACATTCTTCCTCGGCCTTAGCTTGTGCTTCGTGTTCTCGGCCATTCCTTGATATAACGCGGCAAACTTCGCTGCCTTGTTCTCGACGTGAACAAGAAAATCTGCAAACGGATCTTCATAGAAATCGGCGTCCATGATCGCTTCGAAATCTTGCATTGTTGACACGGTATCTTCAGAGGTGATCCTGAATCTATGCAAATCCGGATCCATAATTGCTGAAACAATTATCGAATCGTCTTCTTCGTGCACAACATCTGGAGCATCAACCTCCTCCACTCCCTCAGGAACTCGAATAGTTTCTGAGATAACGGAGGGCTGCACCTTGGGTCCCTCTTCCATGGCCTCAATATTGACTGACTTAGCAACTCCCCCGTCGCGATCATAGTTGAACATAGAAGGATACTCCTCCTCTGTTCAAGCTTCGAGAAGGATTCCTGTATCTGGAAGAATGATCTCCACCTCAGGCAATTCGAAAGGAACTTCTTTCTGCTGATGGTCTTTCATTTCCGCAGGCACAACATGTGTGTTGTTGATGGGGTTGAAGACTTAATTTTTAAAACCTTTGTACCAGCCTCCGCTTTATCCACGGCCAAGAGCGTATCGGGGCCTTCGTCGCACGCTCTCGATCGCGCTGGAGATATTCCCACCAAACTAACGCAGTGCTCTTCAACTTGAGGGCAACGTATGGAACCTTCTTCTCTTCAGGCATCTGCGTGATTTCGAAGAGGCGCTCAACGTCACATAGCTAGTCATCGACGCGACTCAGGCCATTGAAATGAGGAAGATCAACCTTTGTGTAGATCTGACTCGTTCGATCTACAAATTCTCTACCATATACGATTATACTCTTTTGATATTTTGATTTGCAGTCGAACCAAGCTTGTAACCTTTGTTAGTGCACTTTTCTGTGGCATACTAGTACATCTTATTTGTCAATCAAATGAGTCCATGTGTTGTAATGTCGGTTGAGCCTTGGCAAGTTGAAGACCGAAGATTCAAGTGGACCAAAAGCATCGAGGAAGAAGAACAGGTAGATGAGATGCCTTGGTGACCCTAACCCTTTGAACCAAAACACCCAAAATATCTTAGATACTTGGACTAACAAGAAATACATTTAGTCATCATCATTAGTCTTAAAACACATCGAAAAACATGATAAGTTAGACTAATTAGAGAGGTGGAAGTTGCTGTAAACAAAACTGCCCAAAACAACGATTTCCAATTGGAATTGATTTTCCGATCAATCGATCGGAACACTATCCGATCGATAGATATCTTTTCCAGCAACTTGATGAAAATACTGGACTGATATTCTGATCGATTGGAATAGTCATTTTTTGCTAGTTTTCTGCCCGTTATTTGACCGTTGGGGGAATATTTATAAATATGGGAGATGCGATTTTTGGACTAAGAGAGGGAATTTTGAAGATCTAGAAACCACCCCCATTGCCCATCATTAGGAGCTCTAATCCTAACCCATACAAGGCATTCTCCTTGTGATTCATCACAAGCTTAGGACATTTAATGCTAAAATAGAATGGACTTGTTCCCTCTTGATTTCTAGAAGTTTAGATACCTTGATCATAGTTAAATCCTTTGTCTAAACACCACTTAGGAGTCCAAATAGGTGTATCCCTCTAGAAAACTCATTTCCTACCATTTGTAGAGGTTACACCACCTCCTAGCACCTTGGGCATCTCCAATGGAGTATCATATGCAAGAGAGCTAATCTTGAAGCTAAAGCCTTGACAAAGTAGCAGCATCAAAGATCGGGGGAGTACAAGGAGAGCTGATTCGAGCACGAGAGAGCAAGAAGAAGCATCTCGAAGTAGCGCTACAAAGGGGTTCAATCCGACAAGTAAGTTGTCAATTGTAAGAGTCCGGTTCCACCTTTTCCTATGAGGAATTGAGTATAGAGTTTGTTTGTCAAACTCGCATTCAAGGGTCGTTTCCTTAGCATGTTTGTCGAGCCTAAAATTCAGGGATGTTTGCCGTTCCTTGGCACGTTTGGCTGGCCTAAACAAGTTTCCAAAGGGAGCTACCAACACGGGTGTGAACGTGTAGGTTGGGAGGATCCTATAAACTCCCGGTTGGGTGGATCCGAGTTAAAACACCTTGGTTAGGAGGAACCGGATTTAAACTCCCTAGTGAATGCCGATGTGCTCAAAGAGGTTGAGTACTTGAATCAGGAGTGGAGTAGACCCGAAGTCGAACCACAATACATGCTTGTATTTGTGATTGTATTTAAGCACATTTCTCATTATGCATTGTGTTTAATTGATTAATTATGAATGCTTAATTAGAATGTATGCTAGTCACTTGATAAGCACATCCACACACACATGATGTACTTTCACTTAGTAGTGTAAACTTGAGCTCATTGATCCATTCTCATAAAGTCTACATAGGTTGCATAGATTAGGAGCTTGATTTATTCAATCATTTATTAATCTATGCTTGCTTAGACTAGGTTGTTTATTGTTTAAACCATATGCTAGTCTTGTGATTGGACCCACTTAGGCTTGGAAGCCGAAGTGTTAATTGCTTACTTAGTCTAAATTGATAAATTGCATAAGTAGGCGAAAAGAATTTTAAAAGGTTATAATCACCCCCCTCTAGGACTTAGCCATAATTCTAGCTGCTCCAAGCTTCCGCACGTGTATGCGTTGGTGTCGTGTTAGACTACTGACGTAATTTCATCCCTTGCATAGCTTGATGGTTTTACTGCTAGAGTGTCTCAAGCGTCGCCCCGAAAGCCGCCACTTTGAGAAGATGAATCCCTTTATTACCGTCCACAGGATTTTTACCGCAGCCAACGCCAAAAGCTATCTTCCCGAGGAAGAACCTCGCTTTGATACCAATTAATGCGGGCGGGGCGTGTTGTGAGATTGAGCACCGTCTTTCCCACGGATAACTGATACGAATCCACAAACCTATAGGGACTCCTCAACCTATCCTTGTCGAATCTACAATGGAACAACTCGAATCCACGAGTTTTATCTTCGAATCCACGAAGAAGAACTAGAGTTAAACTTAATTTTCATTAAGGAATAATCAAAAGCTACATAATAATGAGCTAAAAAGAGTTTATATAGACTAAACATAACCCTAATTACGTGTCTAAGCCTAGTTTGCAAAGGAAGAAAAGAATCCTAAATGAAATAGGAAAGCAATTATAGAAATTGGAAAAAATTCACAAACTTGCAGAGTTCTCTGTACGCTCGCCCGCATGTCGGCCGAAGTTGAGGGCCGACAGGTTGGCCGGCCAGTCGGTGGACGTCAAAACAGTCCAACGATTTTGGCCCCTTACTGGGCAAGGGTTCGACTAGTCCTTGGAGGAGAATTTATGTTTCCTCTTCTTCTTCTTCCAGTCCATTGCCTTTAAGAAGGTTGTCGATCCACGCCCTTGATGATGGGATTCTCTCCCTACATCAGAATGTCCCATCCGTCCCTCATGTGGTCCATTTGATAACCAACGGGCTATTTTTAGGGCAATTGAAGAGCATCAAGAGAAGCACATGATTGATAGTTTGGATGTACTATACACATTACAGTGGGCCTCACATATCATAAGTGTATACCAACCATTGTGTTCTACTATGTATAATGCATTTTTAGCAGTAAAGATGTTACCTTTAATGAAATATGGTTTTTTTCCAAGTTTCATATTATAGCTAAAAGTTGTAATCTATTTATAGTCTGTAAAGGCTTTCTAGGCAAATTCATGCATCCAAACAACCCTTGTAATTGGATTACCTATAATCCCCTTACAACTTAAGGACTTTACGGGCATCCAAACGACCCCTAAGAAACTCAAGCTAAGGAACCCAACTTCAATTATGTCAAATTAAGACAAGCAAATGAAAGAAGGCATTGATATATCCAAGGCGATAAATGTGTCATTCCGTCAACTTGTATACAATGAGATAGTGAGATTGGATGGGATGAAATGAATAGAGCCGTTTGTGAGATTTTGTGCTTTCATGAGCTTCATTTGATGCTCCACATGTTTTCTTTTACACACGTGTATATCCATGATAATATTAAGCATAACACCAATGGTGCCGAAAAATACAAGGGAATATGGCAGAAGGTGTAAGTTTGCGTAAAACTAGGGGCAAATTGTCATTTTACCCTGAGCGAGACTCCAAGTGCCAAGGTGAGATTTGCTTTTTCTCTCCCTTGCCTAACTCATGATGAAATATTGTGAAATTCTATGTGGCTGGCGGCAGATCGCCTGCCATGTGGATGAGCCTCGATTTTTGCAAGGAGCTTGGGTGAGGTTATCCTTCGGTCTACCCCCTTTTTCTTCATTGAGGACCAATGTTAATAAGCATTGGATTAGGCTTCAGACTGGGCTTAGGTTTGGGGAGTCCCACTATGCTTAGATTAATTTATTAGCCCTGGATGGGGTGTCTACACCATCCAAGTTATCCATCTTATTCAAGCCTTTCAACCTAGTCTTTACGAGCATTCAAGCCGTCCAGATGGTTCAAGACAATCGGAGTAGGGTCGGGATTTGAGATATACAATTATCTTCTTATAAGAGCAGTGTCATAGCTCTCTTTTCCTCCTCCCACATCTTCACGTGCACATGCGATGATTCAACCATTCATTTTTAATTTATTTTTTATATTGCACATTTCCTTTCTCATACACCACATTGCTTATCATTCAAGTTACGCTTGAGTGTATGCTCTACACCTTGCCGAATCTTTGGATCCTAGTGTATCAAAAATCATGTTATTTGAATTCGTGCTTTGATTATATTTACTTATTAGTTTATTACATTCATGCTCTTCATTTTTTTCCCTTTTTTGTGATAACTATCTCCCTAAAATTTCACCTTAATTTAAGATATTGCGATCTCCTTAGCGATGAGTTAGGTGAGTAGTGATTTACTAATCTGTTTTTTACATCTCTACAATCAGATATTTAGTTTAAATAAGGCCATCCAAAATTCCAAAAATCCCTAAAAAACCTAAATCTCGTAAAGTAAAGACACCATGTAAATGTAAGCAGAGAAGGGTGCTTAACCCCTTCATTTTCCATCATCGTGGTCCTTACCTAGAATCCCCAGTCGCAAACCTTGTCCATAAGTCATCTTAAGTTAGAAAATTTTCAATTCCCCAAGCCAAGTCGATTTCATAGGTCTAGCCAACCGTAGATTCTAGGCCTTCATTGACTAGTGGCGATTTCAAGTCTTTCAAACGCACTATTTTGAGTCCACATCATACTCATCGTAAATCAATCACAAAACGAGATGCATTTAGTGCACGCTCACACCCGTGGGACGATGTTTACAAAACCCAACCACAAAATAGGATAGGGGTCCAAAATTGAGGCAAACCCAAAATTAAGGTGCGTCATCGAATAGAAAATAGTGAGAATGGAGGACGTGGTTAAGGTGGCATTGCCAACACCACCCCAACTGTGGTGTATCGATGCGTTGGGCGTTGTGGAGCCAATGTGATGTGTGTGTTTTATATTAGCAGTGTCCATCTATTTTACCCCTCATTTAGGGCACAAACCAAAAAATTAAACACATCTGAAGCTCAATTGGTCCACACCATAGGAAACAGTGGTGATTGAACGTCCACCTTTATAAACTTCTTTGGGGCCACTAAAGTCTTGGATTAGGCTGATATTTGTATTTTCCCTTCATTTAGGTTTGAGTGACCTTGTCAACAAGTTGGATGAAAAATAAACATTATAGTGGACCCTATAAAGGTTTCAATAGTGTATCATTATCTCAACTGTTTCCTATGGTATGGTTCACTTGAGCTTTGGATATTCTTCATTTTTAGGCTCATGCCCTAAAATAAGCTGCAAAAATGGATAGATGGTGTGGATATGAAACGCATACATCAATTGGAATCTCACATCACCCAACACACTGCCATTAGGGGTGGTTTTGACAATACCACCTAAACCGTGTTTGAGAATGGAAATACTGACAACAAAAACCTTTTCAGAGCACACCATGATGTTTTATGCCATCCAAATAGTTTGTATGGTTATTCCCACTGCGATAAACTAAAACTACAAAATATCATCCCGATAGGAAACTTCTATGGCCTCAATGAAGTTTCCCAAGGCTAGCGTTCATTCCCCATCATTTCCTATCAAATAGCACACTTGAGTTTTAGATCCACCTCATTTTGTCTCATATACTAACATGAGGTGGAAAAATGAATGGAGTACATGGATTTCTCACAAACATCAAAGTGAGCCCCGCCCAACTTCCAACCGTAGAAACATCTTAAGGTTGGGGTTGCAAGTAATTTGTGTCAAGATAAGTTGTGCAAGTTGTGTGCCATATCAACAGACATGAATTGTGTATCAAGTAACTCAATGCACTATAGTGTATTGAGTAAACTGTGGAGTCCACGTGATATATGTGTTTATCCACGCCGCCCATCCGTTGCTAAGACACATCACAGTGGGCCCCACAGAGATGAGTACGCTACAACGTACTGAGTTATTGAGTTACTTAGCACATAATCTGTGTCCCCTATTGACATGGCTATAAGAAATCCAACCACAAAATAGAATAGAAGTCCAAAACGGAGGCAAATTAAAACCTAAAGTGGTTCGCTAGACCAAAAACAATGAGAATAGAGTACGCATATAAGGTGGTGTTGCCAACACCACCCTCGACTCTGGTGTATCATGTGTTGAGTGTTGTAGAGCCCAATGTGATGCATGTGTTTGTGAATGCTTCTAATGATCGGTTTTGCTCTTTGGGTTTTTGCTTCGTTGAATGTTCACATGGTGTGGAATTGACTCAAATGAGATAGTATGTACAATTTGGAGTGACCATTAATCAATAGAAGCTTATAATCTATGGTTAACTATGAAATTACGTCATTTTGATAATACTTGAGACGCTACGCGTGCCGAAGCTATTGGTGCGGAGCAACTAGAGTTATGGCTAAGTCCTAGAAGGGGGGTGATTAGAAACTTTTTTAAATTCTTTTCACCTACTTATGATATTTAACAATACAAGCTAAGTAAGCAAGAACACTTCGGCTTCCAAGCCTAAGTGGGTCCAATCACAAGACTAGCATATGATAAGCAATTAAACAACCTAGTCTAAGCATGCATAGATTAACATATGATTAAACTAATCAAGCATCTAATTTATGCAACCTAAGTAGACTATATGAGAATAGATCATATAAGCTCAAGTCTACTCTAATTAGTGAACATACATCTTGTGTGTGAATCTGCCTATCTAGTGCCTAGCATATATTCCAATTAAGCATTCATAATTAAACAATTAAACCACAATGCATAATACGAAATACAATCCCAAACACAATGAGTATAGTGGTTCGACTATGTGTCTACTCAACTCTCGGTTCAAGTACTCATCCCTTGAGCACACCGGCATTCACTAGGGAGTTTAAATCAGGTTCCTCCCAACCTAGGTGTTTTAACATGGATCCACCCTACTGGAGAGTTTACACGTTCTTCCAAACCTACACATTTACACTCGTGTTGGTGGCTCCCCTTGGAGACTTGTTTAGGCCCATCAAACAGGCTAAGGATCAACAAACGAACTTAGAATTTAAGCTCAATAAATGAGCTAAGGATCAACAAACGCCCCTAGACTTTTAGGCTTAACTAACAAGCTAAGGATCGACAAACGAACCTAGATCGAGTTTGACAAACAAACTCTACACTCAAATCCCCATGGAAGAGAGTGGATGGACTCTTACAAATTGACAACTTGTCAAATTTGAGCCCCTTTAATGTGCCGCTTAGATTGCTTGATCTCAGCTCTCCCGAGCTCCAATCAGCTCTCCTTGTGCTACCCTGATGTTGTTACCGACGCTTTGCCAATGCTCCAGCTCCAACGATCAATCGCCTTGCAATTGATCTTCTTGAGATGACTAAGGTGATGGGAGGTAGGTTTGATATCTCTACAATTAATGTGAATGAATTTCCTAGAGAATCCCACCTACAATGATCTCACCATAAAGTTTAGATAAGAATATAACTATCTATATCAATTCAAACTCTAAAGATCAAAGAGGCACAGGTGCGTCTTCATCATAAACTTGAATGCTCCATTCTTGTAATGAATCACAAGGAAGATGAATTGCTAAGGTTAGAATTTAAGCCTCTAATGGTCTCCAACAATGGTGGCTTCAAACTCCTCAAAATTCCTCTCCTACTGCATAAAAACACCTCTCCTGTTTATATAGAAAGTTCTCCAACAATCAAACAGGCAGAAAGCGGCCGCTTCGATTGATCGGAATGCCAATTCGATTGATTAAAGTGATTTTGATATATTGAAATTGTCAATTCGATTGATCGGAAAATCTGTCCAAAGGAATCAACAAGTTGCTAGACATAGTTCTGATTAATCGAGTTGAGTTTCGATATATCAAAGCACCAATATCGATGTATCGAATTGACCCATTCAATTGATCGAAGAAGCTATCCAGAGAGCTGGTAAGTTGCTGGACATATTTCGATATATCAAAATGGCCTTTCTAATCAATCGGAGTCCTATCGAAATTGGACTCCGATGTATCGAAGACCCGTCTAAAATTATTGTTTAGGCTGGTTTAATTACAGCAGCTTCCACCTCTTTTATTAACCTAATTTATCATGTTTTTCTATATGATTCAAGGCTAATAAGGAAGACTAAGGGTTTTTTCTAGTTGGTCCAAGTCATTTAAAGGTTTAGGGTGTTTTGGTTCAAAGGGTTAGGGTCACCAAGGCATCTCATTTACCTGTTCTGCTTCCTTGATGCTTGTTTGTCCACTTGAATCTTTGGTCTTCGACTTGCTGAGGCTCAATTGACATTATAACACATAGACACATGTGATTGACAAATAAAGTGCACTGGTATGCCATAAAAAAGTGCACTAACAATCTCCGCCTTTGTCATTTACGTGACAAAAACCTAACATAAACCGTGTCATGGTTCATACCAAAGACACTACTAAAACAACAAATGCATGACATGTCAAATGAAAAGAAATATTACAACTCGAAATACTAAGACATGTAAATTAAGCAATGATCCTCTTGATTGCTCCCCCATAACCTGTTAATCCTGTAACACAAAATAGAAAACTTATTTTGGTGGGACTTTATCTTTCTCCCCCTTTTTGTCAATAATTGATAAACCAATCTCTCCCCCTTAATGGTACACCAATTAAGTTTAGGGAATGAGAGATTAGAGTGTCATAGTTATAACTATAAAAATATGCTAACTAAGGAGAGTATAGGGTGCATGAACATTAAAACATGGAGCATGCACAAAACATGATCAATAAGAAAATGTAACTATTCTAAGCATAGTTGATCATGAATAATTGGTCATTTTAAGATAAACATGAAAGCATAATGACTAGAGCATAGATTAGCATACATTAAGCATAAAATTCAACACGATTAGCTAATCTAAGTAGGGTGATAGTCTAGCATTAAAAATTACCAATCAAAGCATAGGCTAAACTATCATTGGCGGGCTAATGAGGCTTGAATCCTCTCATATGCCCTTAAGAACAAAATGAGGCTAAAATCCTCAAATTTTCCTATAGTATCTGTTTCTAACTACCCTTACTAACTATTTATAGTTTGATTGTTGAGCTCTTAATTGTGCATATTCTAACCCAATTCATCACTCATTATGCACGGTTTACATATTTAAAGACTAATCTAATGCATGGATTTGTAATTGTAGGAATGAGAGGGAGACTTCACTAATTCATAGTCAAAAGAGTCACTTTGTATGCATTGAAGATTAACATAACAAGTGACAAAAGGTTGAGGAAAGAAGAAGAAAGAAAGAGAAGAAAATATGGAAGACCTGTCCTAAGACCTATCCCAAGAACTGTCTCAAGACCTGTCCTAAGACCGGTCGCCAGACAGGTCTACACAGCTAGATCGGTCGCAAGATCGGTCGCACGACCGGTTGCCAGACAGGTCGAGAGGTGTCCAGAAACACCAAACTCGCTGGACTGTTTTTGAGGTTTTGAGACCGGTCGTGTGACCGGTCGTTTATGTGCTTAGACCGGTCGTCAGCGTAACAAATTGCACGCAAAGCTCCGATTTTCTCTGCACAATTGCGTAATTCCTTGCTAAATTTGGAATCTTCTGCGCCAATCTATAAAAGGGACTTCTCCTCTTCATACCAAGACATGCTAGGACGTGGGGATTGCTTGGGAGACAGATTCTACTTCAAGTTTTCTTAGTTTTCTTCCTGTTTTAGTAGTTTTTATGTTTTTGAGGCTTCTAGTTCAAGGATGTTAGAGATGAACTAAAACCTCTTAGCTAGGGCTAATAGGTGAAGCTTTTGATTTGTTTTTGATGGATTGATGCAACCTAGGTTTCCTTTTATGTTTTAATTGAAGAATTTTAGTTCAATATGAGTTTGAATCAAGTACTAGTTTGGTTTTACTTTGATCTCTTGATGACTCCGGGCTCATATGATTCTTAGTGATTTTAAGCTTGATAGCTTACCTTCTGAGCATTGTTTATTCTTGTGTAGTTCATTGATCTATCATCGACTCCGGGCATGGTGGACCCTTTGATTGCCTTGTGTACAATGGCCCGATCTTCATGTGGGAACTCATTCAACTAAGTTCTTATCTTTTGTTATAATCTGAAATAGTTGTTTGTTGGTTGATTTTGATTTAATTAGAGTTCTAATCATTAGTTGTAATCAAGTCTAGTGACAGGATTTGATGAAGGCTATGGTTGTGAATCTCAACTAGATTGGAAAGAGGCTTGGCCTACACAATTGAGTGTGCCCAAGGCCTAAGCATTGTTGTGGGAATTGAATCAATGAATAAGCAACTGTTTTAGATAATTGTTAATTTAACCGCTCTATATTCCGATCGGATAGAGATATGAATTCGATTCCGATTGAGTTATATGAGATCTAGTTGTGTTGATGCATTGAAACTTATCAAAAGTGGATCCTTGGCGCTCTAGTGCCTTTTTAGATTGAAATTACCTTACACATTCACTGTTTAAACCCAAATTGCTATTTTCTAGCTTTATTTCTTAATAGGATCTTAATTATTAGTTATTTTAGACAAATTCTGAGAATACCCATTCATAAATCTCTGTGGGAATGATACTCGGTCTTTCCGAATTATTACTACTTCGCAACCCTACACTTGGGGAAGTGAACATTGATCATTTTAAGGGTAACTAATTTTCACAACACCCTCATAAAATTCAGCATGAGATGAGGGATTGGGAACTCCTTCTCCTGGTGGTTGGGTTCCTGTCTTAGATTCGGAGGAAGAGAGGTAGTGGTGGAAGCCATGAGAATTCTCACTGGTTCTTTTATCCCATTACTAGTGGAGTCACTGGATTTAGATTTAGGACTCCTCAGTCTCATCCCATGTTGTTGTCATAGTCTTCTTACCCATCAATTTAGGCGCTTTCGGACAATCCGGGGCAATGTAACCACAATGACCGCAACTGTAACATTATACAGATTTGGATTTAGATGATTTCTCTTTATATTTATCATCTTTCTTGTCCTTCTTGTCAAGGCTACTCCCTCTATCAAATGTGAGGAATCTCTTAAATTTCTTATCTAATTCCTCATCATTGTTATCTTCAAAAGACTCACTCTTAATCTCCTTTTGCCTATGTGAGTGTTTATGTGAAGTCTTCAAGGCGATGTTCTTCTTCCTAGAGGGGGCCTTAAAGTGTAGTTCATGAGTTTGTAGGGAACCTATAAGTTCTTCTACTTTCATGTTGTCTATGTCTCTACACTCTTCTAAGGCTACTACCTTGGTGCTAAATCTTTTCGGGAGAGACCTAAGTATTTTTCTATAAATTCTACCTTTCGGAACCCTTTCTCCCAATTCAAACATGGAGTTACAAATATCTGGCAGTTGTTTATAAAACTCCATAAAAGTTTCAGACTCTTCCATCCTTATATTTTAAATTTAGTAATCAAGAGCTGAAGTTACGAGCGTCTTACTATGCTAGTTCCCTCGTGGGTAACCTTTAGTATATTCCATGCTTCTTTTGCAATTGCGCACATGAGAATGCGCTGAAATTCATCTGGAAAAACCGCACAACAAATCACATTGAGAGTTTTGACATTTGCCATGTATTGAACTCTATCATTGTCATTCCACTTCTCATCATCTTTGGAAATGACAATGGTCTTACCATCAACCTCCACTTGTTCAGTGGGTGTGGAATATCCACGTTGTGTTCTTATCCACACAGATCGGTTCAAGGATTGTAAGAAAATCCTCATTCTAACCTTCCAATAGGTGTAGCTGGACCCGTCAAAAAATGGTAAACGGTTAATAGTACTCCCATCTTGGTTAGACATTATGTTAGTGGTCCGGTATCGGATCTCTCTCTAGATGGTTATGTCCTTGAAGAGCAACCCGCTCTGATACCAATTCAAATTGCATAATTTTGATAATACTTGAGACGCTACGCATGCAGAAGCTATTGGTGCGTAGCACTAGAATTATGGCTAAGTCCTAGAAGGGGGGGTGATTAGTACTTTTTTGAATTTTTCACCCACTTATGATATTTAATAATATAAGTTAAGTAAGAACACTTCGGCTTCCAAGCCTAAGTGGGTCAAATCACAAGACTATCATATGATAAGCAATTAAACAACCTAGTCTAAGCATGCATAGCTTAACATATGATTAAACTAATCAAGCACCTAATCTATGCAACCTAAGTAGATTATATGAGAATTGATCATATAAGCTCAAGTCTACTCTAATTAGTAAATATACATCTTTTGTGTGAATCTGCCTATCTAGTGCCTAGCATACATTCCAATTAACCATTCATAACTAAATAATTAAACCACAATGCATAATAGGAAATGTACTAAAATATAATTCCAAACACAACGATATATAGTGGTTCGACTATGTGTCTACTCAACTCCCAGTTCAAGTACTCACCTATTGAGCACACCGGCATTCACTAGAGAGTTTAAATTAGGTTCCTCCCAACCTAGGTGTTTTAACTCAGATCCACCTTACCGGGGAGTTTACAGGTTCCTCCCAACCTATACCTTTACACCCGTGTTGGTGGCTCCCCTTGGAGACTTATTTAGGCCTAATAAACAGGACAAGGATCAACAAACGAACTTAGATCGAGTTTGACAAACAAACTCTACACTCAAATCTCTACAGGAAGAGAGTGGATGGACTCTTACAAATTGACAACTTACTTATTGGATTTGAGCCCCTTTGATGCGCCGCTTGGGTTACTTGATCTCATCTCTCCCGTGCTTCAATCAGCTCTCCTTATGCTCCTCCGATATTGTTGCCGATGCTTTGCTAATGCTCCAGTTTTAACAATCAATCTCCTTGCATTTGATCTTCTTGAGATGACCGATGTGATAGAAGGTAGGTTTGAGATCTTTACAACTAATGAGAATGGGTTGCCTAAAGAATCTCACATACAATGATCTCATCATAGAGTTTAGATAGGAATATAACTATCTAAAGCCGTCTAAACTCTAGAGATCAAAGAGGGACAAGTGCATCTTCATCATGAGCTTGGAATGCTCCATTCTTATGAAGAATCACAAGGAAGATGACTTGCTAGGGTTAGGATTTGAGCCGCTAATGGTCTTCAACAATGGTGGCTTTAAAATCCTCAAAATTTCTCTCCTACTGCCCAAAAATGTCTCTCCCGTTTATATAGAAAATTCTCCAATGGTCATAAAACGGGCAGAAAAAGGCCGCTTCGATTGATCAGAATGCTAATTCGATTGATCGAAGTGATCTTCGATATATCAAAATGGTCAGTTTGATTGATCGAAAAATCTATCCAGAGGAATCAACAAGTTGCTAGACATATTTCCGATTGATCGAGTTGAGTTTCGATATATCGAAACACCAATCTCAATACCAATATCGATGTATTGAATTGACCCATTCAATTGATCAAAGAAACTGTCCAGAGAGTTGGTAAGTTGCTGGACATAGTTTAATACATCGAAATGGCATTTCCGTTTGATCGAAGTCCTATCGAAACTGGACTCCGATGTGTCAAAGACCTATCAAAAACTATTGTTTGAGCTTGTTTAATTATAGCAGCTTCCACCTCCTTTATTAACCTAATTTATCATGTTTTTATATATAATCTAAAGCTAATAGGGATGACTAATGGTTTTCCTAGTTGGTCCAAGTCATCTAGAGGTTTAGGGTGTTTTGGTTCAAAGGGTTAAGGTCACCAAGGCATCTCATTTACCTGTTCTACTTCCTTGATGCTTACTTGTCCACTTGAATCTTCGATCTTTAGCTTGCCAAGGCTTAACCGACATTATAACACATGGACACACGTGATTGACAAATAAGGGTGCACTAGTATGCCACAGAAAAGTACACTAATAAGCTATAAACCGCATAATAGATCAAGGGTTAGTGGAGTGTAAGACTCTTCAACTCAAGTGACTCTTGCAGTTGGTTGACGACCAAAGATTTTAAGGGCCTCGGTGATGGAAAAAGAATGGGTTAAGCACCATTTGAATCCCCCACACAATGCGGTCTCTACATGATTTTGGATCTTGTAAAGACACTATGCTCAACACCAGGTTAACTCACTAGAGTGTGGCTAATGTAAGAAACTTAAAAGGCAAATAGTTTTCCAATTTCAATTGTGTCAGGTTCCAGCTAATCGGTAAGACATAGAGCATACATTGGGAAAATAAATGAAAATGAAGAAAATATAAGTAAGGAAGTGTATGAGAAGGGAGTTTTTGCAACTTGAAATAAGTAATATGTCGTAATAAAACTGTATGGGATGACCGTCTACTATGGAGATGTGAGAGAGCAAAAGAGAGACCCGATACTTTTCGTGGAAGAGACGATCGAATATCTCAAATCCTCGCCCTACTCTGTTAAATCTTATCCGTCGAAGAAGCTTGAATTAACTAGAACCTAAGCTTGGATGGCTTGGATATGTAGCTGGGATGGGTGGTTGGGTTGGCTTCTCTTTCTCTTCTCTCCCTTTTCTGTCTTCTCTCTCCCTAAACCTCTCTAGCTATTTTTAGCTTTTTCCCTATTGCCATTTGCAACTGAGGGTGGTCAGTTTATATAAGAAAAATCGACAGGAATTGAATTCATGCCGGTTCCCATATGACCTAATTTCACATCCCTCGAGGATGATAGGGGCTTTTTAATTGATACGATCACTTCTTAGCATCATTAGGAATTGGATTCTTACTAATTTTTCCTAAATCACATAATGTTGGCAAAATGCGCATATCTTTATCATTATAGCTTTGTTTTCAGTGTTCATATACACATTGAAAAATAATTTGATTAGCTTTCTAATGAGACTAGAATCACCTCATTTAGAGCCCATTTGAGCTTGTAGAGACCCCACCTAAATCACTAAGAAGAGTATCAGATTGCCCTTTTTCTTTCTCACATCTCTATCAAGCTCAAAATGTGGTCAATTCCGCACATCCCGACATATCCAATTGTTATCGCAAGCATTTTGGCTCATTTACTTTTATTTGTACATTTTATTTATGTTGTTTGTCTGCTCGGGGTCGCTTGACTCTGCATAGTAAGGCTAGAGAATATTTTACTTTTCACCTTCCTGATCCTCTTGTAGGATTACACAAAGCATAGCTTAGATGTGCTTATAAATACAAAATCCCCTTGAAAGCCGCACATCCCTTAAAGTAGAGAACGCATATAGTGCGGACAAGAGTGGGTGTTGTAGACACCCCACCCCAGGCCGAAAGGATGATCATGATTGGACAGTTAGGATGGATGGTGTTCTGTACACTTTATCCAAACCCTATCCCATAACCAAACCCTTGATTCGTATCCTTATTCAAACCTTGAACCATGTCCAAAACCCAAACCTAAACCCAGTTAACTCACCTTGAACTGTAAACCCTGAAAGACCACCCTTAGGAAGAATCATGCCAAAACTTCCCAATAGGTCAACTCATCTAGTCATACCAGCCCTTCCACCCAGTCGACTCATCTAGTTAAAGCCCAAACCAAGCCTACGTCCAACCCTTAACCGTGGAGCTGAGCTGGATAGAAAAATACTTCAAACCAGAGTATAAAAAGCATACAGGCTCGGAGTCCAATTGCCCAAAACTGGAACTCCAGTTGTAAGCAAGTGGCACCTTGGGTGTTGTTCGCCCTAAATTACGAAAACTACCACTTGGAGTGGCTATAAATACCCCATGCGCTTTCATCTTTCCATCATCTAGAAATCGAGAGTTCTCCTCCCTGAGTACCGACTTATCCCCTTTCGATCATAACCCATTCCTCCACCAATGAGAGTGAGAGTGAGTGAGAAGAGTCTAGCCTTGGTCTAGCCACAATTCAAGCCACCAGAGCCATCCAAGTTTCAATCTGAGCCACTCGAGCTAGCCTACATAACACGACCGTCCATCCTACCATTTAATGTCATCCTCATTTAGTTCATATCTCATCATAGTGCAACACTCTTTATTTTTCCAACACCCTACTCATTGCATCCATTAACATCACATCATATTTCTCCTAGCACTTGATCGGTCCGAGCATATGCTCTGTGGCTTGCCAATTTGATTGGATTCTGGCCATAAAAAACGCTGACTAATTAAGATCCACCATCGCACGTCATTTTTCATGTTACATTTGTCCATTGGGAGTACACGAGAACTGATCTTAACCTTTAAAAACTAGTAAAATTTGGTGAAGCAAAGATCGTATATTTGTACAAGCAGAGCAGGTGCCTAACACCTTCCCTCTCTATAACTATGGTCCCTTACCTCGAATCTCTAACCGTAGATCAAGGAGTCACTTTAGATGAGGGATCCTCGGGTCCTCTTCTCTAACATTTTTATAAGGTGTAGCCAACTGTAAAGATGAAGTAATTAACTAGTGGTGACTCTAGGCTAATCAATTATCTCAACAAACGCCAATATGAAAGCCCTCAAAAGAGGTCAAACCTGTGGAAGCTACGATTCGCCACCTCCCACGTGAATCCGGTGTTCACTGAAATTGTGATTTTACCACTAGTAGAGAGACTTGGAGATATGGCTAATGTCCTGGGGGGTGAATAAGACTTTTAAAAATTTAGCACTATTAAAACTATCTGGACACCCAAACCAACAAGAGAAGATATTTGAGCAATCAAAGATATGTAAATGAATTACAAAGCTCAAATATATTTAGTGCAAGCATCATTGGCATTATCTAAAACAGTTTCAGTTCATAATTATCTAAGCATGAATCATAGATAAGTTAAGCACAAGCATAGATAATCATTCAATCCATAATGCACAATGATATATAGTGGTTTGACTTTGGGTCTACTCTACTCCCAGGTTGCCGCACTTCTCTTTAAGTGCACCGAATTTCACTATACTCGTGGTTTTAAATCAGGTTAACCATCAACCTTCACTTCTTACAAACTAGGACTGCGTTTAGGGGGTGTTTGGTGCATGGACTTAAGTGGAATTATGTGGGATGGAATTACAATGAAGATAATAATTAGGGAGCGTCAGTGATTGTCAGTGGATTAGAGTAACACACTAAATCTGTAACCGTGTTTGGAATGTGTGGTTTCAGCACCCTGATCCAGAGATATTAGGGGTACACGTTTAGATGTTTTTGGAAGCAGGTTATGTCGGGTGTCGCACACGTGATATGTCTACGTCACCAAGTTTTGTGGGCCCCACTATGATGTATGTGTTATATCTACACCGTCCATCCATTTGGTGAGATCAGTTTAGGTCATGAGAACAAAAATGAGGCAGATCCAAAGCTCAAGTGGATCACACCACAGAAAGCAGTGGGAATAATGATTCTTACCGTTGCAACCTTAATAGAGCCCACCATGATGTTTATTTGTCATCCAACCTATTCATGAGGTCACATATACCTAGATGAAGGGAAAAACAAATATCATATTGATCCAAGCCTTTTGTGGCCCCCAAGATGTTTTTAATGGTAAATGTTCAATCCCAACTACCTTTTGAGGCGTGGTCCACTTCAGTATCAGATCTATTTCTATTTTGGGCCCATGCCCTAAAATGATCTCGTAAAATGCATAGACGGTTTGGATATAACACATTCTTCATGGTGGCACACCACACAATCATCACCAAAATTTTCTCATTGCACATTCATCGCTGGATATCACGGTGGATATTGCAATCCAAAATGGATATGCGATATCCCTCTTCAATCCTCCACGCACAAGTGCGGTTTCTAAAGCTTCAAAAGGTAACCGATGGATTACCCTGACCAAACACAAGATTGGACTTTAAAATGTGGGATTAGAAAGTTTATCCCATCTAATATATTATAATACCATGCACCAAACACGTCCTTACATCCATCGATGGCCCTATCCAGGGACTTGTCGAGTTTGGATTTTAAACTCTCACCAATCCTAATCCAAGGAATGGCCACATATGCTCCCACCAGAGGTCCCAATCTGGGGACGAACTCTCGAGATTGGGTCACAATCTCTCGACCCCAATCTCCTCAAGAAGGGGATCAACATTAGGTCATAATCTCTCGACCCCAATCTCCTCAAGAAGGGGATCAACTGGACTCTTAAGGTACTGGACTTACCTAGTTGGATGAGCCCTGATTCCATGCCAAGATGAGTAGCCTCTGCTACAACATGCTTCAGTTCCTCTTCGTACTCCCAAGATCAACTACCAAACATGAATGAGATGCCTATCTAGTGCTGGGTAGTTGAGAGATGTAATGGTGTTCCTTTTGCCTATTATATATAAGGGTAAACATTGAAACCACCAAATCTGAGCATTCAATGGCTATTGATGACGAAGAGATTTAATTATTAATGTTAGGTCAGCCATTAATGAAAGCTTTAGTTCATACTTCAATTCGAGTCTTGAATACTCATTAAAGTACCATTAACACTTGGATTTAATGATGAACTCAAAGAAAACTATAGCAAAGAGGGTTAGGATTGATGTGAAAACTCACTCTCAAGGCTCTAATGGGTTGGGCTCGTCTAACCTAAAAAAATCCCTAAAAGGTGTTCTTATAGATGGAAAAAGTCAAGGCAGAAACGGTTAAAAAAAGGGCTATATTGCAGCCTGTCAATTGGGATTGCTGATCGGTTGGCAGGGGTCGTTGACCGATCGCCAATGAGGTTGCGACTGGCCAAATTAGGTCAGCACAGGAAGTATTTTGTTTAAGTTTTTACTGCCTAAAAACAGCCTCAATCGCTCAGTCGATAGGGTCTGTCAATCGGTCGTCGATGACTTATGGTTAGTCGATTTTACTAGTCAATTAGCCTATTTATAAAGGCCACTTGCCTACCTGATTTTGCCCTCATTCGACTGGTCGCCCAGGCTGGTCGACCAATCGACAAGGCATGTTGGCCTGATATCAAAGGCTTGAACTTAGCCTATTCTTCAATGCATAAAGCTTATGATTTTCCTTTATTTAATTTCTTGGATTCTAGCACTTGGCTAAAAAAGGTCTAAGCCTGATCAACTCGACCTATTGAGCACGAATCAAATGGCTAAGGTTTTCTTAGAATGTTAAGCCTTCTAATTAAGGGTTTTAGGATCCTAAGGACTGTCTATATGCATACTTACTAATAAAACTTGATGGAGCTTGGAACCTTCACACGGTAAGCATCTTCGGCTTCAAGTCTTGAGTCTTCAATCTTCACTTAGTGCTCACAAGAGTTGACACGTCTAACCTTCACAACAATTGACAAAAATAATGCACTTACAATCTCCCCATTTTTCGAATGCGTGACAAAACTCTTAAACTTAGACAGGTCATGATTTCCATATCTTGATAATCCCAAAACAACTCACACACCCTTACATACATGTCTATACAAGATTTATAGTATTCCTTATAAAAGGACATTTACGACTCAATTACAACTCAACTTGCTTCAGTTGCTCTCCCTCAACACATGCACCTAAGAAGTCCAGCAAAAAGATATAAAGGTATCTTCTTAGTGGGATATGGTGTCGCCTTTTTTGTCAGTAATTGACCAAGGTTAGCATGCATTAATATATATACCTATAGGCACAACAATGCTAACATGAAAGGATTTATCAATAAGCACCGGAAATATGCCAACAAGAGACAAGGTCAAGAGATAAAACAGTGAAAATCCTAAAGATTTGAAGTATAGACAACTTGGTCGAGCAGATATACAATTAATCATGAAGCACATAGAGCACTCAGCCCAATCAACTAATGTCCCCACATAGCATGCATATCAAGACCAAAACAAAGATACACTAAGATAATCATGAAACATTCAACAATTATAATGGATATTCAATCACAACCATAAGTCTTAAGGGCTTAATGCCCAAGACATCCAACATCTTAAAATCAGATGTACCAAGATTATGCAAAGACTCCTATATAGAGCAATAACTCATTAAAATGGGCAAATAGCCCAATGATAGATATATATCAATCAACTCAATATCAAAACAAACAATATCTAAATATCCAAAATGGGTAAGTAGCCTAATCCATCAAAGTATATCAGTATCCACCACAACTAGTCTAACCAACACAATGGGCAAGTAGCCCCGTCCCAACATATAATCCATATACATGAAACCACAACTATGTCTTTGGTCAATCCAAAAAGATATCCCCTAACCGAGACAGCCAAACTCAAGACTCAGTAAAAAAACTATCTTTGATCTCTGTCTCATAAGAGCTCCTCTACTGCTAGCGAGTCGAACGGGACTCTAATGGGGCAGTGGTGTCCTGGCTGGGAGGAGCAGGTGTCGGACAAACATGGACACAACTCCTCAAGAACTGTATATCCTCCAGCATCTGACATTGGACTGCCTCACCACGTGTTATCTGATCCATAAGAGCCTACTAACCAGTAATCAGAGTAGCTTATCCCTGCAAGATCTTAGTCTGTGTCTGAAGAATCTTGTTAATGTACATTAGAGGAGAACCGCTTGGACGATCTGAGGGAGTAGTAGAGAATCGCCTCGAGAATGTGAGTACTGGAGTAAAAAAGTGCCATGGATGCTGCTTAGGATCAAGCTCCTGCTCCTGAGATGGTCCAAAAGATGGCTCTATGGCTGGAGCTTCTTGAGATGCTCCGGATGAAGATGGATGGTCCTGATGCGACTTTCATTGCTGTTGGAGCTACTCCTACGTCTTCTTCATTTTCTCGATTGAGGTTTTGTTGATGAGACTCGGACGCATCGGCTTCTCATTTGGATCAACCATCCCTACTTGTCGCGCTAGCTTGCGTATAAGATGATCAAAAGGAAGCCTAGACTTGCTATCAGTAGTGACATGCATAATGTCATGAATACCATTCATGATCCGCCTATGAAGACAAATTTTATGAGCCTGACTGACCCAGTACAAAGGGCCCATTTGTTAAATCTGAAGTCTGAAGCCTAAATCTGGAATCTGAAGCCTGAATCTAAAATCTGAATCTAAAATCTAGATCTGAAGTTTAAAAACCTATTTGGTAATTGTTGTCGAAGTCTAAAAATTAAGTACTGAATTTGAAACAACTTGTTTATTAACAAACGTCTAAAATGGTCGAAATCTGTTAACTTGACATATTTACCCATATCTCTTGTTTGGAGATGTTATGCATTATGAAGAGTTTTTTTTTATTAAATGAAAATAAAATCATTAAGTTAACATTCATTTAATTCAAATAAACTAAAGTACTCAATATAAAATTAAAATATCATTGTCCATAAAAACATATAAAAAATCAATGATTTGCATGTATAAGTATGGTGGCAATTTCTTCTCGCATATTTGACATAATAGTTTGTTCAAAGTCTCTAAATATTCCTTCAACTTCAGGCATATCATTATCTGATTTGACATTTATCTCCAAAATAATATTTTCATCATTGTAATGTTGGAAGAGTGGATCAAAAATAGATTCTTTTCTGATGTAGGTGTGTAGTGTCGTGCATGCAATAACTACGTCTCTTTGCGTCGAGAATGAATATGGTGTCATCCGCTTCAAAATTGCAAAGCGCGCTTTCAACACGCCAAATGCCTTTTCTATCACATTCCGTAACTTTGTACGCATGTGATTGAAAATATCCTCTTTACTAGTAGGTCGTCCACCACTATGAAAGTCGCCCAACCAGTACCGAACATTAAGGTATGGCCCACATGCATGATATTTTGTATATTCATGCCGTCCATCCGTTTTTCCAACCCATTTGAGGACATTGGACAAAAAATTATGCATATCCAATGGATTGTACCACTGGAAACAATGGTGATTGAGTGCCCCGCCATTAGAAATTCCAAAGAGCCCATTGTAAGGTTTTGGTGATGTTGTTTTGTAATCCAAGCTGTTGATAATGTCAAGAAGATCTGGATGTAGGGAAAAGATAAAGATTAACTTGATCCAAAACTTTTGCGGGCCACAAAAAGTTTTTAATAGTCTTTCATATTGTTTCAATGGTAGGTGTCATTATCACCACTGCTTCCTTTAGTGTGGTCCACTTGAGTCGTGGACTTGCCTCATTTTTTAAGATCATGCTGTAAAATGATTTGAGAAGAGATGAACAGCATGGATAAAATTCTTACATCATGATAGGCCTCACAGAGTCATACCTAACGTCCAAGCAGTGGAGGACGTGGATTAGCTACTGACAAGTTGAGTAGCCATCTCGCTACTGAAGTGATGTCACCAACTTTTGTGGGCCCCACTGTGATGTATGTGTTGTATCCACACCGTCCATCCAGTTGGAGAGATCATTTTAGGGCAAGATATAAAGAATGAGGCAGATCCAAATCTCAAATGGATCTCACCAAAGAAAACAGTGGGGGTTGATCTCCTACAATTAAAAACTTCTTAGAGCCGTAAAAGTTTTCGATTAAGCTGATATTTGTGTTTTACCTTCTTCCATGTCTATGTGAACTTATGAACAGGTTGGATTTCAAATAAACATTATGGTGAGCCTTATGAAGGTTTCAACGGTCATGTCACTGTCCCCACTATTTTCTTTGGTGGGGTCCACTTGATCTTTAGATCTGCCTCAATCTTTGTCTCATTCCCTAAAATGTTCTCTCCAAACGGATGGATGGTGTAGATACAACATATACATTACGGTGGGGCCCACATAAGTTGGTGACGTCACTTCAGTAACGAGATGGCTACTCAACCTGTCAGCAGCTAATCCACGTCCGGTGGTGGAAGGATGAAATTAGACGCGAATTTCCTGCGAAAGCCTTGCGCTGGAAGTCCTTGCGCTAGGAACCAAGGTGGGGCCCACAGTGATGTTTTTTTTTATAAATCCACCCCCTGTCCATCCGTTTTGGGATCTCATTTTAGGACATGAGAACAAAAATGAACCGGATCCAAGACTCAAGTGGGATAAAAAAACGTGAGGATTGAACGTGCACAATTGAAATATTTGTGGAGCCACAGGAGTTTCAAATTAGGATAATATTTGTGTTTTCAGTTCATTCCAATAGTAGTGACGTTATGAATGGTATGGATGTCATATAAACATCACTGTGGACCCCTGAGAGGTTTCAACAGTAGTAATTTCCCTACCCACCTTTTCCTTTAGTGAGGCCCACTTGAGTCTTAGATCCGGCTCATTTTTTGTTACATGTCCTAAAATGAGCTCCCAAAATGGATGGACAGGGTGGATTTATCAGAAACATCACTATGGACCCCACCTAGGTTCCCAGCGCAGGAGCTTCTTGCAATGCTTTCGCAGGAAATCCACTGTAATATGGTTTAATCCGGATGGGTTCTCGATGTGCGGATTTCCTGCCAAAGGCAGTTTCGCGCTAGATTGCTAGGTGGGCCACTGTGATGTTTGTGAGAAATCCACCCCGATCATCCATTTTTTTAATATAAATTTAGGACTTTGAACAAAAATGAGGTGGATCCAGAGCTCAAGTCGGCCACAAAGAGAGGGAAAACTGGGGAAAGAGTTTTCCACCATTAAAATCTTCCTGCCCTCACCTTGTTATTTATGGGCCATCCAAACCGTTTATAAGTTCATTCACACTAGGATAAAATGAAAATACCAAAATCTTATCATGATATGAAACTTTTGTGGCCATACAAATATTCCAACGGTGGTTAGTAATCCCCACTATTTCCTCTCGTGTGGCATACTTAAGTTTTGGATATGTCTAATTTTTTGTCCAATGTCCTAATTTTAATTCAAAAAATGGATGAACGGTGTGGATAAAACACATATATCATGATGGGGCACACATAGCATTGCTTAGTAGCTTGCTCTTTTTTAAGTGCGGGTTGGCAATCCGCATGGGATCCATAGAAGAGGGTTGAGGCGAGAGACGAATGTCCCTGTTGGGCCTACATGATGTATATGTTTCATTCATACCATCCATTCATTTTTCCATATCATTTTGGGGTATAAGACAAAAAAAGAGGCAAACGTAAGGCTCAAGTGGGCCACACTATAGGAAATAGTAGAAATTGGGTGCATACCATTGAAAACTTCTTAGGCCATAGAAGGCTCTGATCAATTTGATATTTATGTTTTCCCTTCATCCACGTATGTGTGACCTTATGAAGAGGTTAGATGGGAAATTTACCTCATATTAGACCCTAGGAAGGTTTCAACGGTAGTCATTCAACTCCCATCGATTTTTATGGTGTGGTTCACTTGAGCTTTATATGTGCCTCATTTTTGGGCTCATGCTCTAGAATGATCTGAAAAAGTTGATGAACGGTGTTGATCTAACACATAAATCATGATGGGGCCAGAGAAGTTGCACATGTTAAAAGTTGGGTTATGTGTTACGCAATGGTGAGAGAACTCTTTATAACAATTGTGAGAGGGTAATTTTGGAAGCAAATTTATTTATTTTATAGAAAATTCACGGAGCGCATTCCGTATTCACCATTAAGCCAGACCTCCGTTGTCGAAAAAATCAATGGATAATCAATGAGTGCTTTCTAAATTCGGTGTTAACAAACAACACTTATAAAAATTATTTTCTCAATTCTGCATTAAGTAACTATTTTAAGTGTTAACAAACAGACCCAAAGTCTCTACCATAAACCTAGTAAGATCATCGTTGTTGCTCTTCCTAGGATAGATATTAGGCATGAATAGAATGTGGAGGATACGGTAGTCCCGCGACATGCACAACGACCGAAGAGCATTTCCTTTAATCCATTCGGGGTTCTCCCCGTTGCATAATGTGCGGGTTATGGTGTCACAGACCGTAGGACCTAGGTCTTCTAGGGATGGAGGTTGTAATGTAGACCTAGGGACTCTTATCACTTCAGAGATCTCATCCAACCTGAAAGTCCAGATTTGATTATTGTAGTGGACTTCGAAACTTGGCGGATCATCGATGGCTCACGGCAACAAGCATAGAATTTTCTCGTCACGTCCTTTTAAACCAGGCCACCCATACAAAGTATGGGTTCCCAATCAATGGCTAACAGAAGCTCTACAACACAATACTCAACCAAATCCAGGACAATTGCCGACCGCTCCAAGATAATATCTCTATCTTTGAAATTCCCCCAATTTTCAATGTGGGAGGAAGCAGCAAATGATTTTTGACAACTAAAAGGGGACCGAGAGGGAGATTTGGAGGAGGATTCACAGCCTCGGCCCCTTGAAGCAACCTTTTTGGTCCAAACATTGGAGGGACTCTCATCTTGGTAGTCTTTCAACCGACATTCTTTGTCAAGAGACGGACCACCACAATGGAAAGATGTAGACATTGGAGCTCAGAAGGTGAAAGAAATGATGCTTTAGAACCCTAACAGTAAGAAGGAAATGAGAAAAACAAAAAAATTAAACCCTTACCTGAAGAAAAATCGATTTGAAAGTCAATGAAGATGATGAATCGGGAGCTACAATGAACAAATGGACTCTCTTGGATCTCAATAGGCTTAAGAATGGCTTGAGAGATGTCTTAGGGCAGATAGGAGGAAGAAAAACCAGAGAAGAAATGAATTGTCTCCCTATTTAAGACCGCCCGCTAAACTAGTCGAGCCCCTGTCGGTCGGTCGTTACTTGACCGTTGACCAGTCTACAATGCACAAACTACATAGATTGTGCAGCTTTTGATTTTATGTATCTTAGACCTCATTCTAACTCCCAACTTAGGTTCAATGGACCCTAAAGACCTATCCTAGATGACCATAGGTTCATACACCTCAGTGTACCAAAATACCTAGGTCACAGGCCTACTTTATAAAGAAATTGAAGACAATTTGCTCCAGATATGACAATAGGCACAAATAAAGAGGCTGATATCCCTCAGATTTTCCTATAAGGCACTATGAAATGAGGCTAAATCCTCATACATTTTTTGCAAAACAATAACTCGTTAGCTCATTCGAATCACACTCACACCAATGGACTTTTGGAGATTCGTAAATCGAACTGAGTCCAATGGCTTAGTCAAGATATCGGCTAACTGGTTCTTAGTAGGCACATGCTCTAGAGATATAATTTGATCTTCAACTAATTCTCTAATGAAGTGGTGCCTAATGTCAATGTGTTTGGTGCGTGAATGCTGAACTGGATTCTTTGAAATATTGACAGCACTAGTATTATCATAGAATAGCGTCATTGTCCCTTATTTAATGCCATAATTTAGGAATATTTGTTTCATCCATAAAATCTATGCACAACAACTCCCAACGATAATATATTCTACCTCGGTAGTGGACAGGGATATGAAATTTTGCTTCTTATTATGCCATGCCACTAGGCAGTTCCCAACATAAAAGCACCCACCATTGGTTGATTTTCTGTCATTAATGTTTCCAACCCAATCAGCATCCGAATACCCTACAATATCAGTCGATGTCTCATAAGGGTACCGAAGTCCATACTCAGTGGTGTAGCTAATAAATCTAATAATCCTTTTATCTGCTACCAGATGTGATTCCTTTGGATCAGCTTGAAACCTAGCATAGACTCCTATACTAAAAGCTATATCTGGTCTGTTAGCTGTAAGGTAGAGAAGACTTCCTATCATGCTCCTATAGAGATGCTGATCTACACTTTTTCCTAATAAATCTTTAGATAATTTTACAGTGGTGCTCATAGGAGTGTTGTGTGAACTACCAGACTCTAGATCGAACCTCTTAACTAGATCCCTAGCGTACTTGGTTTGGCTAATAAATATACCATTATCTAACTGCCTAACCTGAAGTCCTAGGAAAAAGTTAAGTTCCCTTACCATACTCATTTCAAATTTTAATTTCATCAATTCAGCAAATTAACCTGACATGTCTTCACATGTGGAACCAAATACAATGGCATCTACATAGATCTGGGTAATAAGAGTTGAATCCTTGACTTTCTTTACAAACAAGGTCTTGTCTACACTCCCCTTACGAAGTCGTGATCAATTAGAAACTGCATGAGTCTCTCATACCACACTCTAGGGGCTTGCTTTAGACCATATGATGCATTTTCAGCTGGTATACTTTATGAGAACTCTTAGGGTCAACAAACCATTTTGGTTGCTCAGCATACACTTCCTCATTAAGGATTCCATTTACGAAGGCACTTTTAACGTTCATTTGAAATAGTTTGAATTTTATGGCACATGTTGTGGACATGAGGATTCTTATAGACTAAAGTCTAGCCACAAGAGCAAAAGTTTCATCAAAATCTATTCATTCAATTTGAGAATAGCCCTAGGCAACTAACCTAGCCTTGTTCCTAACAATATTGCCAGATTCATCATATTTGTTCTTGAAGATCCATTTGGCCCCAAATACATTTTTCCTTTCAGGCCTATCAACTAGATACCACACCTCATTCCTAGTGAATTACTGAAGCTCTTCTTGTATAGCTAGAATCCAAAATTCATCATTGAGAGCCTCACCTACATTTTTAGGCTCTATTTTTTAGGTGAAGCATACATGATTATTTAGTCTCTAACTGTCTCTTGTTCTAACAACAATATTATGATCCCTACTTATTTGATTGAGAGGGTGATCCTTAATAATCGAAAAATTACTAGGGGGGCATGAGATGCTCTAGGAGAAGAGGATTGATCATCAGATATACCTATCTTGCATAAACCCTCATCCTCCTCTAATTTGACTGAGGACCTAGAGTTACTAGAAGGTTGATCATCTACAACTACATTTATAGACTCTTGAAAAGTTGAAGTCCTAGTGTTATACACTCTATAAGCTCGACTATTTTGTAGAAGATCCTACGAATATATCCTCATCGCTTTTAGAGTCAAATTTACTAAGATTTTCTCGATCTCTAAGAATATGACATTTGCTACCAAAAACCTTTAAATAATTTACATTTGGCACTTTCTTGTACCATAATTCATATGTTGTCTTATTCATGATTGCTCTTAAGTATACACGATTTATAATATAACAGGTTGTGCTTACTACTTCGGCCCATAGATTTTTTTCAAGTTTTTTACTGTTCAACATAATTGTGGCCATTTCCAACAACACTTGATTCTTTCTTTCTGCTACCCCATTTTGTTGTAATGTTTTTAGGTTTGAGAATTCATATTGAATACCTAATTCATCACAAAACTTATTGAACCGACAATCCTTAAATTCACCTCCATGATCACTCCATATTCTATTAATTGTATATCCTTTCTCATTGTGGAGTCGCTTCATTACTTTCTTAAATTCTTCAAAATTGTCAAATTTCTCTCTTAATAAGGTGACCCATGTATACCTGGAGTAATCATCAACAATCACTAAGAAATATCTTTTGCCGCCTTGACTCAATACCCTGGTGGGACTAACAAGGTCCATATGCAATAGCTCAAGGGTTTTTTTTGTGGCCAAATTTAATGTTTTCTTGTGTGCAACCTTGATATGTTTAACCTTATAACACTCGCCACACACAACCTTGGGCCTTTTTCCAATTTTTTGTAACCTTTTAAACAATCTTTTGCGGCTCAAACAAGACAAATTTCTATAATGAACATGACCAAGCCGTTGGTGCCATAATTCTTCTTCATTGTTTATTGCCATGTGGCATACGGCTGGTGAGGTATTTTCATCCTAATTCTCTATCACATAACCATTGTCATTAGTGCAAAGACCCTTTATAATAAGTTTACCTGTCAAGTGTAGGATCTCGCACATCTCTTTAGATAACTTGCTCTCAGTCACATATTTGAGAAATGCTTAAGAGGTTATGTTTTAATCCATCAACACAGCACATTCTCAATTTTGGATAATCCTAGCCCAATAATGGTTCCCTGACCTAGTATACTAGCCATGCTCCCATCTCAAAAGGTAACAGACCCCCATCAAAATCTGTGTAATAGAAAAATTAGGATCTGACGCTTGTCATATGCCTAGAGCAGCCACTGTCTAGATACCATCTAGTACTATTTCTAACTTTAAAGGCTGTATAGATTACTAGAGACTTATTCTTAACTACCCACTTGGATTCAACTTTCTTAGGGTTGGTAGTCTTCTTAGGGGACTCTCTAGGAGTTATAATTATTTATGAGGGCGATGATTTTCCAGTATTACTCTTTTGGTCTTTCATGAGTATCAAGGTTTTTCTATTTAGCATAGCTACTTATTTGATCAGATCTTCCATCTTCTTATCTTTCTTGGGAGGAGTAGGGTATTTTCTCCTCATATTTTCTTTCTTTGGTGGTGTTTGCCTAGCTGAGTTCCACATTAGTTACACCATTTTTTCGGTCAGTATAAATTTTCCTATCGGGTTTCGAACCGGGTTCTTGAAGCCCAAACATTCAAGTTTTAGGTGCCCTATGTCAGCACACACATGACATACAGGTAGAGGCACCTCTTTCTGCTTCCTGAGGCACCTACATCCTTCTTGGTCTCTAGAGAGGTAGAGGTGCTAGCTTGAGTTTGGCTATCATAACCTAACCCTCTCCTATCCCCAGGTGACCTACCCATTCTTAATATTTCATCTAGGTTTTCTTCACTTGGGGCAAATCTAGCTTTAATTAGGGATTCTTGATTTATTTGGAGATTTAGGACATGATTGATAGATTTGGCCTTTTTGAGTTCTTCTTCTAGTTTGAGAATTTTGTCCTGGCCTATTTTCAATATATCCTCATGCTCAAAGGCTTCTCGAATGAGATGGTGGTTTTCTCTTCTAACTTCTTGTAATTAATCAGCCAATTCATTATTTTCTTTGTTAGCCTGACTCAGCTTTTTGGTAAGAATAATACTTTGATGAAATAGCTGATTATAAGCTTCTTGTAAACCTTCATTTTCACTATCTTCTTTATCCTCATCATCACTAGAGGATGCCTCATCAGTACCAGAGGATTCATGATCATTTTTGTCTCTAATGTTCTTTATAGCCTAGATAATTTCAGTGATGGAGGTCATCAATTTTTTTACGGATCCCTGCTCTCCATCACTTTCAGAATCTTTTGACTCTAATTCAGAGTCCTCAGAATCATCCCAGGTAGCTGACATTGCATTTCCTTTTGATTTCTTATTATCGGTACACTCGGAGGCAATATGACCAAATTCCTTGCACTTGTAGCATTGGGTATCTTTTGATTTCTTAAATGATTTTCCTGGATTAGGCTTAGAATAAAAAGGTTTTCCCTTTTGTAGGGTTTCCTTCCTTTGCTCTTGAAGAACTTTTTAAATTTCTTAGCCATGAGGGTCATTTCTTCCACATCCATTTCTTCTTCACTGTCTTGTTTTGATTCTTGTTTCTTGTGAGATATTTTCAAGACATTGGTTTTTTAATTTAGTGGGAGGTTTGAGATGCAATTCATGGGTTTGAAGGGAGCCTAGCAATTCTTCTACTTTCATAGTGTTTAGATCCCTACATTCTTTCAAAGTTATGACTTTTGAGGAGAATCATTCCGGTAACGATCTTAGGATTTTCCTACATAGCTTATTGTCTGGAACACTTTCTCCTAACCCACACATAGCATTTGTAATATTGCTTAATCTTGAATAAAACTCCATGAACGTGTCATGCTCCTCCATCTTAATGTTTTCAAATTGATTTGCAAGGAGCCATAATTTAGAGCATTTCACAACACTCATTCATTCACGGGTTACTTCAAGAATGTCCCGTGCTTATTTACTTATTACTCATCTTTATTAACATCACAGAAAATAACATTTAATCTTTTAACATTCTAACCAAATTTAGTTCTTTCATAATCACTCCACATAAATATTCGCTTAGGTTGGAGGATGTTAGTTTCGTCTTCTTTGACTATTATATCAACTGGTGCATGCCATCCTAGTTCAGCCATGTCTCATACAAGAGGATCGAGGGACATCAAGAAAATATGCATCTGGGCTTTCCAATATGAGTAGTTTGATCCGTCAAAGAACGGAGGTTTAGAGACGGAGCTAGAGTCATCCTTAGACATATTCTCAAGCTCTCTTAAGATCTCACTCTGAGCTATTAGGCCTTAACGGAGGAACTCACTTTCATACCAATTGAAATTGTGATTTTACCGCTAGTAGGGTGTTGTGAATAGGACTTTTAAAAATTCCAGCACTATTAAACCTATCTGGACACCCAAACCAACAAGAGAAGATATTTGAGCAATCAAAGATATGAAAATGAATTACAAAGCTCGAATATACATAGTGCAAGCATAATTGGCAATATCTCAAACAGTTTCAGTTCATAGTTATCTAAACATGAATCATACACAAGTTAAGCACAAGCATAGATAATCATTCAATCCATAATGCACAATGATATATAGTGGTTCGACTTTGAGTCTACTCCACTCCCGGTTGCCGTACTTCTCTCTAAGTGCACCAAATTTCACTATACTCATGGTTTTAAATCAGGTTAATCATCAACCTTCACATCCTACAAACTATGACCACGTTTACCATCTGTCGATGGCCATATCCAAGGAATTGCTGAGTTTAGATCTCAAACTCTCACCAATCCTAATCCAAGGACTGGCCATGTGCACTCACGCCAAAGGTCCCAATCCAGGGATGGACTCTCGAGGTTAGGTCACAGTCTCTCGACCCCAATCTCCTCAAGAAGGGGATCAACTAGACTCTTAAAGTATTGGACTTACGTAGTTGGATGAGCCCTGATTCCATGCCACGAGAGTAACTTCCGTTACAACGTGCTTTAGCTCCTCTTCGTGCTCCCAAGATTAGGTAGCAAGCATGAATGAGATGCATATCTAGTGTCGAGTAGTTGGGAGACGTAATAGTGTTCCTTTTGGCTATTAAATGCAAGGGTAAATGTTGAAACCACCAAATTTGAGCATTCAATGGCTATTGATGACCAAGAGCTTTAACTATTAATGTTAGGTCAGCCATTAATGCAAGCTTGAGTTCATATTTCAATCCGAGTCTTGAATACTCATTAAAGTGCCAGTAACACTTGGATTGAATGATGAACTCAAAGCAAACTGGAGCAAAGAGGGTTAAGATTAATGTGAAAACTCACTCTCAAGGCTCTAATGGGGTGTGCTCATCTGCCCTAAAAACCCCTTAAAAGGTGTTCTTATAGATGCAAAAAGTCAGGGCAGAAACGGTAAAAAAATGGCTATATTGCATCTCGTCAACTGGCACTATTGGCTGGTCTATACGGGCTATTAACCTGTCACTAATAAGGTGCGATCGACCGAATTAGGTCAGTAAAGGAAGTATTATATTCAAGTTTTTTTTGCCTAAAAATAGCCTCAATTGCCCGGTCGATAGGGTCTGTCGATCGGTTGTCAATGACCTGCGGCCAATCGATTTTATCCGTCGACTGGCCTATTTATAAAGGCCACTTGCTGCCTTATTTTACCCTCAGTCGGCCAGTCGCCCAAGCTGGTCGACCAATCGACAGGGCATTTTGGCCTGATATCAAAGGCTTGAACTTAGCCTATTCTTCAGTGCATAAAGGTTATGGTTTTCCTTCGTTTTCTTGGATTCTTGCACTTAGCCAAAGAATGTTTAAGCCTAATCAACTTGACCTATTGAGCATGGATCAAATGGCTAAGGTTTTCCTAAAATGTTAAGCCATCTAATCAAGAATTTTAGGATCCTAAGGACTGTCTATATGCATACTTACTAATAAAACTTGATGGAGCTTGAAACCTTCACATGGTAAGTAACTTCAGCTTTAAGTCTTGTGTTTTCAATCTTCACTCGGTGTTCACAAGACTTGACACATGTAGACTTCATAGCAATTGACAAAATAATGCACTTACATTCACAAGTGCCTATCCCCTTTCTCTCTAGTAACTGAGACCCTTACTCGGACCTTTGAAATCGCATGCCAACCATGGGAGTCATTCATGTCAAGGAATTTCATAATTCCTAAATCGCGAGGCAAGTCTACAGATTCTAGACGATTGTGGATAAAAGTGAGCCTAATCGACTTGTGGGGACTCCAAACATTCAAATGCACCATTTTTGGCCACCTTCGAAAGGTATTATATAATTAAGGAAATCAATTCAAGCCAAATTAGTCATATACACCTTGCATAACACTAAAAGAATGACGAGCATGTAAGACCTCCATTCCCTTCTTCCCTCACGACAAATTGTGCATTGGAAGGGTGGAAGGATAAAGGGGGCCCATGCAGAGCGGCATTCATAAAATGGTGACTCCATTGGGGAATGTTTGCTAACCCCTAGCAAAGGTCTAGCTTGAAATAAGAAACATATGACTTTCATGGGAATTATAGCATCTGTCAGCTACTATCTAGTGAATATTGGTCCTATGCTAACCTACTAATCTGTTAACTCACTAACCTTCTAGTTCATACCGGTCTATATTACTTTTTGGCATTCATCCTGCATTCCAGTGCAAACTGGTCCCTTTACCTTCTCGCAAGCATTCTGCATTCCAATTTCCACTAGTCCATTTACCTTCCAGCAATCTAGTTTCTATTGGTCCTCTTGCCTTTCTGTCTATACATTTTGTTCCAGTGTGCACTAATCCCCTGTCTTTATCCTTACCACACATTTTCCAGAAATGAGAAGGATAACAAAAAGGTAAGTAAAAGAGACCAACAGATAAAAGTTTAACTGGTATTGTAATCATTGCACCCCAGAAATCGCATGCAGGTCCACCACCCTTCAAAGACAACACCAGCATATTGAAGCATCATTCGTACCTATGCCCAGGTAACCATGTTAGTCCAAGGGGACATCCCGGCATCTCCCCCAGATTCACCCAAATGGCAAGCCCTGTCGCCACTACCCCATCACTAACCGATTTAGCCTCAAACATGAACATGATAGAGGACCTCGTGACTCGCCTCCTTTAGGCAGGGGTCGTCCCTCCATTTATAGTGCAAAGCAACCCACCACCCATTTGGGTTTCTTCGACCCTACCATCAATCAATTCCAACATGCCCCTCACGATGAAAATCGAGTACACTTTCAATACCCTCCAATCACAATAATTCAAGTACTAACAAATCCTCCCCCTAACGGAAGGTAGTTAGTACTGTGGTAGGCACACTCTGGCCAGTCTCAATCCAGACATTCTCAGCAACCTTGTCCTAACGAGAATCCCTTTTAATTCCAACCAGAACAACTACAATACCCACCTCCCAATCAGCCGCACCACTTACCTCTCAATCAAAATTAGCCTCTATTTTCCACCCATTTGTGCCCCGATGGCCAACTCAGTCCCATGGTGGGAATTTCTCTTCAATCTTCTCATCCTATCCCTCTCCCACAAACTCAACCCACCAGCACATATGAACACATGGAAGAGGTAGATCATTACGAGGAAGAGACGAATCGAGCTCCACAAAGGGCATGGCCACCTCCTCATAAAGCATCTGAAATAAACCAACTCCACGAGCCCTACCAAGACCAACTCATGGCCATAAGGAATGAACTCCAGATACAACATGGGGTGAAACTCTTCCCCACCAAATTCAGGGACCTATGTCCTTTCCCATATGCTAAGGTACCAACAAACTTCAAAGTACCCAAATTCCAAAGATACAATGGCACAGGATGCCCTACTGCTCACCTAAAAGTATTTTATGGTGAGATCGATGTTGTGCAGGGGACGATGGAGCATTGATCTAGTTGTTCTAAAAATCCCTGAGAGGTGATGCACTCGACTGCTACACATTCTCAATTACCATAAAATTAAGACTTAGTAAGACCTATCCCAGGCATTTGTAGATTACTTTGCGTACAATTTGAATGCAGTACCTCAAAGGGTAGACTTGGTTGTCCTTAGGTAAAGAAGTGACGAATCATTGTCCATTTACGTAAGATGATAGAGAGCCATGGATGTAAGAATGAAATCACCTATCGACGATGAGGAACAGATCTTTATGATTGTTCATTCAACCAATCTAAACATATCGAGGTATTTGATCTCTTGCCCATTCGCCAACTCTGCCAAGTTGATCCATGCAGGGGAACTAGTGAAAGCCAGAATAAGAGTCGGCACAATTGCACCATGGCCCTACCAGTCTTTCCTTGCTGTTGGGGCTCAAATTTGCACCCATTGTAAAACAACATCCCGTGGTCTATTGACAATGATTTGGATCAACATTTCGATGTTCATGTATTCCAGCGGTCACCTGTTCACAGTAACAGGAGCGGGCCCAGAGTTGCACCACTCGATTAAAAACCTCGTTCGGGAATATTGCGGAGTGCTCTCCTAAGGTCACCCGTTATAAAAATACGGGCGCGGGCCTTGGGTTATGCCGACCAACATTCGAGGATCGTGTATTCCAGCGGTCACCTGTTCACAGTAACAGGCGCGGGCCCAGAGTTGCACCACCCGAATCCTGACAGTCTCTCAACCCGGACAATCTGTAAGAAAATGGGACATAGACATCCGGCGTGTCTAATCAATGTGGCTCAGTCCATAACAAGAAAACAAAGGTCTATACAACCATGAACTCAAGACCATAATCCCCGACGGATTAGTCTTTTGCCTTCCAATCAAGGGTGATCAACCGTTGATGTAATTAAAGGCTCGTGACCAGCATCACAGCCTGGAATGTAAAAGATCTCAGAATCTCTGGAATAAAATTCACCTTGCGATATCTCTCTCTTGTGTACACTTTGTGATTGCTTATGATTGTCTATGAATGTCTCTATACTCAGAATTTCCCCAGAATAAAAGAAACACAGAAAAAAAAGAGGGACTGCTGACGAGCAGTTTTGATCTTTTTCTAAGTTCTAACAAACTGGCGACTCTGCTGGGGAGTCATTCAATACCAGAATCTCTGGTTATTTCTGAGTAGATAGACATTCTGTGATAAATCATTTGCAGACACTGATGTGTACGTAAGAAAGGTTACCGTAAGGAAAAATGTTCAGCGCCTTCACAGGCGCCAAATTGGTGACTCTCAACGGGAACGTTCTTCCCTTCATCTTTAAGGCAAAAGAATTTCGAAGCTTTGCATAGCATGCATGTAGTTTGTACTTGTATATTTCTATCTATCCACTGTCAAGCCCTATCGCGATTGGTAAGGTTGCGTCCCCTCTCTTTCCCAACGCGCGGAATATTCTAATGCGTGTATGACTGTGCAAAGAGAGAGAGAGAGAGAGAGAGAGAGAGAGAGAAAGAACCAAACAAATGGCATCTACGATGATCTTCCTAGCGTCTGGAGGATTCTACTTCCCCCATTTGGCAGCAACCTCTGAAGCCAGATGGCAGATTGTGCAGAAGCGCAAGACCGTCAAGAAGACTGAGAACAAGAAGGTTATTCTAGTAGAGACAGAGATGACAGTAAGGGTACAGGGCAGAACAGAGAGACAGTGGAAGCCAGTCTACAGGGGCGACGCCCGTAACGCCAGCAAAACCACCATGTCAGCCAGGCCAGAGTTCTCCTTCGTCGCTATCGACTTCCCAGCAATACCAAAGACAGCATTGTCAGCCAAGATACCGAACAGATCCGCTGTTCGACAGTCGACTAAGACGACGATGAAGACAATCCCTACTGAAGCCGCCGTGATCAAGACGAGGCCGCAGCGAGCGCAAGTAATGATGGTGCAGGTCACCGAAGGAGAGGCGAGTGAGCGATACCCAGAGCTGCCTCCAATCCAAGAACAGATAGATGAGATTATCCAGGTCCAAGAGGACACAGCCAGAGAGATGAGAGAGATGAAAGACGCATTGTTGGCTCTAGTTGCCCAGGGGGTAAACAGAAGCCCCGCTGTACCTACTCGACAGTCTGTAGAAGAATGTCAGGGGCAGCAGGAGAACCAGCTACCGCCGAACCACAAGCTCGCCCGAGAAACGTTGTGTTCGGACGTGCACCGCCACTGCCATCTAGAGCCACGAGAGAAGAACTGTCTCAAACAGTTGCCGACCTGATGCGTCAGGAAAGAAAAGGAGAAGAGAGGAAAGTATGTATATCGGGTGTCGTACTTACCCGAGGTCGACGACTTCCCGTTTCCTAATAATTTCAAGCGTCCGGACTTCCCTAGATTCGATGGCAGAGGATCGCCAGAGGAACACATGGCTCAATTCATGACAATGATGGGCAACCTGTCGACAATTCCCCAGTACTGTCTCAGATTGTTTGGCTCGACGCTCACAAGCAAGGCATTCCAGTAGTACATTTCACTGCCCGCAGGGTCAGTCAAATCCTGGGAGCAGATGCAGGACCTGTTCATCTCCAAATTCTTCTCTACCGAGCGAGAAGTCTCGCTGATAGATTTAGCCTTAGTTCGTCAAAGGCAGGGAGAGTCGGTAGAGAAGTTCATCGATAGGTGGGGGACTATAGCAGCACAGTGCCGGGAACTGCCCAGCGAGTCTGAGCAGGTCAAGATGTGCATGCAGGCCATGGATGCGATGATTTCATTTGGCTTATCTGGACACAACTTCTCGACATTTTGAGACCTAGCTACGAAAGCCCACCTGGTGGAAGGAGCCGCGTTCAGAGCGCAGTTCAAAGCAGAGAAGCCCAGGAGAGAAACCGGAAGGATGATAACATCTAACTACGTCGACAAAGGAAAGGGTTCGAATGACAGGAAACGCCCAAACACCGAGCGTAGAGTTGAGGCCAGGCCAGTAACCACAACTCAAGACAAAGGCAAGAGTTTTCAGAGGCCGCGACATCTCAAGGTAGAAGAGCGTAATCGAGCAAACGGACCTTATACCTTCGACATGGAAGATCTGGTTCCGATCATGGAACATCTGGTCGAAGAGAGGTTAATAAGACTACCAGAATGCACGCACCCGGAGGAAGCGAAGATGGTCGATCATCCCAGCTACTGCAGGTATCATCGTGTGACCAGCCACAAGACTGAAGACTGCTTTGTCCTAAAAGGCAAGATTCAATGGATGATTAACAATGGCACCATCAATATGAAGGTGGAAGAGGCGAGCCGGAACACTGCGATAGTGGTGTTTGCCCTCTCTGTGCCAGTTCAAATTCCAACGGCGAATCCATTCCCAAAACCGGAAGAGCCATGGACACTTGTGAGCAGCAAGAAGAGGCTAGAGAACAAAAGAAGACTCCTGGAGAAAGAGAGGAAGACGAAGAACAGAATGAGAAGAAGAAATATTGGACAAGAACAACCACGTGCACAGCCCATTCAGTGCGCCATGGTCTCAGTGGTCGCTCAACCAAGGGCCAGTGACAAGGACCAAGTCCTAGAGAAAGGAGAAGTTGTTAGTGCACTTTTCCGTGGCATACTAGTGCACCTTGTTTGTCAATCACTTACGACAGTGAGTCTAGTGTCGTTTGAGCCCAATGAAGACGAAGACCGAAGACTCAAGAAGTCCAGCCGCATCAAGGAAGAAGTTTCAGGTAAAAGTGATGCCTTGGTGCCTTAACCTCGACCAAAACCTATCCCCTTTGTATCCTTGATGACCTTGACCATATTTAGAACCCTTTAGGCATCATAGATAGGCCCTAGGTGTCCCATTTGAACATCCCAACCTAGGACTAAATAAACAGGCTGAAGATAGTGGAGTTCAGCAAATGCATAGGGGGAACCAGGCTGGTCCGACCGGTCATGACCGGTCGGCCAGCAGCCTTGCTGCTTTATGCAATGGCCAGTCGACCGGTCATGACTGGTCGGCCTGGTGAGATTTGGCTGTCCAGTAAGGGGTCTCGACCGGTCTTGACCGGTCGGCCCATATATGTGGCCTGTGCACTTGAGGTACTTCAGCAGGGGAGTCCGACCGGTCATGACCGGTCGGGACAGGTCGGCCTATAGCCGTTTTATGCCCGTTTTCTGACCGTTGGGGCTCTCTTTTCCTACATATAGAGCTCCGTGTTTGGGCATTTTGAGAGGGATTTTTTAGGGAGAAAAGCCACCATTGAAGGAGATCTTTTGAGGCTCATTCCTTGACCTATGCAAGGCATCTTCCTTGTGCTTTAACACAAGATTAGAGCATTCCAAGCTCATGAAGAAGATGACCTTCATCCCCTCTTGATCTCTAGAGTTAAGAAGCTTCTTGATTGGCATATCCTTGTCCTAAACTCGAAGATGAGATCGTTGTAGGTAAGAGACTCTAGGAAACCCATTCCCACTAAGTTGTAGAGTTCTCAAACCCATCCTCCTAGCACCTTGGGCATTTCAAGGCATCGCATGCAAGGTGTTTGATCGAATGTGGATGAGGCATTGGCGACGCAATGGCGGCACGATCGAGGGAGCAAAGGGAAGCTGATTGAAGCACGGGAGAGCGGAGATCAAGAAACCCAATCCGGCGCTAAACAAGGGGCTCATCCGACAAGTAGGTTGTCTTATTTGAGAGTCCGCTTTAGAGTTTGTTTTTGAACTCGACCTAGGGACGTTAGTCGTTCCTTGGCCCGTCAGCCGGGCCTAAACTGAGTCTCCAAGGGGGAGCCTCCGACACGGGAGTAAACGTGCGAATAGGTTGAGAGTTAGCCTATGTCTAAAACTCCGGATACGGTTGAGAGGTGAACCGATAAAACCTCCGTGTAAAGGTTGAGAGGTGAACCTCATTTAAAACCTCGGATAGTGAATGCTGGTGTGCTCAAAGGGGTTGAGCACTTGAACCGGGAGTGGAGTAGACACGTAGTCGAACCACTATACATCCTTGTGTTTGTGATTGTTCTTGAGCACATTATATCTTTGCATTGTTAGTTTAATTGCTTGATTATGAATGCTAGATAGGAATGCATGCTAGGCACTTCTTAGGCATCCATACACAAGATGTACCTTCACTACTTGTGTAGACTTGAGCTCATTGATTCACTCTTATAAGTCTACACAAGATGCATAGGTTAGAAGCTTATTAGTTGTATCATTTTCTTACCTATGCATGCTTAGACTAGGATTATTTATTGCTTATACTTTTGCTAGTCTTGTAATTAGACCCACCTAGGCTTGGAAGCCTAAGTGTTCTTGCTTACTTTATTATATTTGTTGAATTGTGTAAGTAGGCGAAAAGAATTTCAAAAAGGTCCTATTCACCCCCCTCTAGGTCCATAGACATATCTCCAAGTGTCTCTACAAGCGGTAAAACCACAATTTCAGAAGTCAATATATTGGCTCTGCGGTTAGGAAAGCAGGTCGTACAAAGAGAATTTCCAAGGCGACCGGACCCTAGAAGAACGAATGTCGTCGTAGGTGAGCCATCAGGGACACCTCGAGAAAAAGAACCAGCGGAAGTAGTCAACGAGCCAGCAGCTGACCAGGGAGATCACGCTCGAGATAAGGCACCGGTGATTTATGATGTGGTGTCTCATCTGAAGAAGGTTCCGGCCCGACTCAGCATCTACGATGCCCTGTGCCTTTTAAAGAAATATCGGGAAATGTTACTCAATGCATTTCTCAATCAAGAAGCTCGTGAGGTCATGATGGCAGAGATTGAGTCAGAGATGGAAGAAATGAAGATAACGGGAACTGAGGATCGACCCGTAGAACAGGGCATGCAGATCGATCGATCGTCCATGATCACATTCTCTGAAGAAGACAGAACGATTAGCTTGACAAACCACAACCGCCCGTTGATGGTGACAGGTCTCATCCGAGACATAGAGGTCCGAAGATGCATGCTAGACGACGGATCCGCTATGAATATTATGTCTCTGAAGACATTGCAGCAGTTGGGTTTCAGACAGACAGCACTTCGCCCAAGCGTCATGGTTATCCAAGGGTTCAATCAGGACGGCCAGCGCGTCCTAGGGTCCATTACTGTCATGCTGGAGATAGAAGAATTGAGCACTAAAGTCACCTGTCAGGTGATCGATGCGATGACGACATACAATGTCTTGTTGGGATGACCATGGCTTCATCAATATGGTATCATTCCCTCGACATACCACCAATGCTTCAAGTACAATAGGGATGGCGTCCAGTATAGAGTGGCGGCAGACCTGAGGCCGTACTCCGTCACTGAATCCTTCCTAGCAGATGCGTAATACTATCAGGAGAGCGAGGGGGGCGAGACCGCTAGAAAAGCCAACAAACCGACAGAGGTGGCACAAGGGGCAGAACCCCAAGGCGAGAATCCAAGACAAGCGAACGAAGCTCCGCAAGTGGTCGCTGAAGCGACAAGGGCTTACGAAGGAAATCCATTGCAAAGGAAGAAGTTTTACCCAATCCCGAAGCACCTCCGGAAGGAAGGGTAGTCGGTGCTGAAGCAGATGACAAGCCAACAGATGAGCGTGTTACAGTCCAGCTTCAATATGCCGATACTAAAGGTTGAGAGGATTCGTCCCTTCCCTAAAGCTCTGAGCCAGTTCTGCATGCCACCGACAATGGCAGCTAGGCATGAGATAAGGTTTCAGGCTGGACTCCGCAACCCGTTGCAGATCGAAGAGAACGCGAAGAGAACACTGGTAGAGACATCGCCCATTGAAGAAGAAAGATATAGCAAGGCCAGTAGGACACATCATGAGAAACATGGGGTTCATTTGTTCAGAACCGCCAACTTGGAAAGGCATGCTAGCACCCTTCGAAGTAAAGACGAAGGTATACAGAGGAAAAGAAGCCCTGGGGGTAGGATGTGAGATCAGGCATATTAACATTTTGACAATTAGTCCCGTGGAAGAGGTGACGCCCGCTGGACCGAATGAAGTCATACAACCGAGTGCAGCACCAGAGCAGATCAAAGATGGAGGTCAGCCCACGATAGATGAGCTACAAGAAGTCAATCTGGGGACCACCGAAGAGCAGAGAAATACTTATATCAGTAAGAATATTCCAGAAGAAGAGAGGAAGAGCTACATTCAACTCCTGAAAGAGAACAGAGACGTGTTTGCATGGACCTATTCTGAAATGCCAGGACTGAACCCGGCAATCGCAATGCATAGGTTGAATATCGGGAAGGAGAAGAGGTCAATTAAGCAGCCATAGAGGCGCTTCCATCCCTACTTCGTCTTGAAGATAGAAGAAGAGGTGAAGAAGCTGCTTCAAGCCGGGTTCATCGGGGAAGTTCAGTATCCCAAATGGATCTCAAACATAGTACCTGTAAAGAAGAAGAGCGGCCAGATCCAGGTGTGCGTTGATTTCCGCAACCTGAACGAGGCTTGTCCCAAAGATGACTTTCCTCTACCCATCCCGGAGCTCCTGATCGATAGCACATCAGCATATACGACGAAGTCCTTTATGGACGGCTACTCAGGGTATAATAAGATCCGAATGGCTCCAGAGGACGAAGAGTCCACTACCTTCCACACGTCTCTCGGGATATTCTGTTATCGGGTGATGCCGTTTGGGCTGAAAAATGCGGGCGCCACGTATCAGAGAGCGATGCAGGTAATCTTTCAAGACATGATGCATAAGCATGTCGAATGCTACGTCGATGACCTGGTAGTGAGGTCCGACGGACATCAATAGCATCGCGAACATGTGAAGCTAGTATTTCAGAGGTTGAGGAAGAAGAGCCTCCGCATGAACCCGTTGAAGTGTGCCTTTGGGGTGTCCTCCAAAAAATTCCTTAGCTTTGTGATCAGGCATCGGGGAATCGAGATTGACCCCGCGAAGATCAAGGCGATCCAAGAAATGCCTCCTCCGAAGAATTTGAAAGAGCTGAAGAGCTTCCAAGGGAGAGTCGCTTACTTGCGGTGGTTCATCTCGAACTTGTCAGGTCGCTACCAGCCTTTCTCTCAGCTGAACAAGAAAGACGTCCGCTTCGAGTGGGACAAAGCATGCCAGAAAGCCTTCGATTCCCTCAAAGAGTTAGTCGGGAAAGCTCTAGTTCTCGCAGCGCCAATCGAGGGAAAGCCTCTGATACTATATGTAGCAGTGGGAGAGAACTCACTGGGGGCACTGCTCGCCCAAAAGAATGAAGAAGGAAAAGAGAATGCTCTGTACTATTTGAGCCGCACACTCGTCGGCGCTGAGTTTAATTACTCACCGATTGAGAAGATATGTCTGGCCTTGATATTCGCTGTGAAGAAGTTGAGGCATTACTGTCTGTCATATCAGATTACATTGATCTCCAGAGCAGATCATACCAAGTTCCTGATGAACCGACCTATGTTGTCCGGGCGATTAGCCAAATGGGCCCTACTGCTATCCGAGTTCGACATCACGTATCTACCATCTCGAGCTGTTAAAGGGCAGGCGATAGCCGATTTTCTAGCAGCCCACCCGATACCGGATGACATGGAAATGGAATGTGATCTGCCTGACGACCAGGCCATGATGGTAAAGGTCGTGAGGCAGTGGCAGATGTATTTCGACGGAGCCTCCAGAGCTGCAGGATCAGGGGCCGGTGTGATCTTCATCAGTCCTCAAGGCGACTTATTGCCTTACTCATTCACAAGAGTGCCGTCGTGCACAAACAATGAGGCAGAGTATCAGGCCCTCATCATTGGGTTACAGTTGGCACGAGACATGCGAATCCGATCACTACAGGTATATGGTGATTCTCGGTTAATTGTGGGACAGCTTATGACGGAATATGAAGTCCACAAGCTAGAGCTGTCATCCCTTTGCCATCAGGCCCGAGCCCTATTCGATCATTTCCGGGACAGTACAGTGTTTCACGTCCCAAGAGATGAAAATTCTCAAGCAGACGCATTGGCTAACCTGGCCGCGGCTCTCGCGCACCTAGGGGGCAGCCCACTTCAAGTTACCATAGAAGAAAGGAGGATACTGCCATCCCTCACAGCAGCCGAGAATGTCACGAGCACAAGCCCCGTACATTGCTTTGAGGTCACAGAAGAAGAAGATTGGAGAAGACCATTCTCTGATTACTTGAAATACGAGTTCTTGCCCGAGGATCCGCAAATGCACACCCAAGTTAGAAGGCGTGCCAACTCGTTCGTCCTTTTAGAAGAAGTATTGTATCGACACTCCAGCTACGAAACACTGCCAAGATGCCTGGCCCGGGAAGAAGTTCATGATACGCTGAGAGAGGCGCACGGAGGAGAATGTGGTGCCCACCAAGGCGGTCGGAACCTGCATCATCGAGTGCGGCACATGGGCTATTATTGGCCCACCATGGTGAAAGACGCGATGGACTATGTCAGAAAATGCCATCAGTGTCAAATACATGTCGACATCATACACGTGCTTCTAGAAGAATTGCATCAGTCAGTGATGTCTTGGCATTTTACGGCCTGGGGTATGGATGTGATAGGCCCCATTAGCCCCTCTTCCTCTCAAGGGCACCAGTACATACTAGCGGCAACAGATTACTTCTCTAAGTGGGCTGAGGCTGTGACTTTGAAGAACGTGAAAGCTAAACAAGTGGAGGGTTTCATTCAGAACGCCATCATCTATAGACACGGCATTCCCAATCAGATCGTCATGGATAATGGCACGCCCTTCCGAAATGCTGTGATCGACAAGCTGTGTGCCAAGTTCAAGATCAAGCATTGCTACACAACACCCTATTATCCTCCTGCAAACGGGCTTGCTGAGGCATTCAACCAAACCATCGTGAAGATTTTGAAGAAAACGGTGGCAGAGAATAAGAAAGATTGGGACAAGCGGTTGCCCGAAGCACTTTGGGCATATCGTACTACGCATCGCACAGCAACGCGGGCTACTCCCTATTCACTAGTATACGGCACGAAGGCCATCATCCCAATGGAAGTTCAGGTTGAGTCCCGGCGAGTAGCACTTCGAAACTCCTTGATAGATGAACGTAATGTTGAGCTCAGGATGGTCGAGCTCGATGCCTTGGACGAGAAGAAGCTCGCGGCACAACAACGGCTAGAGATGTACCAGAAGCATATCTCAACAGCGTATGACAAGCGAGTCAGGGGTAGATCCTTCAAGAAGGGTGACTTGGTACTCATAATGAAGCGACCGACAGCCGCGCACACTACAAAGAGCAAGTTTGACCCTAAGCGGGACTCGATATGCATCATAGAAGAAGTCTACTCCAACGGGGCCTACCGTTTAGTGAATTTCGACGGTGGCGGAGCCGGTTTTGCAATTAATGGCCGGTTCCTGAAGAAATATTACCCCTAACAGTCAACCTGCTACTTTCCTTTACATAAATATGAGAAATGTAAACTCCCCAAGAGAGGGAATGTAATAAGTAAGGATAGAAATGGAGAATGAAATGGAGTAGAATACAGTAGATAAGCCTATAGTTACAAAAGCTAATCAGTTACTCTGTGTTCTTGCAGGTCTTCCTTGCCCTTGCTATGGAGAAATAACCAAGAAGGACCATTCGTCTACGACACGAGCGTATCCCGAGTTTAGAAACCCTGGACACTCCCGAAATCAACGACAAAGGGAAGTATTACTCTTTTCATTTCATTCCACATTCATCACTTATTAGAATTGTGATTATTACTGTTATTGTTGCAAACCATTCTAACACACATCACACAAACATAACACAATAGAAAAGTAATTGCTATTGTCATTTCATTTAACAAAAGTTTGATTGACATCTTTTTCGACGCCGTATACATGAATGGTCAAAAGGTAAGTATCTCTTACACCAACAATAAAATTTTCTAAAAGTGAGATCCTATGATCATTTCTGTACATTTGAAATCAAGAAGGAGAGCGTCGGGAGCGAAAGATCAAAGCTTCTCCAAACATCCCGATATTAGCCTGATCACGGCCACCCTGGCAGTTTCCATCGCTGACTTTGCTGCAGATAACACCTCTGCAGGATCAGGAACATGTTGAAGTTCTACAGTCAAATCTTCCAACTGCTTGCGCGCTGCTTCGCCCTCACTCTCGAGCCGCGTGACCGCTATCTGACCCTGAGCAACTACTGACTCGAGACGGGCAGCTTCGAAGCTCACGGCGATCTTCTCCGCTTGCAGACGCTCAATCTCAGCGTCGATTTCAGCTATACGGCCCAAGCACCCTTCATATTGTATCTTATTATTTTGTAGGGATTCTCATGCGTTCGTCGTAGAATGCGCATGGCGTTCCACTGCAGATCCCAAAGACTCTGCAATTCTCCTCGATAGCAGGATCGGGCTCGACGAGCTCAGTAGCCGCTACGTTTGTGAGGGAGCTTTCGAATGCAGAGATGTGATTGACAACCACGAGTGCATCAGACCCAACTACTCCGACACAAGCTTCCAGCGCTTTCATGCCAGCGCCTAGCATATGACATTCTTGTGGATCGGACAACGCCTTCGCAAGGCTAGACAGCAGGCCCTTCAGCACGCTCTGACCAAAATAATCTAAATGTTCAAATGCAGGAATGTCTGGCATCATAGCAATGGCGACGTCAGAATCGACGGCAGCTGCAAGAAAGAATGCAAGACAAACAAATGATGCGTTAGCAAAAATGGAAGTAAAAACTACAAGTCATAATCTAATGTAAAGTGCGAAGGAGTCGTACCAAGAAGGGTAGGAAGATCAACAGCAGGCTCCGAAGGTCCCGCAATGCATGTCCCAGAATCGACAATTGTTTCCAAAGCTTCGCCCGGCAGTTCAATAGTCACAACCGGAGACGATGCGACGGAAGTGGCGGAGGAAGGTATTGACTCAATAAGATCTGTAAAAATAAGATAATAATAACAAAATGTGGTTAGTATGATTATGCAGGAATCGAAGAAGAAAAATACAAAGCAGAACCACAATCGCATTTCTTCCCTTGTGCTTGCGGAATGTCGGGTCTGACTTCAACCGCAGCAGAGCGTGACGTATCCACGATCTCCAACTCGACCGGACAGTCTACTTGCAATGAACAGCCTGATGGAAGGACCGAAGAAGGGTCGATGTTCCCCTCACATATATCAAGCCCAGGGACAGATTCATCGGTGTTATCAGCACGAACGGGCAAACAAGGAGGAACATCCATTGATAACCTCATAGTCGGTGCCGCAACAGCTTGAGAAACGAATACTAAAGGCTCGGAAGAAGGTTGAACCCTGGCGTTGTTGTAGAGGTGAGCTTCGAGGGCAGCTATGGCAACATCGTCAAGATCACCTACACCCCCGACTCCATCATCGTTATCACAATAGTTCGTGAGGGAATCATCGTTACTGTGATCATTGGCACGATCCACTCCCCAATCATCACCAGAATAATCTACAGGCTCATCTTCGAGCTATGACCCCGAATCATCGAGGCATGCCGCTCCCTGACCATCACCGGCTTCAAAACCACCTTCGGCATTGTCCCCCTCAACATCTTCAGGCTCGGACTCACCTCCATCACGATTATTAATAGCCCTATCTTCTTCGTCTGCAATCTCCTCTGTAGCACCAGACCGAAGCTCACCTTCTTCGCGACTACCGGCAACAGTCGCACCTGCCACTATCTCTGGAGGATTGATCTGCAACGACGGATCCAAACTCCCCCACTTCTTGATATGTAACATTTCTGTCTTTCTTAAGTTTTTCTCAGGTGCTGACGGGCGAACTCTTGGTGTGAGTTTTATCTTGACTCCCAACTGATCTCTCGCACGGCCCAATGGAAGATCGTCAACGAAATCATCAGAAGGTCTAACTCCTGCCATGCCTTCTATAAGCTCACCCTCATCGACAGATGGAGGAGTAGTCTCTGCCGGAGGACGCGAAGATCCAACCTCTTGCTGACGCCTCTGTATAGGGACCCCGAAGCAATACCATCCGTCTAATGCTCCATCTTCTTTCCTACGAGTGATCGGCACGTTCAAGGAAGTCAGATGGCTGGTGCCAGGAACTCCGACGGCCTCACGCTGCTCACGAAGATAACCAAGACCGTCCTTAGAAATGTCAGTAAACCTCGGAGGAGAGAGATAGAGAGGGAAATCGATAGGCTTGGCATACCGGATGCACGCGTACTGATGCCCCCACCATCTCATCCAACCATAAGAAGTCGCGGGACGTCGACTACCGCCGGGCAACACGAACCTCGCGCCAGTTCGCGTCAGCAAAAGCTGGTCCCACATCCACTCCCAATGGATAGGACCTGTACCATATGCTCGTTCTATCCTCGTCACGCTCAGAAGAGTCGACGGAACACCCTGATCGTAGCCGAACTGTCTGGTGAACCTGCTCGGATAATAAGGCTCGCGCCAGAACTCCATGCCTTCGCGGAACGGGAGAGAGGCGGTCTGGATCGATATCAGGAATTCTCTGTCAGAAGAGTTAACCGAATCCTCATCATCGATGACTTCGATATCTTCATCAGCAATGAAAGCAGGAAAATGGTAGAAGTCAACTTCATTCTCACTGCAGATTCTTGAAGACACTCATTCTGGCGTCTTAAGCACCATCTTAGCCTTCATGAATCTGATGAGAGGCTCTCGGTCTGGAAAGAAGTAGGCGTGAGGCTTCATGCCATATACCCATGGAAAATAAACGCCTAACCAGCCGCAGAAATAATGTCACGGGCAATAAGCAGCATCCATTCCATCAGCAGGTTTGTCCGGATTACTGGCAACATAACCAAACGCCCTATATATGCTGCAGAGTACAGGTGGCGCTATAGCAAGACGTTGACCACTGGCAAGGGCACCCGCCATGACAAAGTAAGAAACTCTGACGCCATCAACAATCATCAAGTTGGGAAGCATGACCGCGGACAACCAGTAAGTGAAGAAGCCTGCTAGCTCGCAAGTGGGTGACAATACATTCGGGCAAGGGAATTTTCGTTGGAACTGTTGTCGTAAGGCCCTTATTCTTTTAACATCAACTTTATATTTTTCATAGTCGATCCTGAAAGAGAGAAAGGAGAGAAAACTTCACATAAGAAGCTACGCAAAAGGAAAGAGCATACATCATAAGAAGAAAGAAAGAGACGTCCTGTGAAGACTTATTTCAAGCCGTGACTGAAGTAGACTGACCAATCTTCATAGTGTATCTTTGTAATACAGTCAAACTGTTGCAATTCATGGAACAGCTCCAAACACGCCTTGGAATGATAGGCCTTCCGATCACCTTTGCGTCTGAAGCCAGACAATTCTTCATCAGAGGGGATATATTCGTCATAATACCCGCCACATATGGGCAAGCCCGCCATCACCTTGAGATCCTAGAAGGTTATACTCATTTCTCCTTGAGGAAGATGGAAAGAGTTGGTAACGGAACTCCAGTAATTTAAGAAGCCCCTGAGAATAGTCGGATCTCGTGGAAAGAAGCCGGCAGTCGCCTCGATGGCATAGTAGAGCCCGACCTCCCTCAGCACAGCCTCGTGCCGGATCAGAATCTCCTTCGCCCAGGGGATGTAGCTGTCACGACGACTCAGATGCCCTTATGTACGGAAGCTTGAAGTCTCCCACATTGTGGACGTGCTCATAGGAAGGAACCTTTGACGCACCGTCTCAAAGAAATGAGTCGGATAAGGTGCATGCGGATCACATGTAGGCATGAGGAAAGTCATCTCCTTAATCTCACCAACCTTCTGTTGCTTCCCGTTGCTTCCCAGAGTGGTGATGAGTAATCTCTCAAGAACCGAAGACCAGCTCTCCACTCCATAGAATTGGCTAGGTCTACGAACATTAGATGGCTCGATGCTCGGAAAAGGTTTACACCTCATAAGAGACTTTTGGTGCAAGATGACTTCGCCATCGTAGGGATTCGTGATGCAGATGCCACGCTCAGCAGTGATCTTGTTGCTCTCCCATCCAATCTTCATTCGTTCATTTTTCAAGTCGAGGAGCTGTGTCAATCGCTCCGCTTGACTGAGCGCTTTGATCGGTTGTCTTCCGCATCCTCCTTTCTTCTTACCTTTCTGACCTGTCAGATTTTCTTCTGCATTTTGGACAGGTATATCTTGAGGACCTACCTCGATGGCACTCGCCACACCAGCAAGTTGGGCATACCAATAGACCCACTCTTGTTCTGTTCCCCGCTTTAGAGGTTCGGGCGCCGTTTTATTGACAAAGATGCGCACCAGCACTTCATGAGGAAGCTGCCCAATACGCTCCGAGAAATCCTTTATCTCAGGTTCGACTGTAGGAAAGAAGCGAGAGTTACGTCTTAGAGGAGGAGGGTTGGAAGGACCTTCGGCCGTTCTTTTTCGACCGCGCTTCATCAGCGTCGGACCAGAAGCATGCGACCCAGAAATTTCACCAGAAGATCCCATTATCGCTACTGTAATTCACTGCAACGTGTAAACAAAACAACATCAGAAAACAACTCGATACACACGGGCAAATAGCCTAACGAAATCATATCACAAACACAAGCACAACATATAGAGCACAAGCAACAAAGCATGAAAGCAACAAAATCAAGAGCATAGCATATCAGTCATCATACGCATTTCATAACAAAGCAACTGCCATCATACATGCACACATACATATGATTGATGCACACACAAAATCACAATTGAACCCACAATGCATCCATGCATTTAGCCCAAAAGCAGCCTTGACAAGTCCAGGTGCTTCTAAGTAGGTACTGGACAGAGTCAAGAAACAGTTTCAGCATCATATATATGCAACTGTTCGCACACAGCAACTTCACAAGCAATCGGGACGCTATAAGCGCACTCTGGCAGACATATTCTAAACCTGCCTAAAATAGATAGTCATGAGCTGTGACAGGCCAAAGTAGGCAGCCAACTGCAGGCCCAAGGCACTAAGCTCCAATCGTGCTTGAATTTTAAGTGACCTAGCCTCAAACAACACTGAATTTGACTGAGAAACGAAGCCGGAAATGCCCTTTCTTCACCGAGTGCAACGCGGGGGCTAAAAATGGAAATTTTGGCTAAGTCTTGGGCTCACATGCGCCCAAGGTGGAGCCCCAGGCGCATGTGGTCCCTCACATGCGCCCAGTCCACAAAATTGGAAAATGCAACTTCATCTCATAAGGCATCAGGCGCATGTGCAATCTGACATGCGCCCGGCTCAGAAGAAAGGAAGGAAACGAGCTTGGAATTCAATGCACCGGGCGCGTGTGCATCACCACATGCGCCCACCTTTAATTTTTTAGGAAAACACAAGTCCTGGGCAGTGCCCTGGGTGCATGCCCAGAACAACATGCGCCTGGGACATGCGCCCACATCTTCAGAGGCAATCTGACATGCGCCGGAAGGGAAGTTCCCCCGTCGGAAAATGGATGGCAGGTCACATGCGCCCACAAGGGGACCACATGCGCCTGTACCCTGAGGGTGAGCTCTCTCACCTTGGGAGAATTGGAGTTTTCTGACTCAAAAAATGTTGAAATGACTTAGTGAGTCAACTATTTATACTTGAGCCTAAGGGACCGGTGCACTGCACTAGCGTGATGTAAGCATCCAGCGCAGCACACCGGGGGGCACTTGTTGGGGCTCAAATTTACACCTATTGTAAAATAACATCCCGTGGTCTATTGACAATGATTTGGATCAGTTTTGAGGCTGGGAAAGCCCTGCAAACATCAGCACAACCCTAATCACTCGATAGCGACCAAAATTCGTAAACAGCATTTCAGAGCGAAACTGGACATGCGCTTCATCGCCAAATGATTTGAAATGTCCTAAAACCCCTAACCTGCAAGTTTCGAAGTCATTCGGTGCATATTTTTACCTGCACACCTCGAAATGCGTTTCATCTCTGCCTAGAGCTAACAAAAAAGGGTCCGTAAGCCTACAGCTACCATTTCAGAGCGAAATTGGACATGCGCTTCACCGCCAATTGATCTGGAATGCCCCAAAACCCTTAAATAGCAAGTTTGAAGTCATTACGGTGCATATTTTCATGAGTGCACTCCCCAGAACAATGTTCCTATACGACAAGCCGACCCGGAGGCTCCAAATTAGGAAGTACCAAAATTGGCAACATCTGGTCTTTCACACCCCACCCGGTTCATTCAGGAGGTCAATCCTAGCCACTTCACCCCACCCGGTTCATTCAGGAGGTCAATCCTAGCCTAGAAGTGGCTTGGCGACAGTGAGTGCATGTCTAGAAAAGGTAGTTGTCCTTTGGAGGTCTCCCATCGGAGCTAAAATTCTGAATTTTCTAAGTGCTGGAATCCTGAAAATCTGGCTAAGTAGTGGGAAAGCGCCGGCAAAGGACATGTGCCTGGCCTCCCACCACATGCGCCTACACCCTATTGATGAAAGGGAGTGAATTGAACACTTTTTCGAAAAGCGCCGGAATAGGACATGTGCCCGGATCCACCACATGCGCCTGATGTGTTTTCTCCACATACGCTTGACTTATTTTTTGGCACATGCGCCGGGAAATACCCGTCGGACCAGACCCGAACCCGATTACCCCCTATAAATAGCGATGTCACTTCATTCCATCAGCACGAGATCATTGTTGAACCTCCAATTTATACATTGCATTGCCCATTACATGACATGGTTTGCATGATTTTCATGATTTAAAAGCCCATCTAACACATGTTTTGTGATTATAGGGGATGGGAGCGGACTTCATTCAATTAGGGATCAAAAGAAAGCCTTTAGAGCCATTGGATGAAGGATGAAAGAGGACCAAAGAAAGAAGAAAGTAAGGAGAAGAGAAAGAAGAAAGCAAGGAGAAGAAAGAAAGAAAAGACAAATTGAAGAGGAGCCAGACCGGTCTTGACCGGTCGGCCACACACGCTGATCTAACTGAAGACCAGATCGACCGGCCCTGACCGGTCGGCCATGCACACTAGACGTAGTGAAGGGAAACCGACCGGTCTTAACCGGTCGGCTATGCACGCTGACTGCTGATTAAACAAGCCCGACCAGTCTTGACTGGTCGGCTACACTCACTGGACTATTGGCCAGACCAGTCCGACCGGTCTAGACCGGTTGGCCATGTGTAAAAAGAGTCCTTTCTAAATCGGGACTCCGAAATCTGCTGCGCACTGCGTAACCTTTCACAGATTCTGGATGTTTCCGACGCAAGGGAGCTTTCTTACTATGAAAGGACACTAGGGGCTCTTCCTAGGACATCATAGAAGCTAAGGGACGTGGTTCTAAGGAGGGAAAGCTGTCGTGAAGCGTCTGCAACTCTCTTATTTTCGGTTTTTCTAGTTTTATGCTTTCATTAAGAGTTTTTAGTTGTAGCATGAATATGCTCGGCTAGAACCTCTCAGCTAAGGCTGAGAGGTGAAGCTTGTTGTTGAACCTCCAATTTATACATTGCATTGCCCACTACATGACATGGTATGCATGGTTTTCATGATTAAAAGGCCCATCTAATGCATGTTTTGTGATTGTAGGGATGAGAGCGGACTTCACTCAATTAGAGACCAAAAAGGGGCCATTTGGAGCCTTTGATGAAGGCCCAAGGTGGACCAAAGAAAGAAGAAAGCAAAGAGAGAGGAAGGAGAGAAGAAAAGAAAGAAGAAAAACAAGCAAAACTGGGTCCACCGGTTAAGACTGGTCGGCCAAGAAGGCCCGACCGGTCATGACCGGTCGGATGCACTCCCTGGAGCAAGGCCAGCTTTGTCCGACCGGTTATGACCGGTCGGCCAGCCCTGTCCGACCGGTTGTGACCGGTCGGCCATGCAAAGTTCAACTTCCAGATTGCATACAGCAGGCCATTCCCGTTTCTGGTTTTTCAGACCACTTTTCTGAAGTCATCTTGATGATATTTGGAAATATAACACATCCATGTCGAAGAGGAGCTCGACGCCGAACTAACCCAAGTGGTTTCGTGTCGATCGGAGCTACGGATTGATCGTGGTGGCCAAAACAATACGAACTGTCCAGAAAGTTCCAGATTTCGCTGTTCCACTCTGGGCCGGTCCAGGTGACCCATCATTGATGATATGAAGAATCTACTTTGACCAAATTTTAGACCACATCCATATATGAATAACCACAAAAGTTTCAGATCAAAAGAATGTGTGGTTTGATCGTACCGGTTGAAGAAAGATGGACCATCCAGAAAGATCCAACTGCGCAGAGTTTATAAAAGCCCTAAGTGTTCTAATTTTCGGACCATATTCTGGGATTTTTTTGGACAATCTAATACATCTATCATGTAGAGGAGGAATTTTTCTACCAATGTTCAAAATTTGAGATCAATCCGACCTCTGTACACTCCGGGGCGTTGAAAGCAAGATGACTGGTTCTAAAGGTACCCAAAGTGCGCGATTTTGAGAGGCGGTCGGTGATGTGATTGGTGGGCCCATTCAGAGGATAATCTTGGAAATCTAAATCATCTATGAGGAATATCATATTACAAGGAAGTAACAAATCAAATTTGAAGGCAATCCGACCATTGGTTAAGCTGTACCAAGCGAAACAAATTCTGCTATGTTGCTGTACTATTGCTGCACTATAAAAGGAGGTGCTCTCTTCTATTCCAAATAAAGCAAGGACGTGGGAAGCAAGGAGTTCAAGTCCCAGGAGGCTACCTAGCCTCCTCCAGCTAGTTTTTCTTCATTTTCTTAGTTCTAGTTCTAGTTTTAATATGCTTTTCCTTAGCTAACCTCTTAGCTAGAGCTAGAGGTGAAATTTGTAGTTGGTTCCAATGCTTTAATTCTTTTATTTCAAGTACCCTTTTCTTAATTTTAGATTGTGAAGTTCTAGTTTGAATAAAGTTTTATTTTTTAGAAGTTTTGTGAGAGTTTGTGTGCTCCGGACATGAGTTCCTTGCAATTCTCTAAGATTACCATGATTGGGTTGTTTGAATTCGAATTGTAGTAACCCTTGAGCATGCCATAGTCCATAGGCATGACTGTTACTCCGAAGGCTACAAGTTCAAGTTCTATGTGCTCCATTAGAACTAGAAATCTAATTTCCAGATTTAAGTGGGACTATTTGTGCTTGAATGTTATATCTTCCAATTAGATGAGAGATGGGACTTTGATTCTAATTGTGTTGTACTTGGATGAATGGATTGGCATTGGACTACTACAAGTGGATCCTTGATGCTCTGGTTCTTCTTATTTTCAGATTTTCCTATTTCATGTGAAAAACTACTTTCTTAAACTTCTTAGATTCTAGTTATTAGAGTACTTGGAATTGTTTACCTCTTTCCCTGTGGATCGACCTCGGTCTTACCGAGATTTATTACTACATCGCAGCCTTACACTTGAGGCGAGCGAACACTTGTAGCTAATTCTATGTTGGATTCAGTTTAATTCAAGTACTTCTTAATTCAAGTTTGGATTTTTCTCATGTTCTAGTTTCTTAAAGTGGTAGTTTGAGATGTTTTATGAGAGTTCATGTGCTCCGGATATGAATTCCTTGCAATTCTCTGAGATTATCATATGATGCTTGTCTAGATTCGAATTATAGTAATCCTTGAGCAGGCCATAGTCCATAGGCATGGCTGTTACTCCGCAGGCTATGGTTTTGAATTCTACATTGTTTGAATGGGGCTAGAACTTGGAAGTTCAACTTGATTTGGATTGAATGTGTGTGAATGCTTTATTTTCCAACTAGATGAGAGATAGGACTTCAAATCTAGTTGTGTTCTCTACTTGGATTGACTGAATTGACATGGGATTACTGCAAGTGGATCCTTGAATGCCTTAGTACTTTAAACCACTGATTTTCTATTAAAGTTGCTGTTTTAGTTAATTACCAAATTGAATCTGATATTCTTGCAAAATTGAGTTGCTGGAGTAGTTTGAAATTGTTTCTCGTTCCCTGTGGATCGACCTCGGTCTTACCGAGTTTTATTACTACATCGCAGCCTTACACTTGAGGCGAGCGAACAAGTTTTTGGCGCCGTTGCCGGGGAGTTAGATAATGGTTTTCAAATAATTTCAGTGGCTGTAGAAGTAGAAGTAGATAGGTTTTTTTTTCTGATTTTTCTAGAACTAACAAATTTTTCTATTTTGTAGGAATTCTTCTCTAGTTCAAGCACATCAGGTGATACCTTTTTAACTTAGATTTTTTTCAGAATTTTTTTTCAGATTAATTTCAGATTTCAGTTTTCTAGTATTTAGGATTAGTTTTAGTTTTTGGTTGAGTGGTTTATGTCCCGTTGGGAACGTAACAATTCGAATCGTCTCCAATCTGAAGGTGGTCTAGTTGGACCATTGTCAGTTCATAGACGAGTCCGAAATTACCAAGAGCATTGTGAAAGTTTGGGGAGTATGGAACAAACACCTTTAAGGAATCCTCCCCCCCTACTCCAACTACAAACGCAAATCAGGAAGGAGTAGGAGAGAATGAGGTACATAATGTTCCTCCAATGAGATCACTACGGGACTACCTACAACCTGCCCGAGCAATTACACCCTCTTACATGGTTCTACAAGTAAACGGTGGAAACTTTGACATAAAACCGGGTGTAATTCAACTCTTACCAAAGTTCCATGGGCTAGACTCTGACCGCCCATACTTACACTTGAAAGAATTCGAAGAAGTGTTGGCCACCTTGCATTACACCAATGTTTCCGAAGATACTATCAGACTTAAACTTTTTCCCTTCACTTTGAAAGAAAGAGCCAAAGATTGGCTTCACTCTCTTAGACCACATTCGATTGGGTCATGGGTTGAGATGAACCGGGAATTCTTGAAAAAGTTCTTCCCGGCTCATAAAACGAACACCCTTCGAAGGGCCATAATGAATTTCTCGGCTAAAGAAGGTGAATCTTTCTTTCAATGTTGGGAAAGATTTAAAGATCTCCTGCTTGCTTGCCCACATCATGGCTATGAGAGTTGGCGAATTATAAATTTTTTCAATGATGGATTAAGTTCCAATATGCGCCAATTTGTGGAGATGATGTGCAATGGCGAGTTTATGAGTAAAAATCCAGATGAGGCTTGGAGTTACTTGGACATGTTGGCTGAAAATGCCCAATCTTGGGATACATCGGATAAACCTAATAACTCCAAACCCACTCAAGAGAAAGGAGGGATCTATGTCCTCAAGGAGGAAGACGATGTGAATGCAAGGATAGCTAACCTCACAAGGAAGGTTGAGGCCATGGAACTTAGTAAAAGTGGAGTTCTCAAGTCCAATGAAGCTGTTGAAACCATATGTGGGATTTGCCTCACCGATTTACACGCTACGCAAGATTGTCCCACAATTCCTGCATTTCAAGAGGTATTACATGAACACGCCAATGCCACATATGGTTATCAACGGCCTTTCAATGGACCGGTAGGTACTACGTACAATGAGAGTTGGAAGAACCACCCAAATTTTAGTTGGAAGAATGCTCCTACGGGCAATCCTACCAACTTTCAAAGAGGGCCACCCATGCAAAATATGACCCCACCTCAATTCTCAATGGAGGATACCTTGAAGCGTTTATACAAGGGCAAACGCAAATCAATCAAACAAATCAACAATTGTTCCAAGAGCTTAAAGTCTCGGTTGATGAGATTAAGGGACGCTTGAATGCTAGGGAAGGGACCTTTCCGGCCCAACCTCAGCCCAATCCAAAGCAAGTACATGAAGTAAGCATCCCTAATCCTTCCAACCAAAACATGGAGCAAGCCAAATCCATCACCACCCTTAGAAGTGGAAAACAAATTAACAAAACTATTCCGGTGAAGGCCGATGAGCCTAATGATCCGGTAAATTCTGAGGATGAAGATGGATCTAACTTAGCCCCACAACAACCAGAACGTATTTACAAGCCCGTAGCACCATTCCCTTCAAGGTTGGTTGCCCCAAAATCTCTCTCAAATTCTCATGATATTCTAGAGATTTTCAGACAAGTCAAGATTAATATCCCTTTGCTTGATGCCATCAAACAAATTCCCTCTTATGCCAAGTTTCTAAAAGATCTATGCACAACAAAACGCAAATATAATGTGCAGCAAAAGGCCTTCTTAACTGAGCAAGTGAGTGGCATCCTCACTCAAAAGACCCCCCCAAAATTCAAAGATCCCGGTAGTCCCACCGTCTCATGTATCATTGGAGACTACCGGATTGAGCATGCCTTGTTAGATTTGGGGGCGAGTGTGAACTTGATCCCATACTCGGTATATGAGCAATTGGGTCTTGGTGAATTAAAACCCACCAAAACCACGTTGCAACTCGCTGATAGATCTATCCGTGTACCGAGGGGGATAGTTGAGGATGTTCTAGTCCAAGTTGACAAATTCTACTACCCGGTAGATTTTATCGTCTTGGGCACACAACCGGTTTTGGATGCTAGCACCCAAATACCGGTAATATTAGGCCGCTCATTCCTTGCCACATCAAACGCAATCATCAATTGTCGGAATGGAGTGATGCAACTATCTTTTGGAAACATGACACTAGAGGTGAATGTGTTTCACTTGGGCAAAAGACATAGGGATGTCGAGGATGAGGAGTTCTTCGAGGTAAACATGCTTGAAACTTTTGAAGAAGAAGAACTCCTCTAACTTGAACCACTAGAAAGCTTGGAGACATGCTTAGCACATTTCATGGATTCTGAAGACCCCATCATTAGTGAGATTGTGCAGGCATTAAATATAGAAAGACCGGTAGTTAATACTAGCCGGTGGAGGCCCCATTTTGAAAAATTGCCACCAACCACATCAAGGCCCCTACCGTCTAATATCAAACCATCGAAGCTTGACCTTAAACCATTGCCATCCGAGCTTAAATACGTATATTTGGGTCAAGAGGAAACATTCCCAGTTGTCATTGCCTCCCACCTAGAGAAAGACCAAGAGCTCAAGTTGATTGAGTTACTCAAAGAACATAGGGAAGCCATAGGTTGGACAATAGAGGATCTCAAAGGGATAGATCCTTTGGTTTGTACTCACCGAATACACCTTGAAGAAAATGCAAAAACGACTCGACAACCTCAAAGACGGTTAAATCCAAATATGATGGAGGTTATCAAAGCCGAGGTGTTAAAACTATTGGATGTGGGTATTATCTACCCCATCTCAGATAGCCAATGGGTGAGTCCTACCCAAGTTGTCCCCAAGAAATTCGATATTACCATCATTGAAAATGCTAACAACGAGCTTATACCGACTAGGGTGACCACCGGTTGGCATATGTGCATTGATTATAGGAAGCTCAACACGGTTACTAGGAAAGACCACTTCCCTCTCCCATTTATGGATCAAATTTTGGAGAGGTTGGCAGGCCATTCCTATTATTGCTTCCTAGATGGCTATTCCGGATACAACCAAATTGAGATATCTCCAGAGGACCAAGAGAAAACCACATTTACATGCCCATTTGGCACCTTCGCTTACCGAAGGATGCCATTCGGGTTATGTAATGCACCCGCCACATTCCAATGATGCATGTTGAGTATTTTCTCGGACATGGTGGGTGAGTTTCTTGAGGTGTTCATGGACGACTTTTTTATTTTTGGTTGTACGTTTGATGAATGCCTCAAGCACTTGAAGTTGGTCTTGATGAGGTGTGAGGAGAAGAAACTTGTATTAAACTGGGAAAAAGTGCCATTTCATGGTACAGAGGAATAGTCCTTGGACATATCATCTCGTCCAATGGAATAGAGGTAGACCGGGCAAAAATTGACATAATCTCCAATCTACCACCACCCAAAAGCATACGCGATGTGCGGTCCTTCCTTGGACACACCGGTTTCTATAGAAGGTTTATAAAGGATTTTAGTCATATCTCAAGGCCTTTATGCAACCTTCTACAAAAGGAGAACCAATTTGAGTGGAGTGCCGAATGTCAATTAGCTTTTTCAAAGCTAAAAGACATGTTGACAACCGCTCCTATCATGCAACCACCAGATTGGTCCATTCCTTTTGAGTTGATGTGCGATGCGAGCGATTTTGCTATTGGGGCGGTGTTAGGCCAAAAAAAAGGATAAGAAGCCCCATGTTATCTACTATGCAAGTTGGACCTTGAATCCCGCCCAAGTTAATTATTCGACTACGGAGAAAGAGCTCCTAGCTGTCATTTTTGCCTTGGACAAATTCAGGCCATACTTAATAGGATCCAAAGTTATTGTTTATACGGATCATGCGGCGCTGAAACACCTTCTTTCTAAGAAGGATGCTAAGCCCCGTTTGCTTAGATGGATTTCTACTCCTTCAAGAATTCGACTTGGAGATCAAAGACAAGAAGGGGGTAGAAAATGTGGTGGCGGATCATCTATCCCGTCTAGTCCTACCAAATTCCATTGACGAGTCACCTATTGAGGACTCATTCCCTGATGAGCAACTCTTTGTTGCTATGCATCCACCATGGTACGCGGATATAGCCAATTATCTTTCCATAGGTGCGATGCCGATTCATTGGACTGCGCAGGACAAACGTAAATTTCTAAGGGAAGTGCACAGATTTTTCTGGGACGAACCTCTATTGTTTAAATATTGCACAGACCAAATTATAAGGAGATGCGTCCCCGATGATGAACATAATTCAGTCATCTCTTTTTGTCATGATCAAGCATGTGGGGGTCATTTTTCAGCCAAGAAAACAACTGCAAAAATTCTGCAGTGTGGTTTTTATTGGCCCACGCTATTTAAGGACACCCACGAGTTTTGCAAAGCATGCGAGCGCTGCCAGAAGTTAGGAGGATTATCCCGTCGAAATATGATGCCTCTCACCCCAATTCAACATCTTGAAGTCTTTGATTGTTGGGGCATCGATTTCATGGGACCATTCCCCTCATCTTTTGGACATGTCTATATTTTGCTTGTCGTAGACTATGTATCTAAATGGATAGAGGCTATCCCATGTAGAACCAACGATCATCGTACGGTTCTCAAGTTCCTCAAAGAAAACATACTTTCTAGATTTGGGACGCCTTGAGCCATTATTAGTGATGGTGGTTCTCACTTTTGCAATAGACCTTTCGAAACTTTAATGAAGAAATATGGTATTAGGCATAAAGTGAGTACCCCATACCACCCACAAACAAGTGGGCAAGCTGAAATCTCCAATAGGGAAATCAAGCAGATTTTGGAAAAGACGGTGAGACCGGATCGCAAGGATTGGTCCCTAAGATTAGATGATGCACTTTGGGCTCACCGTACCGCCTACAAGACTCTCATTGGAATGTCCCCTTATAGACTTGTCTATGGGAAAGCATGCCACTTGCCTGTGGAGATAGAACACAAAGCCTATTGGGCAATTCGGGCTTTAAATTTTGACATGGACAAGGCTAGCTCGCTTCGCAAACTTCAATTAAATGAGCTTGATGAGATCCGGAACAATACATATGAGAACTCGAGAATTTACAAGAGTAAGATGAAGGCTTTCCTTGACAAGCACATCTTCAGGAAATCTTTCCATGAAGGACAGAAAGTACTCTTGTATAATTTCAGACTTCATCTTTTTCCGGGGAAATTACGATCTCGATGGACCGACCCATATATTATCAAAGAAATTTTTCCTCATGGGGCTGTTGAGATTGAAAATGCAGCAAATGGTAACTGTTTTAAAGTTAATGGACAACGCCTTAAACCATTTATTGAGAAATTTGATTCAGAGGACATGTCCATCACTCTGAACGATCCTGTCTATCAGGATGATTGATCTCCTAGTCTGATGGAGGTATAGCATAGGTAGGTTTTCTTTAGCTTTACTGTTTTAGTAGGTTTTAGTTGTTGGGATGGAGACTTCCATGATCGCTCTCTCAGGTACTATTGATTCTCACTCTCTCATAGTTTCCCATTGCTCTCATGTCCATGCTAATTGCATATCTTTTACATTGAGGACAATGCAAGATTTGGTTGGGGGTGAGATGAGATTCCTCATCTAGCATATTGCAACATTCCGAGCTTCATATGCGCAAAATTTTTGAATTTTCTAACATCTCAAAACTCTTTTAGAAAATCTTGTTTCTATACATTCGAGATGCTATGAGTATAAGAAGAGAAGATATGAAGTGTGTGATGTTGTAGGTCTTGGATTTCTTCCGACATAAGGGTTTTATATGTTAGTTCCCCTATTGTTGTGATTGATAGAAAATTTGAACACCTTTACACCAAGTTCACATTACACGATTTTCATGAGTTGACAGGTTTATGTGATTTGTGGATTAGCTAGACTTTGATTTAAAGGTGTTGAGCAGCCAAGCCGGGGTATTTTGTCCATCTTTGTCCATGGGAAAATAACAGAAGATATGGATTTCTAAAAATCCTATCTAATTTAAAAGAAAAAGGAAAGAAAGGATGAAATCGGGAAGGAAAGAAAAATGGTGGAAAATTCCGAAAAGGGCTACCTATTACCAACCGGGGGATGGTCGAACCGTAACCAAAGCCGGAAATGGGATGTAGTGTGAAAGCCGTCGGAAGGACGGTAAGGCAAATTCCTGTCATAGGCTTGTTGTTGCTCTATGCACCTTAAAAATCCTTGGTTTACTTAATCTATGAAGAAGATGATCTCAGGAACTCATGAGATGAATTTTCACTATGCACACTAGGTTGAATTTGTTCGAGTTCTTCTATTTATCAATCAATCAGCGGGAATTTCATGTAGGCACTTCTTATGTTTTGAGAGTCCAAGGTTTCAGCTTCTATCACCTAATTTTTCTAAATTTTACACTTGTACATCTTTGAATGGATAGAATCATGGGTTCTGAAGGAGAGTTGGGTTTGGAGGTTTGAAATTGTTTCACACATGTTTTGCTCAGGGACTAGCAAAAAGCTGGCTGGGGGGTGTGTTGAACCTCCAATTTATACATTGCACTGCCCATTACATGACATGGTTTGCATGATTTTCATGATTTAAAAGCCCATCTAACACATGTTTTGTGATTATAGGGGATGAGAGCGGACTTCATTCAATTAGGGATCAAAAGAAAGCCTTTAGAGCCATTGGATGAAGGATGAAAGAGGACCAAAGAAAGAAGAAAGTAAGGAGAAGAGAAAGAAAAAGCAAGGAGAAAAGAAAGAAAGAAAAGACAAATTGAAGAGGGTCCGACCGGTCTTGACCGGTCAGCCACGCACGCTGATCTAACTGAAGACCAGACCGACCGGCCTTGACCGGTCGGCCATGCACACTGGACGTAGTGAAGGGAAACCGACCGGTCTTGACCGGTCGGCTATGCACGCTGACTGCTGATTAAACAAGCCCGACCGGTCTTGACCGGTCGGCTACACTCACTGGACTATTGGCCAGACCAGTCCGACCGGTCTAGACCGGTCGGCCCTGTGTAAAAAGAGTCCTTTCTAAATCGGGACTCCGAAATCTGCTGCACACTGCGTAACCTTTCGCAGATTCTGGATGTTTCCGACGCAAGGGAGCTTTCTTACTATAAAAGGACACCTAGGGGCTCTTCCTAGGACATCATAGAAGCTAAGGGACGTGGTTCTAAGGAGGGGAAGTTGTCGTGGAGCGTCTGCAACTCTCTTATTTCCCGTTTTTCTAGTTTTATGCTTTCATTAAGAGTTTTTAGTTGTAGCATGAATATGCTCGGCTAGAACCTCTCAGCTAAGGCTGAGAGGTGAAGCTTGTAGCTAATTTTATGTTGGATTCAGTTTAATTCACGTACTTCTTAATTCAAGTTTGGATTTTTCTCATGTTCTAGTTTCTTAAAGTGGTAGTTTGAGATGTTTTATGAGAGTTCATGTGCTCCGGACATGAATTCCTTGCAATTCTTTGAGATTATCATATGATGCTTGTTTAGATTCGAATTATAGTAATCCTTGAGCAGGCCATAGTCCATAGGCATGGTTGTTACTCCGCAGGCTATGGTTTTGAATTCTACATTGTTTGAATGGGGCTAGAACTTGGAAGTTCAACTTGATTTGGATTGAATGTGTGTGAATGCTTTATTTTCCAACTAGATGAGAGATAGGACTTCAAATCTAGTTGTGTTCTCTACTTGGATTGACTGAATTGACATGGGATTGCTGCAAGTGGATCCTTGAATGCCTTAGTACTTTAAACCACTGATTTTCTATTAAAGTTGCTGTTTTAGTTAATTACCAAATTGAATCTGATATTCTTGCAAAATTGAGTTGCTGGAGTAGTTTGAAATTGTTTCTCTTTCCCTATGGATCGACCTCGGTCTTACCGAGTTTTATTACTATATCGCAGCCTTACACTTGAGGCGAGCGAACAATCATCCCCTGCCGACCTCAGAGCGATGTAAGCACCACATACGCTCGCTTTGTTTCCCCTCGCCGGATGCCTTGGCCGGAGTGGATTCCCTCGCCGGAAAGGGATTTCCTCGCTGGAATCCCAAGTTCGGAGGAAAATCCTGAAATTTTCTAAGTGTCAGGCACATGCGCCGGCTTTTCCCATCGAAAAATCCTAAAATTCACTAACTCAACAAGGGACATGCGCCCACTCCTTAGGTACAGGCGCATGTGCACCACCACATGCATCGGGATTGCTTCTGGATTCTCCTTTTTTCATAAAAAAACAAGGCCACATGCGCCCGGGAGATGGGACATGCGCCCGGCTCCCTACCACGGGTGCTTGACAGCTCTACCAACACCACATGCGCCTGCATCAGCATCACATGCGCCTGCATACCCCCCTCCATGCACCTGGACGCTGGTTGGAGGGGTGGGCCTTCGATCGTGCGCCCCGCCTTCGTCTGGGATCGAATTTTGATGAAACCACTTCTCTCGGATGCATCTCGATGAGATCTATCCATCCACCGGATCAGATTCTCCAACGGTCAATGATAAGTGGCCTAAATCAGTGGTTTGGTCTAAAGTGACCAACACTTAGCCAATTTGGCAGCTCCTAAAATCCTTCCGAAAGAGCCGAAAATGAGAAGAATTGGGCGGAATTGGACCGAGCCCGAGAGGGAAACTTTTCTTCTACTTGACATGATATATGATAATCATGCACCGCGAAGAGGTTATCCGATCTCAGGACCCTTGAATACCCTAATCAAGCGGTCGGCAGGCTAGCTACTTAGTCATTTCCAGCCCTGGGAAATGCCCTTGTTGGCCCGAAAATTGACTTCTGCTAAGCAAATCGAAACGCGATCGCACCGCGATCTTCGTAGACATAATCCACCCCTGTTCCAAGATGGTCATCGATAATATTCACCAATTTCCCTGATTAGACCGCAAACAAGTCCACTACTTAGTCATTTTTAGCCCTGGGAAGTGCCCTGTTGGCCCGAAAATCGACTTCTACTGAGCAAATCGAAACGCGATCGCACCGCGATCTTCGTGGACATAATCCACCCCTGTTTAAAGATGGTTATCGATAATAGTCACCGATTTCTCTAATCAGACCACAAACAGGTCCACTACTTAGTCATTTTCAGCCCTGGGAAGTGCCCTGTTGGCTTGACCAGTGCCCTGTTGGCTTGAAAATTGACTGATGCCAGATGAAATCAACCGCGATCTCAGAAACGCCGAGGCAAAGCTAAAGTACTCAGGCTATCCAACAGTCGAGTTAAGCATTTATGGGGCACCGATCCCCATTATTCATAAGAAATTGGCATGAACAGGAGTCCATCGGACCCTATACTTAGCCACTTACAGGCATCGGAGATAGCCGATCCAGCCTATTGAATTTGGATCCTCAAAAGATCTTGGTTTGATAAAGCCTATTTGATCCCAAATAAATCATTGAAAATACTCAGAAGAAAGAGTGTTCTCGAAGACGAGTCGCCCGACTACAGAAGAAATACATTTATTTTGCTGTACAAAGCTCTATTCATCCCGGATAAAGGTCCGAGGCTAAACCTAAGGGATTATGGTTACCACGAGAAACCACAAACAAAGAGTTCAAACTAAGCTTGAAACATCCTGCTATGGATTGCCACTATGAAAAAGACAGTCGATGCCCTACCCATCGACAATGGGTCCGTTGGTTGAGCTAATGAGGCAGTTGTGGATTGCTTTCCTAAGGTCACCTGTTCACAGTAACAGGCGCGGGCATTAGGTTATGCCGACCAACATTTCGATGTTCGTGTATTCCAGCGGTCACCTATTCACAGTAACAGGCGCGGGCCCAGAGTTGCACCACTCGATTAAAAACCTCGTTCGGGAACATTACGGAGTGCTCTCCTAAGGTCACCCATCATAAAAATACGAGCGCGAGCCTTGGGTTATGCCGACCAACATTCGAGGATCGTGTATTCCAGCGGTCACCTGTTCACAGTAACAGGCGCGAGCCCAGAGTTGCACCACTCGAATCCTGACAGTCTCTCAACCCGGACAATCCGTAAGAAAATGGAACATAGACATCCGGCGTGTCTAATAAATATGGCTCAGTCCATAACAAGAAAACAAAGGTCTATACGACCATGAACTCAAGACCACAATCCCCGGCAGATCAGTCTTTTGCCTTCCAGTCAAGGGTGATCAACCGTTGATGTAATTAAAGGCTCGTGACCAGCATTACAGCCTGGAATGTAAAAGATCTCAGAATCTCTGGAATAAAATTCGCCTTACGATATCTCTCTCTTGTGTACACTTTGTGATTGCTTATGATTGTCTATGAATGTCTCTATACTCAGAATTTCCCCAGAATAAAAGAAACACAGAAAAAAAAGAGGGACTGCTGACGAGCAGTTTTGATCTTTTTCTAAGTTCTAACACTTGCGTAAAAAATGAAGAAAGAGTAGATAAGTATGGGAATCGAGGAAGAGATATGGTTGCTCCCCATTTAATGAAAATCAACAATCTCGTCGCCTCTGCACAGGGAGCACCAACTGACCCTCAATAGAGCTAACAACAGTCATAACAGTTGCAGCAACAGCAGGCTCGGTGGAACCCACATACTCAAACTAAAACAGGCAAGTAGGTGTGGCACAGGCACCTAGGTAGTTCACTCCTCTTGCTCAATCATGCAATGATGTGTTAGCCATGCTAATCCAAAGGCAACTTCTGATGCCACACCACTCTAGCTTAGATCGCCATCGAACCCACTACCACTAAATTACAACAAAAGTGAGTATTGCGCATTCCACTAGGGAAGGGGACACACTACAAAGCATTGTTTTTCCTTAAAACACACAATCTAAAACCTGATCGATCAGAACAAAATCATGATTATAACTCCTAACCCGGCCACTGTCAACAACAACTATATACTTTAAAATCCCTTGTTGCAGCACCAAGAAGGCCCCAACACAACAGGCGCCCCTACCATCAACGTCATCCAAGTAGATTACTCACCCCATGTCTATCAGAAAAATGTGACCTTGAGTTATGGCCAAGAATTCCCTCCTCACATCTTTGAAGGAGCACCATGCCCTTCTTCATTGATCCTATGGGGAAAGGTCCTTGGGCCGGTTTACAACCTAGTCCACAACGCGTATCAGTCAGGGAACCAACCCTTAGTCCTACAAGGGTGCACGCCTATAACCTATACCGCCAACGACCTCAAGCAATCTTGGACTTATCAGCTATTGAGCTTCTAATTTATACATAATCTAACCCTTATCATCACACATTATGCATGGTTTCTGTGTTTAAAGTCTAAACTAATACATGTTTTTGTGTTTACAGGAATGAGAGAAGGATTTCACTAAGATGATGCTTAAAGATACTTCTTAATATACATTGAAGACCAAACGAAAGAAGCAAGGAGAAGAGGAAAAGAAAAGAAGATGATTCACCCTGGTCGATTGATCGATTGGCTTGACCAATTGATTGTCGGGGTGGTCGATTGATCCATTGGCCCAGCCGATTGATCGGCCACTCTACTTGTGCTGCTGGACTTAATGATGGATGGTTGATTGATCTGCTTCCCAAACCGATCGATCGCCCATATTTTTGTAATTCCATAATGTTACTGGACAGAAAAGAGCCCCAACGATTGAACGCTCAGCCCGGACAATCAATCACCCAAGCCATCAGAAGTTCAGACTTTTTAAAATCTGTTGTTGAACTCATTGGACACTTTTTGGTTCGAGCAATCAATTGCCCGGCCACTTGCGATTAATCGCCCGATGAAAAAAGAGCATAATCGATTACTTGCCCAGTACAAGCGATCAATCGACAATGTGCCCAGTTCAGAAACTTCTATTTCTGGTATGATTTTCTCTACGTAAGTGCGTAAGTTTACACAATTTCTCGAATGTTCTGTGATGTTGGGGCTTGAAGGTTATAAAAGGACTCCTCTAATTCGATCTAAAGGCATCCTAGAAGAGATTGGAAGTCATAGAAGGTGAGGGAAAGCTTCGTGGAGTGTCTGCAACTCCGATTTTTCTAGTTTTTATGTTTTTCTTTAGTTTTTCTTTTAATTCTAGTTGTAGTATGACAATGCTCGGTTAGAACGTCTTAGCTAAGGCTAAGAGGTGAAGGTTGTGGCTAATTTCATGTTTAATTCATTTTGATTTAAGTACCCTTACTTCAAGTTTGGATTTTGAATGTTCTAGTTTGAATAAAGTTGGTATTTTTAAAAGTTTTATGAGAGTTCATGTACTCTGGACATGAGTTCCTTACAATTCTCTGAGATTGCCATGTTGGGATTGATTTGATTCAAATTGTGGTAACCCTTGAGCATGCCATAGTCTCTTGGCATAGCTATTACTCCGAAGGCTACATATTTGAAGTATATGTGCTCAAATAGGACTAGAACTTGATTTCTTAACTTAAGTAGGATTGTATGTGCTTGAATGCTTGATCTTCCAACTAGATGAGAGATAGAACTTCGAATCTAGTTGTATTTTATGCTTGGATGAATGAATTAATAAGGGACTGCTACAAGTGGATCCTTAAAAGCCTTAGTTTTCTTTCTCACATTATCAGATTTTCCTTTTTAAGTTATTGTTTAGTCTTAGTTCTTATGATTAAATTCTTAAAGTGTTCTTAATTGAAGTTGCTGGAATAAATTAGGTTTGTTTACCTAATTCCCTCTGGATCGACCTCGGTCTTACCGAGATTATTACTACATCGCAAGCCTTGCACTTGAGGCGAGCGAACAAGTTTTTGGCGTCGCTGCCGGGGAATCTAGGTTAAATGATTATAAATTATTTTAGTAGCTATAGAAGTAGAAGTAGTTAGGTTTTAGTATTTTCTTAGGACTAACTTTTCTGAATTATAGAACTAACAAGGATTGTTTTGTTTTGTAGGAAGTTCTTCTAGTTCAAGCAAATCAGGTACTATCCTTCCAACTTGAACTCTTTCAATTTTCAGTTTTAGTTTAATTTCAAATTTTTTTAGGACTTAGGATTAATTTAGATTCTTGTTCGTGTGGTTTATGTCCTGTTGGGAACATGACCACACCAATCGTCTCCAAACCGAAGGTGGTTTAGTTGGACCACTCTTCGTTCATAGACAAGTCAGAAAATACGTAGAACATTGTGAAAGTTCGGGAAATATGGATCAAACTTCATTAAGGAATCCTCCCTACCCTAATCCAACTACAAACGCTAATCACGAGGGAGTAGGAAAGAATGAGGTGCACAATGCTCCTCCAATGAGAGCTCTATGTAATTATTTACAACTAGCTCGTACGACTACACCATCTTGTGTTGTTTTTCCAACCACCGGGGGAAACATTAATATAAAGTCGAGGGTAATTCAACTTTTACCTAAGTTCCATGGGCTAGATTCTAAGGGCCCATATCTACACTTAAAAGAATTTGACAAAGTTGTTGCTACCTTGCAATACAACAAGTGTCTGAGGATCTCATCAAACTTAGATTGTTTCCCTTCTCATTGAAAGAAAGAGCCAAAGGTTGGCTCCACTCTCTTAAACCACATTCGATTAGGACATGGGCTGAGATGACTCGGGAATTCTTGAAAAAGTTCTTCCCAGTTCATAAAACTAACACCCTTCGAAGATCGATAATGAACTTCATGGGAAAAGAGGTTGAGTCATTCTTTCAAAGTTGAGAAAGGTTTAAGGAACTCTTACTCACTTGCCCATATCATGGATACGAAAGTTGGCGAATTATAAACTTCTTTTATGATGGATTAAATTTCAACATGCGCCAATTTGTAGAGATGATGTGCAATGGCGAGTTCATGAGCAAAATTCAGATGAGGCATGGAGTTATTTAGACATGTTGGCCGAGAATGCCCAATCATGGGATATCTCGGACAAATCTAGTAACTCCAAGCCTCCTCAACAAAAAGAGAAAAGAGGGATTTACATCGTTAAGGAAGAAGATGATGTTAATGTAAGGCTAGCCAACCTCACAAGAAAAGTCGAGGCCATGGAATTAAGCAAAAGTGGAGTTTTTAAGTCTACGGAAGCTATTGAGAACATATGCGGAATTTGTTCCGCTAATGTACACTCTATGCAAGATTGTCCTACAATTCCTGCGTTTCAAGAGTTGCTACATGAACAAGCAAACGTCGCATATGATTATCAATGGCCTTTCAATGGACCGGTAGGTAACACGTACAACTCTACTTGGAAGAACCACCCAAATTTCAGTTGGAAGAATGCTCTCAGGGGCAATCCTACTAACTCTTAAGGAGAGGCCACCCATGCAAAACATAACCCCGCCTAAATTCTCAATGGAGGATACTCTAAAGGCGTTTATGCAAGGGCAAACGCAAATTAATCAATCTAATAAGCAAATGTTTCAAGAGCTTAAAGTTTCAGTTGATGAGACTAAGGGACGCTTAAATGCTAGGGAAGGGACCTTTCCGGCCCAACCTCAGCCTAATCATAAACAAGCACATGAAATAAGCATCCCTAATCTTCCCAACCAACATGTGGAGCAAGCAAAATCTGTCGTCACTCTTAGAAGTGGTAAACAAGTGGATAAATCTATTCCGGTGAAGGCCGACAAGCCTGATGATCCGGTAATTTCTGAGAATAAGGATGGACCTGGCTTAGCCCCACAAGAAACGGAACGCGTTCATAAGCTTATAACACCATTCCCTTTGAGATTGGTTGCTCCAAAATCTCTCCCAAACTCTCATGACATTTTAGAGATTTTCAGACAAGTCAAGATCAACATTTCATTTCTTGATGACATTCAACAAATCCCTTCCTATGCCAAGTTTCTAAAGGATTTATGCACAACCAAACGCAAATACAATGTGCAACAAAATGCCTTTTTGAATGAGCAAGTGAGTGCCATTCTCACTCAAAACACCCTCCCAAAATACAAGGATCCCGGTAGTCCCACAATCTCATATATCATTGGTGACTACTGAATTGAGCATGCATTGCTAGACTTAGGAGCAAGCGTAAACTTGATCCCATACTTGGTATACGAGCAATTGGGTCTTGGTGAATTAAAACCCACCAAAACCATGTTGCAACTCACTGATAGATCTATTCATGTGCCGAGAGGGATAGTTGAGGATGTATTGGTCCAAGTCGACAAATTCTACTATCTGGTGGATTTCATCGTCTTGGACACATAACTGGTTATAGATACTAGTACTCAGATACTGGTGATTTTAGGCCGCCTATTCCTGGCTACATCAAATGCAATTATCAATTGTCGGAATAGGGTAATGCAATTGTCCTTTGAGAACATGACATTGGAGGTGAATGTATTCCACTTAGACACAAGGCATAGGGATAATGATGATGTCAATGAAGTTGACATGATTGAATCCATCGTGGAAGAGGAGTTTGCCTTAAATCAGAATTTTGATCCTCTAGATGTTGTTTGCTTCTATCCTTTTAAGGATTGGGACGATGATGATGGTCCTCATGAGATAAACATGATAGAATCTACTAAAGAATGGGAGTTTTTCCAATCCAATCTATCTGAAAGTTTAAAGACATGTGTAGCACACTCCAAGGATGAAGCTAATTTAATTACTAACGACGCCTTGGAAGTGTCAATTTCTAAAAGTTTACTTAACGAGACACTAATTTCTGATTTAAACACATTTGCTATGTAGGATTTAGAAGAATTGGTGCTTGACTTGCCTATAGAGAGGCCAATTTTTTAAAGTGTTGAGGTTGAGGACCCACTTCAACCTACACAAAAGCTTAAGAAGGAGGAAGACATGAAGGCTCCAAATCTGAAAACTTCCTCCCCTGAGGTCTCCTACACTCTAGAGGAGTGTTTGGCATACTTTAAAGATTGAGATGATCCCATGATTCAGGACATAGTGCACGCCTTGAGGGAGACCCCTCCGGTGCCTAAAAAGCTTTCTTCCACAGAGTACCAAACTGAAAAATCAATTGTGGAAGCACTAGTAAAATTAAATTATGTGGAAACTATCCCAATCTGTGAGGATGAAGCGATTGAAGTCTCTACATCTCTTTGGTTTGCTCAAATCGAAGAACACCACTTCTAAGATGACCCATATTTATAATTTTTTTCCCAAACATGATGGAAAGGAGACCCATATTCACTGATTTCCAACCAATGCAATTCTCCTTTCCTAGTACTTGTGACAACATTATTGACAGACTGGCTTAAATTTTTCAGCAGGATTTTCAATGAATTAAGATGATTAATGTCACCAATGTACTTTCCAAAGCAAGATGGTGGGTAGTTCTATTGAAAAATCTATTACAACACCTGATGATCCTGCTCAACTTTGTCCTTTTGGATGTCATAATGATTATTGATCTCCTAGTTTGATGGTAATTCTCTTTTTAAAAGGATAGCTTAAGTTTTGTTTATTGCTTTAAGTAGGATTAGGTCTAATTTGTTTTCTACTTTAGATTTATTGCTTTAGTAGATTTAGATGCCGGAGGTAGATTTCCATGATCAACTCTTTCAGGTACTCTCATTCTCACTCTCTTTTATTTTATCATTGCTCTCATGATTCATGCTCATTGCATATCTTTTTACAATGAGGACAATGCAAGATTTGGTTGGGGGGTGGGATGAGATTCCTCATCTAGTAGTTTGTGGACATTTCGAGCAAAGTTTATTAGAAAATTTTCAATTTTTGAAACATCAAAACTATTTTGGAAAACTTTGTCTATATGCACTTGAGATGTCATGAGTATGAAAGGATGAAAGATGAACTGATATGATTTTGAAATCTCTAAATTAACTTAAACGTGATAGTTTTATATGTGAATCTCCCTATTTGTATGATCGATAGAACATTTAAATACTTTTCAGTCTATTTCACATTACACGATTCTCATGGTTTAAAGGGATTAAAGGATTTGTAGATTGATTAGACTGAAGATTTGAAGTGTTTAGGAACCAAGCCGAGGAACTTTGTCCATCCTTGTCTATGAGAAATAAGAGAAAAGAACGAAAGATATGGATTTCTAAAAATCCAATTGAATTTGTATGAAAAGAAAAAGAAAGTATGAGTATTATTTTATATTTGTGAAAAATTTCGAAAAGGGCTACCTATTACCAACCAGGGGACGGTCTACCCGTAACCAAAGCTGGAAATGGGAAGTAGTATGAAAGTCGTCGAAGTAACGGTAAGGCAAATTCTTGTCATAGGCAATTGGTTGATTCTGTACACTTTAGATCTTTTGTTTAACTGATTTATGAAGAAGGTAATCTTGGAAAGTCATGAGATGAATATGCACAAAGCACACTAGACCTTACATGTTCGGATTCATCTATTTATCAATAAATCGATGGGGATTCTATGTGAACACTTATCATGTTTGGAAAGTTTAGGACTTCAATTTCTTATCATTTAGTTTTTCTGAATTTTGCTCTTATATGTCTTAAAGTTTATAGAAGCATGGTTTCCGAGAGAAAGTTGAGTTTTCAGAAAGGTGGATTGTTTTCACGCTTGTTTTGCTTGGGACTAGCAAAATGCTGGTTGGGAGTGTATTGAGCTTCTAATTTATACATATTCTAACCTCATCATCACACATTATGCATGATTTACGTGTTTAAAGTTTAAACTAATACATGTTTTTGTGTTTACAAGAATGAGAGAAGGATTTCATCAAGATGATGCTTAAAGATACTTCTTAATATACATTGGAGACCAAAGGAAAGAAGCAAGGAGAAGAGGAAAAGAAAATAAGATGATTCACCCTGGTCGATTGTTCGGTTGGCCTGACCGATTGATCGCCATGGTGGTCGATTGATCCACTGGCCCAGCCGATTGATCAGCCACTCTACTTGTGCTACTGGACTTAATGGTGGATGGTCGATTGATCGGTTTCCTAAACCGATTAATTGCCCATATTGTTGTAATTCTAGAATGTTGCTGGACAAAAATAGCCCCACCAATTGCTTGCTCAGCCCGGGCGATCAATCGCCCAAGCCATCAAAAGTCCAAATTTTTTTAAATCTGTTGCTAAATTCACTGGACACTTTTTGGTTTGGGCGATCAATCGCCAAATGACTAAAGAGCACAATCGATCAATCACCTAGCACAAGTGATCAATCGACAATGCGCCTAGTCCAGAAAGTTCTATTTCTGGTCTGATTTTCTCTGCACAAGTACGTAAGTTTACGCAATTTCTCGAATGTTCTGTGATGTTGGGGCTTAAAGGCTATAAAAGGACTCCTCTAATGCGATCTAAAGGCATCCTAGAAGAGATTGGAAGTCGTAGAAGGCGAGGGAAAGCTTCGTGGAGTGTCTGCAACTCCGATTTTTCTAGTTTTTATGTTTTTCTTTAGTTTTTCTTTTAATTCTAGTTGTAATATGACAATGCTCGGTTAGAACCTCTTAGCTAAGGCTAAGAGGTGAAGCTTGTAGCTAATTTCATGTTTAATTCATTTTGATTCAAGTACCTTTACTTCAAGTTTGGATTTTGAATGTTCTAGTTTGAATAAAGTTGGTATTTTTAGAAGTTCTATGATAGTTCATGTACTCCAGACACGAGTTCCTTGCAATTCTCTGAGATTGCCATGTTGGGATTAATTTGATTCGAATTGTGGTAACCCTTGAGCATGCCATAGTCTCTTGGCATGGCTATTACTCCGAAGGCTACATATTTGAAGTCTATGTGCTCAAATAGGACTAGAACTTGATTTCTTAACTTAAGTGGGATTGTATGTGCTTGAATGCTTTATCTTCCAACTAGATGAGAGATAGAACTTTGAATCTAGTTGCGTTTTATGCTTGGATGAATGAATTAACATGGGATTGTTACAAGTAGATCCTTAAAAGCCTTAGTTTTCTTTCTCATATTATCAGATTTCCCTTTTTAAGTTACTGTTTAGTCTTAGTTCTTATGATTGAATTCTTAAAGTGTTCTTAATTGAAGTTGCCGGAATAAATTATGGTTGTTTACCTAATTCCCTCTGGATCGACCTCAGTCTTACCGAGATTATTATTACATCACAAGCCTTGCACTTGAGGCAAGCGAACATCAGCCGGTGGTTTTCATAGGAAGAGCTCTGAAACCACCCCTAGTTACAAGCCATCCACTAGTCACCGTGTCAAGAGGACCTCCCCCTTCCTTTTTCCTGCTACATGAACTCGCCAAATCAGCCCGACCCGACCTTGTCCAACAAGGTTTACCCCCACCCCCCTCTAGTGCCCCTGGGGGCAAGCCTAACATCCCAACTAGCCTTGTCGTCTCCCCCTCCTATCAGTCACCGCCTTCAACATTGTAGCCTCCTCTGGTTCTTCAGGGATGGGCGATACCAGTCTACAATAACAGAGCAGTTCTATAACACTATCTAGAGTGATTAAAAGTGGGAAACATGAATCCCAACAGTAGGTTCTTCCAAAGAGATGCTCCTAGAGGGGATCCCAAAGGACCACTGGTGGGACTGGCCGTCACAGCAAAAAATGCCTATGACATAGATACTCATCTTAAAACCATCCCGGCCCAAATAATTGTTTGGGAGCTCCTCTGCATGTTAGAAACGCATCGAGAAATGTTTATCAGAACTTTGAATGGCGCACACATCTCTCAGAAAGCATTGCTCGAAATGGCCGCCCACATAATAGGGCAACTCCTCACCCCACGAACCATCATCTTTTTAGACGATGAGTTGCCACCAAAGGCACATGACCATGGGAGACCATTGAATATAACCATTAGTCATAAAGACTGCAGCATCCCATTCATACTCATTGACAATGGTTCAAGCCTCAATGTCTGATCACTTCAGACTTGTACGTATCTCGAGCTAGAAGCATCCATGTTCAAGGCAACCAACATGAATGTGAAAGCCTTTAACAATTCACGGAGGTAGGTCGAATGAGAGATTGACATCAAACTACATATCAGTCCAGACATGTCCACTATCACCTTTCAATTCATGGACATCTCCTCCTCGGTCGCCTCTTGCTACACAAGGTTAGGGTCATCCCCTCGACACTACACCAATGGGTTAAATACATTCTAAGAGATAAAGTGCCTTCCATCTTGGCTAATCCTGAACAACATTTTCTTGCAGAAGAAGTCTATGAGGGGAGCCCAACATCCTATCGATTGATGCATAACGCCCAGAGAGAGGAGGCCCGTACCACAACCTTCCATTTGAAATGGTAAATCACGTGCCTTTGTGTCCCCTCTTGTAGCTAAATACATCTTCACCCCAACTGAGTGTTAAATCTTAAAATATTGGCTCGAGTATCAAAACACTGCCAAGGTGATTGAAGTGCAAGAGAATGTAGACAAGGAAGGGTTGGGGTATGGGCTGCCCTTAATGAAAGAACTAGAGGAGTCAGACCCCAAGAGTAGATGGGAGGAATTAAAGACAGGATACCTTTCATCCAGAGCTATACATCAAGCCGAACCGAATCGAGCTGGGCCTAGCTTGGCTCGGCTCGAGCTCGACTCGGCCTTCGAGCTGGATTGACAGGCTCGGCTTGGTTTGGTCAAGCTTTCGAGTTGAATTCGAGTGTTCGCTCACCTCAAGTGTAAGGTTGTGATGTATTAATAACTTGGTGAGACCAAGGTCGATTCACAGGGAAAAGGATAAATTCAATTTAAACTTATTCTAATAACTTTAATCTAAAAGTTCAAAAAATTCAGTGTTTTATAACTAAATAGAAACAGTAAACTAAGTAGAGAAAATATGAGAATTAAAGAGAAACTAGAGCTTAAAGGATCCACTTGTTAGCCCAATGTAATCCATTCATCCAAGCACAAACACAATTAGAATTAAAGTCCTATCTCTCATCTAATTGGAAGATATTGCGTTCAACACAAAAAGTCTCACTTAAATCTGAAAATCAGATTTCTAGTTCTAATGAAGCATAAAGAAATTGACTTGTAACCTTGGAAGTAATAGTCATACTAAGAGATCATGGCATGCTCTAGGGTTACTACAATTTAATTCTAATTACACCAACATGGAAATCTTAAAGAATTGCAAGGAACTCATGTCCGGAGTACACAAACTCTTACAAAACTTCTAAAAATCTAATTTTATTCAAATTAGAACTTCAAAATCCAAAATTAAGTAAAGTGTACTTGAATAAATGAATTGAACACTGAAACTAACTACAAGCTTTGCCTCTTAGCCCTAGCTAAGAGGTTCCAGCCAAGAATTGTCATACTTGCACTAGAATCGAAATAAAAACTGAGTAAAAGCATAGAAAACTAGAAAAATCGGAGTTGAAGGAGTTGTAGACGCTTTACAATGATCCTCTTCACCTCTCACGACTTTAGATCTCTTCTAGGATGAGTTTAGACGAGCCTTTAGCTGTCCTTTTATAGCACTCACGCACCACCGCCATAGAATCTTCTAGAATTGCGTAAGAACTTATGCAGTTGCGCAGCAAAAATCGAAGCCAATTTAGAAACTTTTGAAATTTTGTACATGACCGATCGGTCATGACCGGTCGGACTTGTCTAGCCAACCGGTCGGACCGACCTTAGTTATGTCCAATAAGGTCCAGAGGGGGCAGCAAGGGGGGCCGACCGGTCAGTCCACTAGTCGACCGATCATGACCGGTCGAACCCATCTAAAATTGATTTTTCTCTCTTTCTTCTTTCTCTTTTCTTCTTGCTTCTTCTCTCCCTCTCTTGGCTCATCTTCTATCATCTTTAAAGTGCTTTAAGAGGTGTTCTTTAACATCATATTAGTGAACTATCTCTCTCATTCTTACAATTGCAAAGTCATGCATTAGATAGGTCTTTAAACATAGAAATCATGCATAATAATTGATGAAATGGGGTTGGAATATGCACAATTCCAAGCTCAACATTGAGCTGACGGTCAAGTTTAGAAAAAATGTATTGTTTTCACAAACCTATGTTATATATATATATATATATATATAACTAAGTCGAGCCTAGCCGAGATGAATTGAGCTACGATCTGTTGGGAAAATTGGAAGCACAAGTGGAAGCCTAATGCGTAGAGTAATGCGAGATCAAACGAGAAACACAATGAAATCAAGCCACATGCATTTAACCACAAGAGACAATCCGATATTATGTGAAAAAACCCTTCAACGGGTAAAAAACCACGGCACAAAGTGATCCACTATAATAAACAGAAGATTACAGAGATTGACAGCCCACAAGCAAGATAAAACAGAGAAAACCCAAGCTCTCTCTCTGACAAATTACTCTCCCCTCTTCCTAATACGATTAAGAAACCTTGAACTCCTTAGGATACCATCTAAGTCTGGATTGTGCCCCTTTAAATAGGTAATAACCCTAAAATAGAAACATCTTACGCATTACCATGTAACTACATAAGAAACTACGTGCGTAGTCAACCGGTCGGCCATTGCACAAAACAGTCCAGGGAGAAAACATTCATGCTGCCTCACTGTCGACCGGTCGGAGCCCCCTGCAGACCGGTTGGACGACCGGTCTAGGGTGAGTAAAAAAACTTCCAACACCTTACTGTGTTCGCTGGGCCAGAGTCAAATCGGTCGCCTGATCGGTCTGAGCACCCAAACCTGACACAGTTTGAAGGCTCTCTAACACGATTGAGCTAAACTTTGAGCCAAGTCGAACCAAGCTTAGGTCAATTTGAGCTCAACTCGAAAATCCTTTCGAGAAAGGAAAAATGGTTCGACTCGGTTTGAACCCAGCCTTCAAGCAAATCCGAATCGAGCTAGTTCGAGCTGAGTCAAGTGAGTTAATCGAGCTAGCTTGGCTCGTGTTCAATTCTACTTCCATCCACCACCCCATTCAAGTTTCTTAATGCTAGAGTTATCTATTTGGATGAAAGTGCAGACCTAATCCACCCAATCACCACCACAAGAACACAATCAGATTCGCCCAAAGAACATCTGGGCAATGGGGCAGGAAGTGCCCCACCTTGATTACTCATCCGCGTAAATCCTGTCAGAATTGTAATAGCCCAAGGAACTCCCCGACCTCTAAAATGAAAAAGAATCCATACCAACTTCGAGCCCAGTCATCATTTCATTATGGTAGTTGGGCATGACAAGGCAGATCTGCGTAAGGTACACATGGTTCGGTCAAGTCTGGTTTGAGGGTGAAATCGAAACTGAACCATTCCTAACGATTCCAGGAAAACTAAAACCAGAACCGGACCATTTGCACCCTAAAACTGAACCGGAACTAGACCATAAAAAATTGATTCGTTTCCAGTTTGGTTCTACGGTTCTGGGTTTTTTATAATCCAACCCAATTGCATGGTTTATTTTTATAATCTAACCTAATTACATGGTTTTTTTATAATCCAGCCCGCCATGGCATACCTTGATGTGTTTTTTGGAGATACACCATCCATCCTCATTGTCAAGCAATGTCTAAGTGGGCCACATTAAAAAAAACTAGATATATCTAAATTTTAAGTACTAGATTACTTGACATGAAATAGTGAGGGTTAAACATGGTAGTGCACTTTTTATGGCATACTAGTGCACCTTATTTATCAATTACGTAGGTCAGTGAGTCTAGTGTCGGTTGAGCTTAAAGAAAGACGAAGACCGAAGACTTAAGCAGGCCTGCTGCATCAAGGAAGAAGAAACAGGTAAAAGAGATGCCTTAGTGAAGCCTTGAACCTTGAACCAAACCAAAACTCAAACCTTTAGATGACCTTGACCCAATAGGCATACTTGTAGTCATCTTAGATTGGCCTTAGGTGTCCTAAAAGATCACCCAAAGGATGGCCAAAGAGGTTGTAGGTGCTGGTGTAAAACACAACTGAAAGACAGCAAAAAACATGCCTTTCGACCGATCGTCCGACCATCAGCAGGAGGTCATGATGGGATAACTACCAAACTGATAAAATAGTTTATCCCTAGGCTAATTCGACCGGTTGCCTGACCAATCGTATGGCCTGCCCGACCGATCGTTAGAGGGCAAAAATTGGATAACAACCAGACTTCTGTCCAAGCCCTAATTTGACCGGTCGGGCCTTAATATTCGACCGGTTGACAACTATTTTTCAACCGTTGGAGCTTTTCTTATATAAAGGTTGGGCTTTTGGGGGGGGGGGGGGGGGGGATTGAGAGAGTTTTTAATGCATTAGAAGCCACCTTCATTACCCATACCGTTAAGCTATAATCCTAAGCATTCCAAGCCATCTTCCTTGTGTTTGATCATAAGATGGAGCATTCAAAGCTCATGTGAAAATGGACCCACTCTCTCTTAATCTTTAGAAGTTTAGGCACCTTAGCCAAAGTTAGATCCTTAGGCACCTTAAAATCATGATTACAAGTGTTATTCCATATAATTTCCTTGAAGGAAGTCCGACATATTTCTTTCATACGACTTGTGCTAGCCCGTTAATATGATTGGAATCGTAGTATACTTTTGTAGTTTTAATTGCCACCTTTATGAATTAATTGTGTGGTTTTAACTGTTATGTTTATAAATGGACAAGAGGCACACCTTAAACTAGCTGTCTAACCCAGTGAAATTTATTCAAAATAGTCGGTGGATTTCATCTATGAATGTTGTGCCTATAGTGGCTTTTCTTGGGAAGACCCCTTTTCTTATATTTTCCGCCCTCGTGGCTTCAGAGGTTAAACCTTTGTTTCATTTGGGATTGGACCTATGGATGGGAAGAATCATTGTACATTGTGGATATGTTCCGCCATTATCGGTTAAGGAAGGGCCGCTAGTCCAAGGGGTTATTGTAAGCTAGATTGTTGGTGAATCTTCTTGTTTGTTACTTAGATTGATTGCAAATCGGACTAATAACAGCTAGGCTAATCACTCATAAATGGCATGTTGACTTTACTGGGTGGTCGATGTAGGACTTAGGGTTTCTCAAGCACTATAGGTGGACCTAAGTGTATTTTACCTAGTGATTTAGAGTTATTAACACGTGCCGCCATCTACTATAGCCATCCTTTTTTTGCAAGGATTTTATTAAGTGGATGATCATTATAGGCTACCTGAGTGTATTTTATTGGGTGATTAGTTTACTATTGGTGTCCTTTTTTATAGATTTTATCGGGTGGCTAGTCAGTGCGAGAGTACCTCAATATATTTTACCAACTAACTAGTTTACTATGGGCGCCCTTTTCAGCTGGATGTGCATCCCCAAACTAAATGCATTACATGCATCTAACTAAGATAATTCATGTGGGTGTGTATACTAGAAATAACATGTTTAGAATTTGTATGCTAGAAATGACATGCTTAGAGATTATATGCTAGAGACCACCTACCTAAAGTTTGTGTGCTAGGTATAACATACTTAGGACTGATATTCTTAGGAAAGGGGAAATTGTAATAATCATATTGGCAGTTTGCAATGTTGTGAGTATAATCTTGAGGGTATCTCCTCACTATGATGGCGATATATGCCTTCCATTTGACATATATATGCAGATACACTAGCCGTAACTTCTTATGAGGACCCAAGGAGAGCTCCCCTGTCGCACTTGGCGAGGAGCTAGGTGATAAAGAGCTTTATAGTGACGTGGCTGAGCTCTACGAGCTCAATCAATAGCCAGCTAGTCCGTCTCCCATTGTTGGCATCATCGATACATTTGGTTGTTTTGTGGCTTGTATAACACCCTTTAGAATGGGGGAAGATGATACTTTAATCAGTATATATTTTTTGGATGATTCACCTTAGTATACCACACTGCACTTATCTCTTCTTATCTTTGGATACCCATTGTGTCGACGCATGCAATTTTGACTACTAACTGGATAACTTGGCTTGCAGGCACGTGGGAAACTGCCCATGTGCAGCCATCGCTTAGTTGTGACACTCAAGTCTTCATCGCAAGGGCCTTATACTTAGGCGGTGGAAACCGGGGCGTTATAGAGGTGGCATCAGAGCCTAAGTGTGAGATAACCAGGTCATGGGGGTAGGGCAGATACAAACCACAATAACCTAATGCTACGATGTCTAGGGGTATAAACCCGATTAAAAGAGCAACCCACTCTGATACCAATTGAAAGTGCGCAGGGTAGTCTAATACAATATCTTGTCAGGCTATGCGCTTTGTGGAAGGTTAGCAGAGCTACTAGAATAGTGGCTAAGTCCTGGGGGGGGGGGGGGGGGGGGGGGGGGGGGGGGGGGTGATTAGGACCTTTTAAAATTCTTTTCGCCTACTTAACTTAATTTAACAATTTATATTAAGTAAGCAAGAACACTTCGACTTTCAAGCCTTAGTGAGTTCAATCACATAGATTAGCGAAGATATAACTATTAAGCAACTAGTTTAAATGCATACATTAACAAATTATTTAACTAATAAACAACTAATCTGTGCAAAGAATGTAGACTATATGAGATGCAATCATATAAGCTCAAGTCTACATAAGTAGTGAAAATACATGTTGTGTGTGAATATGCCTATTTAGTGCCTAGCATACATTCTAATTAAGCATTCATAATTAAGCAAGTAAGCACACCATACATAAGTAGAAATGTGCTCAAATACATCCAAACATAATGATATATAGTAATTCGATTACTTGTCCCAGTTGTCGTTCCTAACTTATGAGAACATCGAATTTTACTATGGAGGTTTTAAATTAGTTTCACCTCACAACCTGTGAGTTTTAAATAAGACCCTCCCTACCTTACAATCCTACACAAGGATCGAATCCTACACAAGAATCTACACATACACATCCATGTTGGTGGACCCCGTACACACCAGTGTCGGTGGCTCCCCTTTGAGACTTGACAATTTAGGCTTTACTCAAGAGTCAAGGTCCTACAACTGAACCTGAATTTAGTTTCAACACATAAGCCAAGGTCCTACGACTGAACCTCAATTTAAACCTTACAATCGAGCCAAGGTCCTACTACCGAACCTAACGTATACTCCCACCGGAGGCTCCCTACAGAGAGTTGATTCAGCTTTACAATCTGGCCTAGGTCCTACAACCGAACCTATTGAGTTTGACAATTTAAACTCTCATACTCAATCCTACATAAGGAGTATGAATGGATTTTACAAATTAACAACCTTACTTGTCGAATTTGATCCTCATTGATGCGCCGCTTGGGTTGCTTCTTCTCGCTCCCTATGCTTGAATTAACTCACCATGTGCTCCAACGATCTTGTTGCCAATGCCTCAGCTCTAACGATCAATCTCCTTGCGTTTGATCTTCTTGAGATGACCAAGGTGATGGGAGGTAGGTTTAAAATCTTTACAACTAATGGTCAATGGTTGCCTAAAGAATTTCACCTATAAGGATGTCTCTATAAAGTTTAGAAATGGATTTAACTTCTAAATAAGGTTCTAAAGTCTAAAGATTAAGAGAGAACAAGTTTATCTTCTAAATGAGCTTTGAATGCTCTATTCTTATTATGAATCACAAGGAAGATGGCTTGATTAGGTTAGGATTAGAGCCTAAGGATATATGCAACAATGGTAGCTTCTAGTTCACTAAAATCCCTCTCTTTAACCTAAAGACTGAGTCTCTCACTTTTATAGATGAAGCTTCAACGGCTATAAAATGGGCATAAAATGGCTACTTCAATGACATCGAACTCACCTTTAATAGATCGAAGGTATCTTTAATGGATCGAAGATCCTACTTTAATGGAATCAAAAAGCCATCTAGAGAGTTTCTGAAGTTATTGGACATCCAGGTCGATGGCATCAAACACTCTTCGATGGATCAAAAAACACACTTCGATGGTGTTCAATGGATCGAAGAACTGTCCAGAGAGTTCAGTAATGTTGTTGGACATATGTTCGATGAATCGAGCTAGGCTTCAATGACATTGAAGAGCCACCGAACTAAACTACGATGGATCGAAGTTCAATTAAAAACTGTTGTTTTCTGGAATGTTTATAGCAGCTTGCACCTCTTTTATTAGCCTAACTTATCATGTTTTTCTAAGTGTTCTAAAGCTAATGAAGATGATTAAGGGTTTTCATATATGGTCTAAGTTATCTAGAGGTTATAATTATTTAAGGTTATAATAAATAAGGTCACCAAGGCATCTCTTTTACCTGTTTTTTCCTTGATGCTTCTTGTCCACTTGAATATTCGGTCTTCAACTTGCCAAGGCTCAATTTACGTTATAACACATGGACGTATGTGATTGACAAATAAGGTAAAATTGCGTCCAAACTTGATTACACTTGTAGACGTGTATGCATGCGAAAGCTTTAGAGCAACTAGAATTATGGCTAAGTCCTAGAGGGGGTTATGACATTTTTAAAATTCTTTTCGCCTACTTACACAATTTAACAATCAACACTAAGTAAGTAAGAACACTTCGGCTTCCAAGCCTAAGTGGGTCCAATCACAAGACTAGCATATGATGTGCAATAAGCAACCTAGTCTAAGTATTCATAGATTAACATAAGATTAAACTAATCAAGCACCTAATATATGCAACTTAAGTAGACTATATGAGAATGGATCATATAAGCTCAAGTCTACTCAAGAAGTGAAAATACATCTTGTGGTGTGGATGTGCCTAACAAGTGCCTAACATACATTCTAATTAAGCATTCATAATTAAATAATTAAACACAATACATAACAAGAAATGTGTTAAAATATAATCACAAACACAACGATGTATAGTGGTTCAACTTTGGGTCTACTCCACTCTTGCACCAGCATTCACTAGGGAGTTTAAATTAAGTTTCTCTCAACCTAGGTGTTTTAACTCAGATCTACCCAAGTAGAGAGTTTATAAGTTCCTCCCAACCTACACGTTCACACCCGTGTTGGTGGCTCCCCTTGGAGATTTATTTAGGCCCGACAAATGTGCCAAGGACAGACAAACACCTCTAAACTTTAGGCCTGACAAACGTGACAATGATTGCCTAACAACTTTGGAATTTAGGCCCGACAAACATACCGAGGAACGACAAATGTCCCTTAACTTTTAAGCTCAACTAAGAAGCTAATGATCAACAAACGAACTTAGTTTGAGTTTGACAAACAAACTCTACACTCAATTCCCACCGAGAAAAGAGTGGATGGACTCGACATAAATTGACAACCTTACTTGTCGGATTTGAGCCCCGTTGTAGCATCGCTTTGGGTTGCTTCTTCTCGCTCTCCCGCGCTTGAATCAGCTCCTCTTGTGCTTCCCCGATCGTTGATGTTGTTACGTTGCCAATGCTCCAACTCCAAGATCAGTCACCTTGTATATAATGCTCCGACAGAGATGCCCAAGGTGCTAGGAGGTGGTGAATCCTCTACAGATGGTAGGAAATGGGTTTTTTTAGAGGAATACACCTATTTGGATTCCCAGGTGGTGTTTAGACTAAGATTCTACCTATAATTAACGTGCCTAAACTCTTAGGAATCAAGAGGGAACAAGTCCATTCTCATTTGAGCTTTGAATGCTCCAAGCTCGTGATGAATCACAAGAAGAATGACTTGTAATGGGTTAGGATTAGAGCTCTAATGGTATGCAATGGTGGTAGCTTCTAACTCCTCAAAATCCATCCCTTGAGCCCAAAAACAAATGCCCCCTGCTTTTATAGAAAAATCTCCAATGGTTAGAAAACGTGCAGATTCACGTTTCTCTGATTGATTGGAACATGGTCCGATTGATTGGAGGCCACATCCGATTGATCGGAAATCTATCCAGAGAATTTTCAAAGATCTCTGGACAATTTCAATTGATCGGAACATGGTCTTATTGATTGGAGGGACCACATCTGATTGATTGGAGATACTATCTGAATGATCGAAAGTCTATCCAGAGATTCTAAATTTCCTTACACCAAATTCCAATTGATCGAAACTTTGTCCGATTGATCGGAGTCCTATCGGCCCAAACTGTTGTTTGGGCTAAATTATTTACAGCAACTTCCACCTCTTTAATTAACCTAAATTATCATATGTTTCTATGTGATCTAAGGCTAATGAAGATGACTAAGGGTTTTGCTAGTTAGTCCAAGTCATCTAAGAGGATTTGGGTGTTTTGGATCAAAGGGTTAAGGTCACCAAGGCATCTCATTTACCTATTCTTTTTCCTTGATGTTTCTAGTTCACTTGAATCTTTGGTCTTTAACTTACCAAGGCTCAACCGACATTACAACACAAGGAACCACGTGATTGATAAATAAGGTGCACTAGTATGCCACAAAAAAGTGCACTAACATAAGGTGCACTTAATATGCCATAGAAAAGTGCACTAACACAAACCACAATAACCCAAATGCTACGATGTCTAGGGGTAGAAACCCGATATCCTAGAGACCTAAATTTTTAAGCTTTCCCGACAGAGGGCCAAGGACAACTGCTTTGGACCCGGCAATGGACTTATGTCCGACAGGGAAGCCATTGGCCACCGTACATGAGATAGATTCGACAGGAACACTCCCTATAGTTGATCCCCTGAAACCAAAAGTCACTAAGAGCATGGAACTACAGATCCACATTGGGGCTAAGCATTCACAGTTTGATCCAATTTCAAGAATCATGGGCGTGACCAAGGGACTCAATGCCTTGAACAAGCAGGAGATCGAGACTCATTGGGATTAGGAATGGTACAGATGAACTCACTGCCCTGATCATGCATAAGTTTGGCGTACCAAGCCCAGACCCACTACAACCGCTCTTCCTTTGTCGATTCGAGTGACAAATAGGAAGTTGATTCACCACCTCATTAGAACCTTTAAGAGTAATTGAAGGAGCCTAGAGCTAGGTTAGGCGATGCCTAAGCACCCTCATAAGTAGACAATTTAGCATGCCTTAGGTGAGGAAATTCTTTCGCATCAGCAAGGGTTGCCCTCTTTATAGATAGGAGAATAGAGTGGAGGTTTCAAACCTCTGTCGGTTTAACTGATTACTCATTGGTTTGATCGACCCGTCTACAGTTGAACATGGTTTCGAACCATATTTTGTCGATTCCATTGACCAAATCGTCAATTTTTGTCAGTCCGACTGACAGTGCCTCTGGTCCGACTGACAACCCTTAATATATAAATATATGAGATTTTCTTAATAGATTATATTTTATAGTTATTTTGTAATATAAATTCTTAAGTTGTGTAGGATTGTGGGGGAGGAAATCGTAACTTAGGGTTCTTGATCGTTTCAAGAGATGATGCCTACTAAATTTAGGCAATATAGGGCGCATGCTTTGTGTATTTTGGTTCCTCTACCTCAAGACCCTATTCGGGAGGAAAGCCCTAATCATACACACATGCACCTCAGTTGGCCCTAATGAGCCTGAGTTTGAGCCGGAGCCAAGACCAGTTTTGTCTTTTCCTCCATTTGCAGGCCCTTCAGATTTTGTCCCTCCCAGTCCCCAGTCAGGGGCTTATGCGTTCGACTTGTTCGAACAAATGGCATCTATGATGCAGCAACAACTAGACGATGATGCAGTAGCAACAAGCCACTATTGTTACCACCCTGGTGGCCTTGCATCGCGAGCCTCAGATGTCTGTGTCAGCTTCACGGCCGAAGGCGATTTGTGAGGCCGAAATATTTAGAGAGTTTCAGAAACTGCGGCTGCCCACCTTTATGGTAACCACGGACCCGACTTATGCAGAGCATTGGCTCAATCGGATGATAAACATGACGATGCCATTAGGGTGCTTGGACGCTTAGATGGTCACTTTAGGGGGGTTTTGGTGCATGGACTTAAGTAGAGTTATGTGGGATGGAATTGTGATGAACATAATAATTAAGGAGTGCAGTGATTGTTGGTGGATTAGAGTAACACACCAAATCTATAACCGTGTTTAGAATGTGTGGTTTCAACACCGTGATCTAGAGATATCGGGGATACACGTTTGGATGTTTTTGGAAGTAGGTTGCATTGGGTGCTGCACACGTGATGTGTCTACGTCACCAAGTTTTGTGGGCCCCACTATGATATATGTGTTATACCTACACCGTCCATTCAATTGGTGAGATCAGTTTAGGTCATGAGAACAAAAAAGAGGTAGATCCAAAGCTCAAGTGGACCACACCATAGAAAGCAGTGGGAACAATGATTCCTACCGTTGAAACCTTATTAGAGCCCACCATGATGTTTATTTATCATCTAACCTATTCATGAGGTCACATATACTTGGATGAAGGGAAAAAAACAAATATCATATTGATCCAAGCCTTATGTGGCCTCCAAGATGTTTTCAATGTTAAATGTTCAATCCTCACTGCCTTTTGAGGTTTGGTCCACTTCAGCATTATATTTGTTTCTATTTTGGGCCCATGCCCTAAAATGATCTCGTAAAATGGATGGACAGTGTGGATATAACACATTCTTCATGGTGGCACACCACGCAATACATCATTAAAAATTTCTCATTGCACGTCCACCGCTGGATATCACAATGGATATTGCAATCCAAAATGGATATGTGAGATCCCTCTTCAATCCTCCATGCACAAGTGCAGTTTCTAAAGCTTCAAAAGGCTATCGACGGATTGCCTTGACCAAACACAAGATTGGACTTAAAATGTGGGATTAGAAAGTCTATCCCATCTAATTCATTCTAATACCATGCACCAAACATGCCCTTAGCCACTGAGCGGACATATGGTGGCAAAGCATGCAAAGGAGGGTCTCTCTGGATTGTTGTTAGGTGTGGGTGGAATTCTACAATAGGTTTTTTGAAAAATACTTCCCCTAATTTCATTGTAGTGAGAAGGTGTCAGAGTTCTCTTAGGATTAATGTAAAGAAATATGACAATGACTCAATATGAAACTCGTTTTGAAGAATCGTCAGGGCATGTGCCTAGGGTAGTGGAGGATGAGACATAATTATTGTAAGGTGGGCATTAAATCCTCACTATTTGGCATGGTGTGGTCCATTGCGGTTGGTCAACTTGTTTTGGGTGGGGGTAGATAAAATGTTATATGGCCCCAGTGAAGATTTCCAAGGTGGGCATTGAATCCTTGCTATTACGCGTGGTGTAGTTCATTGAAGTGTTGGATTTGCCTTTTTTTTTTAATCATGAGGCCCACCAGAATGTTTATTTTCCATCCAACCTGTTGATAAGGTCACAGAGACCTGGATGAAGAGAGCACACAAATATTATGTTGATCCAAAACTTTTGTGGCCATGAGAAGTTTTTAATGGTCGATTACCATTATTTCTTGTATTATGGTCCACCTGATATTTGGATCTGCTTCATTTTTTGGATCATGCCCTGAAATGAGTTTTCAAAATAGATGAATGGATTGGATGTAAGGAACATACATCACAATGGATCCCACGTTTAAGGGACTCCAGATTTGTTAAACATCTTACAATAAAGACATCTTTCACCTTCATTGAACATAAACCCATTGGACATCATCACATTATCAATTTTTTCGTGCCACTGTTTAGGAGTTTGTTTTAGTCCATATAAGGACTTTCAACAGTTTATACACTTTATGTTCTTGTCTTGGCTCAACAAACCCTTCAGGTTGCTCCATATATATTTCTTCTTCTAATTCACCATTTAAAAATGTTGTTTTAACATCCATTTGGTGAATTAAAAGATTATTCACAGACGCAATGACAATTAACTTTTTAATTGATTTCATTTTAGAAATAGGGAAATATGTATCAAAGTGGTCAACACCTTCTCTTTGTTTAAACCCCTTGGCTACTAATCTAGCCTTATATTTCTCAATTAACCATCAACCCTCATTTTCCTTTTGAATATCCATTTACAACCTAAAGTCTTTGCACTAGGAGGAATGTTGACTAATTTCGAGTATTATTGGTCTTAATAGAATCTATTTTATCTATGACTGCTTCCTTCCAAAAGGTAGCATCATATGAGGACATTGCCTCTCAGAATGTTACAGGATCACTTTTTAGTTAAGTTAAAAATACTTGAAATCAGGACCAAATTCATTGACAATCCTTGGCCGTTTACTTCTCATTATCTCAGGTTTAAACTCAGATTCTTCTAAGTCTCTAGGGTGAGAGCATGAAGGTTCATTTGAGATTACAGAGGTAGAACCCCAACTGCTCTCTAGTTTATAAGGAAAGATATTTTCATGAAATTCTGCATCTCTAGATTCGATAATGATATTTTTACTAATATCTAGGAATCTATAAGCTTTACTATGCAATGCATGCCTAACAAGTACAAATATAAATGTTCTAGATCCTAATTTAGGGCTTTTGGGATCAATAAGCCTAACATGTGCTAGACATCCTTAAATTCTAAGATAGTTTAGATTTGGTTTTCTGCCATTCCATAACTCATATGAAATTATTTTAGCTTTAGTTGTAGGCACTCTATTTAGAATATAACAGGTTGTATATGAGGCTTCTCCCCAAAGACTTAAAGGAAGACTTGAACTTAACAACATAACATTCACCATATTAATGAGAGTTCTATTTTTTCGTTCTGCTACCCATTTTGATGGGAAGTATAGGGAGCAGTAATATCATCAATAATACCATTAATATCACAAAAATGATCAAATCCTTTGAAGTGTATTCGTCACCTCTATTACTTTTAAGAATTTTTTTCTTTTATTTAACTGATTTTCTACTTTATTCTTTAAAATAATAAATTTGGAGAATGTTTCATCATTTGATCTTAATAGATATACATATGTATATCTGAAATGATCATCTATAAAAGGTAACAAAATATTTCTTACCTCCTCTTATAAGGGTTTCCTTTAGATCACAAATATCAGAGTGCATCAGCCCTAACAACTTTGAATTCCTTTCTACATTAGGAAATGATTTTCTCATTATCTTAGTTTGAGAACAAGATTCACATTTTTTAAATTCACTATTTTTCTAAATGAGACGGAACACCACTACAAGATATATTTCTAATAGACTTAATGTTCAGATGACTTAGTCTATCATGCCATAAAGAAACATTGCACAAGATGTAAACAGAAGAAGTAAAACATTTATTTGATTCAACATTCGGTTTAAATATACCATGAGCATGATCAGTATAACCTTTACCAACAAAAATGTCATTTTTAGTTATTATGATTTGATCTGACTCAAAACCTATCTCATACTAGCTTTGTTTAAAAGATAACCTGAAACTAAATTTTTACGCATATCTGGCATATGAAGAACATTAACCAGAGTAATAGTTTTCCCATATGTGAACACAAGTTCAATATTTCCTTATCCAATTATATTTATTATAACAACATTCCTCATTTGAACTTTTCTACTAGAAGGAACCTCCTCATAATTCTTAAACCAGGTGTAATCATAACACACATGTGTGCTAGTACCTATGTTGATCCACCAACCGTCACACAATTCTAGATGAACCATGTTGACTTTGTGAGCATAGCCACAATATCAGGTTCCTTAGTCACATTTGCTTGAGGTGCAGGGGTTTGTTTCTTTTTCTGCTTGTAATCCTGGTCATTATTTTTCTGGTTCTTAGGGCCCATTTGTTAAATATGAAGTCTGAAGCTTGAATCTGGAATATGAAGCCTGAATCTGAAATCTGAATCTGAAATTTGGATATGAAGTCTAAAAACCTATTTGGTAATTGTTGTCGAAGTTTGAAAATTATGTATTGAATATGAATCAACCTGTTTGTTAACAAACATCTGAAATGGCCAAAATTTGTTAACTTAACATATTTACCCCTATCTCTTGTTTGGAGATGTTATGCATTATGAATGTTTTTTTTTTTGCAATGAACATGGTACTATAAACTTGAACGTGGGTACTATAAACTTGAACATGGATACTATCCAAACCACGCCCGATTTCATAACAATCCTGCTGGGAATGGAAGTAAATTAGGTGTATCCTGCAGAATAACTTAGTGGGTGTTACCCCTAACGTGTGGCCCACATGGATGATATTTTGTATATCCATACCGTCCATCCGTTTCTCCAACACATTTGAGGACATTGGACAAAAAATTATGTGTATCCAATGGATTGTACCATTGGAAACGGTGGTGATTGAGTGCCCCACCATTAGAAATTCCAAAGAGCCCATTGTAAGGTTTTGGTAATGTTGTTTTGCAATCCAAGCTGTTGATAATGTCAAGAAGATCTGGATGAAGGGAAAAGATAAAGATTAGCTTAATCCAAAACTTTCACGGGCCATAAAAAGTTTTTAATAGTCTTCCACATTGTTTCAACGGTAGGTGTCATTATCACCACTTCCTTTAGGGTGGTCCACTTGAGTCGTGGACCTGCCTCAAGTGGGCCACACTATAGGAAATAGTAGAAATTGGGTGCCTACCATTGAAAACTTCTTAGGGCCGTAGAAGGTTCTAATCAATCTGATATTTGTGTTTTCCTTTCATCCACGTATGTGTGACCTTATGAAGAGGTTAGATGGGAAATAAACCTCATGTTAGACCCTTGGAAGGTTTCAACGATAGTTATTCAATTCCCACCGATTTCTATGGTATGATTCACTTGAACTTTATATATGTCTCATTTTTGGGCTCATGCTCTAGAATGATCCAGAAAAGTTGATAGACGGTGTTGATCTAACACAAAAATCATGATGGGGCCAGAGAAGTTGCACATGTTAAAAGTTGGGTTATGCATTAGGCAATGGCGAGAGAATTCTCCGTAGCAATTATGAGAGGGTAATTTTGGAAGCAAATTTATTTATTTTATAGAAAATTCATGGAGCGCATTCCATATTCACCATTAAGTCAGACCTCCGTTGCCGAAAAAAATCAATGGATAATCACGGAGCGCTTTCCAAATTTGGTGTTAACAAACAATACTTATAAGAATTATTTTCTCAATTCCGCATTAAGTAACTACTTTAAGTGTTAACAAACAATCCTTTAGCCTTGGATTTGGGTTTCTTTTTGAACTATTTCTGATTTGATTTCAGGTTATTGTATTCAGACTTTCCTTTAATTATGTTAATATTGATTTTTCTTATCATCAACCATTAACACTTTGGAAGCCTCGACTTTCTTCTCTTCTAAGGTATCCTGAATTCTAGCTTCTTCCTCGATCCGCAGTTCCACAATTAGTTGCTCCATTGATAACTCATTGGTTTTATATCGAAGGAAAATTTTGAAGTCTCTCCAAGTAGGCGACAGTTTCTGAATGACAGTGGCTATTTGAAATTGATCATCTAACTTGATTCCTTCGGATATGATTTCATGGCCTATGAGATTAAATTCATTAGCCTGATGCACCACTGACTTATCATCAGTCATCTGAAATTTGTAATATCGACTGATGACTTATTTTTTCACAATCATACCCGCCTCTTCAATTTTGTACCTTTTTACTAACGCTTTTTAGATCTCACCTGAGGTATCATAGTCGCAATACAGACCATATAGTTGATTTGACATGACACTTAATATATAATTTTTACAGAGGTGGTCATCTTCATCCCATTTATGACGAACAATTGATAGTTCTGGTTCGAGTAGGCCAGATGGTCAATGTTGATTGATTATATATGCTACTTTAAAGGTGGTTAGGTAGCAAAACATCTTTTGTTTCCACCGCTTAAAGTGTTGACCGTCAAAATTCTCAGGCTGGATAGACTTATCGTTAGGATTTTTCGAAGCCATGAGACGAATTATCTCAAAATTGTTGATTATACTTCAATGGAAACAAGAAAAAGCTGACTGAAACAAATTTGCCTAAATGAACCTCACACATGGTATGTAAATTTTCTCCACCGTCAGAGGCAGATTGTCGATATCACACAATTGACATTGGGTCGAGGCGCGTACTTTGTCGCTATCTTTGAGATAGTTCGTACCCCTCGGTGCAAAGAACCAATGCAGAAGGTTGCTAACGCATTTACCCCCAGTATACAACTCCTTAGAAATGTTCCTTCAGAGTGTGCATAAGCTCTAAGAAAACCTAACACCGCCCTTGCCTTTGCCCAGGGTAAAACCAATTCGCCAAAAGAAAAATCGGAGAAGAAGAAGAGGTCTCTTATCTCCTGAAACCCTAACCTTTTATAAAACCCCAGAAGACAACTGCTAAAAAAAGACCCGTTATGAGAAAACGACCCATTAAGAATCTAAGCAAGTAGGCCAGCCCAGGCCAATCGGGGTCTAATTGGACCTCGGTGCACGCAAGTATATGTGGATGTGCACGTGCGCACACGCCTGGTGAAGGTTTTGGGACCAGTTTTTCTGCCAGCTGCACCCCCTATGCATGCATACGGGCTTTGACATATTTTAAGATACTTTTCAAAGATCTATGTTGGGCAAATGTATATAAATTACTTTTTATTCTTCTATTTTTTTCGACGTGGAATTAAAGAAAACTACGAAAGACAAAAAGAAAATAAATATCGAAAGCAATAAGTACTTGTTTTGTATGAAATACACCTTATAAAATTGTCAGGGTATGTGCCTAGGGCAGTGGAGGATGAGACATGCCGAATGTAAGGTGGGGCATTAAATCCTCCCTATTTCGCGTGGTGTGGTCCACTGCGGTTGGTCAAGTCGTTCTGGGTTGGGTGGATAAAATGTTCCATGTCCTCACTGAAGATTTCCAAGGTGGGCATTGAATCCTTGCTATTACGCATGATGTGGTCCATTTGAGTGTTGGATCTGCCTTACTTTTTTTAATCATGAGGCCCATTAATGTTTATTTTCCACCCAACCCGTTGATAAGGCCACAGAGATCTGGATGAAGAGAGCACACAAATATTAGGATGATCCAAAACTTTTGTGGCCATGAGAAGTTTTTAATGGTCGATTACCACCGTTTCCTGTATTATGGTCCACTTGATATTTGGATCTGCTTCATTTTTTGGATCACGCCCTAAAATGATTTTTCAAAACAGATGAATGGACTGGATACGAGGAACATACATCACGGTGGATCCCACGTTTAGGGATCCCACCCACCGAAGCCGCGCTCCTAAAACTGGTGGACTCAGTGAGATCCTCATAGCCCGCCACCAGAAACTTCAGTTTCAGGAGACCGACCATTTAGAAAGATCCTAGCGATCATTCAACCACATTCCACGGAGTCGGTTTGCGTCCTTCCAAACTGAGCTGTGGAGGGCCCACCACTATGTATCTGTTTATCCACGCCGTCCATCTCTTTTCTATGACCATTCTAAGCCGTAAAACTGAGAACCAGGCAGATCCAACGCTTAGGTCGGCCACACCACAGATGTCTCTTGCATTTAAGGGTGAGGAGCATTCCACCAAGTCGGTTTGCGTCCTTCCAAACTGAGCTGTGGAGGGGCCCACCATTATGTATCTGTTTATCCACGCCGTCCATCTCTTTTCTATGACCATTCTAAGCCCTGAAACCGAGAACCAGGCAGATCCAACGCTCAGGTCGGCCACACCACAGATGTCTCTTGCATTTAAGGTTGAGGAGCATTTGATGCACTCGAGCTGACTATTTGGTGTGGCCGACCTGAGCGTTTGATCTACCTCGTTCTCGGTCTTATGGCTTAAAATGATCATTGAAAAGGGATGGACGGCATAGATAAACAGATACATATCTGTGGGCCCCTCCACAGTTCGGTTTGGACGCTTTGCGTCCATGCAGAGGAATGACGCAATCCGCGTCCACATTCCACAGACTTGAAGGCCAGCAATGGATGGTTAGGATCGTACCAGCATCACAGTTATTACCCTGCAGGCAATTCATGGACGGCCCAGATGCATTGCCTTGTGTCATATATTGTTGAGCCGTTGAAATGAATTGCATTGAATCTCAGCGGACGAACCAAATGTCCGTTCTAACCCTGCATCGCTTGGACGCAAACGCATTTCCACCACCTAACCAGCACAATCTCAATATCTCATGGGCAAAGCTGTCTTTCATCAAAACGCGTGATTCCTCTCCCAATGCCTCGATACCAAGACAACACGCAATAATCGAGGACATCCCTGTCATTTCCCAAAAAGCAAATGCTAAAACCGGGCATATGCTTTTCTCACCACGTAGCGGGGCCCCAGAGCGGACGAGTGCGTGATATATAGCATCTATTCTCCCGAGGTTTGTTAGCAAGTCTCTCCGTGGCTCTCTCAATGTGATGGCCTCTTCTGCCCAACCATCTTATAATCCAGTCCGTTCATTTGAAAGAAACTGATCTAGATGATAACTCTAATAAAAAACTCACTGGATAAACATCTCTTTATCCATTCTTACACCACTAAAATCAACGGTTCCAAGAAAAAGATTCATTACTCACCTCATAATAACCAGTACAATCTTAGTTTAGTGAGATTCTTCTAAAGACTATAGAATGATACAGAATATTCTTGATGAACGGTCTGGATCATCATATGGTGGGCCAGAAGGGGCAAGCAGTTTGGTTAGGGTCCATTGGTGGAACCTTGGTTGCAAACCTTCTGTTCAGCTCGACCCAAAGCAAAACCGAAAGAGGAAGCACAAGAGGAAACACAAAGTAAAACTAAGGAATCATTTGATACTCAATCAGAGCACTGTATTTCATACACATGCAGAAGTCTAGCATAAAAGTATCTGAAAATCATGATAATCTGGACCGTCCAATTTGTGAAGATCACTACTAAAATGATAGATATTTGATCGTTTGACTGGAAGATCAGTAGCTATACATGTTCTAATGAATAAAAATTTATTTTACACCAGTCGATCTGTTTATCTCTTGATGCATGTGATTTTCCTGATTTTATCATAAAAGGTGGGTCCCACAGTTTTTACGGTGAAGATTGAAGTCCACACTAATCACGTCTGGCTAAGAAAGTGTGGGTGAATAGAGTAGTTGGTTCTCCGCAGAAAGCAAAATGATGCAGTTCCGCAAAGAGGAAGATAGGAGCGAATGAAGTTCGATCACAAGGATCGATGACGTGGCAGCAGATTTTAAAATCCCGCCCAAACCCGGTTTTCATTTCGGTCGCGACATTGAAATTTTAATTTTCCGCACCCACGCCCTCACCCCTTCTTATCTCCCCCTTTCCCCTCACTCCACCACACAACACACCCAACCTCTCTCTCTTTCTCTCTCTCCTCTCGTTCTCTCCAGAAACCCTAACCCTAACCCTAACCCTAAGGTCAGTCATTTTCGAGGCTATTCCGATCATTTCTGGCTGATTTTTTCCGTTTTCTGCCGATTTTGTGACGATTCTTACTGATCTGACACGTTTCCGGCAGGTCTTGCAATGAAAGGAGGGAAATCGAAGGCCGAAACGGTGAAAAAAGCCGACAGCAGGTGAGTTTCGTTGTTATTTTCCTTCTTTTCTGCAATTCTTTTACAGATCTGAAGGATTTCTGTAGAGTTAACGGGTTTTCGTTTCGATTATAGAGTTTTCTAGCTCAGATCTCGTTTATTCCCAAAAAATGATGGGGAAATCGCTTTTCTTATTTTTTTAAATTATTATTCTTATTATTATTTTTTGCTGTGTAAGGCTCTCTGTAAAGAGGAAAGCAACTGATAAAACAAGCACGAAACCAGCGAAGAAGGAGAAACCTGGAAAGGATCCTAACAAGCCGAAAAGGCCTCCAAGCGCCTTTTTCATTTTCATGTGAGCGATTTTTTTTTCTTATTCATTTTCATTTTTTTTAATTCTATGTACTGATTTATCTTTTTTTTTTTTTTAAATGAAGGGAGGAGTTTCGCAAACAGTTCAAGGAGAAAAATCCTGGCAACAAATCCGTTGCTGCTGTAAGCAGATCTTCTTTATTTCGTTCTCATACTATCATTTTGTTTTTTAATTTTACTAATATTATGTTATTTTGTTTTGATTTTCTGAAAATCAGGTCGGTAAGGCCGCTGGAGAGAAATGGAAGTCGTTGTCTGCATCTGTAAGCGATTTCTCCCCGTTTAAATCATATAAGAAAATCCATTTATTTATTTTTTCATAATTAAAAATGATGTAAATAATTTTATTTTTCTTGTTTTTAGGATAAAGCACCGTACGAATCGAAAGCAGCTAAGAGGAAGGCCGAATACAACAAGGTTATGGCGTCTTACAATAAGAAGGTATTTCTTTTAAATTTAATATATTTTTCATTAAAAATAAAATGCTGATTATTTTTATTTAATTTTCCTGATTTTTCTAAATACTGGATATATTTTTTTCCCCAGACGGATGTAGTAACTAAAACAAAAGCTAAAGCTAAAGCTGATGAAGAGGATGAAGATGATGAGGAGGAATCTGACAAGTCAAAGTCTGAGGTAAATGATGAAGACGATGAGGAAGAGAGTGGAGAGGTACTGATTTGTTTTTTTTTTTTTTCAAAATTGAAATTTGTAGATATCTGCTTATTATTTTTTAGATATATGTGGAAATTTTTATTAATTTCTTTTTTGATTTTGTGTTATGCAGGAAGAAGATGATGACTAGGCAGGTTTAAGGGGTCAAAAAATGGGAAGCAGAGATGTGTAGGTTTGTAGTACTTCTGATCAAAATCTCATGTGATTACGGAAAAAATTGTTGTTTTTGGGGGTTTTTTCGTTCCTTGCAATAGTTTCTGGATGTTTCCAGTAGCTCATGGCCAGGACTGTATCCTGGCCATTCGTTGATCCTGTACTTAACCTTTCGTTTCATGCTTCAACAACTCAGGTGTAGTTTCTTTTTTTGGCCCTATCTCTACAACATCTCTGCTATTGGTTCTCAAACATAATTAGTTTGGTTTGATTTTCTTTTAATTGCATCATTTGTAGTTCTGTGTTGAGGGGAGTTGCCTCTTTTGTCCCCACTTGGTGACATGTTTGAGATCTCTGCCGTCCATCTCTAATCAGTGACTTTATGCCGTATGGTGTATCTTTACGCTGCTTTCTAGTGATATGTATGATGGATGGTGTTTGTTGCCTTGTGGTGGATTGAGGTGGCGGGATTCCTTTGGGGATTACTTGGATGTTGGATATTCTGAGTTGTTGTGTTTGGCATTGACCAATTCTCTTTCTGCAAGGAAAGTTCACTGCAGATTATTTTCTGCGAGCTTTGGGTGCCTTTGCTTGGGTTGATTTCCTTGCAAGAAGTGCTTTGTTTGAGTTGAGCTTTCTTTGGTGGAAACAGATCATTAGCTTTGTTTAGGTAATTGATAAATCTGTCATTTCTGACCCTGTTTCAGGGTCCTCCCTTTCCTCTCCTCCTTCCTCGATTAAAAGGATCCCACCCATGAAATAGAAATTCTCAAAATCCTTGTTTCCATGGATTGTGTCCCCCCTTCTGTCAAGGGAGCCCTTCTTCATTGCCCATTTGGGACTGTTGGGTTGGGTGGGCTTCTTATTGTGTCTTCCCTGATGAGTGTTTGTGATCTTCTTAGTAATTAATCTGGGGCAATACCTCAAAAAATTCAAGATGTGACAAATCAAACAATTTCATTCGAATGGCTGGAGGAGCAGAGAAACAATTACTTGCGCTGCCTCTAAATCCATCATTCCTACCATGTTGCCTGCTTCCTTTAAAATTTCCCCGAATGATTTGAAGATTTCGGCCGTGAAGAAGATTGGCTGATCATGAATATTAGCTGGTTGTGATAAACGGGATGATCCAATGATAGAGATAATGGTTCGACACTTTGACCAAAGTTCTATTGAATGTCTCTCGTGACCTCGGCGCATCCAATGTAAGACTTCTAGAAGTCTTTGATGAGTTCTGGTTTTGTAGTCAGAAGTGAATGTTTGGTAACTAAGCACGAGTGTACTGAGTGAATTCTACTGGACCCACCATGGATAATGGTTCGACAGTTGACCCACCTTCAAATTTTGGCTTATGTCAAAAAATTCTTTGATAAAATGGATGGATGGTGTGGATGTTTGATTCCTGATAATCGACCAATGCCATCCATTCCATTCATAATGTCATATTGGTACTGGAATCACCACAGCCTGTTTTATTCTACCGTCAAAACACCCAAGCTGTGGGGCCCTGCTGAGTTTTCAATTAGGCTGACTTTTATTTCTTCTCTTCATCCTTGTGATTCACGCCCTGATCAATGGATTTGATGAATCATGCATACCATGGTGGCCCCATACGTGAATTGGTTGTTGTTCAATCTCATTATAACATACGGTGTGGCCCATTGGAGTGGATGTCATACAGAAATGGTCCACTTGCTGCATAAAACAAGATGCTATGATGCTTGGGCACGATTTTCATTGATGACCGCACGTTCACCACGGACGCGGATTGCCTGCGAAAGCCTTTTGCAGGGGAGTCGGATTGCGTCCTTTCCCAATATGGACGCTGCGGAGGGGCCCACCGTGATGTATCTTTTTATCTACTCCGTTCATTCCGTTTCTAAGATCAGCCTACCACATAAGACCAAGAATCAGGCAGGTCCAACGGTCAGATCAATCACACGGGATACTGAGCTCGGGTTTGCATTAAATGCATTGAGCATTTTTTCCTGTGGGGTGAGACCCCGGAGCCAGCGATTTGGGTGGGGGGACCCTGAGGGCTCACCAGGATGTATTCTTTGTAGATCTATGCTGTTAATCTGCCTTTTCAGATTATTTTGTACTATGGTCCTAAAAATGAAGGAGATTAAAATTTTGGGTGGACCATACCATAAGAAACACTGGTCAATGACCATTAAAAACCTTTTGTGAGCCATAAAAGTTTTCTATCAACTTGATATTTGTTTTTTTCCTTTCATCCCTGTCTACGTGCCCTTATAAACAGATGATGGTCAATAAACATTGCCGTGGACTCCTCGATTTTTTTAATGGTAAAGGTTGAATGATAACCGGCTCTTGGGGTGTGGTCCAACTAAAACTTGAATCTGTTTGATTTTTGGGACTACATCCTAAAATAATAAAATAATATGAAGAAACATATGGACGGCATGGATCTACAAAGATTCATCCAGGTGGGCCCTAGGTTCAGGTCCCACCCACATTGCTGGTTCTTGGGTCTCACTCTAGTCGCGCCCATTTCTGGTGTGACCAGTTGGACTTGCCTGATTCTTGGTCTCAAGTGGGCCGAGAAACGTGACGATTGAACTTTCACAGTTGAAATATTTGTGGGGCCATAGAAGTTTCGAATCAGGATAATATTTGTGTTTTCAGTTCATCTGGATGACATTACGGATGGAATGGATGGCATATAAACATCATTGTGGATCCTATAGAGGTTTCAATGGTAGGCATTTCCCTACCCACCTTTTGCTTTAGTGCGGCCCACTTGAGTCTTGGATTCCGTTCATTTTTTGTCACAACGGTTGGATGGTGTAAATTACTCACAAGCATCACTGTGGGCCACCTATATTCCGAATGCAGTAGATGCCTGCGAGAGGCTTTCGCAGGCAATCTGCGTCCGTTCATCATGTTCCATGTTTGGACAAGATTGTCACTGACGACCGCGCGATCATCATGTTGCATGTTTGGATACGATCGTCATTGATGACCGCACGATCATCATGTTGATAACGGTGACCATCTTCAGGGGTTTGGATGTAAGAACTCTTTTGTGTGACCTAGACCTCGTTCTAGCAGTTGGATGTAAGAAATCCTTGATGTGACCTGGATTGCATTCTAGCGGTTGGATGTAGCAATCGCAACGACCACCGTCCATTCGTTAGGGGAGTAGTCCATAGAAAGTCAAACGTTCGAGGCTCCTATGGAGTGCATCTTTCTGGCCCAAAGTCGCCTTTTTGGCTTCTACTCTGGAAGGATATCATTGAAGATTCGCGTATAAGATACGGGCTGTGACTGCATTTTTAGGTGTCATACCCCTATCAGAGTATATCGAATAAGTCTCACAGGCAATTGGGTGAACTCGGCTGCTGAAGCTGTCGGTTGAGAGAGCCTTTTGTTAACCTTACTATTTGAACTTAATGCTCGATTCATTACGTACTAAAAAGAAATTGTTGACGTGGCATATAAATAGCCATGCAGTTTAATTTTCCAACGGTCTATTTCAGGGGGGTCATTTATTGGACGGTTGAAGTTCAAATACTTCCAAGGACTTGATTCTAGTTCCAGCAAACAAAGATGCTTGCTAGCATACATCCTGACATAGCCATCAATTATTTAAAATGTTTTTTTTTTTTTTTTTTCATTGGAAAACTGACCCCCCACACATCCAAAAGATGAAAGTCTCGATGTTTCCTAATGCAACGCATTTGGATCAATTCCAGCAAACCTCAGGCTGCAATTGATTGGGACCCGATCACACTAGTGAGTGTTTTCTAACTGTGGGTCCCACCTTGATGCATGTGATTTATATCTATGCTGCCCCATCAGTTTTTCCATCTCATTTTAAGGTATGGTCACAAAATTGAAGCAAATCCAACTTTCAAGTGCACCACGCCATAGGAAATACTGGTCATTGACCATTGAAAACTTCTCATGGGCTGTAAGTTTTGAGTTTTAGATCAAGCTGATATTTGTGATTTCTGTTCGTTCAGGTTTGTGTGGCCTTATCAGCGGCTTGGGTGGCAAATAATAATATTGGTGGGCCCTAGGAAGTTTTTAATGGTGAATATTCGATTACTGCTGTTTCCTGCGTGTGGTCCACTAGAGGTTTGGTTCTGCTTTTGTTTTTGGGATCATGCCATAGAATGATACGGAAAAACTGATGGACAGCATGGATATGCAACACGTATTTCAAGGTTGGCCATGTATAATTGAGATTGTATGGAACCACTCCTCCCACCCAAGCCTTAAATGAAGCTAGGTGACATAAATACGGGAGAATGTTACAAAAAATTACTTACCTGAAATTTACATTTTGGTACACTCTTAAAATAGCTTTTCAAAAAGCTTTTTCATTAATGGATATAATTATCATTCTACTACTTTTTTTTTTTTTTTTTTTTTTTTTTTTTTTTTTTTTTTTGTTTTATCATGGGCCCTCCTTAAGAGGGAATGGGTGGGTGGCTTAGGGCATGTTTGACTGCAGAACTCAGATTCTAGAGAAAATCTAGATTCCACTGTTGGAATCCAAAATTGCATATACTAGAGTGGAACCCATGTTTCATTTGTTACTAACTGTTTGGTTGAAAATGGTGCAATCCAGATTATGTTCCAACCATTGGTTGTGACATGGCCTACTTGGGTTTCAAATCCACTTGAGAACCTTACCCTTGGCCTATATTATAGTCTCGCAAGATAGATGGCCAGGTTGGATAGTAAATAAACATTATAGTGGGCCCTAGGAAGTTTTTAGTGGTGGACGTTCAATCAACTCTGTTTTCTTGTGGTATGGCCCACTTGAGATTTAGATCTGCCTCATTTTTGTCCAATGCCCTTAATTGAGATTTAAAAACCAATGGACTGTGGAGATATAAAACATATACAACATAGATGTACAACCCATACATGGAGGTGGTAACTGATATATATTTTACTTTACTTGTCTTCCATCAACATGAGGGTCCAATGTAGTGTAGAGATGGGAGTCTAAGGTCGTATCTCAGGGACAGAAACTTAAGAAAGTTAGGGTAAATTTAATCTCGGTAAAAGAAAATAAATTCTAAAAGAAATTGTTGATACAAAGATGATCACCTAGATAATAAAGCAAACCAACGCATAAGGATCTACATATAGAATCATACATGAACCTAAGATGTAAACATTCCACCAGTATTCATGAATCATGAATCATCCACCTATAAAATAAGAGATTTTTACATGAGAATGAAGCATTAGCACACATGAACTATAGAATAGGTCCTAAGCATCCAAAATCCATGAGAGAATAGATCAAAGGCCCACCTACGTGTCATGTTTCCAAAAAAAAAAAAAACCAATATGGATTTATGATCATATTCATAAGTGTGATTTGATTTACAACATTGAATAAGTATTAACAAACTTCAAAGTTGTGATACACATTGAAAATAGAAAAATAAACACCACAATATTCATCCATTCATCATGTAAAAATAAAAATCCCACTACATCTCAAGTATGTATAAATCCTATATACTTCCCCCTCTAGCCTTGGTTGAAGAAATTAGAAAGACATTCTAATTAACAAAAAACATATAGTTTAAGAAAAGAAAAAGAAAGACATTTTAATTAAATAAACAAAACATATAATTTAAGAAAAGAAAAAGAAGACATTCTAATAAACAAAAGAAAAAGAAGACATTCTAATTAAATAAACAAAAGAAAAAGAAGACAGAGACGAGAGAGAGAAAGAGAATAAGAAAGACGAGAGAGAGAGAGCCTCAGAGAGAATAAATGGAAAGAGGTAGCCGTGGCTCTTTTTATAGCCTTCTATGCATGCCCAATGCATGCCCAAGCCCAACGCACCGTGTAGTGTACGTAAGTGTAGATTTTTCCTTTTTTTTTTCTTTTTCTTTACTTTCTCATTCTTCAAATGAAATTTGAGCCGTCCATATTGTTCCTCTCATCGAACAGGTCAAAACTGATTGTTGGCTTGTCAAACGGACGATCACAGCTCCCTGTGTAAGCCCAAAATGATCGTACACCTTTACCTTCTTTCTGGCCCACCCGAAACTTATTTTTCAGAGAAAATCTACCCCTTAGCTTAAAACTTCGCTCTTGACAGCATATAAGTCTCATATCTTCTAGGTCAGATCTAAAAAATTATATGTATAATATGAAATCAAAAGAGTAAATCAAGTAAGTAGAGATTTATAACTTTAACTTTTAAGAAAATGACAATGGTGTCCTTTGAGTTTTTCTTGAATAGTGTCTTCCACGATCTTCAGAATCTGATGAAATTTGATGTGTAGGTGTTATTTAATGTACTCTACCTACTGTGCGAAAATCGGCCCAAACTGACACTGGTAAAAGTCAGTTTTTCAAAGTACCCATTTGTCCCACTGTTACCGCTCATACTGCACCGTGGTCCATATATACTTTTCTGACTCAATCTAAATCGTCCATATCACTTGGCACAATAAATAAACCACACAAAATATTCCTTGACCCTTGGTCGTAACTGTGGAAGCATATGTCTTCCTGTATTTTCAAATTCGGCACTTTATTACTTGGCGCGTTTTTTCTCTATTTCTTTCACTTCTTCTCTCAACTCTTAGATTTTGGTGACCCTCCTACACATTCTAAGATGTCCTTGATAGTTTGATTGTGTCCTTGCTCGATCCATGCTTCCTGAAAATTCATAAAATAATTACTTTTAGTAGGAAAAACACGTATGTAGCCAAATTGCAATGCGTATGCAAGCTTGATTTAAACCATTGATTTTGACTATGAAAACTAACTAAAACCCTACTGATTAGGGGTATATATATGCAATATATGAGTTACAACAGTGACCCTCACTTCCGCCTATTTTCCCTTCCGTCGAAGTGGTCCCCCACACCGTTTCCACCAATCCCGGTTCTACTCAATTTGGGTTTCCAGACAAAATCTTGTTTGGCTGTAACTTGCCACCAAACACCCTAGTTAAAATTGGATTCTGCCGGAATCCAGATTTTAAGCTAGAAATGGGTTTCCAGATGCCAACCAAACGGGCCCTTAGGTAGGCGTTACTGTGATGTTTATGACATCTACCTCAACCAGCAGGTGCATTATCCCACGCTAGGTAAAAAAATCAGCTCCATCTACACCACATGATTTGAAAAGAGTGCATACGACAATGCTTGTCCTCTAAGCTGTTTCCATTAGTGGCCCGCATGAATTATGGATAGATATGATTTTTGGTATACTGACCTAAATGTTTGTGTTGAATCCATTTATTAGAGTGGATTTCATATAATTATGATGGTGGGCCTTGTAAAAATCAAGGGTGTATGTTTGTCCTAACTATTTTCTTTGGTGTGGCCACTAGAATAATCACTGGACAACATGTATTTTTTGGTCTGTATCTGAGCCTAATACTGTACTAGATATCTAATGGTTGGAGTGGATCTTACATAAACATCATGATGGGCCTTTGTCAAAATCAAGAGTGCTGTCCGTAGCATTTGGAATTTTCTCAAGTTGCCACAGTAAAGGGGTGAGAGAGGGATGCCGGCTTGCCCGTGATGCTTGCAAAGAAAATAATTAGGAGAAACAAATCTACCTTATCTTTACAGAGCCCATCAGGATAGTTATATGAAATCTACTCCAACCATTAGATGCCACACAAGAATTTATGCATGATGCTCAAAATTCAGGCTAATCTGTGATTCAGGTGGACCATACTGAGGGGAACAGTTTGAGTAGTGAGTGCTGCTTGTAACACCATTTCCATTCCATGTGTTCCACTTGAATCAAGGATGGGGGTGATTTTTGGGCCCTAGGCTTAGCTTGAGGTGACACACCAGTTGGCTGGGATGGATATTACATAAATATCATGGTGTGACCCTTTGATGTAGCCGACTCATTTACTCACACGCCTACCCAACCGGCCGTTAAATATTAGTGGAATGATAATAACATGGACTAATGGGGTAGCTGCTTGAAAACCTTTATGAAAAAGTTACTGGATTGTAAATTCCATATTAATTAAGTAGTTATTTATAAAATTCCCTAAATTATCACCCCGTTTTGGATTCTGCTTTGTTGGATGATTGGTCGCCTACAACTGGCTTGGAAATTAAATGATGCCTTCAAGGGAAAATGTGGAAATTAGAAAATCTGTGGCCCATTCGTTAGGGGGTTGGGATCTACCAAAGTGCTTGATTTTTTGTTTATCCATCCGCAAGTCTGGCCCCACAAATATCATGTAAATGTTTAATGATCTAACTCCACAATTCTAAAATAATCCAGACCACACGATGTTGGTTTTTGGATAATTTCCTATAGAAGAAACATGGGCCTCACTTCATGTCCCTAAAATAAGGCTGTTGTGGTCATCAGGTAGGTTCAGAGCATTGTCTGCAATGGTGGCCATTTTTTTTCTTTTTGCCTATTTATGTGGTTGACTTGATTTTTGTTCCATTGAGATGGTGGGGCTCACCAGATGAATGAACTAAATCTTGCATGCATCCATGTAAGTTTTTCATGTATTGGGCAGAGCAAGATTTGGTTGGGATGATATTTTTTTGGGATGTTTTTTATGTTCGTGAAATTGTGTTAGATTGTCTAACACGACACTCTACGCTGTATGTGGAAGTTTGACGGAGCTAGTAGAATAGTGGCTAAGTCCTAGAGAAGAGGTGATTAAGACATTTTGAAATTCTTTTTGCCGACTTAACTAATTTAATAATTTAAACCAAGTAAGCAGAGAACACTTTAGTTTCCAAGCCTTAGTAAGTCCAATTATATAGACTAGCAAAAATATGCAATCAAACAATATATCTAAATGCATAGATTAATAAATGATTTAATTAATCAAGCACTTAATCTATGTAACCTATATAGACTTATAAGATGCAATCATTTAACGCTTAAGTCTACAAAACCAGTGAAAGTACATCTTTTATATGAATGTGCCTATCTAATGCCTAACATACATTCCAATTAAACATTCATAATTAAGTAATTAAATATACAAGACATAAGTGAAAATGTGCTCAAATACATTACAAACACAAGCATATATAGTGGTTCGACTACTTGTCTAATCCACTCCTGGTTGCCGTACTCCTTGAGTACATCAGATTTCATTAAGAGGGTTTAATTAGGTTTCTCTCAACCTAGGTGTTTAAAACTAGTTCCACCCAACCTAGGAGTTTAATAAGGTTCATCCCAACCTATCAAGGTGTTTAATGGTTCCACCCAACTGAGGAATTTAACAAGGTTCTTCTCAACCTTTAGCACATAAATATACTCATGCCGGAGGCCCCACATAGAGACTTAATTCGGCCCCTTCACAAGGGCGTAGGTTTTACAACTGAACCTATCGAGTTTATTAATTCAAACTCTCATACTCTTACACAAGGAAATAGTATGTTTGTAATTTAACAACCTTACTTATTGGATTTGAGCCTCGTTGATGCGCTACCTTGGGTTGCTAGATCTCTGCTCTCCCGTGCTTTAATTAACTCCCATTTGCTCCCCTGATCAATGATGCAGATGCAACGCCAATGCTTCAGCTCCAAGATTAGTTATATTGCATTTGATGCTCTGATAGAGATGCCCGATGTGCTATGAGGTAGATTTGAAATCTTTACACCTAATAGACAATGGTTATCTAGAGAATTTTTCTTACAAGTATCTCTCTATAGAATTTAAACAATGATTTAATTATCAGTTTCAAGGTCTAAACTCAAGAGATCAAGAGGAACACAAGGAAGATGACTTGTATGGGTTGAGATTAAAGCCTAAGGGTGTTGGTACTGATAATGACTTTTAAATCTCTAAAATCCATCTCTTTAGCTCAAAAATCGTTTCTCTCGCTTTTATAGGTAAGTTCCAACAATAAAAAATTGAGCAGATCCGTGATACTTTGATTGATTAAAATATCATTCGATTGATCGTAAAACTGTCTAGAGAGCTCAATAATGTTGCTGGACATATGTTCGATGGATTGAACTTGTCTACAAAGGATCGAAAACCTACTTCGATGGATTGAAGGGTATTGTTAGATAGAACATAAAACTGTATAGAAAGTTTAAAATTGTTACTGGACATTTATTCGATGGATCGAAATTGTCTACAATAGATCGAAGTTCTATCAAACTTGAACTTCGATGGATTGAAGTCCAATTGAAAATTTATATTTGGGCTAGTTTATTTACAGCAATTTAAACTTATTTTATTAGCCTAACTTCTCATGATTTTCTAAGTACTCTTCTAAAGCTAATGAAGATGACTAACGATTTTATATATTATCCAAGTCATTTAGAGGCTATTGTTGTTTTAGTTTTAAGGGTTAGGGTTACCAATGCATCTCTTTTAGTTGTTCCTTCCTTAAAAGGCTCAATCGATGTTACAACATGTGGACGCATGTAATCGACAAATAAGGTGCACTAGTATGCCATAGAAAAGTGTACTAACAGTTTGGAGAATCTTGGCCTTGTGTGGGCCACATGTTTTAAGTTGCATATGGACTGTTGGTTGGTTCCTTTTAGCCATCCACTCTCCGCAATGGTGTCCTCCTTATTTCTGGGTCAACAACCTAATTTTTAGGCTACGACGACTACATGGTGTGGAATATCCAATGAGCATCCTGGATCTTGAGCACTTGGAGTCGTGGGTCGCCATCATTGGCTCTATCAAACAACATGGCATTGGATCTTGACTGATGGTGATGGAAATGAGTGGTCCACCATATCTCTTTACTTCTTAGAGAGAAGGATCATTTAGCTGGATCCGTAGGCCATGGATGGCTGGGATTGAACAGAGTCCCTGGCCTCATGGATCCACAATATTCTAAAATACGGTAAGCTTCGTCTGATTTCTGGCTTATGACTGATCTACAATGGGCCCGGCGATATGGATGGTTTGGAGTGAGACATGCAGAGTGGCTGTGCACATGTGTATGGATCATTGTATTCTTCGCAAACCAAAGCTTTGCAACTGAACAAACAGAAATAAACATGCATTTTATCCATTGGATGATAAGATTACATTTCAGACTCAACAATCTAAATAAAATAATAAAAAAAGAAAATAATAAGAGATGTAGAAAAACCCAATTGGTGTAAGGCCCACCCACACTGCATCATAGGATCAATGGCCTGGATCATATATGTACATGTGGACCATCCACTTATAGGGAGGAGGAAAGAAGAGTTCAGCAGCATTTTCTAGTGGAAAGTTGTACAAATGTAATGAAACTCCATATACAAATCGAATCCACTTATGCACAAACTGGAAACAACTACGAGTTTCTCCTTTCCTGTTCTGCTGTTCGCAGCAGCTGTTTCGCCATGGTTGAGAAAGATCGAGCAGTGTCTTCCATTTCTGTTGTTCGCGAATTGATGCTCTGCCCAACACATTAAGAAAATTACAAGAAACAAACCAACGCATTAAACTAATTACAAGAAATATACCAACATTGTTCCCAAAATTGTAGTTTCAAATAATGTCAGGGAAAAGCAAGGTTTTAGTCTCATTAGCCAACATATAGAAATTTCATTTCCTTACTGAAAAATCCCAAAAAAGGAAAAAAAAATGGATTGACTGTCCAAATCTCATTAATGAAAGGTGTAAGTGCCTGATCATCACTGTATCGGTCATAACAGGACATGACTATTACCAGTCTGGACTGTTATATAAGAACATTGTAATGACAGTTTTCTTTTATCAATGTATTTTTTTCACCATTCTATATTGCTTAAAATAGTATAAAAAAGGGATGGCTGTTATATGATTATGATGCTATCTAAAACCATGGTTGAAAATGGTCAATAGAACAAGTTCTTCTGAATCTTGCTTCTGAGCTTTGCTATGTGCACGTGTGCATGTGCAATAAAGCTCGTGTACACGCCACATGTGCCAGCATGGCACATAGGTGCAAGATCTATTCCATCCATCAGGTTGGTCTGACCTTGTCCATGTTTCCCAGGAAATAAATATGGTCCACTCAGCATGTGGGCCCCAATATTGGAAAGATATGTATGGGTTAGGAAAGTTCAGCCAAGTATTTCAAAACTGTACATTTGTTTTGCAAACTGTAGCCCACCTTACCAATGGATCGACCTGATTCTTGGCCCAGGGGATCAATATAGTGGGTCACTTCTAATGGATGGTCATTTTTACCCCATTTTAGATTGTAAATGTTTAATGACTAATCTCTTAGTCCAACAAACTTGAAAAATTTAAGTGTTACCTGCAGCTTCCCTAAATTCTCTTTCAGCTTGCTTTCTGTCATTTTAGTGACACTAGACTCCTGCACCAAAAAAAACCACTATAATTAATTCAGCATATTGTATTTGCAACTGTAATAATATCTGACCACGTAGTAGCAGGCCCATTAAGGAAATAACATATTTTGAGTAAGCAAATGAGGTTTTGGTATAGATTTTCAAGAAGTTTCGGATTTTTTTGGGCAGTGGCCGATGATTTATTTTAATTTTTGGGTCACTTTAAATACATTTATCAATTATGGCATCTCTTACAAATAAAAAAAAAAAAAAAAATCAATTATGGCACTGGTTCATTTTCTGAAAATTCGATTGATAGCCTTGACTACTACTTATAATGTAACGCTCCCAAAATTTGACACTCGAATATATAAACTCAAATTCTGAAATCAAGGGTGTTATGAAAATAATGAATGAATCCTTTACAATCACAACTGATATTTTTCTTTTCCATTCATAAGGTACCAAATATATAGAACCAAAATAAACCAAACTTTGAAAATTAAACTATTAATCAATGGGTCTACGAAATTATTCCAAACTATCTAAACTAATGGCCATCTAATAGGCCTTATTACATCAATACTTTCAAACTAAAAATAAAAATAAATCAATTCTCAAAAAAATCTTCTAGAGTATTTCCTCATCTGGAACCGCTTCCTCGAAGTCTTCTAAAACATCACCTGTCACTACAGTTAATCGCACAACACTGCGTCAGCTATAAAAGCCGGCGAGTAATCTTGTACGGTTTAACACATGTAATTCAATATAGAAAACCACATAACCACTAAAATATAATTCATTACAAATCCAATGATAATTTCACCAAACCAAAATCTCTTAAACATGCACATGATGCATGATATGCAAGTATGCCTCAAGGATCTCTGTACGGTTATTAGTAGAATCTCCAGTTGGTTAACATTATCATCCTGGAACATTGGTCCCTAGCGGCATAGCCAACTCGGATCATGATTTGTCCCACACCTCCGCCTGGCCTACGTAGCTGGTCTGTTGCACACACTTGGGTGCTCACCCAACAGGCCTCGATCAACGGAGCCTCCACCTGGCCTGCGTAGCTGGTCTGTTGCACACACTTGGGTGCTCACCCAACCGGCCTCGATCAATGGAGCAACGATTTATTGCAACACTCACGTGTGCTTAGCCCAAATCAACTCAAGTGATAAAAAACATACTGGAATCCTCAATCACATGGAATGCATGATTCATGCCATACACTTTTCCCAACAATTTTAAAACCAAACACACAACCTTCCAGCCTTCTCAAAGCACCAAAATCACCATAATTTCGTAATGACGTTATGCTTCCTCTATGTAAAGCAATTAAACAATTTCTATGTCAATTTCTACTGATAATAACAAATCCAACGTTTGGAAACCAACTTGAATTAAGCAACATTAATATTTAAACCGACAAGAACGTAGATCATGTAAAATATGGATGTCATAAATCTGATTCACGAATCAAAATTCCGTACAGTAAACCAAGGATTCTTCTTCAAAACTGTGAAGATAAATAGAGAATTTAAATGCAAGATTTATAGAGTGAAAACTATACGAGATGAAATCACATTCTTCTTTCCTCCTTCTTTCTTTCTTTCTTTCTTTCTTTCTTCTCCTTCTTCTCTTTCTCTGGAGATGGGTACAGCGACAGTAGCAGGTGAATGGGTTCCCTCCCCCCCCCACACGAAATCTCTCTCTCCCTCTGCAAAACCTCTCTCTCTCTACTTGCACTCTCTCTCTCTCTCACTGCTCGATCTGCTGGAGAGGCAGGGAGCAGTTAGGGACGTTTTATAACTTCTTGAAGTCGGTGGATAGGGAGCACACGGAGAAGGGACGATCTCGGTTTGAGTTGGAGTTGGAGAAGGAAAACACCGTTTTTTTTTCGGAAATCTTTGACGTAGAAGGCCTGTTGGAGATCTATGCGAGGTCCACACGAATGTCTGGAAGAAGGACGGCCCACCCATGCAAAGAAAATCTGTGGATCTTGGGGTTTTCTGATTTGGATGGTGATTTGAAGAGGACTGGGTGTTTGTCTGATGGAGGAGATACTTAAGAGGAGTGCTTTCGTGGGGAAAATAAAACGGATGGACGGTTTGGATGTGCCACATGGGGCCCACTGAAGGACGTTGTGGATAGCCCGGACGGACAGCGCCCATTCGCTGTCATAGAGTCGAAGAAGGAGTCTTCTCACTCCTCCCTTCGGTTCGCACGGTCAAACGTTGACCGTGCGTGACACACGCTGGTGATGCACACGTGTCTCATTACGATGCATGTTACAAATCTAATCCGTCCAATAGTTCAATCACATAATTTTAGGGCATGACACCAAAAATGAAGCAGATCTAAGATAAGGTGGCCCACTTATGGCCCGATTTTTTATTAGGGCATTTGTAGGATGATCGGACGACTAAAATTTGACGTGTACGGTTAAAATGTGCCCGTAAGCTATTATATGAAGTTTTGCATGAAAATGATCGTTAGAACCTAGAATACTTAAACTCTTCAGTTTAACTTAAGTTTAACTAATGTCATTTTTGTAATTATTATAAATTTGTGAGTTTTGTGAGATCCGACACTTTTACGCTGTTCTAGGGTTTATTTTGAGCAACTTTAATATAGGGATACTATACTAATTCCCTACAGATTGTTTATTATTAATTTATCAATATAATAAATCACGTAATTTACTAAATAATTAATTAAAATTTTATTTTAATTATTTCAAAAACCTGGGTCATTACATATAAACCATCAAATTGTTACTGATTCATTGATATCCATTAAGTGCACATATGTATATATGCATACAGATGCCGTTTATTAAAGATTCTTCTATCAGGCCCTTGCAGCTGAGCATGGATGAATGGATGTGTACTTACACCAGCCAATGGAAATCCGTATCTCTTCTTTATATTATCAATAGAATCCATGCCCTTCCCATCGTCATTCTCCTCTTTCATCGCTGTGTTTTCAGTTTTCGCCTTTCTTTGTTTCAATTTACCTGAAAGCCACACAATATATGCCTAGCACTTCAACTCACAGCTCATTTCAGCACATGAACGTTTTGTTTAACAAACAAAAATAGTGAAAAGTAGTAAAACAACAGAAAAAGTTTAACATTTTTTTAAAATACAACACTAGCTTCGATGGGTACAAAATAAATCTTTTGAGCTGGAAAGAAAGGATCTAGTAAAGAAAGAATCATCAACATAATTCCATATCCGAATGAAAATGTAGATGTGACAGTCTATTGTACGTACGAACCTTTTATTGCCTGAAATTTTCCAACCAACTTGTGCTTATTCAATATTATGATGTTTTGTCCCTTCGGTTTCCCTTTTAGCTCTTCCAGGTCGATATCATCTTTACAAACATAAAGAATTGGCACTATCAACAGGAACACAATTCAAATAACAAAATTAAAGAAAACATGAGAAAAATGGCATATCACATACCTATATTTAGCTCAACATCACTTTCATGCATTTCCAAGCTATCTCCGTTCTCAACCTCCAATGAAAAATTAGTTGTTGAAAATATGGCAGACAGTTCTTCTTCTATGCTAGCTAGGGAATATACGGCTTCTGTTCCTTCTTGGTGCTTTGCCTTTGTGCCTTTTATATCTTTAATAACTGAGCTAAATATTCCCTGGGATTCCAATTATTTTATTACATAGTTCCCATGAAGCAAAATGTTAACCGCTGCCGATTCCAACATTTAACTTACCTTTTTCTTTTCTTTAGGGACAATGGGTCCTGTGGTGAGCCCTTCTTCTATTGGGATGATATCCTTCTTGAATACTTGGCTAATAGACTCCAGATGCCTGAAAGGAAGAGCTTAGTATTTAGTAATCCGTGAAAAAGAAAAAAAAAGTAAAAGCAATTGTCTCAGTAGGGCTGTCAATGGTCGGGGCAGGTCCTTGTGCTTCTTTGGACTGGGCTTCGACTCAAATATTAGGCCTGAGGGCTATATTTAAGCCTGTTTAATAAGCAGGCCATTGTCAGGTTTAAGAGCCCATAAAAAAGGCCCAAGGCCGGCTCAGCTCATTTAGTATTTCAAGGACACTTTCATCATATATCATGGACGATGGGGCACAATTAATGAACAGCCCAGATGTTGCACAAAAGTGGGTGGCTGGGCTCAGGCTTGGACCATGCATTATCATCAAGGGTGGTCACGAGCCTAGGTTTTACTATGTGGGCTGGGCATGGACAGACCTCGGTCTGGCCCAAGCCCGACCGTCTGTTTCCAGCCCTAGTTATCAGTGGTCTAACTGCCAGAAAGGATGCAATCGATTTCATTTGTAAAAGTTAAAGTTAACACTTCCCCAAATCGCATAGCTGACCGAATAGCTGTCTTATTGAAATTTCTCTCAAGTTCACAGTTATGTGACACTATAGCGGGGGCTAGGCTATGATGATGATGACTACTGTAAACAAACAACTGTAAAAAAATGGCATGGACAAAACTACGATGCTGATGACTAGTAAATGCTTAAACAATAAAGTAAAAGATTCTGAGTAATGAAAATCTGAATTAATATGAGCAATATTAACAATATCGGTAGTAAACATGTGACTTCGATATTTTGTAGTGCATAATGCATACAGACAGGACAGAAATCAATGTGCAATTTGGATGTAAAATTGAGTTGAATTGCAATTACTAGCTTGCTAAATTAGAAATGACCAGATTTTAATTACCATCCTGGTATTCATATGGGGTGGTGAGCTCCAAATTGCAATTAGATAGCTTTCAAGTCCAACATGAAGGTGAAGTAATTGCAATTTGAGGCCCATGTCCTTGTTATGAATGTTAGGAAATATCATTACTATTCAGCAATTTCTTCTTGATTTGACATGTTTGCAATTCAATTCGGTTGTGCATCCAAAAACAGCCTAATGAAATTATCGACAACAGAGGTGCACCTGTAGATGTCTGTCCGAGCCAAAACTGAAATGAAGAAGATTTCCTGATCTCTGTTGACCTGTACCAAAAGAAAGGAAAAAAAAAAAAAAAGAGAGGAAAATATCAGTATTTAAGAAAATCCTTTTGTGATTGGTTCTTGTTTGGATAATTGAAGATCCATTAATACCACAACAAGTTCTCCTTCAGATGAAGAGCAAAATGAACTTTCGAAATTCGATGTTGGAAATGTGAAGCCTCTTAATGAAGTTTCCCTTAGGAGGGATAAGTCTGGCAGGGACCTGAAGTTTCATAAATGGAATGTTCAGATGAATGGATCTAAAATAGATGTCTTGTACAAATGAAAATGTAATATTAAAGAGTCATAGACATGTGAAAAGGTTGATAAAATGACTACTCCACTTCAATACTAAAGCATTTTATATGATTGTTTATCTGATTAATAAGCATCTATTATTATTTCTTCCTCACTCCTGTATGATGTGTTAGTTTCAAAGTTCCCCAATCTATTTTTGCTTATGGACATTTAGCACTACCTTGTTGATATGTTGATGGTCCTCAGCTGCAAAAAGTCATGCCTAATCTTTATATTGTATGAAAATTGGAGACAAAAGGAATATGAATGTTGTGATTGGTTATGGCACCTTTTTATGGCATCTAATGATTTAACTCCTGACCCAATCAGAAATTTTTTGTGGGCGATCTCTCTTTATTTTTGCTGGTATCCTCCAGATATGATTGAGGATCAGATGCCTTGCAGTTGCCCTTGGATATACACAAAAACTTACACTTGTATTTGCATTCAATACTTATGTCTAAACAAGGTGTTACAGTATCCCTATCGGCTTATTTAGACTCATGACAAAATTGGACATTCTTAATCAAAATTGGCAACTATCAAGTATGGGTGGCAATTGGCCGGATTCAGGATGGTGATGGGTACTCCACCCATACTTGATAATTGCCAATGGATACTACACACATACCCATACCTATATCATGTCGGGCTTGAAATGGGCACCCATTAGGCTGTCAGCTACCCATTTATGATATGAAATTTTCACCAAAATCTAACCAGTATCTGCAAAGATAATATTTTATAACAGAAAAAAGCGATGGTTTTTTCTTCAAAAAAGAAAAAAAAAAGAAGCACGGCAACATACTATTTTAGATTTTAAAAAACTAAGAAACAAGATCTCTTCATGATGTTTTTGATCCATCACATAATTAAGAAAAAGAGAAAGAAAAAAAAAGAGAAGTCACATCATGATTGAAAATATGAAAACCAAATTCACGTGTAAGCAAACAAAATATGAAGTGCTACTCATTATTACTAACTAGTAATTACTAATTTATAAATTGATTTGGAATATTGGGCATATATATATGTGTGTGTGTGTGTGTGTGTGTGTGTGTGTGTGTGTGTGTGTGTGTATAGAAAGTATATGATATATGATATAATTTGGTTTGGGCCAGGTTTGGGTATGGGCAGGGGGATACCCATGTAATCAGGCTCAAACTAATACCCAAATCCACACCCACACCCATTTAGCTAACCCCACACAACTTGTGTCATACCCATTTGGCCTACTCGGCCAATTTCCACCCCCACCTGTGACAACCATTTGGTAATGGGCTCAGCAGGCCAGATCTTGACCTGTGACCCGAGATTAGATGGCCGATCCATGATCAGATTCCTAAGCCCTAGCTTGGCCAGACCCCACCTAATTGTGGAAATCTTGCAAAAACTTCTGAGTTCACACCCTCCTAATACAAGTTTTTACAAGTATAAACCATTAAAGCAAGCACACAATTATCAAGCACTTATTTATTTTCTGTATGCATAATATGTATGATCAGGTTTGGTTAGGCCATGGTCAACCTAAGTTTGACCATTTACTTAAATGGGCTACATTTTCCAACCGGTACCCAACCCGAAAACCAATAAGCTTAATGCGAACTCAACTTTTAAGTAGGTTGGATTGGTTGGTCAATGAGTTGACCTTACCGTCAACCCTATTTGTGTCATGTGAGAGGTTCGATCTTTAACATACAGTGTTAACAAAACATCAAATGGCATATAATCCTATATTGTTAGTGCACTTTTTTGTGGCATACTAGTGCACCTTATTTGTTAATTATGTAGGTCAGTGCGTCTAGGTGTTGGTTGAGCCCAAAGAAGATGAAGACCGAAGACTCAGAAGGATCAGCTGCATCAAGGAAGAAGAAACAGGTAAATGAGATGCCTTGGTGAGCCAAAACCTTTGAACCTAAACCAAAACCAAACCTCTAGATGACTTGACCTAATAGGTAAACTTTTAGTCATCCCAGAATGACTTTAGGAGTTCGAAAAGACCATCCATTAGAAGGCCTTAGAGGTTAGTGAGCTGCTATAAACAAATTGCCCAAAACAACAGAACTCACTATGCCAGAGACAGGTCTCACTATGATAACTGTCGAAAAATCCTAAGGACTGGTCGATAGAGGCCAAATCTGGACAGAAAGATAACCAGTTAATTAGACCAGTCGACAGCTAACTGTGATCGGTCGACAACCCTCTGGAGACCGGTCGCAGACCCTTGGAGATCAATCGACAGTTAGCCGTTGGCGCTCGTTTTCTATCCGTTGGAGCTTCAATTCTATATATTAAAAGCTCACATTTTGGGCATTTTGATACAGTATTTGGTGCATTGTTAGTTTAGGTGATTTCCACTCATGTCCATCACCCTAGCGACCAAACCAAAGAGTTCCAATGCCATCTTCCATGTGTTAAACACTCTAATGAGCATTCCAAGCTCACTTAATGAAGATGAGCATGAACTTTTCCTTTTCTAGAGATTAGACTTATCCTAATAGTTAAACCTATTGTCTAAATACTTTAAAAGACACTTTAGGTGAATTCCTCTAGGCAACCATCTCCTATTAGTTGTAGATAATTCACCACCTCCCATCACCTTGGTCATCTCGAAGAAGATCATATGTAAGGCAATTGATCGGTGGAGTTGAAGCCTTGGCAAAGCAGTGACATCATTAATCGGGGGAGCACATGGGGAGATGATTCAAGTACGGGAGAGCGAGAAGAAGCAACCCAACAATGCACTACAAAAGTGGCTCAATTCGACAAGTGTCAAGTTTGAGAGTCTGCTAGCACTCCTTCCTTTTGTAGGATTGAGTGGGAATTCAAGGTTGATGGTTAGCCTATTTAAAACCCCGTAGGTTCTTATGTAGGACCTTGACTCATTTGTTGGGCCTAAACCAAAGTCTCCAAGGGGAGCCACCAACATGGGTGTGTACATGGTCTACTGGCATAGGTGCATAGGTGTAGGTTATTGGTTATCTTAAGAAACCATTGTAGGTCTCTTTTGTAGGACCGAAGGGTTAGGATGAATCTCGTTAAAACTCCTAGGTTGGGAGGAACCTTGTTTAAACTCCTGGGTTGGGTGGAACCCGCAAACACTTGGGTTGAGAAGTGAACCCGTAAAACTTCCATTCAGGTTTAGAGGTGAACCTGTGCAAAAACCTCCGTGCAAAGGTTGGGAGAAACCTATTTAAAAATCTAAGTTGAGAGGTAAACCTGATTTAAAACCTCCGTAGTGAAATCTGATGTTCTCATGGGCTGGGAATGGCAACCAGGAGTGGAGTAGACAAGTAGTCAAACCACTATCCATGCTTGTGTTTGAGATTGTTTTGAGCACATTGTTAATTATATGAATGCTTGAATGAGATGTATGCTATGCACTTGATAGGCACACACACATAAGATGTATTTTCACTAATATTGTAGACTTGAGCTAATATGATTGAATCTCACATAGTCTACATAGGTTGCATAGATTAATAACTTATTTAGTTAAATCATTTAGTATCTATGCTCATGGACCTTAGCCTAATTATGCATGGTATTGATCAATTACCTTAGTTAGGCTAAATAGCTTTAATAGACTAGATGCTAGAATTATAACATCTTTAGTAGTCTATGAGATTGGACCTACTTGGGCTAGGAAGCCAAAGTGTTAATTGCTTAATTAAAAGATAATTGGATAATTAGATTTTAATTAGGCATGAATATTAAAATGGTCCTATTCACCCCCCCTCTAGGTCTTAGCCATAGTTTTAGTAGCTCAGCTCTATGCTTCCGCATGCATTGTGCCTCAAGTGTAAGTAATAGGCGCAATTTCAATCTAATGCACCCATTGTTAATCAACATGCTATGGAGAATGCATATACATGACAACTTGGCGCAAAACTTTTAGTTGTAACTTGTAATAGTTCATCTTGTTGTTAACTCCTTGATAAGTAGGCATAGGTTACCATACTAGGTTGAGGCCCAAGTTTCATCCACTTGGGTGGTGGTAAGAAAAATCTCCACTTGATTATTGCTAGGACTTCCATCATCACTTTACAAAATCTTAGTTTAAACCCCTATCTTTAAAGAAGAAAACAATTAATAAAGAAATTCACACAAGAAATTAAATGTTCTTGATCCTTTTTCAAACCTTCTATGCTGTTTTCTTTAATAATAGTCAGATGCTTATTTTAACTATAGAGTTTAGGCCTCTCTAAAAAATCTAGTTGGTGCAGTTATATTGGTAATGGTCAATGACACCTTGAGTTTAGAATGTGAAGGGAAGTAACTAAACAACTAGTGGCTAGCAACATGGAGAATGGAAGCATGCACATCTATGGACGCGATCTGTTAAAAAAAAGGGAAACCCGCAGTGGGGCCCACAAGGTGGTGGGGGTGATGTTATGCATCCCTATGGGATGACAAAGCCATTTCTTGCCTCTCCTCTTTCATCTCCCACCTCTCTCTCTCTCTCTCTCTCTCTCTCTCTCTCTCCCCCCCCCCCCCCCCCCCACATCATTGTTCACAGAGAGAAAAAACAGAGGTGGATAGGAAGGAGAACAAAAAAGAGGAGAGGAGAGAGAGAGAGAGAGGAGGTGGGGCCCACTGTTGTGTGACTCGATTGAGGCCATGATGATGCCAACATCTTTAACTATTAGATCGACGAGAGTGAAGAGGCTCATCCTCCCTTTTGTGGTTGATTCGAGCGGGCTTCAAATTCTAGTATTTTGGCTCCCCGACTTACTCCTTTGTGTAGTTGAGTTTCTTGGTCCTTAAAGAGTGTAAATCTGGTTATTTGACCCTAAGATCCACCTAGGAGGATGAAACTTTTATCCTCCCACATTCCATGCCATGCATGTGGCAATGTGTATAATTATCCAAACCATTCATTCTTTGGGGACGAGCATGAATGTGTCATAGGCCAATAGTTACAATGAACGGACAATTGTAACCATTTAAAATGGTGTATAAAAATCACTGAAGTCTAGTCAATGATTTTTACAACTTGTTACATGGTTAGGGTTGTTGGATCATTGTTATTTTGGTCTTCGGTCCATTTAATGATCCTTGCAATGAATTGATTATCAAATCACCATACATAGGCCATATGTATAGGCAAATAAGTTTGCAAGGAATGTTCACAAACAACTCCTCAGGTAGTAAATTATTATCCACCTAGTGTGCACATGCCAGCATGTCATGTATGTATAACACCCATTCTGCCAAAAGGTAGGCCATTCCATGAAGATCACCCAGCTCCAATCCACCCATCGGTGAGCTATTTTGTGCAAAAAATTGTATAGTCGATGGCATGATTCTATGTACATGTGTGGTGTCTGGGTGGATTAGTAGGATTTTATAGAAGGGTGATTTTCATGGTGACACTCATCCTTTGGGTGGTTCAAATGTTGAACATGTTGGGGTTGTGTCTTGAAAAACCAATGTGAATCTTGTCCATTGATGACATCGATGCTATACTGATGATCTTATTTGTAGATCATGATGACCATGGGTCCTGTGAGACATGTGATTATGTCATAATTAATATGTGGATATGCTTTAAACATATGTAAACATGGGTTGAAGGAGAAGGATTCCTCTATTGTCCTTAGGGTCTTGAGAGTGGACATAACGGTCACTGACCCAAGGAGAGTTGTGGGCCATGAATCTTAATATCCTATTTTTTCATGACCATCTAGCAGGTTGCAGGACAAACCTGTGGTTATTGTTATTATGTGGTCATCATGTGTGAGGGAACTGATAATGAGTCGGGATGGGAAGGTTTCTACCATCGGGCGTTATGATGAGTAGGTGCCTTGCTCTACCTCATACAGGAGTGTAATTATGGCATGAGAATAGGATCCTGGTGTTGAACATGTTGGACACTTACATTGATTGATCAATTCAAGTCTCTAGACTGGGAAGCCCATCATGCCCAGACCATGATTGACTTGCGGATGTACTAACTAGACCTAAGGACATCTGAGGAGTTCAAGGTCTTAATAACATGTACTTTGACTCTCTTTACAAGGTCATCATATGGCTAAAAAAAATGGGTGGAACTAGGTGTATACATCAAGGTCCGGTTAAGGCTCACATGGTTGAAGAAGGGACATTGGTTTCCTAGGAATTATCTTATGACTTGGATCTTAGGATTAAACATTCATCAAATTCTTTTTCCGCTGCGTTCAACATTGAAAAGGTTTTAAATGGTTTTACAAATGATTTCAGTCGTTAAATTTTTTTTAACTGTTAAAAGGGTTTTAATCGCACTTGATGATACTCTAATGGTTTAGATCTTGTGGTCCACTACTTGTTTGCATGGGAGTTGGATCAATGGTTGATGACCATGACAATAGAGGGATTAGAACAAATATCGGGTACATGGTTAAAATTGATAACAACCTTCCAATGTAGTGGGTGATATGGAAGACTGTAGGGTAGCTGAGTACCATATTGGTGTCTCTCCTTGAAACCCTAACTTATATATATAGATCCTATCTTAGAGGGATTTGGAGAGAGAGTGGACATCCCTAGCCCCCTCAGGGTGTCACTAATTGTGTGTGTGTGTGTGTGTGTGTGTGAGAGAGAGAGAGAGAGAGAGAGAGAGAGAGAGAGAGAGAGAGAGAGAGAGAGAGAGACCCTTCTCTCTCCTCCCTCCTCATGGCCACACATACAACGTGTTGGGTCCACCATTTGAGGGCTCTCATGCGCCTACATCAGCCCTGCTTTGAGGTTTGGCATGTTGGCTCTCATATTCTTCTTCATTTGGGATAATCGGGGGGAGAGCTGCGTTGGAGGATTGACATCGACAGACTTGCAATTTCTCGGTGGCATTGAATGGAGGCAACTCTTGTTTGTAGAATTTTTGGTTTCTAAACATTCGACAATATCTAAACAGGGATCCTTAGGTTCAAAGACATCAATCTGGATTTTTTAGAAACTTTAATTCTGCTATGTTTTGAAAATCCCAACAAAACACGCGGCACACTGTGATGTCTTGACAAGGTGGATGGTAAGCTACTGTTCCACTGAGATGTATGTCAGCTCAAGATTCCTCTCTCTATATATGGTGTATCTATTTGCAGATGGAAGATTGGGATGACAATTGCACATCCATTGGAACGACCGTCATATCCAAGGAGTGGAACTTTATGATCTTGAATGCATTGACCATAATAAAATTGACATATAAATAAGCTCATATATTTAAGTGGATGCCTGATGGTGATTTTGAGCCTTGAAGACCATCCTTCAATTATGAGGAAATTCTAAGAACTTTCTTCTGAGGTAAGAATTTTTCTTGCTTATCTGGCTAACTTTCTTTGTTCCAACCCCTGCAGTGTGCACACGCACACACAAATGGCTTAAATTTAACTTACTTATCCATAAAAAGAGTTCACAGATACTCTGAAAATCTCACCTAATTTCAATTTTGCCACTAGTGAACATCAGTATCAGACCAATTTCAGAACAAGGACTATAGAATGTTGACGCCCAGCAACAAGTATTACCATGAAACTTTTTCTTGTTGAGTACCTTCTTAATACCCTGAAATAGTAAGAACAAAATGGATGCAGCATTACACTCAGCTAATGTTGCTTGACAAGTTAAGAAAAGCTTTCAGATCATAAAAATATCAGTTACCTGAATTACATGCACCAAGGAATATAAATATACAGCCTTTTCAGAACAAAGCAATACTAATGATTGCTTTGGTATGACATCTTTGACAGTGGTCACTTTGATCATGCCTGGACCTTCTGATCCATGGACTAATGAATCCGGTCCATCTGTATACAATTGCATATTCTCGATTCATTCAGACACCTTTAATGCTATCAATAATAGGTTTGTTATTTGGAAATAGAAGTCCGTAAAATTGCATGATTACAACCTCAGTAAAGAAAATGATCTCATTACCTAGGATCTGCATGAATAGAGCTCTAGCAGGTTTCTTGGAACGGACCATGCTACTGCTCAATGCAATTCCTGTTTCCGCTTCAAGGGCCAAAACTGATGAATCTTTCAGTGCTACCAATAGAATGTTCTTCTCAGATCCCTGGAGTTCGTAGCTCTCAAAGTGGAGAGAGACAATACCAGTATAAAGTTCACTCACGAAATGTTTCTGATATAATATAGTAGGGCCTTCCATGTCTACTACTGTAACCTGAAAAGATGAAAAGAAATTTATCTTGACATATTCAAACCTAAACAGATGTTCTGACAAACGAACAGCTCTGATCAATTCTTCATTACAATCATTGTATGTAATACCCATTTCATTCGTTCTAAGAAAATTACAAACAGCTAACCATCTTCAAGTAAATGATTTCTTTGTCACATTTGAATGAGAAGCAATCTTTTTTTTCTTTTCATTTTTATACCCAGATTCATGGAGTAAGTATTTTTGCTTACTCAAATAGAAAATGGAAAAAAGGCGCCAAGCAGAAGATTTTGATTGATGTAGCTGGTAAATCGTTTGTCTCTTTCACCTATAAGTGAAGAATGCTTCCATCAAGGATATGTATCAGTAGAAATTCCTCCTCTGTTACATGGTCAACCTGATGTTTGGAAACTTCTTATTGGCACAAATTTTCCTCCTTTTTGAGGTTATTCAGCCTATATCCAAGCAGTCCTGAAGACTGTCATTTATGGCTCGCCTATAGTGTCAATCTGCTTTTCATCTTATTTCAAGGAATGAAAAATGGTTGGTTTCTCATCTTAATGCACAATTTCATTATTAAATGTTTAGACCAAATAAATATAAAAAGTATATTTGATTATTTATTATTTATTTAGTTTTTGTCTAAACATTTTCCTTTTCCATTTTTATTTATTTCAATCTGCTTTTCATCTTATTTCGAGGAATGAAAAGTGGTTGGTTTCTCATCTTTTTTTTTGTTAGTCATGCAACGCACCCACATGGTTAGTCACATGATGCACCCACCCACAGGTGGGGTTAGTGTGTCTCCTTAGCATTTTGAACCTGAGACCTGCTGTTGAAACGCCCAGGCGTCATCCAGCTGGGCTAGCAGGCAAGACACTTCTCATCTTAATAGTGGACAATTTCATTATTAAATGTTTAGACCAAATAAATATAAAAAGTATATTTGTTTATTTATTAATTTTTTGTTCCTTTTCCATTTTTATTGCTTATGGTCAGCAAAATTCGTTCTTGTATTCGAAAGTTACTCTTCAATATGTTTTTTAGAGTGAAAATCTGGGATAAAACTATGTTGCATTCATCATCATCATCATCATTGTTGTTACCTTACCCAACTAATTGTGGTCAGCAACATGAATCCCTTTTCACCATTCCACTCTTTCAAGGGCCATAACTTCAGTTCGGCCATAGGTCATCAAGTCTTTTCTTACTACCTCCGCCCACGTCCTTTTGGGCCTTCCCCTTGTGTTGCCTCCCAAAAAAAAAAAAAAAAGAGAATTGGGACAAGGCAATGATGATGATGATGATGATGATGATGACAATGAACTTCCATGCGCCATTTTCCCCATCCTTTATACTCTAATAGATTTTCTATTTCTTTCCAATGTAATTTCCCTTTTTCTGGGAAAATATTGGGTACCAATATTGGGCACAACAGTGGTTTTGCACATATCTCCCATCAAATAATGAGAGACGTGAATCTTAATACACATTTCAAAATGAGATTTTGAAAATTCACAACTTGAAATGCTTGCTAGGTTCCCATCAACATTCTTTTAGGGCCTCTTTGGTTCGGTGTAATTTCTGGTAAAAGCATAATCAATACTTTTTCCCCATGTTTGGAAAGAGTCAGAATTGCCCCTCGGTTTTCGGGCAAAACCTCATTTCCAAGCTAAAACTCAGTGGACCCCACCATGATGTACGCATTATATCCACGGCGTCCATTCAATTTTTCAGATCATTTTAGGGCATGAGCTAAAAAATGGGGCAGATCCAATGCTCAAATGGACCACACCACAGAATATAGTGAGTTCAACGGGTGTCACTATTCCCACTTCTCCCTGTGGTGTGGTCCATTTGAGCTTTGGATTTGTTCCATTTTTTGGAGCATGCCCTAAAATGAATGGACGGCGTTGATATGACACATACATCATGGTGGGGCTCAATGTTGTCAAAATCGGTATCTATCGCAAATCATAATAGGGGTTGAATCGTATCGAATTGTAGATCGTAAGATTTTTTTTTATGATTTTTTTAAAAATATAAAAAGTATAAATGAATAAAAAAAATTTAAAAAAATGAGCAATCATTCTTTTGCCATCAATATGCACCAAGTAATACCATGTCTTGATAGTGTCAAAGGATTCTTATCGTTCTTTTTTTTTTTTTTTTTTTTTTGGTCTTTCAAGAAATTTTCCTTAAAAACCATAGAAGGATCCTTTAATAATTTATGTTCTTGTTACCTTTCTTGAAGGTAGAATCACATTGGAAAAGCGGCATTTGATTATGTAGACTGACAAAAAAAGATATTTTGATTTTTAACCATCATTCCACAATAAATAAATCAACATGATCATAACCATCCATAAAAACATTCCATTTAAGTCACATCAATTTGGTGTTTCGACCAATTAAGAAGTAAGAAATCATAAAAAAAAAAACAATTTAATGTTGAAGATATATATATATATATATATATATATATATATATATATATATATATATATATATATATATATATATATATATATATATATATATATATATATATATATATATATATATATATATATATATATATATATATATATAGAAGAAAACAAATTAATTTTCCTTCTCTAAATGATTCATTTTTTTGAAAGGTTTTTTTTACATGATTCTTAAAGCCCCAACTAATTTAAAAACATAAAATGAAAGCCAAGTGAAGCTTGAAATAGAACAAAACAAGTATAATTTGAATTGTAAATCGTAGGATTCATATAAAAAGGGATTTAAAGGTAGGATTCAAATTGTTTTGCTTAAGATTCGACTCAAATTGTAGGATTTTGACAACATTGGTGCGGCTTACAAAGTTTTGTAAGGTAGACACGGTACCAAAGTTACCTGTCAACATCTCTTACAATGAGGAAATTTCATGGTAAATAATCATTACTTTTTTTACAGGTATTTACATGTAATTACTTCAAATCAAACAGGCCCTTAATGGATAGAGATAATGTTCACTCAGGCTCTCGAGATCATTGTGCGCAGTGAAGTGGCGATCTATTCTTTCTTTCATATTTCATATTTTCCTATTTATATTGTAATCATCATCATAATTATGTTGAATTTATTTTTACTTTTGTGCACTCGTGATTGTGCAGGTTGTTAGATTTGCTACTAAAAGTTTAGTATCTTGCCTATTTTCCTTTCATAGGGAGCAGCGAGGTCTCTTGGAGGATATCTCCTCTCCCAGCATCAATAATCTTCAGAATGTTACTCAATTTGAGAGAGCTCACAACATGGACAAACTACATATAATCCTTTATCTGAAAGTGAATGATTATACTCTCTCTTATTGGATCCCATTCCCTCGTACTCATCGAGGAACATCTCAGAAGTCAACTTTGTTAGGAAGACTAACCACTCTAGCAGAAATTACGAATTGCTATCTGCAACTAACTTGTTGATGGTCAACCTATTAGTCTATTACATTGAGTCTGTGGGAGTTTTATGCTCTCATTGCCGGTCCCAAGCCTGGATAAAGAAGGGGGTTGTATTAGGTTGGCAGCCGGTGTCAGATACATGCAACTTCCAGCATGAATCTGAACATCACAGAAAAGGATTCATCTACCCGACCCCAATTAGTTGGAATAAGGCTTAGATGATGACAATGTTCATATTTGCAACTTAGAGATTTGATTTATACACACACGCGCGCGCGCACATGTTATGTATTTCCTTAAGGCCTATTTGGATAGTGGGGAAAGAAAAGAAAAGAAAAGAAAACTGCAATGACGATCAAATTATGGATTCTCATGGATTCCAGGGGATCTTGTTTGGATAGCAAGTGGAAATCTCATAATCCTCTCACAGTGGTCACTTAGTATTTTTTGTGTGAGAATTTGACTTAGTGCTTGCGTAATAATTGCTTTATGGAATCCACTACAATTGCTATCCAAACTCACTAAAATGTCACATCATTGGAAAAGCACTACATTTTCCTTTCTTTTCTTTTCCCTCATCATTGGAAAAGCACTACATCTTGGGGTACAAGAACAAGGAAGTATCATAAACAAGTACATTGATATATAAAGATGTAATAGACATTATCCCATAAGGTTTTCCCTAAGTCAGAGGATGAGGCTTGACAAACGGCTAATTTACTTTGAAGCTAGAAAGAACTTTGGAGGAAAGGTTTTCCAGTTGGTCCTTCTATTGAACTTTGATTGTTCAGACAAACAGATATGTGACGGCAAAGAAGAAAACAATTAGAAATACTTACATATCCTTGATCAGTTCCAATGACAAGATGTCCCGTCCTGGGGTTTACAATGATGGAAAGTACAGCACCATTGACTTTTATATGTTTAACAAAACTAATAACGCTGCTCCATCCTTGCTTTGTAGTTGCTGCCAAGAAGTGCATGTCAGGTTGAAAGGAGATGAGAGTAATTTCTATAAAAATAGTTTGGATGTTATTATGGAAAAAGGTTCAAGTTTTATAAGGGTTAAAGATTGGAGAAAAGAAAAGAATGAGAAAAAGGAGAGAAGGGAAGAGAAGAAGAGGAAGAAGGGCATAAAGAACTAGGGCCTTATTTTATTAATAAAACCTAGACTAAACAAAAATAATATGGTGTCCTGAGGGAGCACCAATAATGTAAACACATCTATTAAATACAGAATTAGATACATCCTAGGAAAATAGAGAAAACATGCACATAAACTCTCTAACAAAAAGAAAGGTGCATCCTTAGAAGCATGTCTTTTGATGAAAACTAGTACCTATTAGTAGAGTAAATTTCTATTCAAATAACTTGGAACGCTATTATAGGAAAATATTGAATTTTAGAAGAAGCCAATGCACTAGTCTGTATGTGTGTTGATGAATTATAAGACCAAATTATGCTATATAGATAACGTACAAATTGCGAAATTATGGAAGACAAAAAAAGTACAAAAAGTGTAGTTTTGATGTGAAGCATTAAGGTGCCTTGGCAAGAGCCGAAAGTAGCAAATCATTAAAATGATTAGCTCATCTCTCAAATAAATCTAGGCCATTTTATAAAGTGGTATGAGACAATCACCTTAGTAACTGAAATAAAAATCCTCAAAAATACCTGGTAGTGATAATAGATTGTTTCCTGAAGTACTTTGTTCGGGTTTGAACTTGAAGATGCATATCTGCATGAAAGATGGATCAACAAAATTTAATTATTTCAAGAAATATATAAGACAACTGATTTGCATTTCATTAAATCCATCAAGAGAAATATTTCACCGTTCCACTCTGATCTCCAGAAACAAGCACTCGAGAGTTGATATCAAAGTACAATGCTGTTACTGGAATGCCACTCAAGGAGTGGTTGCCTTCACTCTGAATGAAAATTTAAAGGTATATGTATATCAGAATAACTAAAATAAATTAACCAAAATTCATCATACAGATGTCTGCAACAGTCTATCACTAGAAGTCTAGAAGATACATTGTTATGGTCATGATAACTGTGACATATAACATATTTCTCATTTTCTTTTTTGCAGTTACACTATGTCAACATGATATGGAATATCACATTAAAAAATTACCTGTTGTGTCACCGATAAAATCAAGACAAGAAATGGGCGTGATGCATCCCAAAAATTTATAGCTCCATTACTGTGACCCGTTATGTACAAGTTTTTATACTTTGTAAATCCACTAAAGCGCGCAGAATTTAAATGATTTACATCCTTTGTATCACTGGGAAAAAGCGAAGGGAAAATTTTGGCTGGCAAATGATCCTACACGGTCAGAAAAATTACACAACTCATGAAACATGAAAATTTTAGAATGACTCACTTAAACCCAAACAAATGATTTAGTGTTCATGTTAAAGAAATAAATTACCTTCTCCATGGCACTTGACATATCTGAATTGTCTGTAATGTATTTCGCAGATGTGATGTTTGAATCCATGAATGGTAACTTGACCATTACCTGCTTCGGAAGTGTTGGAGGTGATTTGGACTGACATTGTATAAGATACTTTTCAATCTCTGAATCATCATAGACACACAAGAAACCTGATTTTAATAGAAGCAGCAGAGTGTCTTGTTTATGTTTGTTCCTGTCACTGATACTTGAAATAATTTCCATGTCTAGACAGGCTTTGGGCAAAGGGAGAACCAACTTTATCATACGGGATTCTGTATTTTCATTGAGAATGATTATCTGTCACAGTACAACGAACTATTGAGGAAACAATGGATGAATTAGCAGACAGAGGCATGCTTAAAGAAATCAGGAAGTGGTAAATAAATGAAGTGATTTTTTTAGAGAACTGAAGGAATTAGAAGCTGTTTATAAGAATAAAGGGCAATCTCAATGTGCAGATGTTGAGCTAGCAATTTCTGTCCTTCCGTATTAATTTTTGAATTCCGGAGGAAGCATTTGAATAAATGATAATTGGCTATATCATCTTCATTAGGAATTCTAAATAAAATTAAAAATGCCCTCTCTCTTACCCTCCCAAGGATAAAGGTTGATGTCAATATGCAGATGTCAGACTGTAGTTTAACAAAGCATGAAGCGTACCACATTTAGTGCTGAAAACTGCAAAAGTAATGCTTAACATGCTACCCTGTTTTTTTTCGTCAATGTATCACATGGTAGGAGGGGCATCCCAGCCATATAAAAAGGTGGGCCCCATCATGAAGATCACCAGGAAGGAAAATCAGGCTGACCCACACATCAGGTAGGGTACAGTATCGAAATCAATGGACAGCTGATGGTCTGACACAATTTATGGGTGTGGACTACCTGATGAGTGGCTCCGCCTGATTTTCACATGATGTGATCTTTGTGATGGTTCCCGCCTTTTGAACGGCTTAGATTTCCTGCACATATGACACGATGGCTATAAAAATTTTGCTCCATGGTAAGTGGTGTACTGGTTGTATGCAATCACTCCACGCACAGAGAGACAAGCACACATCTAATAGTCTGTACACAGCGAGGATATTAATATCTTTCTTTCACATACAATTGTTGAAAGATTTCTTGAGAAGAAAGAAACAGTTTATTTAACCACCAAATGATGAATCAAACACCAACATGCAACCCAAGACGTAACAGACAAAATTCCTTGTGCCTGATTGAATATATTTATTTAGAAAATAGAAAATATATTGCTTGAACTGTGTAATGATGACAGGAATGAGAATGAGTCTAAAATAATTAAAGCAGAAAGTCAGAAATATACCTGAAATGAATTTGAAGACCCAGAATTGGAGACTCCATTTACATACAACCGACTTGCCTTTCCATCTCCTAGAACCCATCTTAATGAAACTATAGGAGTTTTGTCCATCTTATACCCAAGATTGAGTTTACAAATAGGAACATTTTGCGCAGCACATAATTCTTCTCTATCTGTAGCTGGGATATTTTTTGGATTGGAAATTCCTGGAATACTCCAAAGTAAAATCTCCCCATTGCTGTATCCAACAACTACTTTACTTCCATAAGGACATGCCCAGCAAGCAGCCGTTACTTTCTTTAGTTCATTGCCTAATGAATATAGTGTTTTTCCACCTGTTATGAACATGACTTTACTTTCTTGGATTCCCCATAAGATAATCAGACCATCTCTAAAAATTATAAGGACCCTGCAATAATAAGAAAATACCAAGAGAAAGATTAAGGGCCTTGCTCAATAGAGAGAATAAAAAATGTGGACATGGAAACCCCCCTAAGGAATGCTCATGAAATGGAAAATTGCAGAATCCGAAAGTAATTTCGTCGTTTGGTTTTGACTATAGTTTCATAGGAAAATGTGTGTGTGTTTTTTTTTTTTTTTTTTTTATAATTATAAAGAAATTGATATCCATGCTTTTTGAGGCAAACCTAGTAAATGGAAATTGATTTTCGTACCTACTTTTTTCTTTTCTCAAACAGAAATAATCAATGGAAATTGGTTTCTTTTCCAAAGTTCTCATTTTCCCTAAACAGGGCCTCAAACAAAAGGTCCAAATTGTCATGTAAATGTTTTGTTTTGCAGTCCGGAAGGCAAGAAACCATGTGTGTCAAGGCACCTGTGTTAACAGATGAAAGTCATATTCAGATATTTGGCATTTAAACATTTCACTAATAAGTTAGTGTTAAATAGTTATGCAAAACTAGTAGTAGTGGATCTCTTACTCTGTCCATGGAATACACCATACATGCTTTATGCAATTTAGGCATGAGCAGTACAGGAACTGATCTGCGCATGCATTTCTAGAAAGATACAGCATCTCCTGATAGACCATGACTGATTTAATTGAGATTGATGAACCCAAGGGGGCCCCCATGTCCGCTTGAAGCTTTACTTGTACCAATGTTCTTATGAAGACTTTGATGTAAGGATTACGTAACAGAACATCATTATAAAACATACTGGAAGCAGATTGCAAAGAGCAAAACATGACGATATGCTGATATTCAAAGATCGTTTTCTATTTCTAACACTTTGGAAGTTAAGCTTAATGATTGGTGAAGATACGACATAGATGGAATGGTGATAGGATGGATTGATTATATAGCTTTGCATCACATTCAACAACTAATTCTTCACTTAACTCTTAATGTTTATGTTACATGTTCTAATCTGCTTATCATGAAACAAATGTACTTCGAAGGGGCAAATACTTTGCAGATATAAATGGAGGATATGAGAACTTTCTGGAAGCATGTTTATGCAGTGATAAATGGAGGATATGAGAACTTTCTGGAAGCATGTTTATGCAGTGAAAACACCAAGGATCCTAGATAGGATTTGCAGGTGAACCAGCATTATTATTTTCATGGCTTTTTCTTCAATTTCTTTCAGGTAAGATACAAATGGAGAAACTGCAGGCTCTATGCAAGCACTAGTTAAAACTCAAAACCTATTGATGAACTCTCTTAATGTTCAAGGGAGGGACGGCCTCTCTGTGTAGCACAATGGAAATACCAACCCGCTATCTCACAAACCAGATACTATGGATCTGTCAGAGGCTTATTCCTATGAATATATCTTTTGAAAAATATACTTCTCTCTGCAGACGCACTAAACGATAAACTCTTTCTTCTTTTCCTCACAACTCATGATATGCAGATCTAACCAATGCAAAGTGACATAGCCCATGAACTAAAGTTTATTGTTGGCTATTGGCATCAAAGACATCCCCCTTCAACATGATAGATGCATAAGGTGCTAACTGATAGTTTATAGGATTTGAAGCGGTTGTCACTTCTACAGTTTAACTTGATATAGAACATGCAAAACGGTTATGAAGGGAAAAACACCAACAAAAATAGGTATTACCTCCTACTCTCAGCCATTGGCTGCGGCAATGTATGCATTACTGCAGTATCCTCTGCCCCTTCAGTTGCACTCCCTGAGAAAGTTAATGGTGAAATGATACAATTGATGTCCCACAGAGAGGGTTGAAGGTAGAAACAAGCATGAAGAATACTAAGAACAATATGACCAGACAGTTACTAAGGAAGAAGCTTTTTTGCATGCATTTCTCTTTCCTAGATTTAGTTAAATCTACCAAAATAATCACAAAAGCAAGCACTTTTTTTCTTTTTCTTTTTGAATTTGGTTGAAATCCCAAGCCACATAACATGAATGGACATTTGCATTGAGAAGTAGAAGCTACATTCTTAATAAGGAGGCAGAGAGGTCAGACTTCGAGCTTAATATTAAAACTTTTCATATGTAATTGTTTTACAACGTTTATGGTTTTAGGGCCTTCATGGCTGCACATCATGAGGGTGCATCGTTATTTTAATAATGTTTTCATAATCTGAATTACTTCTATAGAAAGATTAACTCTTCATTTTCTTTTTAAAAACATCAAGCAAGAGGGAAAGAATCTGCAAGAACTAATCAGCTCATCCTCTATGGTAAACTATGACCTGGAAGCAATTTTGACTGGATTTCCTGAAGTTTGGGAGGTGCAGTGGGTGGCATTGCAGTGGTCTGATATGTGAATACTGTTTTCAAGGAGTGCTGGTGGTCAGGTTTATATTTTGTTTCTGTTCTGTTTAAGCGATCAGCTCTGGAACAAAACGGGTCTTTACTGTCATGTACGGTCCAAATGACATTGGCAGTAGACCTCAGTTTTAGTCCGAGTTGGATGCAACTAGATCCAGATGGGTTTTGTCCATGGTGTCTTAGTGGCGATTTTAATGCGGTTTGGTACCATCAAGAAAAGTGGAATGGCTCATACATTAATAGGAGCATGCACAGTTCTCCAATTGGGTGGCGGAATGATTTGATTGAGCTACCTCTTTCTGGTGCCAAATTTACATGTTGAATCAACAAGATATGTTAGCCATGGCAAGAACTGATAGGTTTCTGGTATAAGGGGAGTGGGATGAGCTATCTCAAGACATCATCTAAATCAGCATCCCAAGGGCTTTCTGATTACTTTCCAATTATATTGGAGTCTTGAGAAGAACCTTGGGGCCTTAAAACTCTTCCGGCATAAGATGAACTCTTTGTTGTTAATGTCATTGTTTAGTATAATTACATATGTTCATCCTATGGCTCTCTCTCTCTCTCTCTCTCTCTCTCTCTCTCTGTAGTTCGATGGACTACTTAAATGGTGCTGTTACTATGTTTAGGAGATACGTGAGGAATATGTTTTTCGTTTTATCCATTAGTCCTAGTGGCCAACACAAGGAACGCTGCCCTAGCTCTTTCCCTCTTTCTCTCCGTCCCCTCCCCCTCCCCTCTCTCTCCCTTCTTCTTCCTTCCCACTTTCTACTCCTATGCAGCATAACTTCAACATGGTACGCATAAAAATCATCCCTACATAATATCCAGCCCCGCTTGATTTTTGGGCCAGTGCATGTTAAGAATGGGGTCCACATGTTGAACAACATGGATCTTACACAAAATTTCAACAGTCGCAAATGTTGTGCACCATGCATTGTGTGGCTCCCTACTATAAATATGGTAAATGAGAAGTTCTTCCGATGCAGGGCTGGCAGCCCTTCCTCCCTTCTATACTTGTATCCATATTTCTCGCATTTTTGCTTTTCAATTAACTTCCTCGATGAAGCATGCTGGTGTTGGTAAAAGAAAGGTAATCGCTTGGTTACTTTTTTGTGCGTAATGGGAATAACACTTGAGCTTTTTGGCCTCCACCATATTGCGTCTGTGACATCCACATTGGCATCAAAAGTGGCTATTGTTGTCAGGCCATGGGCCAAAAGTCTGACCAATCAACAACTCAGGTGGACCACACCATGGGGGACAATGGGAAGATGAACTGACAATAGGTTGTATGTGGGGCCAATCTTGGTGTCCATCCAACATGTACATCAAGTGAACCTCACTATAAAGAAGGGGGCTTCAAAAGTCAGCCTGATCCAAACCTCAAGTAGGCCACATGTGTGAAATTATTGATTTTTGCATTTCCTTCAACAGGTTGGCCCCCCTAAGCTTTGGATCAGGCTGATTTTTGGGTTGAAAATCATTATATGTACCTGATGGAAAGAGTCGATGTCCCACATACAACACAGTGGGCCCCATAGAACTTGGGTGGCTTACCACATTTATTGTAGAGGATTCCCGAATGCTTTTTATTCATAAGATACTTATTCACATGCACCTGAGCATCGTGCAGTTCCCTACTAATATTAAGGAAGCACTGAGAAATGCTTGTTCCAATATAGGAATTCTCCGCTAGGATCCTACTGACGCCACACTATTGATTATTTGACCTACATAATTGAATCTAATCAGATTATATGAAATTAAGAAATAGATTTTTTTTTTTAAATGGGAATATTCTGAAGTAGAGAGTTTCCTAAAGTTCTCCTAAAAAATTCCCTGAAATGACATTCCTATTTTGGATAGAAGTAGTCAGAAGAAGTTGAAGAAGAAACCAGAAGAAAAAGGAAGAAAACTGGCACAGGGAAGAAAGGGGAAAAAGGAAGGAAGATGGCATGTATTGGAGAAGAGTTGAAAAAGAGAGATGAGCAGTGAGTAGCCAAATATGAGAAGCGTATCTAGATGGTTCAGGCCCCCCTACAGAAAAAACAAGGGGAAGGGTCTTAAGAGACATCACCAATTCCCCCTTCGATTTTGAAATTTCATGCTTGTCTCAGGCAGCTTAAATGGTTAGACCTTAGAAACAGTTTAGACATTACATAGATAACCATGTATGTGCCAAAAGCCCATAATGCTTGCCAATGGAGTCAAAACTGTGGAATTACCTTAAAGTCAATATTTAGAAAAGTGCCACTAGAAGTTGACAAGTTCTACATCCATCCCAGTTTGTTATAATTTGATGAAAATATCCCATGAAGATTTATAAACCTGCAGAGTAAACCATGGGAGAGTTCAATGAAGAAAAAAAAAACTTACAATTTCATAGTTACATGTTGCCCCTAGGGCAAATAAACCAAAATGTTCATAAATTCTAAAACGTTGAAAGGAGGTTGTAGAAGAGTTGTGAAATTTGTGAAAATGAGTGAACCCAACTACAGTCTAGTTTGAAACTGAAAGTCACCAAAACTGAGCCAAAGCAATGCCATTTGGGAAGATGATTTTTCTTGCTATGTCTCCTTGAGAAAAAAAAAAAAAAAACTGAAACAACATGGTTGGGTGTGGATCGCACACAACAGTTGTGTGCTGCTGTGACTTAGAAAAAAGAGCAGGAAGTTGATTGTGCACAAGACTCATGTGCCTGTGATACCATTTTCATGCATCATAGGTTAAACAAAGGTTAATTCAAAAACTAGGGATAAAATCGACGACCAGTGGAGATTTTGAAGACTATTCAAAAGGTTTGACAAGTCTATAAAATTGAATAGTACATTTTGAATGTATCCCGGCCTAGACATTTATGTAATTTTATCTAAGTGTTTTAGTCCCATTAGCCAAAGGAGTTTTGTAATCCCAAATCCAGCATATATAGGGAACACTGGATATTATTTAGTTGAATCGCCACGAATACACTGTTCATGGCTTTGCACCCTATAGCTTCACTGGAAATTATTTGGGACAAGGGCGGATGGATTTTCAGGGTCTTATTTAGTTGTGTGCACGTGTGTGTTGGGGGGAGCCCGAGGCAGACTCCAATTAAGTAAAATTAGGGTCCTTTCAGTCATTTTGAAAATAAAATAAAATTGTAACCAGTTTGCATGTGATGGTCACTATTGTTGAGGATGATTCCTCCAATAGTTAGTTAAGATGATCATCTTCGTTAGAATGGTATCCTTGGAGGTTGACTAAGTGGGTCGAGGAAATTAGGGAGATCATGACACTTATCTCTTTCTTGTTCTTTTCCTTCTATAGTCCTCAACAAGGTAATGTAGATGCCAATTAGTTGCTAGGCAAGGTTTCGGTCACTCTCTCGTGTTTGGGGTATCGCGCTAGCGCTCAAGTTACCAATCTAATATTGCAACACCCGTCTGCTGGGGAGTCATTTAACCACTCCGTCCTAAGCGTTTTCCTTTGGTTATTCATTCTAGTATTAGTAGTGATACTTTTTCAATTATACATAGAAAATTGGTTAAATGACCATAACACCCTTGAATTAAAAGACCATTAATCCAACACTCATACTTAATTTATGAAATTTGCAAAATAATCGTATACATAAAAAAGAAAACTCTTTTACACAAATGCATAATGTCAATCTCTCATGTAGATAAATGCACTCAACATTACAATTATAATAAGGAAACAGGTAAGAAGATAAAGATCATGGTTGTAGTTGTAGGAGGGATTTTTCTCACCATGAGAAGCAGAAAAAGGAATATTGTATTGCATGCGTATTAAGTGGCATGGTTCTCTATCAACCTTCAAAACAGAAATATTCCCAAGAGAATCTCCAACGTACCTACAGTCACCGTAAGTTTCTCTTCCATTATTCAAAGAGAATCTGACATTTCCATTGTTAAAGTGAACTATAATGCTTGGATGATTGTGGATGACATATATGTGGAAACAATTACTTACATGTAGAAACTTTGTTGCACTACCATGAAAGAGGTGATTTCTTCCTTGAATATGTGCACATGAGACAACTGCCTCTTATCTACATCCCAAACCTGACAATGTTTTATATATTGAAGTGACAAAAATTAGTGATACCATCATTTGAAAGAATTGATACGGACACAAGAAATATATTCATTCAAATGAGTGGAACAATTATGAAATAATATGATGTGCCAATCTTCAAAGACGGAAGTTTAAATTCTAATAGGACTAAAACTTCAAGTGTTGTACTAAATACTATTGTGAATGTATCTTTGAAAACTTAGAGATAGGTGAACGAAGTGGAGATGCGACTCAGGAGTGCTGTGAGATCGCCACATGCCAATGAAACACAAGGGAAATTTTATAAGAAAACCATTAGATTGGCTATGCTATGTGGTATAGTGTTGGGCAATTGAGAGGCAACTTGAACAGAAGATGAACACTGTAGAAATGGGATGTTGAGACGGATGTCTGGGAAGATTGATAAGGATAAAATTATGATTGAAGTTGATGCAGGATGCCCTACTTTATGATGCATGCTCATGAACGCAAGTAAAGTGGAAATAAAGGAAATAATAATCTAAAACTCAGAATTTAACCATCATAAACTAAGAGAATTCACAAAGAGCTTGCAATGGATCGGGCCATTCGTCACAACCATGAAGTTTTGGATTTCAGTTATAGCTAGGGTTGGATCCGGCGAGGGATGGAACCTCTCGATCTTGCACGTTCATAATCCGATCAATCAATGGGGATCTCTAATCCAGAAGATCAAAGGATTTTGGATTAGGGATTTTGAAATCTGAAAATTTAGGGTTTAGGTTCAAATCTAGATTTAGGCATTGGAAGTATGAAAGTGAATGGATTAAGAGGGATAGAATTACCTGGAAGAAGTTTAGAAGAGCATAAGAAGCAATGAGAAGAAAGAGGGGTCATGGAAGAAGAAACATCACCATGAGAAAGAGAGAAAGAGAGAAGCACCAAAAGGCTTTTCATTAATCAATAATCAAAGTTAATTTCGTGTTTAGAGCTTAGCCCACTTAAATAAGCACTAAAAGCAAGTAAAAATATGAAATTACCCTCAATGTTTAAGTAAAAAAGGAAAATAAAAAACAATCTGCGCTAAAGTTCGGGCGCTCGGTCGGGTGCTTGAAGAAGTCCAAAAACGTCCACAGAGTTTTGGACGCCAGGGAGGCTAAGTTCGGGCGCCCGAAGACAGCGAATTCTGTCCAACGGGTCTTCTTCCTCCTACACATGTGTCCTCCCAATGTGGGGTCCTCAATGTGTCAAATCATATATGTAAGGGCTTCAATGCTCCTCAATGAATGCCTAACCACAAGGAAGAGGCTTGTGGTGGGCGTTTTCTTCGTTGGTAAACTTGAAATGGTCTTGTGTCCGCATCAACTCCCCTCGGGTGAGAAAAACTCGACTCCGACGAGTTAAAACTCTTGTGGTACTCTAGCAAATCCGGATCAATGCTCTGCAACGCCGCCTCAGTCAACCATGTAGATTTAGATGAGGGTTTATTCTTCCATTTGACAAGGTATCTTTGGAAACCTCTGTCTCTCGTAGAAACTATTTCTTCATCCAAGATTCCCTCAATTTCTTCTTTATGAACAATAGGTGGAGGAAGGGGTTATAAAGAAAAGTCAGAAAAAGGCCATGAATGAGATGATGGACCAATGGTAGGGTCAAGGGAACAGACTAGATCTTCCACATTAAAAGTCGGGTTAATGCCCATTTCAGATGAAAGGTCGATCCAATATGCGTTGGACCCAACTCTTTGCAAAACTTTGAATGGTTCAACACCACGTGCTTGTAACTTCTTAGCGGACCCTTGTGAGAACCGCTCTGGTCTTATCCTCACCATTACGTAGTCTCCTTCTTGAAAATCTTGCAGTCTACGATGAGAATCAGCTGAAATTTTATAATTATCATTACTCTTATTTATCCACTGTCTAATATGCGTATGCAATGCATGGATATGACGCGCAAATGCATCTGCTGATTCAGAAGACCTTTGGGTGACTGACATGGGTAAGAGATCTATTGGCATTCTAGGCTTATACCCACTAACAATTTCAAATGGACTCATCCCCGTAGATTGATTTACTGATTCATTATAAGCAAATTCAGCAATTGGTAACATTAGGTCCCAAGTCTTAACATGTTCACCTACTAGACAACGTAGAAGATTCCCAAGGCTTCGATTTACCACCTTTGTTTACTCATCTGTTTGAGGGTGGTAGGCAGGAGAAAACTGTAAACGAATACCCATCATGTGCCATAGTGTCTTCCAAAAATAACTGGTAAATCTGACATCACGGTCAGACACTATGGTCTCAGGCAACCCATGGAGACGCACCGCACCATCAAAAAAGACACGAGCAATATGAGACGCATCTGACGTTTTAGAACATGGTAGAAAATGTGCCATTTTAGAGAAATGATCAACAACAACAAAGATGGAATCGTGGTTTTTGATCATCTTGGGAAGTCCCAGCACGAAATCCATACTAATGTCATGCCACGGAGCATGTGGCACTGGCAATGGCGTATAGAGCCCAGTATTTTGCTTTCGTTGCTTTGCCAGTTGACATGTACGACATTGCCCTAAAACTTTGGCTACGTCTCACTTGAGACTTGGCCAATGAAAACGATCCTCTACGAGGGCAATGGTCTTATCACGACCAAAGTGGCCAGCGATCCCTTCTGAATGAAGCTCCTAGACGAGGAATTCACGAAGGGATATACGCGGAATACAAAGTCGGTCTCCCTTGAAAATGAAATCATCTTTAAGGACATAATCACCCGTATTATGCTAATCACTAGAGAGAGACGCGTAAGTACTCCCAAAATCAGGACATGTGGGGTATTCATCTTTCAATTGCTCAAATCCGACTACCTCTATACTCAAGGAATTGAGCAATGTCACTCGTCTACTAAGGGCATCTGCTGGTTTGTTTTCGACCCCGGCCTTATGTTTCAGGACGAACGAATATTCTTGAAGAAACGCTACCCACTTAGCATACCTTGGGTTGAGTTTCTTTTGAAAATGTAAATATCTCAAGGCCTCATGATCAGAAAACAAGATGAATTCTTGCGATAGGAGATAATGACGCCAATGTCTCCGGGATTGCACCACCGCATAGAACTCTTTATCATAGGTGGAGTACTTCTGTTTTGCTCCATTCAGTTTCTCACTGAAATAAGTTGCTGGATGGCCCTCCTGGCTCAACATTTCACCTATACCAACACCAGACGCATCACACAGTCACCTCAAAGACTTTAGAAAAGTTAGGTAGACGCATGACAGGAGCTTCTACCATTTTGCCCTTAATTTCCTTAAAAGCCTTGACTGCGGCTTTAAACCACACGAACTCTCCCTTTTTCATGCATTCAGTAATGGGAGCCATGATCGTGCTAAATCCTCTAATGAACTGACAATAAAAAGTTGCTAAGTCGTGAAAGCTTCGCACCTTATGAATGTTCCTCGGTTCAGGCCACTCCACTATGGCCCTGACCTTTTCAGGATTTGCGCGCATTCCTTCAGATGACACCATAAATCCTAAGAACATGACCTGACTAGACATGAACGCACATTTCTTAAGATTAGCGTACAACTTTTCAGTCCTAAGGACGTTACAGACTTGCTTCAGATGTTCAAGGTGTGATTCCCTGGTGGTACTATAAATAAGAATGTCATCAAAGTACACCACTAGGAATTTACCCATGAACAGTCTCAAGACTTGTGTCATCACCCGCATAAAAGTACTGGGTGCATTAGTCAAGCCGAAAGGCATGACTATCCACTCGTACAACCTATCTTTCGTTTTTAATGCAGTCTTCCACTCATCTCCTGGGCATATATAGATTTGGTGATATCCACTCTTGAGATCAGTTTTGGAGAATATGGAGGACCTTGCCATCATGTCAAGCATATTATCAAGTCTAGGTATGAGAAACCTATACTTGACGGTAATTTTGTTTATGGCACGGCTGTCCATACACATGCGTCACGTGCCGTCTTTCTTTGATGTCAACAATGTTGACATAGCACACAGGCTCATACTCTCTTGGATAAAACCCTTTTGCAGAAGCTCATCAATTTGCCTCTTCGACTCTGCATGTTTTGCAGGGTTCATCCTGTAGTGAGGAAGGTTCGGTAGAGTCAACACTGGGATGAGGTTAATGGCATGCTGAATGTCCCTCGTAGGTGGTAACTCGTTCGGTAAATCTTCAAGAAACACGTCACTGTATTCCTTTAGAACCGATGTTACCTCATGGGGTAACTCTAATGGAACCTCAAGTGTAATCTCTCTTGCCACAAGGGTATACACCATGGAATCCTCTTTAGTCTCTTTCTCGAATTCTCTCGCATTGATTATGTGTGAAAAGACTTGTGATTGGATTTCCTCACTTCCTTAGGCTCATTCGCCTTCTCATCCTTTTTCTTCCCTAGTGTGCTTTCAGGTGGCATAGGATTAAGTTTGATCTTTTTACTGTTATGCATGAAGGTACATGCATTCGAACGGCCAAAGATCGTGACGTCATTGTCGAATAGCCACGGCCTACCTAGGATAATATGTCCAACATCCATAGGTATCACATCATACCATAGGGACTCCTCGTATGACCCAAACTCGATAAGGACTAAGCACTTATGGGTGACAGGAAAAGATGTTTTATCAACCCAAGAAACTTTGCATGGGTCAGGATGAGGTGTGGATTTCAACTTCAGACGATCTAAGGTGTTAACGGAAATCACATTCTGACAACTTCCACTGTCCACAATCACCTTACAATTTTTCTCTCCATACTTGGCAAGAGTATAGAAGATAGTGTTTCGACGCCAATCAACACTACTCCTAGACTGAGATAGCACACGCCTGACTACTGCAAGCAGTTGCTTCATCGCCTAATTCATCTTCATTAGTAAGATCTCCTTCAGGGTGATATTCTTCTACTTCATAATCACCCTGGTCATCAACACCCTCTTGGGACTCGCCTACATCTAAGGCTTTTCCACGGTTCTTCGTGGGACACTGATTGGACATGTGACCGATATTCCCACATTCGTAGCACCTCACTTAGGCTACCCCCACTAGGACCGGCACCAAGAACCCCTTTGCCCTTGTCCTCCCTAGGCCTAGGCAGAACAGTCGCCTGCGCTCTAGGTTGACTACCAAACCAAATCCAGCATTAGCGTCTCGGGACTCAAAATGTCTAATGACAGGAGCTTTCAGGTATTGCTCTAGTTCTTGCACAACTTGATATGCTTCATCCAAGTTCATTAAGGGCTGATTCATAAGCTCGCGCCGAAGATCCGCTCGAATGCCTGTCTTGAAATGCGAGAGCATTACTAGAGGGTCCTCGTGGATATCACATCGCACCATAAATTCCTCAAATTTGGCGATGTAGTCAGCGACGGACACTGACCCTTGGTGTAAGGATTGCCATTGGTCAAGGAGCTTTTGTCAGTATGAGAGAGAAAGATATTTCTCTTTCAACTTCTCTTTCATCTCATACCAATCTGTGATAGGAGCTCTACCAATTCTTTCTATCTTTCTCTCAGTGTTGGTCCAAAACAACTTGGCCTAGGCCCACAAGTTTTATCTTTGCAAACCGCATTTGACGATTTTCCGACATGCCATACCACTTAAAGTAGTGATCCATGTCAGTAACCCAGTCAAGGAATGCCTTGAGATCCAGACGCCCATCAAAACTTGGGGCTTCCACTCTCACATTCTTCATCGTACGTTCATCTGGATTGTAACGGTCTTGATGATCATGAGTGGCTTGTGCCTCCCGCACAACACCACGACCGGATCCACGATCTCTACCACTATTGTCTCCATGTGCGGGAACGTGTTCTTCAATGATCCCTCCCACTTGGGAGTGCGCATCATCCCCAACAGCGGAGTTCTCCCTTTGGGATGCCTCTAATTGCTCAATTTTAGTCATGGTGGTTGCGATTTGGTCATCCATGCAAGCGAACTCTTGCTTTTGGCTCATTTCTAGAGCAGGTTACCTTTTGTATCAATTGAGCCAATTGCTCAGATAACTGCTCGTTATTCATGGTAGGTTGAAGTCCAAAACCTCTATCTCTTCTCGTGGGCATACAAGTAAAACATGAACCAAACTCTACCCAACTTGACCACTATGGATATATAACTCACAAGATGAATGCGATGAATAGTAAACTATGATGAACTGACAATTACTCAATTAGATAGAAGACTTTTCAAATCTGAAAATTTTCCAAATGAGGAAACTTTCTAAAATTGTGAACTTTCTAAATCTGGAACTTTCCTAAAACAGTCCTAAAAAATCAAAACCCTAATTTGATAACTCAATCTAGACAAAACCATACAAGCCTATTCTCTGATACCAAATTTGATGCAGGATGCCCTACTTTATGATGCATGCTCATGAACTCAAGTAAACAGCGGAAATAAAGGAAATAATAATCTAAAACTCAGAATTTAACCATCATAAACTAAGAGAATTCACAAAGAGCTTGTAATGATCGGGCCATTCGTCACAACCATGAAGTTTTGGATTTCAATTATAGCTAGGGTTGGATCAGGCGAGGGATGGAACCTCCCGATCTTGCACGGTCATAATCCGATCAATCAATGGGGATCTCTAATCCAGAAGATCAAAGGATTTTGGATTAGGGATTTTGAAATCTGAAAATTTAGGGTTTAGGTTCAAATCCAGATTTAGGGATTGGAAGTATGAAAGTGAATGGATTAAGAGGGATAGAATTACCTGAAGAAGTTTAGAGGGGCAAAAGAAGGAAGGAGAAGAAAGAGGGGTCAAGGAAGAAGAAACATCACCATGAGAGAGAGAGAGAGAGAGAGAGAAGAAGAAGAAAAAGAGAAGCACCAAAAGGCTTTTCATTAATCAATAATCAAAGTTAATTTTGAGTTTAGGGCTTAGTCCATTTAAATAAGCACTAAAAGCAAGTAAAAATACTAAATTACCCTCAATGTTTAAGTAAAAAACGAAAAAGAAAAAAAATTTGCGCTAAAGTTCGGGTGCTCGGTCGGGCGCCCGAAGATGTCCAAAAACGTCCAGAGAGTTTCGGGCGCCAGGGAGGCTAAGATTGGGCACCCGAAGACAGTGAATTTTGTCCAATGGGTCTTCTTTCTCCTACACATGTGTCCTCCCAATGTGAGGTCTTCAATGTGTCAAATCACATGTGTAAGGGCTTCAATGCTCCTCAATGAATGCCTAACCACAAGGAAGAGGCTTGTGGTGGGCATTTTCTTCGTTGGTAAACTTGAAATGGTCTTGTGTCCGCATCAGAAGTCCTCCAAAGCAACCTGGAATAGTCCCAATTGGATATAAAGTGGAGAACAAATTAAGATGGTTCAATCATGTGCTAAGAAAATTAGAGACAAATTAAGATGGTTCTTGTAAGTGAACTTTGATTAGGATTGAAGGGCATAAAAAGAGGATGAAAGGAAGGCCTAAATGGTCTTGGATAGAAGTTGTGGAAAGGGTTATGGAGGCTTTTTCACTTACTGAAGATGGGGCATTTGGTAGGAAGCATTGGCAAAATAGGATTTGTAATACTGATCCCAAATAGCTGGACATGGTATGATAATGGTGAAGACGACGATGAAGATAGGACATCAAGTAGGAATTTTGGTGAAACAGGATTTGTAAAGATGATCCCAAATAGCTGGGATGACGACACCGATAGCGTAGAAGAGATTATTTTCTGTAGGAATGTTTGGTGAAACAAGATTCATAAAGCTAACCCCAAATAGTTGTGATAATATTTACGATGATGACTGAAATAATATGTAACGCCCCTGTAAAATCGCCTTTTCTAAGATATGAACACACTTGGGCCCGACCTTCACCACTAGTTCATTCCGTCAGCCCTAAAGGTGAGTTAGGAGTAAATCCTTCAACCCCCATCAGCCTCTCTTAAGTTCCATCCTCAACTCTCTAACATGTAGCCCTCATTTTGCAGGATTTCTTGAAAGTAACCAAGAGATTTAAGGTGCGGACCATTTACCTCTAGGTTGCCTAGCACCAAATGCCTTCAAATGTAGTTAATGTCCAAATTTTGATTAATTTTGCTGTCATTGTTGTTGAGATGTTAGAAGCATGCCTATATGATGACTATGTGTTGAAATTTACTTGCGTAGAACTCTTTAAGGCTATCATGTATGCTAGAATCACTTTTACGTTCATATTTATGTCTCATGTTCTTAAATTATGCTTGATGTATACAACAATTTGCTGTGATGAAGTGTTTTCCTATGATTTGTCTAACTCGGCAAATGGATGAGAATTAGGGGCGGCTGCATGAGGCCGATTGCCCCTTTGGGACTGAAACCGTCGACGGAGGTAGAATGCGGGTGATCGGCTGTGGTGTGAGGACCACGCGGGCCACGGGCGCCTAAGGCCGACCCCCCCGTCTTCGTCTCAGTCGAAGGTGTCAGCCCGACTCCGGGTTGGGCGTATTGTGTGTAACCTATCGCTTCTATTCGAACCTAAGTACCATTGTCACCACTGGATGGGCCCACTTAAAATTGTACGGCGATCGATCCCCAAGTCTCATGAGCCGGGGATGGTGGTATGGGACCTATGCCCGAGCTGTCGGCCTACGCTGGGGTGGTGCCTCCCCGTAGTGACCATTGAGCACAGGGTTGTTCGAGCGGCCCTGTCAAATACCCGGCCGATTGTTTCGTACCAGAGCCCTGCTTGAACAACCCGGGCATTATTGTTAATTTGAATAACAAGCCCACACTTCTAAGTTAATTATTTATATTAGTGGTTGGGTGACGACCCTTCTGCTTTGGCTTGGGCATGGCTGACGGGCCACTGCCTAACCATACTTGGATCGAGGGGTTACTGGCGATGAGATGCATTCGCCACGCAGGGAGCCAGATGGTCCCAGTTTGGCCTGGTGATAGAATAATGGTACAGTGGTTTCGCCAACCGGCTGGATGTTAAACCGGAATAACTAATAACTCGGCTAATCATACATAGTTCGGCATGGCATGCATTGTCTGTGCGGGTGAGGTGGTGGTGCCACTCACTGGCGGCTGTGACTAAAAACCGGTGTCCGGGCATGCATTTGCACTTCATGCATTCATGCATTAAGATTATAAGATGTGATTGTGCGACTGGTGGGGTGGTGCCCCATTCATTGGTGACTTGAGTCTGTGCGGGTGAGTGGTGGTGCCACTCACTATCGGTTGTGACTAGAAAGGTTCTATGTTTATGCTTTTGACCTGCTATGTATGAATGTTCGTTTTATTACATACTACGCTTATGACTACTGTATACGTATGTTGTTTCATTACCTACGTTTGATTACATTTGTGCTTTGAGTAACTTAGGGAAATGGAACCACTGAGTTGATGACTCACTCCCACTTTGGGACGGTGTTCTAAAACACCATCCAGGCACTTTCATTGGTGCAGGTCCCTCATGAGCTAGCAAGCTAGAAGAGGCCCAATCAGACAGGTTGAGTGGATCCCTTCGTACATTGCTGTTTAACTTACTTATTTGCTGGTACGTCCCTATTTCATTTCCTAGCTTGACCTATCACTATGATTTGATGCCATATTGGCCAAACACTTGAATGACACGCATTGCATACGCATTAGTAACTCCCGGGATACCGGGGATCGAGTTTGTACTCGACCCTTGGGGTTTCGGGGCGTTACAAAGATGGTATCAGAGCAGGTGATAGATTGAGTCGGGTCGTGGAGTATGGACCTATCACAATGAACCCGCTAACCTAGATAGCACTCTGAGATTAGAGACATTATACCTTAGGATCACGCCCCTACTTGACTAGCATGATCCACTCGAGCATAGAAACTAAGACCCTAGGGTTGCTTAGTATCAAACATCGTTATGTGGTCAATGCCTTGATTGAGCATTCGGGAATGTCTAGATTTGATGATAGGTTGTTGAGATCTCTCTATTTCATGAATGAACTATTGTCATTGTTTGCTTTGATTTTGGATGCTATGAAATGCCTCTATTTTCAGCCTGTATGTTGATAATTGTGTGCACATGATGCGAATTAGTGTCGATGGAGTAGTTTGATACGATGCTAACAAAGTTTTCCAGACCTATAGGGTGCCATCGCACACTGTAGGGTGCCATGCCACCGGACCTCCTTGACCTTAAAACTGATTTTTTTCTTTTTCCTCTCATTTTCACTTCTCTCTCCCATTTTTCACCCCATTTTTTCCTACCCTTGCTAAACCCTCTCATCTTTGCCCCAACACTCTCTTAAAGAGAGCCCCAACCCTCCTTCATTTCCCACCAAGAGGCCCAAACCTTCCTTCAACCCCCTCCGAACGCCTAGGGTGACCAAACAACGGATTTACGGAACCATGCTTAAGCGAGGTATTCGCGGTCTGATCCAATTCCTGATCCTGGGCGATTACCAAAGGACTCACTGCTGTGGCTGAGCAGAAGACCGGGATCCACTAGGATTGGAAGGGATACAACGAACTTTCTGCCCTAGCCAGGCAGAGGATCGACGTACCAGAATCAGGCCTATCACCACCGTTTCTCCGTACTAACCCGATCGTTCAAGATTTTTTTTTAAGGGGGGTAGACCGCATAAGTCAGGCCAGTGTAGTTAGCATACGTCCTTGCATGCATATAAACTCAGGCATTATGACATGAGCCCATCAGAGTGGCGCAGCGGAAGCGTGTGGGCCCATAGCCCCCAGTCCCAGGATCGAAACATAGGGTAAATCACTAAGTAGGACCCGACTTGTCCTCTCGAGACGTTAGTAACCAGACTTGTATAAGGAGAACAGTTAGCATTCAGAAAATAGGCTCAGTCGTATAAGTAGATCAGAATACTAGGGATAAACCCAACAATGAGCACGAGCTAAACCATCGGATCTAGCACCGGTGTATCGTCAGATAAGATCGTTAAACGTGAACCTAAACAATTTCGGGGGCGAAATTGGTTTTTAAGGGGGGTAGATTGTAACGCCCCGTAAAATCGCCTTTTCTAAGATATGAACACACTTGGGCCCGACCTTCACCACTAGTTCATTCCGTCAGCCCTAAAGGTGAGTTAGGAGTAAATCCTTCAACCCCCATCAGCCTCTCTTAAGTTCCATCCTCAACTCTCTAACATGTAGCCCTCATTTTGCAGGATTTCTTGAAAGTAACCAAGAGATTTAAGGTGCGGACCATTTACCTCTAGGTTGCCTAGCACCAAATGCCTTCAAATGTAGTTAATGTCCAAATTTTTGATTAATTTTGCTGTCATTGTTGTTGAGATGTTAGAAGCATGCCTATATGATGACTATGTGTTGAAATTTACTTGTGTAGAACTCTTTAAGGCTATCATGTATGCTAGAATCACTTTTACGTTCATATTTATGTCTCATGTTCTTAAATTATGCTTGATGTACACAACAATTTGCTGTGATGAAGTGTTTTCCTATGATTTGTCTAACTCGGCAAATGGATGAGAATTAGGGGCGGCTGCATGAGGCCGATTGCCCCTTTGGGACTGAAACCGTCGACGGAGGTAGAATGCGGGTGATCGGCTGTGGTGTGAGGACCACGCGGGCCACGGGCGCCTAAGGCCGACCCCCCCGTCTTCGTCTCAGTCGAAGGTGTCAGCCCGACTCCGGGTTGGGAGTATTGTGTGTAACCTATCGCTTCTATTCGAACCTAAGTACCATTGTCACCACTGGATGGGCCCACTTAAAATTATACGGCGATCGATCCCCAAGTCTCATGAGCCGGGGATGGTAGTATGGGACCTATGCCCGAGCTGTCGGCCTACGCTGGGGTGGTGCCTCCCCGTAGTGACCATTGAGCACAGGGTTGTTCGAGCGGCCCTGTCAAATACCCGGCCGATTGTTTCGTGCCAGAGCCCTGCTTGAACAACCCGGGCATTATTGTTAATTTGAATAACAAGCCCACACTTCTAAGTTAATTATTTATATTAGTGGTTGGGTGACGACCCTTCTGCTTTGGCTTGGGCATGGCTGACGGGCCACTGCCTAACCATACTTGGATTGAGGGGTTACTGGCGATGAGATGCATTCGCCACGCAGGGAGCCAGATGGTCCCAGTTTGGCCTGGTGATAGAATAATGGTACAGTGGTTTCGCCAACCGCTGGATGTTAAACCGGAATAACTAATAACTCGGCTAATCTTACATAGTTCGGCATGGCATGCATTGTCTGTGCGGGTGAGGTAGTGGTGCCACTCACTGGCGGCTGTGACTAAAAACCGGTGTTCGGGCATGCATTTGCACTTCATGCATTCATGCATTAAGATTATAAAATGTGATTGTGCGACTGGTGGGGTGGTGCCCCATTCATTGGTGACTTGAGTCTGTGCGGGTGAGTGGTGGTGCCACTCACTATCGGTTGTGACTAGAAAGGTTCTATGTTTATGTTTTTGACTGCTATGTATGAATGTTCGTTTTATTACATACTACGCTTATGACTACTGTATACGTATGTTGTTTCATTACCTACGTTTGATTACATTTGTGCTTTGAGTAACTTAGGGAAATGGAACCACTGAGTTGATGACTCACTCCCACTTTGGGACGGTGTTCTAAAACACCATCCAGGCACTTTCATTGGTGCAGGTCCCTCATGAGCTAGCAAGCTAGAAGAGGCCCAATCAGACAGGTTGAGTGGATCCCTTCGTACATTGCTGTTTAACTTACTTATTTGCTGGTATGTCCCTATTTCATTTCCTAGCTTGACCTATCACTATGATTTGATGCCATATTGGCCAAACACTTGAATGACACGCATTGCGTACGCATTAGTAACTCCCGGGATACCGGGGATCGAGTTTGTACTCGACCCTTGGGGTTTCGGGGCGTTACATAATAACTTTAACATTGTTCTTACACTGTTGAAGAACGTTGCAAACTTGTTTCCTTTAGGATCACTTCTCTCAACTTGCATGTTGTTCAGGTTATACTCACTTGTATCTTAATGGGAATATCAATATCTAGCACAATTTAGGCTAAACCAATACGCTACACAGTTATGATTAAACTATGAACACGTAATATACAAAAACGAGGAAGTTCCAAGAGTCTAGAATAGAATGTGTAGTTGTCATGCAAACATAAACCCCTATAATAAAATATAAATGTAAACAAACATTCACCCTTGTTAGCAACAAAAAACACCATAATTGCAAGATACAAAAAAAAAAAAAAAAAAAAATGCCAGTACTTCATTTAAATCCAAAGTAATGGGGACAACATAAAGATCCAATATTCTGCAGTTTCTAGTCAATTGAAAGGACTTGCCTCGATGTGATTTTGGACTGTTATGTTTAGGAGGATGCTTTGGTTCTCCAAAAACTGAAAAGGCACATGTCATAGGTAATCTCAGTTTAACATAGTATTAAAGGAGATGATCTTTAGAATAGCTAGAATAGACAACGAAAACAAAAGCTTCAATATGGACCCTAACAAAAAGGAGCCTTTTATGAATTGAAAAAGGAACTACCACTACTGATCATGGTATATAAACTGCATAGAAACTGGAAGCATCTAAAACCGTCTTTGTATGTCAGGCCTTCCATTTTATTTAAATAATCAAACGTCCATCCAGTATCAACATTTGGGAGATAAACTGCATAGAACCCCAAAGTTATATGTTGATGTGACTTAGATACTGCTAGGTCATAATATTCCCAATAACCAGCAGAACTTTTTCTTGACACATTGGGATGTGATAAAAAAAACTCTTCAGCTCATAGCAATAGAATTTCAAATTCGTTATGTTCAAAAGTGCATCATTGATTTTCTACATGGCTGCTTTATGATACATCACATGAAAAAATAATGGATTCCAATTAATCTAATGTTTCGACTACCACCAGTTACTTCAATGCATTTATTTTTTGCGTCAAAGTGATAAATCTTTCATGAATTTCATGAGAAGGAGACTACTTTACTCAACTATCACTGTGAGGAGACTACTTTACTCAACTATCACTTCACCCAATAGATTGTCTAATAATAGAAGATATACATCTTGTTACCACACCTTTGTAGGTGGGAATTTGATTACTTGGAAAAGCATGAACCAAAGTGTGGTTGTTTGGTCAACTATAGAAGCTGAATAACAATGGTAAATACAACTTGCGAGCTCATATAGCTAACATTCTTGTTCTAGATATGACTTTTGATGCTAGCACTCATATTCCCCTTCATTGTGAAAATCAAACTGCCATACACATTGCAAATCATCCTGTCTTCCATGAGAGAACCAAGGATATTGAGGTGGATTGTCACTTTATTCGAGAAAAAAAGTGATGGAAAAATTGTTGACTACACCATTTGTTCGGTCAATGAATCAATTGGCAGACATCTTCATGAAGGCATCTAGTCGCAAAATGTGAGAAATATTGGGCAGGCTCAAAGTGTGATATCTATGCTCCATCTTGAGGGAGAGCGTTAAAAGTGTAAATGTTTTCAATAGTGTCACAAGTATTTCAGTATTGCCTCAGTGTACCATTCTTTTCTTTGTTTAGACTTATACATAAATAAGAAGTCAAGATAAAGAGAGATCGTACAACACTATCTAGTATTTATATAAGAAGGGCACAACTTCAATGTGCATAGTGGACACTACAAGAGTTGGTATGCTCATATTTCCATCATGTAAAGATGGTTCGCAGGAATCTAGAAAGATTTCAAAATGTGAAATATCAAAATCTCATTTTGAAATGTGTGTTAAGATTCCAGCCCACCATTATGGATAGTGTGGAATACGTATGCACGAACTCGTAGTGGATATAGTGTGCACATTGCACACAAACTTTTTCCAAATTAGAATTATTTCTATTAATAACATAAATATCTTTTTTTATCCTTGATATGATTTAAAAGGTAATAAATAGTGAAAATGACCAAAAACGAACATCGAGATACTATGGACACGTATAATACTTAGCTGGCACTACCAGGGGCATATAAGCCAATTCATTCTTGAGAAAATATGTTACATTTTGATATGCTGAATGCTGTTTCTAAGTATAAGCATTGTGACACGAAGAGGTAACTCTTCCATTTTCTGTGTTCAGTAGGTATTTATTTTGCCATCTGGGTCGAATTGATAATGATCTTTTGAGGTTTGGATCATTTTAGAACTTCCATATGTAAGAGTTGTGGCCTGGAAAAAAGCAATTTTCCATAAGTTCTGCTTTATCTTCTTTTTTCCTCATGTGAATGATGCGCGTTTAAGTTGTCCAACGTTTTCATGCAGAAGAAACTACTTCGGGACTGAGATTTCTCCAGCATGAAAAGGTGAAACGAGTCTGGATAAAAATTATAGAGTTGAGACACAACAATTGGTAGATGCTCACAATCAGAGCTAGTCTGTTACCTCAGGTCCACAGATGCATCATGGTTCTGAGATTTCCACGAGTCATCCACACGTAGCTAGTTCATGAACTGCAGCATGTCACACATGTACGTGGTAAGAAGAGTCATGTGCATGTGACCAATCATACATTTCACATCGGGATTATAGAGTAGCACATGCAGAGAGTCATGCACCCCCTGAAAACCACAGATGCTTTGTTCATGTAGAGACGTGAACAACTTTGTACTGTTATTCATAGTTTATTATTATTATTATTATTGATGAGGTCAGAATTATCTTATGATGACATCAAACAGAAAAAAAATAAGGGCACAAGCTGGTCTGCAGCATTGGGCATATGGACAAGTAACCAAAATAAATGACCAGATAATCATATCAAGATATGATCAAGATGTGAGAACAGTGAAGGAAATGAAACAATGCAAAGTCAAGCGAAAACCTGTAAAAACTTGCTTGGAACTGCCTCATCAGATTCTAGGAGGGCTTGAGTGTTATCTTTTCCATACAATTTGATTCGGCCATCTCTGATAGAAGAACATATAGTCAGCACAATCTTTCTAGATCAGATGTATATAGATGAGTTTCAATCATAAAAAATGAGAAAGTTACGGAGAAGATAGGTGTCATTATGTCAATGACTAGATGCATTAAGATTGATAACTGGCTAATAAGCTCATTGAATAGAAGACACCAAGACACTTCCAACATAAACATCGACATGCAAATATATAAGTTGTCAAATAATTGAATATTGTGAAAATAGAAAATAAAAAATGGTTGGATAAAGAAGGGGCACACTAATTAATGGTGATGGTTTTCCTTTAACACTGTGACTAGTTTAGGAAAGCCCAAGCAGATTCTCTTCTGAAGTTTGGGTAAAAGCCCAGGATTCTACTTTGTAAGAACATAATATATAAATCATCAATCTCACCCCTAAGCTAAACATATTAATTTGAAACAGCATAAGCAGCAGCATCAGAGGCTTACCTAAATGGGAGTGGATGAAATTGATTGACTAGATTGTTTACCAGAGCCTTTTTCCTCTTTTTTTTTTTGGTCAAATTGGAGCAGAATTCTATTGAGAGAGAGAGAGAGAGAGAGAGAGAGAGAGAGAGAGAGGACTGGTCTTGCCATTAAGGTGATATTGTAAGTGAAGAGTTGTTCTTTGCAATTTTGCATTTTTTGCCAGCTATTATTTTGCATTTCTTTTTGGGAATTCTTCTATAAAGAGAAGTCACATGGACCCCAAAGTTCATCATCCTACACAAGTTTTTGAAATGGAAAATTGCCAATTTTTCATTTTTTACTAGCTACTATGTTGTATATCTTTTTGGGAGTTTTTCTATAAAGAGAAGTCACATGGACCCCAAAGTTCATCATCCTACACAAGTTTTTGAAACGGAAAATTGCCAAAATTTCATTTTTTACTAGTTATTATGTTGTATATCTTTTTGGGAGTTTTTCTATAAAGAGAAGTCACATGGACCCCAAAGGTCAACATCCTAGACAAGTTTTGGAAACGAAAAATTGTGAAAAAGTAATCCTCATTTGTGTATCTGTTACTGACCGGTTGCGCTAAAAGCTCGAGCTGTTAGGGAACGGTAGAACAATGTATATCAGGGGGTTTGCTGATGCCTCCAACACCTCCCCTCACGTGCGGGCACTATACTGGGCTTCGCACGTGATACTCTAGGCTTAGATAACACCAGATGCCTATAATACCGAATTTGCGGGACTTGAACACCGGATGTCCTGCTTTGATACCATATTACTGACTAGTTGCACTAAAAGCTCAAGCTGTTAGGGAACGGTAGAACAATGTATATCAGGGGGTTTGCTGACGCCTCCAACAGTATCCACCAAAAAGGGAGTAGTAAAGAATTTGAATCCAACAAGGTTAAGCCTAAGATGTGAACAAGTAACATAGCTTCCTAAAAACGGAGACATCTTAGATGAAATATTACCCTGTCCATCAGAAAAATGAGGTTCGGAGTCATATTTGCATTCAATTTGTAAAACTTCTTGTTTACTTCTTGTAACGCCCTGTAAAACCACCTAACCTTGAACCCAAACATGCTCTTGGGCCATGTCATGCTTACGTCATTTCAAGATGATTAATTGGCCAATAGTAGCCAATTTAAACCAAGGCATCACATATTCAGGCTCCATGCGCACACCTGGCGAGCCGTTGCGCTACCCAATCCGAACCGGGTGAGCTTAAGACCCGAATAAGTCGACCTCCATGTCAGGCCTGGTGCCGTTAGATGGTCTGCACGCTAAAATTGGTATCTGAAACCGTAGAACTGAGAAGCACTGCAGATTCACCTCTAAGTGTGAGTACACTCTCACCAACACTAAGTAGTGTAATCATTACAAGAAACACTTTTCTTGTGTGGGCCACTTGCACCCTTGCATGGCCTTAAGATAAGGAACCCAAAACCTAAATATAACATTGACCATGATGCCAAACTTGCAGCCCCGATCGGCATGCGGTAACCATCAAATAGATCCGCCGCCGTATCCGGCGAATGCCACATCAGATTTTCATGAGATCGTGCACGTAGCCAGATCTCGAGCTAGGAGAACTATTCCTCGGTCCAGATTGGGTTAGATGGGCCCACTAGTGGGCCCCACACAACCAAAAGAAGGCCCAAAAGGCTACTTGTAGCAACTTAAATCCTAGAGGGCTATACTTCCTAATTGCCCAAAGTTATAAAGGCCCAATTTTCTCAGTCTTTCTCATTTTTTTCCACACCTAGCTGAGAAAAGAGAGATTAGTGAGGGAGAGAAATTGGGGAAGAAGAAAATCAACCCAAGGGAGGCTTGTGCATGTCATCCCGGAACATTTCTCTCGCCATCTCTGCTACATAAGAAGGAAGTGTGCCCGAATTCAGCTTGATTTAATCTCCCAGGTAGTTGAAATAAAACCCACACCTAAAATTGTCCGAATTCTAACTGAATTCATGCATTTCTCTAACATGCAACCCCTCTCTTGTAGGGATTTCAAGAAATTGCAAGAAGATGAGGTGTGTATCATTTCCTTATAGGTTGCCTTGCATCAAATGCAAGCACCACATAGATAATGCCTTCATTTCTAGGTAGATATGCTAGGTAGATGTAGAAATTCTTAGGAGTTATCTCTCTGACTGTCTCTAAGGATAGAAATTCCCATATGTATACTGTTTGACTATCATGCATGCTCGTTACTACATTTGTATTTCTCAGCATTCATATATATGTTATAAATTGGAAAGGATTGCCTAATTAGTTGCGTAATGTTGTTATTTCCTGACATGCATGAGTATGTTGTTGTTGCATCCTTGGGAAAATTTGTGATTTCTTGTGACTTGTTTGAAAATTCTGGAATATTACCACCTGTATGCACAATATATATAATAAAGTAAGTTAAGATTCTATTACTAGCATAGTCCTATGGTTGTCTCCTATGTTGCCGAATCGGAAAATTTATAGAATTGGGGCGGTTGCATGGGTTGGCCGCAATCTTGAAGTCAGAGTCCTCAGGCATGGTGGAATTCGGGTATTGTCCGTGGTTCGCAAATCACACGGGACAGTTTCCCAAGGTTAGCTTCCCGTTATCCCCTTGCTTAAGGATCGCTGGCCTGACAAACTCGGTTCAGGCATAATGTGTGTCTTAGACACTTACACTCGAATCCATGTACCAGCACAACCATTGGACAGGCCCATTAATAACTATATGACGATTGATCCTTAAAGACTCATGGGCCGGGCATGGTGGTATGAGACCTATGCTCGTGTTGTCGGCCTACGCCGGGGTGGTGCCCCTCCGTAGTGTCCATTGAACACCCATGGAGGCGACAAGCCATCCACTTGTTTGACTATGAGGAGACGGCATGACCAAGCCTTCCCTGCCTGAGTCGGATATGGCTGACGAGTCATGCCCCGAATCGGGCGCTCGGGTTATCTACCCGAGCTGGGATCTATGGGGGTTACTGGCGATGATATGTACTCGCCCACAGGGAGCCAGATGGTCCCAGATTGGCCGAGTAACACAATGATGGTACGATGGAATTCGCCAACCGGCTGGATGTAAATGGCATAATTAAGGGCTTGGCTAATCATTCATGGCTTGGCATGATATTCATTACGGGCAGGTGACTGGGGTGGCGCCCCTGCCATGGTGGCCCAGTCTGTGCGGGTGATGTGGTGGTACCCCTACCATGGTTGCCCAGTCTATGCGGGTGATGTGGTGGTGCCACTCACCGTCCGCTGTGACAAACCGGTGTTTGAGGCATACATGAGCATTCCATGCATTCATGCATCTAAATAACTATGCTTTATTGATGCGAATGTCCTAGTTAAGAATCATGTGCAGTAAACTCATTATTTAAGTATGCTTCCATTTGTGCATTAGTAACTTATATGAAATGTTACCACTGAGTTGGCCAGTCACTCCCATTTTTGGGATAGTGTTCTAAAACACCACCCAGACGTCGCGTGTGACCCAGGTTTACAGGAGGAAAGCGAAGTGGCAGAGTATGAGGAGTTAGCCTCTGGCGAAGACTCGTACATTCAGTATGTAGATGATCAGTATAGAGGGTGATAGGGATCTTTTGTTATGTAGGATAGCGCCGGGATAGTGCATTGTATAAACTTTTGTGTTAGTTTTTTAACATAGGAGATCAGATCCACTGGTGGGTCCCGTTGAGTAAGTTGATCATGTTATTTCATTCTTTTTGGCACTTACATATATGCTCACTTCTCATTTTGGTCATGGATATTTCATGTGCTTTGCTTCTAGCTGGGTATTGATCTGATTCTAGCATTCTAACTACCTCATTGCATGATCTGCATCATGTGGGCCCGAGGATGTCCTCGACCATCTATATTCGGGGTGCCACACTTCTTGATAATATTAACAACTCAAAAACAAAATATTATAAAATCCTATCCTTCACTAAAAATACAATGAGGGCATGTTTGTATTGCCTTGGGAATGGAAACGCAAATTATTTTCGAGAGCACTATTTTTCCTTGGATTCTAACATTAGAAGTCTTGTTTGGATGACCTGTGGATAAGTACAATGACTGCTATGTGGAATCCTCCCTTTTCTTGATATCCAAACTCCCAAAGTGTCACATCAATGGAAAACCTTCTCCATTTCATTTCAGTTTGTACTCCATGTATCCAAATATGGCAAAAGGATACATAAATGATGCTGAGGGGACAGCTGAAGAAACTTACTTTGTAGGAATAGCAAGAATTTTCTGAATTGAGTCATAAGCCAAGGAGATGGGTCCTGCCGGAACCCCATAGTGGAAAACCAGACGTGGGTTTACGTCATGCGCTTTCAAACTGTTTAAACTCCCTCCAGGCTGCAAAACAAGTAGAGCACAAAATCCATACCTTATAAGACTGAACAGATTGACCCTTTCCAACATAAAGTGAGAAACCAACTAGCATTTTTCTTTTTGAAGATTCTAATTATGGTGTGAAACATGTGTATGGATAGCCTTATTTGTGATTCCACCACATGACTTAGGAGACAATCATTAGGAAAACGAAATCTATTACAATTCAATGGTGATGGAATCACACAATACCGTTTTTTTGTTATTCCCCCATCACTGGATTTAGGAGATCCAACTGCTAAGAATATGAGTTACAATGACTGTTTCTGTTAGGATCTTTAAGAGTTGGATCTCATGACTCGAATGGCGATGGAATCGCAAATACATTTACTCTGAAATTTTGTTAAAAGAGAAGTGAGGAACAGTTAATAGAGTCATTCTAAGTGCACTTGCAAGTGAACTATTGGTGCTCGCGATTCATATGAAGCAATATGGCACGTGTGCATGATCAAAGCTGTTCATAAGGCGGGCCCAGTGTGTATGTGCTTTGGCCAAAAAATCAAACAGAATTGCTTATCAGGTCAACAAACGTGTAACCAAAAAAGGAGATGACAAATCAGATAAGAGCACTGACCTGATATTTTTCACCTGGGCCATATTCATGGCCGGTCATGCCTGATAAGCAGTTTAGCTTGGGTCTTGCACACATTTGTCACATTACCATTGTGCAAGAGGCAAGTACTAGGAAAGTAGTATTCCTCAATAGTCATAAGAAGAAGAGGCGGAAATTCCAAATTGGTAAGAATTACAGAAGTGTATTTATGAATTACCATATCCTTACAAGCCAAACAAACAATAGAGAAGATTTCTCTTTAGTCCATGTCAAGGAAAAAAAGGGAACTAATGACTTCCTTTTCAATCTATGGTAAGTCAATTGGACAACTTCGTACTAATGTATTTCCAAAATTCAGAAAGGGTGCAAGCATTTTATCAGTCAGGTTGGGTGTAAACATCGGCTCCTCCATAAAATAATCGTGGTTATAGGATTCAAAATCACGTATCAATCTTCATTTGAAGAACTCAATACTTCATTATGAATAACTATTAAAAAAATGCCTGGAATTACATCCAAATACCAAAACCAACATATAATGAGAAAAAGAAGTTCGTACTCGTTTACTCTCTATCCGGTTTTTCATCCAAGAAAATGCTGATTTGTTGGAGTTCCCAAGTAGCGATTTCGTTGAGGAATTTCTTCGAATATGACGTGAGCATTATTGAAATTTATAAAGCTAAATCCGTGGCCAATCTTTATAGTTTTCTAATATTATTCTAAAATATCAAGCATTGACGTCTAAGCTTCCGTAGCATAGTGGTAGTGCGTTCGCTTCGTAAGCGAAAGGTCGCGAGTTCGATCCTCGCCGGGAGCTTTTTCCTGCTTTTGATTATTATGTTTTTTCATTCAAGTGGGTTTACATGTGACACCATTAATATTCAAGCACACGTGTGCCCACATGTGAACACGTGCCAACAGGCACATGTCTTATACCAGCTCAGCTTTCCATATGTACGGTTAGGATCTAATCCACATGTGAGGAGTGGGTCCACCAAGGACACCTGAAGTCATGCACTGTTTGTTTGTATTAATACACTGACCGTTTGGGGCTCTTCCTACTCATGTACAGCGAATCACACGTGCCACTATGGCACATGTGCTGCAAGTTACCAGGCCTAATAGATTATTTCAAAACAATAGAAATACTAACTAAAGCATGAAAAACATGATAAAGGGTATTTCATTCATTAATTTGTTCTTCATTTTTTTTTTTTTTAAACTTACAATCAAACACCCCTACTTATAGTATAATTACCTGATTAATAATCTAATTACATATATACCACAAGAGTTTTATATCACTTTCTTTTATATTAATACAGATCATCAAAGAAATTTAATTTAAAATATCAAAATACTAATTTTTATAAACCTAAGTACTGAAACGGCTTTGTTTGACATCCACTCCGTCTATCAGTGTTCTGTCCATGATGCTAATTCTTGGGGCGAAAAATCAGCCAGATTCACAGCTTAGGTGGGCCACACCACAAGGAACAATGGGCATGGGATGGCAACCATAGGTATGTGTGCTGTGGTATCATGGTGTTTATCTCTCATCAAACCCGTTAATCAGGTGCAACTCACCAGGATCAAGGGAATATATAAAAAACCAGCCCGATCCAATACTCAGGTGGGGCACACTGCAGGAATTTAGAGGTCTTAGGCGCAGTTTTACATTTTTCCTATTGGTGTGGTCCATCTGAGTATTTATTAGGCCGATCTTTTAAATGTACAGTGACCATAAGGATTACCACTTGATCTGACCGTCTGTTTGTATATTGTGGCCACTTGATGTAAAGCTCAGATCTCTCGTACGTGTTCGATATGGGCACATGTGCGTGCGAGTGGATGGGCAGAGGTCCCAAGCGCGTGTAGAATTAGAAAACCTCTAGGAAGGTATGCATCCACTCCACATGATGAACCAACAAAGTACTTTAAACTTTATAAAAAGCATCCCATGTTTCCATCCATGAGCTCACCAGACACGCTAATTGACGCAACAGTAACCTAACATGGTAATCCACTCAATGCATGACACGTTGCAGGCAAAGCAAACGTTTTAGCTTTACCTTCCATCTTTAAGATGAGGTGGGCCATGGCATAAAATTTTATTGGATCAACGGGCAATGGTTTACTACTGTACGGTTAGGATCATTAGTTAAATGCGGCTTCTTCTGTATGGCCCACCCAAAGGGCCAGCCATCAATCGTTCAGTCACTGCATGATGACTGGCTGGGTTCTCATACTCGTGTGGCACGTAGCCCGATATAGATTATGCTTTACACTTTCTGGTACAATAAACGTAACCTACCGTAATTGTTCGCGACAGATACGCCTAGTCTGTCGCATTTTTCGGACGTTATCGTCTACGACAACTTTATTACGCAATGCGTAAAACACCCGAGTTTTAGGGTTCACCATATTGTATACGTAAAATCCACTCCGTCCATGTGATGACAACCACTATATTGACTGTACAAACAGAATATATGTCTGATTGAAAGCTCATGTGAGCCACACTGATGGGAACGATGTAAAATTGCTACCAAAATCACTAAGTTCACGTGGTGTGGCCGGCTGATTTTCATATAAGATTTATTTTTGTATACTCTTTTCATCCTGGTGAGTTAGACATGATTAACGGGTTTGATGAAAGATAAACACAATGGTGGCCCACCACATAAACCTATGGTTATCATCCCATCCCACATTGTTCTATGTGGTGTGGCCCATCTGATTTTTTGATCTAGCTGATTTTAGGCTATTGGGCCTAAATTCGAGGATACAACCTGATAGACGGAGTGGATTTCACATGTACAACCCTGAATCCACTTGGGTCCATTCCGCATTTTTCTGAAGTCACATTAATCAGGATCGTCCAAAAGAATGATGGCCGGCTCGCAACTGAAGAAGCATGGTAAGGTGTGGGGCCCACCACACGGTGGATCCATGGACTGATTTCCCTGTAACTAAGCCACACGTCTCCACGTCGATTTGGTGGGCCCCATACTAGAGCGTCCGTTCATGAGTGGATCTCGATGAACGGTGACTACTTTCCTTTCCCGTGTACCATCGAACACTGGATCATTTCTCTATGCACTTGGCCGGCACGGCATCTCCCACGTGCTGGGCCCCACACCACGGCACCCCATACGGTATCGGTAACGGGAGAGAGAGCGAGTAATGATGGGTGGATACACCACTTCTTTCGGTGTATCAGCGAAATTCAGAGAACGATCGAATCCAAACAGAGGGGAAGAGAAAAAAGGAAATCGAAATCTAATTCGTGAAATTAAAACCAAAGAAGAGAGAAATCGAAGAAGAATTGGATAGAATTTTTACCTTTTTAGAAGCCTTATCGACGAGCTTTTTCACGAACATGGAGAACAAACGCCTACGAGTCACTTCTTATTGAAGATTTTCAGAGAGAAAGAACAAACGCCTGCGAATCGCTTCTTATTGAAGATTTTCAGAGAGAAAGAGAGAACAAACGCCTACGAATCGCTTCTTATTGAAGATTTTGAGAGAGAGAGAGAGTAGAGAGAACAAACTTCATGCGAATCGCTTCTTATCGAAGATTTTCAGAGAGAGAGAGGTAGAAGTGGAAACTCTGCTTTGAGAAAACCGCCGTGGAGAGTCAGAGAGCGGTTGGGAGCGGTTTTTAAAGGAAGGGGAGTATCTGATACTCAGGCAGCGTATGAAGCTTGATACGCAGGCACTCAGGAATTGCATACGTGGCATAATAACTCTCATTAAACTGACTAAATTGTGGGAAACAATAAGTGATGGTCCGAAAAACAGATTATTTGAACTATCCTAACCCATGATTCGTCGACACTTGACCATTACATATCTTCATTTCTAACCGTTCAATCAATTTATAGCAATCCGATATTCCAGTAACCAAATAAGCTAGATTTTTTGTTTCCCAAAACATCTAAACTCGACCAACAATTCTGACAGTTTAGTAACTTAAGTTCTGTGACAGTTTTACAGTTTCTAACTGCCTGTGTATCATCCATCACACTCTGATAGAGCATCAAAGATTTTCTCTAAATAAAGAACGTTATTTGACACGTGTCTTTCGATAAGGGGACAATGAAAATGATGGGAAACGAAGATGATACCGTACATCGAGAAGAATCGGAGTATGGTAGAGCCACGTTGCTACATTACACGTGGCAGGGAAATCTTTCGATCATTATTGGAGATCTATGGAGACCTACTATGTATGGAAACTGATTCAAGATACACTTATATTGGATGATCCAATGGCCTTTAAATAGGAGGTGGAAAAGAAAAAAAACTAATGGTCAACATTGAGTGCTTGAGAGTAAAGATAAGTAAGAGCTATCGTCCTTTTGTAAGCATGATTTCAGAAACATCGTCCATCCAGAATGTGTCCCACTAGATGAACAGTTCAGATTGATGGATAGCCTGGCGATGTCTAATGTACAGAGATAGCTCTACCATATTTTGGTTCTTCTAACTCTAGCGTATCACGTCCATGTTGGAAAAAATGGGACGCGTATTCCCTGCGACTGCGAAATCCCTGCGACTGCGAAGTTCCCGCCCCGATAACCTAGGTAGGGCACGTTGATATTTTAAATCCACCCGCCCATCCTAGATACAAAAGTGAATTGGACCAAAGACTAAGTGAGCCGTACTAAATGAAAAAGGTGGGTAGGGAAATTCTTAAAGTTGAAGCCTCCTTGGATCAACAGTGATGTTCATATGCCATCAATAACGTTAATAATGTCATTCCTATTACGATGAACTGAAAACACAAATATTAATTTGGTTTAAAACTTTCATGACCCTATGAATATTTTAATTGGGCATTCAATCCTCACATTGTTTGCCCAATTGAGTTTTGGATCCGAATAATTTTAGACATAATGTCCTAAATTCATCTCACAAAGCCAATGGATGTATGGGTGGATTTCTAGAAAAACATTACTGTGGGCCCTACTTACTTAGGTTCCAGTGTAAGAACTTCCTACGCATGGCTTTTGCATGGAATCGTCGTCCGAAAAAATGGAACGAGGCCATCTTGATGTTTCGGTCCACCGGCTTTGTGAGATCACTTTGTGATATTAGTGCAAAAAAAAAAGAACCGGATCCACAGTGATGTTTATATGCCATCAATACCATCCATAACGTCATTCCTACTGGGATGAGATGAAAACACAAATATTAGCCTGATTTAAAACTTCTGTGGCCCTATGAATATTTCAACTGTACAAATTCAATCCTCATATTTTCGGCCCACTTGAGTATTGGATCCGGCTCATTTTTTGTATAATGTCTTAAAATAATCTCACAAAGTGGATGGACGGGATGGATTTCTCAAAAGCATCACGGTGGACCCTACCTACGTTCCCAGTACAGGAACTTCCTGCGCAGTCCGCGCACGGAAAAATGTAAGGAGTGCAAGTCCACTCGAGCAAGTTCACTTTTTAGGCACTCGAATCTCATGCGTGCAAATTACGCATGCTTCTGCGTGATCCAAGCCGTTCATCTGGCGGATAGCGAATTTATATGACAACTGGATTAGGTAATTCGTTAGAGTAAACATGTTGGAAGGATATGGACAGTTGGTCAATTTCTACTGTGTGGCCCGAGTTGATAATTAGATCAAATGATTTTGGACAGAGCTAATTCAAATAGTAATGACCTCCAGATGAGCGGCTCGGATCTTGAATATGTGTAAGAAGTTACCACGCGAGTAGAATTTCTTTTTCTCATTATGGTGGGTACCCCAGTAGCACCGACCACTAGCCAAACGGCGTTGTTGATACTGTCATGTCTGTCTAGTTAGGGCGCGGTTTCGGTGGACCCCCGGATTCACTGAGGTCGGTGATCCCCAACTGTGGGGCCACTGTGATTTATGTATCTTACATCTGCATCATCCATGCATTTTGAAAGATAATTTTAGGACATTCTCCCAAAAATGAAGCAGATCCAAGTCTTAGGTGGACCATACCACAGTGAAATAGTAGTGATTGAATCCACATCATTAAAAACTTCATGGGGCCACTGGAATGTTTATTTTCCATCCAACCTGTTGAAAAGGTCACAAAGATCTGGATGAAGATACCAAAAAATATCAACTTGACCCAAAACTTTTACTGACCCACTGAGAAGCTTTTAATGGTTAATTAACATTGTTTAGTGTATTATGATCCACCTGAGATTTTGATCTACTTCGTTTCTTGAATCATGCTCTAAAATGAGTTTTCATAACGAATGGACGGCGTGGATGTAATACACAGTGGACGGAACGGTAAGGGATCCATACACCTCAGGTGGATCCGGGGATCCAGCGAAGCCGCGTCCGTCTAGTTACATCTAGGAACTGTGAGGTTTGCTGATATGTACGCATACACATGCAGGCACACGAGCAAAAATGAAATAAGTATGTGAGATCTGATCCTTTGATGAGGTAAAAAATGATCCCGAAGTATTACCCAAAAGATCAGACAGCTTAAATATTTATTTGGTCCACAATGTACAAAACAAATTGACAGTTAAAACTATTTCTAGTCATTCATCTCTGTTTTGAGATACTCTCGCTCACTTGAGAAGTAAAATAGACTGATATTTAGGTGAGAAGATCTAAAAAGTGTATCTCAACTGATGAAAGGATCAGATCTTACACACGTGTACATGCGCCTGCGTGTGGATGTGAATGGCTCCTACACGCGCGTGAAATTTGCGAATCTGACGAACGGTAATAAAAGATTTCCGAGGTTTCAGGGATTCACGACCGACCACATCTTCGGACAGGTAACCACTGTGGTGCCTCTTCTAGATAAAGAGGTACAATACAACACGTGTCCCTCATCTTTGTAGAGTATACAATAGCATTTAGTTCTGACCATTGTGGCCAATTCTTCTGCAATCTAGACAATCTAATGTTGTGTCCCACCATGGATGGACGGTCCAAAAAATATTTCCTCGATAAGGTAAGAATTAAATTTCATAATTTTAGAATAGAGATGGACGGTTATAAGAGAAATAAAACCACAGTCCCAATTCAGATAAAAAGTGTAACAATATTGGAGTCTGTAATCTTTTGATATTCTAAATTTCTTCAGATTCATCCATCAACACTGGGATACGGAAGACTAACGGTCTGGATTAGTCAAATATTGGATACAATTGTCTAAATCTACAATGCATTTGTAATGTGCAAAGATACGGGGCCACTTACGATATAATTCTTCCGAGATAAGATTATAACTGCTACGTGTTAAATGATAATTAGATATAATAAGAAGGTCTCTAGTTCAACCGGTTGGACCACAAATTACAGTCCATCGAGTGGATATCTTCCAACCTCTCATTTGAATTAGAAATCAAATTCGTTGGACCCACCATGAGGATTGCATTATAAAAAATAAGCCAATCTACTTATTGAACGAACAGTATTTTATTTTTAGATTTATCAATCGGTTGAAAATGTCCTTTTATAAAATCCCATTTGATATGTCTATGGGGAGATATTTTTTGTGCATGATTATCATGATAAGGCCAACCTATTGGACGGATTGGATTTATCATCACATGAAATTGTGGATGATACCCACTGGCTGGACCATAACTTGTGGCCCAACCGGTTGGACTTGAGACCTTCTTATATACATTAAATGAGCCGAGGATATTCACTGTATCCTCGAGCCTCAAGTGTGGAATAGTGGTGCCAATGTCTTGATTATCCAAACCGTTGACTTAACGGGCCCCAACGTAGATATAACATTTCCAAAAGATCTCTAGTATACAAAGCTAGTTGCTGTAAATATTCAGTCTCTTTTCCATTATATATGGGCTGTCCATTTTCAGGACACTGATAGAAGGGTTAGGATTGTTGAATCAAGAACGTTTTGACAAATGTCACATAGGTAGTGGGTTTTATCAGGTTAATAGTCTGGATCAACAATCAATGGACCCCGATTGTCCAAACACAAGGCTCGAGGACGGTGTGCATTCCACGGTCGAGGTCGAGATACAGTTTTTTTTCGGTACGTTTGATGGTAGACTGTTGCCGGCCCTTGCTATCATGTCGGGGAGAATCGATAGATTCGTTGAACGGAAGGAAAAAAAAAAAAAAAAAAATACAATGAGCATCCTGACCACTCTACAGCGCCCGTCTAGTTGGATTATTCCTGCAGCCCTAAGTTCTAAGCTCTGTTGGCCCACCTTGATGCATGTGTTATATCTACACGGTCCATATGTTTTGTTCGATTATTTTAAGGGATGAACCCAAATATGAGGCTGATCTAAATCTCAAGTGGATCACACCATAGGAAAAAGTGAGGAAAATGATGCTCAGCGTTGAATCCTTCCTAGGGCCTACTGTGATGTTAATTTTCCATCTGACCCGTTCATAAGGTGAAGAGAGCCTGGATGAAGGGAAAATGAAAATATCAGCTTGATCCAAAACTTATCTGGTCCCAAAACGTTTTTAAGGATAGCCGTTCATTCGCCATTTTTTCTTGTGTTATGGTCCACTTGTGATTTGGATCTGATTCATATTTGGGCTAATACACTAAAATCTGGGGGCAAAGCGGATGAACCGAGTGGATATAACATATACATCACAGTGGGCCCCACAGAGCTTATGGCTACTGGCAATCAGTCCTTAACGTGGTTCGCCTCGTGGGTACGGTACAATTCATCCAGTGGGCCCCACATGATGTTCATGTTCTTAAATCTGCATCCACCGACCATCCTAACCATTCTGTTAGTGGACTTTTTTCGTCCGATACGTTTTTGAGTATTGGATGATGGCCCATCACAGTGGGCCCACCTGCTGGAGAGTCTATATCATCGCACCGTTCAACCACCGTATGATTATGATACTCGTACGAGTCATTTCTCCACTCGAATCAGTGCGTTTACAGTTTACTCGTTGGACTTGGACCATCAATCTCTGAGGGCCCTACCGGCTACCGTGGACGTACATAATACAAAACCCAAAACGACTGGATGATCCTAGCCGTCTAAATAGTTGATTTTCCCTCTTGGACGGTCTGATCCTTTTCTTTTGGCTTATTTTTCTATTATTCTTGTTCCCATCCATTTGAAGGCCAGTTGATCAGACCCCAAGATTGCTGGACCGATTTAGTTACCCGACCGTTGATCAATCACAGTGGGCCCTCTAAAGGACGATCTAAATTCACCAGCTGTACGATCATGGGGAACTTTGAGTAAGGAGCGGCTGTTCATCGCGACGAACCAGAAATGTCGTGCAACTGTTCTGGAAAGGAGGACATCCGAGCATCGATCTGATGAGTAGGACTATCTCCCTTAGAAAAAGAAGGGAGATGATATGGCAGAGCCGTTAGAAACAGAATATATTACAGCCATTCTCCACAGAACAAGTGGGAGAGTAATGAATCAATCTGGTCCGTCCATATAGTTTCTCCTACTTTGGATGGAGATTCTTTCCAAATAAACAAATATCCAATGATCTTATCCATCTAAAAGGCAGCCATCAAATAGATGGTATGAGATGAGAAAAGCTAATGGCCAAACATTCATCAAGGGAAATTGGAGAAATGTATGGATAGGATTGTCTAATTGGTAGGATTTTTTAGCCATCTATAATAGATCCCACTGGATAGATGGGCCGGATGAAGACATCCCTGCCACGTGTACAGTCGAGAGATGGCTCTACCATAGTCTGTTTCTTCATGCTCTACCGTATCATCTCCGGGGAAGGAGTTGGTAAATTCCAAATGTCGGTTTCAAAGGGCAAAGACACAATCTTTTGCTATCCAAAGTTAGGCAGGTGGGTCCCATAGGGCGGTTGAGTCCATCCATCTAGGGCCTGCCACGTTTCCGGTCAAAGTAATGAGATGGTCAAGCTGGTCAACAACAGAAGCCGGTCAGGTCCATTAAATTTCCAGCATTTATCATTTAATTACTCTCCTTCTTACCAACTGTTGACAACCACGTTCATGTTCCGCATTAAAAAAAAATGCCGTGTAGATCCTGCAAGCGAATCCTGCAACCGTTCAGGAGGTGGGCCACACTGCTCATGTGCTGTGGAGCCAAAAACCAGGTTGGAATGGTTATAGAGTGGGTCACACGTGTGGAACGGAGAATGGTAGGGCGTGTTTGGATCTCTGGAAAGGGCTGTAATGCAGTGTAAAAATCACACCATTACCCTTTCTATTGATTGTATACTGTTAGTTGATTCGTTATGACATGGGTTGGCGAACTTATGATGGCATGACATTTTCGTGGGCCCCATTGTGATATATGCGCTATATTCACACTTGCCATTAAAACCTTTTTGGGATCCACAGAAGTGTTAGATTAAGCTTATTTTTTTAGACACAACCCTAAAATGATATTGCAAAATAGATAAACGGTGGTGTGGATATAATAAATATTGACAAAATTACATGTAAATACATTTAAACAACCGAATTACTTTACATGTCAAAAGTCTAGAACGTAGGAAGGTATTGAATACGATCACTTCTTTGTTTTCTTTTGACTACTATAGTAATGATAATCATTACTTTTTTACCATACATTACCATGGAAGTTTACCATCCAAACACGATGGGGATTGCATGTGCCCCCGTATAGGAAGTTCCTATAGTTGGAAGCTGTGTGGGGTCACAGAAATGCCCATAATAAATCCACACCGTCCATCAGTTTTGGAAAACCACAATAGAAAAAAATTCTAAAAATCAGGAAGATCCAAAACTCATATGGGCCACACCACACGAAACAATTGGAACAGAAACATCCACCATTGAAGTTTTCCCAAGCCGACCTTGATATTTATATGCTATCCAAACCGTTTATAGGGTTATTACCACTCAGTTAAACTCTAGGCACAAATATCATCCTGATACAAAACTTCTATGGCCCCTATAAAATTTCCAACAATGGGCTTTCAATCCCCGTTGTTTTGTTGTGGTGTGGCTCACATGATTTTTGAATCTGCTTAGTTTTTAGATTCCTATCTTATTGTGGTCTTGCAAAATATATGGATAGAATGGATTCGTCACATCTCTATGGCCCCGCAACTTCCAACTGTAGGAACTTTCCGTGCCTAAAGGCACATGCAATACGCATCTTTACAGTTCTACGCAGTGTGTATCTTGGTCTACTATGCTATTTGCCTCAGCCTGACATCCACTCTATCCATCAAGTACGCTCCTCAATGATAGGCCCTGGGAAAAAAAAGCTAACAAATGCATAGCTCAAGTGGGCTGCACCACATAGAATAATGGAGATGGGACAGTCAACCATTGGTTTGTTTGTGAGGTCACCATGGTGTGTATCTTTCACCAGACCCGTTCATCAGGTGTGAATCACAAGGATGAAGCGAAGATATGAAAAGCAGTGTGATTCAAAGCTCAGGTGTGCCACACCCCTGTGAGCTAAGAGATTCTATAGTCATTCCATAGGTTTAGCCCATCCAAGTTTTTTTTTCTATCGCTACGGTGAAGATAAGATTTGTACTTGATGGATGGAGTGGATCTCACATGTACCACATGGTGGGCCCATATACTCTGGGTGTTTTAGGCACCATGCCAACTTGGCATGTGTTGGGACATCTGAGTTGTCGATAGTGTAGGATCAAATCAGACCACTCCGCCCATTAGGTTGGCCACAAATAAGCATAACGTACTCATGGGTTGAGTACCTCCTGGGCGGCTGTCTCATCCCTAGATGATCTCCTCACCTATGGCTCAACAGGTGGATTAAGAGGGGGTTGCTCCCCCAATTCATCTGCTGGAGGGATATCTTCACCCCCTTCTTTGTGCTGCACTCCCCTATTATCAAGCACTACGGGAGGAGTGATCGGATCCGTATCAACTAGTTCACCTGAGCTGGGTTGGGTCTTCTCTACTTTATTGATGTCTTAATAGACTGATCTTAAAAAAAAAAAAAACCATATCTCTGCTTCTAACTACCTTCTTTTCTACCGAATCGCACATTCTGTAGTCAAATTTCTCATCTGTATACCCTAGAAACACAGTAATGCCTGACCTTCATGTCTTGTTTGGATCTCTCATTTCTGAGAACTTGAACGGATGCCCGACATCCAAACACCCTGAGATAACTGTAGGATACATCCCAGTCCAGTCCACACCTTCTCAGGAACCTCTCCATTTAATGGAGCTAAAGGAGATCTAGTTCATCAAGTACACGGTTGTACGCATTACTTATCCCCAAAATATCTTGGGTAGCTTGGCATGGGAAAGCATGCATCTGATTCTTTCTACAATGGTGCGATTCATTCTCTCGGCTACACCATTGTGTTGGGGGCTCTTGTGTACTGTTTGTTCATGTCATATACCAAAGGTCTTACAATAGTCATCAAATGTCCCAGTGTATTCCCCTCCATTATCAGTGCTAATGCACTTCAATGGTCTACCCATCTCTCACTTTACTATGGCATGAAAGTTTTTAAAAACTCCAAAGATTTGGTCCTTGGTTTTAATACATATGCCCAAACCCTCTTAGATGCATCATCTATGAATGTAACAAAGTACAAAGCCCCGCCTAAGGTTCTAGTCTTCATCGGATCACATACATAAGAATACACCAAATCTAATGTGTTTAACTTATTGACATGAGAAAAAACAGTTTTAACAAAAGAGACTTTATGCTGTTTCCAAATAAACAATCAATACAAGTTTTCAGAGGTGTATCTGCCATGTCTAGGAAGAGTTGCTTCTTCGCTAGTAGTTGAAGCTCTTTTCACTCATATGGCCTAGCCGCCTGTGCCACATGTTTATAATGAAGTCTTCTACGGTGTTTAGTTCACCCTTACAGATTATCACACTTGTCTTGTACATGACACAATATTTCTTACTTCTTGCCACAATCAACGAACCTCTGATGAGCTTACAATGCCTATAAGCAAAATGGTTTCCATAACCATCATCATCTAACCTTCCAGCTGACATCAGGTTGAGGCAAAGGTTGGGAACATGCATCATTCCTTCAGCACCAATATGTAGCCCATATTGGTCTTTACATGTATGTCTTTAATCCACACGATCTTAGATATTCCAAAAAATTTCATCTTTACTGTGCTGTAATCACCTGACTTGTAGCTTGTGAAGCATCGTCTGCGTGAAGTAGCATGATGCGACGCTCTTGTGTCAACCACCCAATCTGAGTCCTGATACATAGCGGTGAGACACTCATTGTGTTTGGCTGAGAGTATCACAACCATATTGCCATCAGAGGCTACTGTAGTAGATTGTATCTCCTCTTTCTCCTTCCCTTTATTTTTCTTCTTCTCTTTCTTCTCTTTACCGCACTCATTCTAGTAGTGGCCCCATCTTGCTACAATTCGAGCACTTCACTTTTTTCCTGAATTTAAACTTGCCTCTAGATTTATCACGGTTATTACCATTCCTTTGTTTTCCTTTACAATTCGACCCCTGAGATTTTCTTCTTATCTCCTCATTGAGAAGACATCTTATTACTTGATCCATGAACACCTTCCCATTAGTGTGTAGAGTTGCTTAGAGACACGACTAATGTCTCCCAGCTATTGGGCAACGAACTAAGCAATAGTAAGGCCTGTAGCTCATCGTTCAAGACCATCTTCATGGCGGAGAGTTGGTTCATGATGTTGCTTACTTCATTCATGTGCTCAGCAATAGAACCATTCTTTTTTAACTTCAAGTTCACAAGTCTTCTAATCAGGAAGACTTTATTATCGGTTGTCTTCCTCTCATACAACCCTTCCAATTTCTGCCATAGGCTAGCGGTAGAAGTTTTCGTGGACACATGGTGAAACACGGTATCATCCAACCACTGTCTGATAAACCCCACCGCCTTACGGTCCAACTTTTTCCAATTCTTAGTGGACATATCCGCTGGTTTAGCAGTATCACCTGAGATATGTGCATACAAGTCTTTGCAGTACAACAGATCCTCTATATTAACTTTCCGGATAGGCCAGTTAGACCCGTTCAGGTTGATCATCCTTGATGAGTCACTCTTCATAATTCAAACCACACCATAGTCATGCATTCTTCAAACCTGGACGCTCTTATACTACTTTTGTTGGGGAAGGATGTATGAACCAATGGATCTCGCAACCCCAACTCACAGGAATTATGGACTAACTGAGTTGTTTGAAATAAAATTGAATATCTAAGATGAACAAAACAATCACCACACACGACACAATAGTTTTTACATGGAAAACCTCTCTAACAATAGAGGTAAAAACCACGGGACCTCGTCCAGTCAACAAATCTACTATGTAAACGTATTACACAACGATCACGAGTTTATAATACACTCGGATCTAATATCTCCACCCTTAGGTGGATTACAATGAAAGAGAATGATTAATAAAGAGAACTCACCATTGAGGACCTTGAAGAGGCTATGAAGTGAAATCGGCGACGTGGATGAACATCATGAACCCAAGCTTCTTCTTCTTCTTCTCTCTCTCTCTCTCTCTCTCTCTCTTCGATCTTCCTCTCTCTCTCTTCTCAAACTCTTCTCTCTCTCTCTAGGATATGTGTCATTAACCATAATATTGCTATAACAATGCTTATATAGCACTAAAGCTAAGATTACAAACAAAATGTGCAAGCTGTGTAAAACAGTCACGTGGCCGTAGGTTGATCGACTCGAGTGTTCAGTCGCTCGAACATGGCCAAATATGTCCAGAGAGTCTCAGAGGAAAAACATCAAATTTCAGTTACCCAAACTCTAAACTTCGGTTACTCAACACTGTCCAAAATAGTCCAGCGAGCAATTGACTAATCTGGGTGAGCTTCGATCGCCCGATCAATGAATCTCAGTCGCCCGATGACTCCCGACCAACAAATCTCTCCTCACTCCTGAGGAGGAACACCCCAGCACCTCATTAGTCTCTCTCTTCTCTCTGACTCTCCTTTCCTCTCCCATCGATCACACTCCGCCAGAGTATTAAAGTCCGATGCTTAAAATCTCTAGAACAGAAGTGTCCCACTAGATCAACGGTCATAGCCACTCTACCCATCCCAAGTCAAAGTGGAAATCTTGTAAATTTTATAAGCTCCTCGCCACTTTCCTGAAGCTGCAGCTGAAGTCAATAAAAGAGACCGTCATAAGCTTCAAAGATGGCGAGATCCCAAGTCAGAGGTAAGAAAAAACACAAAAATAAAAAATCGAGTTTTCTCTTTCTTTGAATCTCATAAAAATTAAAATTTTTGAAAATCACGAACTCAATTTTTCTCAATTCTGTCGCTCATTATTTTTATTTTCGTTGAGAATTTCAATCTCAGAGGTTCTTGCAGATTTGAAGAGAAATGCTGCAACCGAAAGCTCTTGACTTCTCTTTTCCATCTCTAAGAGAGAGAGAGAGAGAGAGAGAGAGAGATCCAGGAGAGAAAGGGAGAGAGGAGGGAGAGGAAGGGAGAGCCGAAGAGAAGAGAAGAGAGAGGGAGAGGGAGAGGGAGAGGGAGAGGGAGAGATAAATGAGCGACGGCGCCTGAGACCTTGAACACAGCCCTAACGGCCATTAGCTCCTAATGCTGGCATGTGCGGGAGGAATTGCATGAGCCTGCCCAGTTGAACTAGTGAGGTGGCGACATGTCAGGATCCCACCCACATCGCTAGTTTTGGGGTCTCACTGAAGTCGCATCCCTATCACATGCATGGAGTCCACTAGCATAAAATGGAAAATGAGTCAGGCTAAAGACATTACAAGGCAACCGATGAACTTAGAAAATTTTCTAGACTCAACCCATGAGTGAGGTAATGCATTAGGCATGATCTGTTGGTTGCCACGAGTGCAACTTTGGTTGTGTAAACCTGAGCTTGCTTTGCTCAATTTGAATCTTTAAGTTAGGTTGGGCTTCATTTAAGGCCATTAGGTAATGCAAACCAACTTGAACCCAACACTATATGAGTTAAGTACACTAGAGTTATATATTGGGTTAAATATAATTGGGCAAGTACCATTAAATTTTCTAATTACTCTTTATGGTGAACCAATTGTTTAAGGATTTTATCATATCTCTAATAATGAAATAAAAGAACTATATAAATGCCTATCTTTAATGTATAGGTAATCAAACCAATGAAATAGAGAGTAATTGGTATATTCCAATTTCAAATTGTATTTTCTATTTAGAATAATTAATTCTTCATTATTTGTTCTTAAAGTATATTAGGAAGATTAGGATACCCATCTTTTGTTAATACCTATCTATTAGGATCTCTCTAGATCTTTAGAGATCTTTAATTTTTTTTTATATATTCTTCTCATTATAAATGGAATAAACAAGTTTCATTTCCACAATTTAGTTTCTCTGGTTTCTTTGGTTTAACATGGTATCTGAGGGACAAATCCTTACCCTTTTCCTTCCCCAAACTGTAGCCTCCTGTGCTCATTCTCTAAGTCTTGTAACTCCGAACCTTAACACCATGTTTGAAACCCATCTTGCGCTCACAACTATCATTGTGCAACACAACAAAAGAACCCATCGCTGTCCACAACAAGCCTCACAACCCATCTCCATACAGTGACACCATTGCCGTCGGCAACTGTTTGCAACACCTCTACACCAAAACCCATCACCTTCTCCCGTTCTTACACTAAATTCGATTTGTGGCTTCCCTCAGCTAACATTGATGCCACCAAGCAACTACTGTCACCAATGTTGCCCCTGGCATACCATTGTCAATCGCTACCCCTTTCCCTTTAACCATTAAGCCTTGTTTAGATGCATGTAACTTTCTTTAAGATGTAAGAAAGTTACATGTGACCAAGTTACAGGTGATACTTGGTTACATGCAATCCTGTTTGGATGCAAGATGTAACTCGGTTACATATTACTTGTAACATGTGTTTGGGTAACATGTAACTTTGTTACATGTTAATGACTTTATATTCACATCTACTATATGTGGCGATAATGGATACATCTTAACACTCAATTCAGATGGGATTTGGCTTAACTCAATGAATATCATTTTACCATGCCCATCAAATTGAGTAACATAGGCCAATTTTTAGGCTAATTTCATCATCCAATGGGCTATAAAAAGTGGAATATAGAATTTAAAAGTCATAAAGAACTAATTGCAATCAAATTATAACATTGAAAAACATATAAGTCCAAACGTCTTACAAAGAAAAAAATATTAAACCAAATTACATAAATTGATAAAACATCTACTTAGGAATAATGTTCTTTAACCATTTAGCCCATCGGTCCGGCGACACACTCTTAAGGAACATGTGGATAAGGTTCGGACTAGCAGAAAGGTGAATAAATGCTTTATACATTAGGGGTTTTTCGATGGTTGTCATATTCTCTAACTCATCCCACAACATCATAGTCAGATATGCCAGTGTCTTTTGCTTTGTCACCTCATCCTTTTCGCATTTGTAGGAAATGTAACTAGTCTATATATAGACCTGCAAAGAGTGTCGAATCTTTGCGTGACGGACTCAACGAGGGGTGCTTTCTTCCTCTTAGATAAACTAGGAGTTGAGGCAGTACGTTGCCCACTCCCTCTAAGTTATGGGGATTCAGTTTGCGGCGCATCACATTTTGTATTAGGTGGGAAAGATGCATATGTTTGAGAGTGGAAGTGGACAAATTAATGTCGTTCAGTGGTTGAAATGACACGGTATCTTCTTCATCAGGATTAACTGGAGTTCATGCACAACTTCTCGTCGCTCCATCTTGTCTAAATATAACCTCAAATTATTTTAGTGAGAATTACGACTTATTTTTATTCTTTAGGATATCTGATTTTGCTTGTAAATACAGAGAAAGTTGCAAATAAAGCACTAATGATAATTAAGTAAATCAAATACATTGTTATAAATGTTAAATACTCTGAGCAAGTCCTCCCAAATCGATGATTCTGCAGTCGTCCCATCCAAACCCATTTTTGGACAGTAGTTCAAGCGAAATTTCTCCTTCAAAATCCACAGTCGTCCCCTACAATTATCACTACTCACTTCTACGAAAAATCTTTCTGTAACCAGTTTGGACACCTTAGTTAGAGTGGTCTCTTTAAATGATTATCAACTTTTTTTTTCCAACATAACCTCTTCAATTAGGAAGCTTGCCATACATTCATCCATATAGTCAGTCCAATTGACTTGTGGCTTTCAGCTACTTAAAGCTTTCGACATTCATTTGGAAGACAACACAAAGATATCAATGATTATATAGAAGTAGAAAATATTTAAAGCAATAAAATACAAAGATATTATAAAAAAAGAGAGTACATATTTAATTGTTATGTTGTACTTGACTATAATTTGCCCACATATTAGAAGCAATTGCTAGGTAGAAAGTCTTTCCATCTTTTCATTTCTCTTCTAACTAACGTAGATTCATTCTCATGTTCTTCTTCAATGGCTTCATCGCTGTACTCGACTTCTCCATCGTTATAGCCATACGCATCCTCATCCGTTCCAATATCATCGTCATTGCTATTTCTTTATGTCTCTAATTTAGGCTCTAGATCAAGTCTCTTGTTAATAAGATGATTACTGCAGGATACAACATATAAAGACTAGTTTCACTTGTGTGTATGGGATAGGCTGAGGCTGTCTTCAAAATAAGAAATCGTGCTTTAAGTACACCGAATGCACGTTCTATAGCATTATATAAAGAGGAATATCGAATGTTAAATAACCCTTCCTTATTTCTCGGCTTACAACCCTGTCTGAATTCTTTTAAATGATACCGAACTCCACAGAATGGTGTTAGAAAACTTGGCGTGTTTTTGTAAATCCAGTATCCTACTATTTAATATTTACCTCGTGGTATAATCAATTTGTTGTTTCTTGTGATGGCATCTGCTAGCATACGGGAATCCGATGTTGATCATTCCCACCCTGCTAGTACGTATTGGAACTTTAAATCGAATGAGTAGGTCGCTAACACGTTTTGAGAGATAAATCCTTTCCTATCACACCATTTAGGTTTCTCCTTTATACTAACAGTCACATGAATATGCTTGCTGTCTATAACTCTGACACAATCCTCAAAGTATAGATAAAATTGCGTGCTATTAGATATTTCTGGAGGCACACCATTTCTAGGTGGTTGTAGGAAATAATTGTAAATCTACCAATTACGTTTAACATCCTATTGATCGTGGTGACTAATTATCTCCCTGAGTGGTTGAAAAGATGTTGTATAATACGGTTCTTAACATGATGCCTAATTGTATGAAGAAACATGAGTAACTCTTCCTCCAAAGAGACGCCAACCATGCGATCTAAGTTTGTCTTTTGTCGTATAATGCCATGAAGGCGATAAAACGATTCCTTATGTATACGTATGTAATTGAAACATGTCATTCCAAGTCCATTGAGAATTGCATTTGTTGCTTGTTGTCCTGACAATCCCGCTGCCTTTGCAGCTCCGATTCTTTAAGCATATTGGTTTCATCAAGCTAACATATATATATAATGCACTTGCTACGGCAGCAGTAACCATGACATCTAGCTCCATATCAGAATTGGAATCCTACATTTCAACAGACAATACTACACATAAATAAATATTATAAATTAACAGTTAAATGAAAAACAATTGAAAAATGGACAACACCTGATAAATGGGCAACACTTGAATAAATGGACACCACTTGAATAAATGAACAACACTTTGATAAATGAAGAAATTATAAAATAAATGAACATATGAGCATGAAAGGTGGAATTCAAAAGTGTGGCCTACACGTGAGCATGAAAGTGGATCTACACACATTAGTGTGCAAAGGGGCCCACACACATCAGACCGTCTAGATCGCGACAACAGCATATATCTCGTGATTATGTGAGGCTCGCCTTGATGAATCTGTGTACCCACACCGTACATCCCTTTTATCAGATCATGCTAGGTATGGACAAAAAATTGAGCCAGATCCAACGCTCAAGTTCTACTCAAGACCATTTGAGTGTTGGATATGCCTCATTTTTGGACTCATACCTTAAAATGATATGAAACAATGGATGGACAACATGGATAAATAAGATACATCATGGTGGGCCCCACACAGATATGGTTGGACGCTTAAAGGTCCAACCTAATCCACTTCCAAATTAAAAATCCAACTTGAACTTGCAGAAAAAATAGAAAAAAACTAGTTCGGCTCGCAGGGGGGAAATGTACCTTAGATTGGAAAAACCAGCCACGAAGAAATGGAAAGAGGAAGGAAGAGAGAAAGGCTTCTTCTTAGATTGTAATTTTTCGATTACAAGGCTTCTTATTTTATAGCCAAGCTTCATTAATGGTGGCCATCAACTCTAGTTCGACCTCATATTGAAAAGCCCACCAACCCTCTTCATCAATATTGCGGGTTGCTGCGAATTTTCCTTGCAAACTTATGTTTGAAAAATTCGAATGTTGGATGTTATCAAGTAACATGTTACTTGAAACTAGGGCTGTACATCGAGCTGAGTCGAGTCGAGGTGGGCCAAGCTTGGCTTAACTCGTCTGTGCTCTCCTAGAGTTCGAGCTTGAGCTCGAGCTTACCATTGGAGCTTGCCTTGTTTGCTAAAACTTTCGAGGCGAGCTAGTGGATCGAGTCGAGGCGAGCTTACTTCGAGTCGAGTCGAGCTTGCTCCCACCTCAATTTATTATATTTTTACTACAAAATACAAATTAAAAGTCAACAACATTAAGTTCAAGAAGTCACATATATATTAGGGGAGAATAGTATTTCTACAGGTGGGACCCCACCATTAAAATGACTTAGCTTTGATCAATTTTTTCTTTGGCCAAGTCACACATGCATTGAATGCAGACCACTAGTAATATTTTATGAACCATAATTAACAAAGTACATGCATAGCTCACCACTTGAATGGACTGCCTTAATTATTGTGTGGACCATCTTCATAATGAGGCCCAGTTGATTCATGGATCAGATGCACCACCTCTCTCGTAAAATTGCAATCAATAGCTGCATATGGTGTTTGGTCTAACCATAGCCCCTATTTTGTAGATATGTATGGTGTGTGGTCTCACCGTAGCACCTGTATTTGTGTAGCGTGTAAAACACACAACCATTGTGTGCTCACCATGTTTTGTACTTGAAATTACTCAATCCATCAGATATGCTCAACAGGAAATGTTCTTACCTGAACAAAATAGTAGGATTAAGAAACCCCCCAACATGTGAGGGTTTTATATGTCTTAAGCTTAGACCCCAATGTGTGTGTGGGGGAGGGAGGAGAGAGAAGCAAGAAAATAGAAGATTAGGGTTTTTTTTTTAACAAATATCTATATGAAACGAGTCGAGCTTGAATCGAGTTGAGTTTCGAGTCGAGTTGAGTTGAGTGACCCAATGGTCGAACTTGACTTGATTTCTGACTCGAGCTCCTAAATGAAGCTTGGCTTGGCTTGTTCTACTGAGTTGAGTCGAGCCAAGGCAAGCTTTTTTGAGTCGAGTCGATCGAGTTTCTCGAGCTGACTCGGCTCATGACCAGCCCTACTTGAAACTCATAATTTTGGAATGTTGGATTTTGAGAAAAGTAGCCTATAACTTGAACTCATAATGTTATAAAGTCGCACGCAACTTGGACTCATCTTAACCAAGTTACATGTTAGCCAAACGACCTCTTACTGCAGACCTATCCACTAGCCGTCACCACTCATAACCCCATCATCTGTCGCTTTCAACAAACGTCACTGCCGTCTACTACCCCTTTTTGGACACAACCTAGTCACCACCAAGGCCCCCTACCACAACATCCATTGCTACCACTGCCCCGCTATAAACCCACCAGCGAAACTCACCCACTACCACTAGAAATCCATACTTAATCAATAAAACTCATCCCCGTCTCCTTTTATCACTGCCTGAAATCTTAAAACCTGCCTTTACAGCTTTGTCTCCAACCAGTCCGTTGCCCAACTTCCATTGATTTCGGTGCCCATTTTTCATCCGCCATTTTTTATCATCCATTTTTTTAAAACCATAACCTCACCTCTTCTCTTCTTCGAATCCAGAAGCCCCTATTCGATGCACCATCTCCAGTTGCGACACCCCACCCATCGAAGACATCTTTTCTAGCGGCTTGAACCCCATTCCACCATTCCAATTAAAACCCTATTGCCGTTACATTCTCACTGACAATCCCATTGTAAAACCCTTTTGATCCCCTTTTGAATCCAAACTGCCATTTTCTGTCACCACCTCTGCGTCGTCTTTTGATGATTAATTGTTGAAAATTATGTCCAATTGAATTCGAATCATAGATTAATTGTGGCCCACCATTTTTGGACGCTGCACGCTCCTCATCTAGATAAATCGATCGTTGCTTGTGTGATTCCCTTGTTGAGATGTGGTAAAGCTAGGCTTCGCTAATGAATTGTGGCTGATCATCTAGTCATTGATTAGATCTTTTGGGATCCTTGTTGCACACATTTTCATTTATGCTGGAAATCCAAGGGCTACCTCGTCCCGTTGGTTCATCTTGCCAGGTTATCTCGTTGGATTGTCTTTCGTGGGCTTGTTTTGACACTAGTGGGCCTGTTTAGCCAATTTGATTTCATGGTTGTTTGACCTATCTCTCTTATTATGTAGTTTGTTGTGGACCAGAGCTATGGATCTCGAACAATTGTATCCTTCGTACAACTTTGACAATATTACTTCTCTGAATCAGGCATTTTGATAAGATGTGTTTTCTTTCTTCTTCTTTTTTGTGCCCGATGTGTTGGACTGGACTTGTGTTTGTACCAAACGTATGGATCGGACCTCACCTTGTTACCCTGTTATGGCGGAACCTATTTTTGTTTGCTATCAGGATATCTAAAACCACTAGATGAGTTGAACTCCTAGCCACTAGAAGTGTGTATCAAACGACAGGGAAAATTGGTGAAATTTTAACTGCTAGACATGTTATTAGATCATTCGTTAGCCCTTTGAAGTGTTATTAGTTCATATTTTAGAATTTGTCAAAAGTGCTTATTTGTTTGAAGCTACTCATCATTTCGTCACCTTATGCTCACCTCATCATTTTCTGTTTCTTCGCCCCATGCTCATCCCATGCTATAGTTGTAGCTTTCTTTTGTGTTTAAATGAGTTTTCTTCGTGCCTTTTAAATTCAAGTTATTTTGTTCAAAACACCTTGAGTTTGAGGGGTGATGTTAGAGTATATTAAATAGATTAGGATACTGCCTCTTTTGTTAATATCTATATGTTAGGATCTCCCTAAATCTTTAGAGATCTCCAACTTCTACATATTCTCCATCATTGTGAATGAAATAAACAAATTTCATTTCCACAATGTAGTGTTTCTAGTTTAACATTTGTTATCAATATAGATTTTAATTGAGATGAACTAGCGAAACTAGAATGATAGATCATGAACGTGAAATTGGTTTAAAAAAATTAGCCATTTAATTCTAATGAATTTAATAACAATCGCGAAATTGATCTTTTCATTTTTTTTATTAATTCAACAAGGGAGTGTTTGTATTGCTCATATATCATAATGTAGGAAAATAAAGAGATTTTCTAACGAAATTCCATAGATTCAAATGGAATTCAACCTGGCATCCAATTCTCATGCTCGTCGTTTGTAAACACATAGTATTAGAGGCATATATGGCTATTAGCAACTATTCAGGGATTGGAATGGATGAAGAGAGCTAACCTAGAAATCTGGTGGATGACACCAAAAAAATAATGGTATTGTACGCCCAACACATACTAGCTTCGTATGTCTAAAGATGCGCTTACTCACCTAACCTATTTAATAGAGTAATCCAGATTGTCATGATTGCATCAAAATTATCACCTTAAACCAAAATCATATAAGAATCTTGATGGCCGTCTATAGTAAAAGAAACCCCCAATCTCCTAGAACGCCCTCTCAGCTATGTTGGATCAAATGGAGTGCATGTGACTTAGGTGCCTATTCCTCAGGATATTAAGGAATTAATTAGAATTAAATCTAGTGAATGGACTCTGATACCATTTTCTCTTCAAGATTGGACCCAATTGGTGCTATGGCATATGTACACATTACCCATTTGTTATGCAAGATACCTTGCATTCTGCCTTTAATCTGCTCCAGGTGCAATTCTCAGGGGTCGACTGGACTATGCTGTGATGTTCGACCGTGACTCACTGTTGAAATCTCAGTCGACCGTCGGTCGATCAAAGGTGCTACCGTTGGATTGTGCGCTTTTGTACAAGTACATAAAGCTAATTCTTATTAGGGCCTGATTAATATGAGTGTTTTCTCTAAAGGGGTGTTGGGGTCCCAAAAGTCAAGATCCTCAAAACAGAGAACCCAAGTGTACCATCTGTCCTGTCATTGGATTTAAGAGGTAATGCATCAAGAAATTTAACAGAAACCACGACACACACAAGACTCTACCAAAAATGGAAAGTGGATCCAGGGGTGGGCCCCACCTTTCATTATGATCAAAACCCTCCAAACTTAGGAGGGTAAGTTCAATCATGAACAAATAGAGCTAGTGCATCAGCATTTATTACAAAGCGGGCCCCACAAACCATCATTTTTGTAAGATAATCACAAATAAGTACGTCAGCGCATCAAGAAATTCATGGTCAGCGCATCATGAAATTTAGTCGTTTTAGAAAATGAATTTCAGGACGCACTGACCCTCAGCGCATCAATAAATTCACCAAGCGCATCAAGAAATTCGGACAGTTTTGTAAAGTGAATTTCAGGACGCACTAACCCTCAGCGCATCATGAAATTCACCCAGCGCATCCAAAAATTCAGAAATTTCAGGACGCATTGACCCTCAACGCGTCCAATAAATCAGGCATTTTCAGGAATTTTAGGACGCACTGATAGCCAGTGCGCCCTAAAAATCAGCATATAAACTAGGGCATTTCACGACCCGCCGAGTGCTTTTCTGGACGTGCCGACATATTTTCTCGACGCGCTACACGTGGCAGCATCCTATTGGCCAATTTTCGGTATTTTCGGGTATAAATACCCCTCTGTTACTGTTCATTTGGACGGATCCAGAGAGAGAGTTTTGTCCCTTGGGCATTTCGAGAAACCACCGAAATCTCTCGCTGAAAACCATTTCCGATCACCAAAACCCCATTCCGATCGACGGAATCCCTCACTGGAAAGCCCATGTCCGACCACAGCAGGTCCGGTAATGAAATAACTTCAAATTGCGCAAGTATAGTAGCACGTCACGAAAATCAATCATTTTCAAAACAAAGTTATTTTCGAACGCACTGGCCCTAACGCATCAGAAAAATACCCTCAGCGGATCAAACAAATCAATACTCCAAAACTAGTCATTTTTGGACGCACTGGCCCCAGCGCATCACAAAAATAGCCCAGCGCATCAGGAAAAACAGTCGTATTATAAAACAAGTCATTTTTGGACTCACTGGCCCCAGCGCATCGCAAAAATAAGCCAGCGGATCAGAAAAATGCACATCTTAACAAAGTCATTTTTGGACGCACTGGCCCTAACGCATCACAAAAATAGCCCAGCGGATTCGAAAAATCAGACACTTTGACAATCATTTTTGGACGCGCTGGCCCCAGCGCATCAGTAAAATCAGGCCAGCGGATCATAAAAATCAGCACTCTGAATGTCCATTTCAACACCTTTAAACCTTCACTTGTGACGTTTTCGGGCCCTGTTTGGGCCTATTTTGGGTATTTCAAGCATTCCGGACGCAACGGAGCAATCAAATAATTCATCCGGGCCACCCAATGAGCAGAATGCAAGCCTTGGAGTCTGATCCGATTCAACGAGATGAACGAAGAAACTTCTCAAAAAGAGGCCGTCAGTGCCTAGAATCATACCAATGTATCATTATTACATATACTATCACAATGTGACCCGAATTCAAGTCAGGACTAAGCAAATAGGACTATGGTTAACACGATAAACCATACAAAGAGAGTTCTAAACTATTACACGAAATTTGTTAAAGACTGACACTTCGAGAACAGTCGATGCCCTACCCATTCAAACGGCATCCGCTGGTTGAGCTGTTCAGGTACATACAACTGCAGATCGGTCTTCCCGTGGTCACCCATCACAAATGACGGGCGCAGGCCCAGAGTAGCACCCCTCGGTTAAAAACCCTAACAGTCTCAGCCCGGATCTCCGGTCAAAACATGGGACATAGACATCTGACTCGTACAAAGATGGATCAGTCCATAACAAAACATAACAAATACAGGTCTCTATGACCATACAAATATAAGTCTCTTCGACCATACAAATACAGGTCTCTTCGACCATACAAACACAGGTCTCTTCGACCACACAAAATACAGGTCTCTACGACCATGAACTCTGAGACCATTGGCCCCGCTGACTAGTCTTCTGCCTTTTAATCAAGGGTCATCGATCATTCGATGTAATTAAGAGCTCGTGCCAGATCACAGCTTGGAATGTATAAGATCTCAGGATCTCTGGAATAAAATTCGCCTTGCGATATCTCTTCTCTTGTGTACTTTTGTGAATGCTTGTGATTGTCTATGAATGTTTTTATTATTCAGAACCCCAGAACAACAATACATGAGAAAATGTCATCGTATCATTTTCTAGTTCTAACAACGGGCAAGGGTTTTGTTAAGAGAGATGATTTCTATACTTGTAAGGGCTTAAGAAGGAATTTTCTTAAGGGATTTAGGGTTTCCTAGAGGCATGCATTGCAAGGGGAGATCGGGTACATATGTAGTTGAATAAGGTGAGTCTGTAAAATTCTAAGATTTTGATTATAGTGGATGTCTGTCATTTTGTGCCGTGATTTTTTCCTTCAAGGATTTTCTACGTTAAATATTTTATGTTATGTGGTTGCTTGCTTAATTGTTTGGTTATTGCAATTATTGTTATTGTTCTATCTTCATTAAACGTACTTCCGCAAAGCCTATGGATTGACAGTGGTGCTAGATATGAATTTCTAACACTTAGGGTTGATCCAAGTTTGTTGTTGGCTCGGAATTAGAGGCAGTTCACTCGTAACACCATCAAACCTCACATGCCTACATTCCCTAATAGCTTGATGTTGCAGAAAGAAAAAAACCACTACCTTCTTGAAGTAGTTAGATCCCTCTTAACCAATATATATTCCCAAATGATATCTAGTGTCCTACATCCTTCTCTCCACTGTTTCCAAATACCTCACCATTTCCTTTATTGGTTTATGTGTTTGGTTGAATGACCTCTGTTCAGAAAAGAAAAAAACTATGATGTTGGATAAACTTGACACGTGTATAACTAAGTGTGTTTTCCTTAGCTATTCCTGCATGCACAGGGGCTACAAGGGTTTTTAAATAGTCATTGGGTATCTTTACACTAGTGCCAATGTGACTCTTTTTTATGACACACCTTATTTATATGCTTCTTCGTATAAGGAAGAGTTGGTGTCAGGAGATGTCCTTTCAGCTCCTTCACCATTGGACTGTCAGGTTCTTTCATTATCTACTTCGTTTCCAACATTTGATGTTGGCAGAGATGATACACTATATTGATGTACATCACCACCATTGTCTTCCATTGAGGTTCCTCCATCATCTTCATCACAGTTAGATCTGGACCTACCGATTATCCTCCGAAAAGGAAGCGGATTAGGTGAGACCTTCGATCCACTGAGGTGGGTGGGACCCCTAACTATGGGACCCACTATGATGTATGTGACTACGTGTCATCCACGCTATTCATCCGTATTGAAAGCTCATTCTAGGGCATGATCCAAAAAATGAAGCAGTTCCAAAACCCAAATGGACCATAGTACATGAAATAGCGGGGATTGACCATTAAAAACTTCTTGTGGGCCACAAAAGATTTGGATCAAGATGATATTTGTGTGGTCTCTTCATCTAGGTTTTTGTGACCTTATCAACAGGTTGGATGGCAAATAAGCATTCCGATGGAATCCATGAAGTTTTTAATGGTGGGGATTCAATCACGACTATTTCCTGTGGTGTGGTCCACCTAAAATTTGAGTCAACTTCATTTTTGGGTTCATGCCCTAAAATAAGCTTTCAAAATGTTTAGACAGTGTGGATTTAAGTCACATACATCACTATGAGCCCCACAGTCAGGGGTCCCACCCACCTCACTAGATTCGGGGTCTCACCTAATCTGCTCCCCTTTGAAAAGGTACATGTCATCGTACCTTACACTCTGTTTCTAACTTTGCCTCTTACCATCATCTTAATCATTTTCCTAAGCTTGTGCCTTAATCCTGTCACGTGAGGTAGTCCGAGCTAACTTATGGCCCACATGTTGAGTTGTCAGATGTCTTTTTGGATAGTCTTTCTCGACATTAGTGTACTTTTTTAATTTCTTTAATTTTATTTATTTATGAATGATAATGGTTGCTTCCTGAATTTGGTCAACAAATGAAGTTGCGATAGAGCACTGGCTTATAGTGTCGTTATCATCCTTTATTTGTTGGACTCGTAAAAAGAAAAGAGATATAAGCAGTGGGGGACCAGCTGTCGACCCTCCAATGCCTTAGTCAGGGCCTATAGGAGATGGGTTAAAGGGCGTAGATTGGAATGTAGAGGCGTAAGTTGCGCATACCTTAGTTTAGGGTCTCGTAGTCGTATATATAGTGCATGGGGGACGAGAATCCTATTACACCATGCTGGAGAGTCCTTGATCCGATAGGATTTATCCCGAATATGTTGGAGAGATCTTTGGTCGAGAAGGTCAGATCCTTATCTTGTTCGAATTTGACAGGATTCGCCCTGAATTTCTCCTACCACCTTTTTGGCACTAGTCAATTTGGTCTACTCAGGATATTGTGGAGCTCGGTGTCCGAGCTCATTCCCTATGGGCTTCTTACCCATGTCATAGACATTCCTCGGTCAGCGAATCCTCTCATACTGAGCTCCATGTTCAAACGGCTCAGCCCGATAGCTCACCCCTGAGTTGGAGGAACTTCTCGTCCTAGGTAGATAGTCAATCCGTTTGGACCATCAGTCGTTGTTCCTCAACTCAGGGAATCGTAGATCTAGTAGATAATTGCTTCTTTCCAACAATAATTATAAACTTTATTTTAGTAGTGTTATTTTGGTACTTACAAGTATTATTTAATAGTTAGATGTTTGATTCTATCCTTAATTTTCTGCTTGCAGGTGTTAACTCAACCTAACCCAAAAAAATTGGACCCAACTCGAATTATATTGGGTTAACAGTAATATAAGTACACTAGTACCTTGGGTTGGGTGAACTAGGTTTGAATGGGCCTCGAGCTGACTACTCTTGAGTTGGGTTGGGGTTGGATTGACCCTCAACACAATCCAATCGGCCCGAGTTGCACTCCTAGACTAGCTGTCCATGAAAACTACCATAAAGGGACCTAGGCCTGGGATTTTCAAGGCTTCAACCAGAACAGGTGTGGAAACTGAATTAGTCCAAAGTATGGTCCAGATCTGAAACGCCAACAGACCAGCCCGGTTCGTCACTACAGCCACTCTCCATACAAAAAGCATCTACATTTGTTAATAAAGATTCCAGACCGTTGGATCGGTGGCCATCAAATGGAGGAGAAATCATGTGGTCAGGATCATCATATTGGTGGGCTTATAACTTATAAGAGCAGGACCAGTAACATGAGATGTAGAGTGAAACCTAAGCCCATTCCGATATTTTATGGGCCTTAAAACCCATTGGGCTATCAGTCATCATGGATGATCAGGGCCTAGACTCAGCCCAGCCGCTGTCTAGGTAAGGAAATAGGCCGGGTTTTGGCCAGGCTTGGCTACTCCTGGTTCATTGCCACCCTTGGATTTTGGTTGGGAGTAAAAACCTGCAGGCTGGGAGCATGAGTTTTGAGTTGGGTTTATCACCCAGTTGAAGCCTACACCGCAACGTTCAATCACCACTCTTTCCTAGGGTATGGTCCACCTGATAATTGGATCTACTTCATTTTTGGTATCATACACTAAAATGATCTGGAAAAGAGTATGGACGGGGTGGATACGGAATAGATACATCAAGGTGGGTCTTACCAACATCTTGGCTGAGTCCAGGTCTCACCTAATCCGCTCCCCATACAAGGTTCTACGGCCCCCACCATACTGTATTTGTTATATCCACACCATCCATCTATTTTTTGAGATTATTTTAGGGCATGAGCCTAAATATGAGGTTGATCCAAAGCTCAACTAGACCACACCACAGAAAGTAGTCAGGACAATGACAAGCACCATTGAAACTCTCCTAGGGCCACCATGATGTTTATTTTCCATCCAACAACCTGCTCATAAGGTCACATAGACTTGGATGAAGGGAAAACACAAATATCATCTTGATCGAAAACTTCTGTCTCTTTTTGGGCTCTTGCCCCAAAATAATCAGGCAAAATGGATGGACGGTGTGGATATAACATATGGGGTCACAGAATTTTGCCACGTCAACAAGGTACCCACCTAGGCGAATGGCATGTTCAAATCTAACACATCAAACCAATGGTCCGGATCAACGACCAATGGGCCTTGGTTGAACAAAAATGAACTCGATCCACTCAATGATAACCGATTAACATGAGCCGTTCATCAAAATCGCAACATGGTTTTTACGTATATCTGTTGTCGGCTTTCGAAGTTGACTTGTCACCACCATCCATCATCCCCAGCACATGTCATTTTGGAGGATACGAACAGCCGCTCGACAGAACATCCCTCGACAGAACATCCATCGAGGAAGTATGCAATGTGACAATTTTCCTGGACCACTAAACAATGGACCCTTTTGCTATCAGAGCCGTCCATGGGCTAGATAAGACATCCCCCCAAAACTCACCATTAGAAGATCCTGACAGTTCAATTGGACCACTTTATATATGTATCATTGGTTGTAATCATCCATCTTTTGCCCAATGCATAGGATCATCTAATAAGGGAGATTTACCCCCAAATCCATATCTAAGTTGCAGACTGAGTGAAGATAGCTTCGTTTCAACACTAAGGTCATGGCATCGATTCCTATAGTGGGGGTGGCTAACAGTGTGATGTGACTAACAGGGGTGGGTGGGTGCACTAACAATGGGGTGTGTGAATTCACCCAAAAAAAAAAAAAAAAATCTAATAAGAGAGATGGGACCTACCCCTGGCCCGGCCCGTTGACAGCCCTAAGTGATAGGCCTCGGTCATTTTAATGGGTCCCCACGTGTCAGAGTGGCATATGCATGTGCAATGTGGTTCATCCGTCGTCGGTGGGCCAACCATGTAAATGTCCTTATCCGATGCAGCCCAAGCTGAACCGAACCCCGACCCAATCGGATTCGGGTCCTAGAAAAGAAAACGGACCCGAAAAGTCAAAACCCATTTTGCCACCCTACATATACATCTGATGGGAGCTGAAATGCCTTTGCTATACATATGGCATGGATGGACGAGATCCAGACTGCTCATTCAGCATGTTGGCGGCTATAAACCAAAAATCACACTGATGAGACAATCCAAACCGTTCAATCAGTTGTACACAGGTGGTTCATATTTAATGAGAGAAACCGCAAGTTTATTGATTGGATGGTTAGGATTGTCCTAGCAAGTCAAATTTTGACTATTGTCAAATCAATGGGGAAGGCCTAGGGATGAACGGTCCAGATCTTATCCGCACGCCACGTGTATAGCAAAGGATGCATAAGCAGGGCAACGCCCTGTAGTATCAGATTCTACATATGATTAATATATAAATGGCTGGCTGGCGTTGAAAGCTTGGACCCATGCCCAATTCAAGGTGGACCACGTAGTACGAATAGTTGGCTAGTTTTCCCCCACCTATTGTACAAATGGAGCCCATGGATCAGTGATCCAAACTGTTGATACTGTGCGGGCCCATGTGGATGGCCCCAAAAGTCCCTCTGATGGGAAGAATCATAACCCTTTCCTATAGGCCTGAGAAATTGGCGGTTAATAAAATGAATCAATGGTTCACATTCAACCAAAAGATCATATAACTAGGATCTTTGAATCTTGGAGGGCCATCATGTCAACGGTTTGGATGACAATGCAGTAATCAAGAAAAAAGACGGTCAAATATTACATTCTGATCTAGGATCTTTGAATTCATGGTCCATCGTATCGACGGTGTAGATCGCTATCACAAGCCCTGCAAAAACAGACTTAAAAAAAAAAACCTTAGACGTCCTGAACCCAAGACCAAGTTAATGGTGGGCCAGGTCTGAAACGCCGACTAGTCTACCCCACCCACTGAAGTGCCAGACCGGTATCTGCTACAACACCAGTTTCAGACAGCCTGTAAAACTCTCCAGCTCTCTGAGACCCACCATGTTGAATACGTACAATCCACTCCGTCCATTAAGTTCTATACTCTATTGGAGACATTTGGGGGTAAAAATCAGTCAGATCTACAATACAGGTGGGCCACATCACAGGGAACAAAGAGGATAAGATGCTAAGCATAGGTTTGTGTGTGAGGTGTGTATCTTTCATCAAGCCCTTTAATCAGGTGTAACTCATCAGTACGAAGTGAAAATACAAATATCAGCATGACCCAAAAACTCAAGCGGGCCACACTGCATGAACTTAACGGCTTTAGGAGCAATTTCACATTGTACCCATTGGTGTAACACATCAGGGATTTTCATTGGACTGATATTTTGTAAGTACGGTTTAAATAAAGGTTCTCACCTGATGGAGAGAGTGGATTTACATATACAACAAGGTGGGCCCCACATAGCTCCACTCCTTTTGAGCCCAAGCCCAAGTCATGATGAGTCAGGTCCCGAGCGCCGAGTAGCCTGGCCCACCCCTGTGTGTGTGTGTGTGTGTGAGAGAGAGAGAGAGAGAGAGAGAGAGAGAGAAATATGGAAAAGGTGGTCCACTTTAGGACCACAAGGGTGTAGCTTACGGGTAATTTCGTAAAATGAAAAGCTAGGAATGGGACACACAAGTCTCATGGTTGAAGCTACAAAGCACATGACCACATGTTCTCTCATATCATTATACAGGAAGGCTTATCCCCCTTTTCCAAAAAGTCCCTTTCTCTATTCATCTCTCTCCATCCCTTTACAACCAATCACATAAAAAAAACTCCCCTTCTCTCTCACTTTCACCTTGCAACTACTCAACCCTCTCAAGTTTTGCATTTTGCCCACCCAAAAATCCCTTCGATATGCAAGTACATGCTAAGCTTATTTCATTCACCCTTGTTGATTTTGTTACCCTCATTTTCCATTTGTTGTATGTTATGTTACCCTTTTAAGGGGTTTGATATCGTACACAGTGTGACCAATATGATTACTTTTTACATCCGGATTGTAGCAATTGCATCTGGAGTTGTGTTGTAGTGATCCAAACCATTTATAGGATGGGCCTTGCCCTCGGTGAGATATTTAAGAGAGAAAAAAAGGTGTTAGATTCAAATATATAAACTCTTTGATCATTTAACTATTTTCCTATAAATATGAACCATGTCCTTAAACATTTTCTTTGTGACCATTGATAGAATCTTACAATCTTTGTTTTATTTTTTAAGGTTTTTGGGTATCACTTGTTGATTGAGTGCCATTAATCTAGTGTAACAGACAAATATGTAGATTCAATTGAGTAATTCGAAAAAAATTCCAAATTGCTGAGCCGGCATTTTTTATCGAATCAACAAAGATTGTTGTCAATCAATTCGACAAACAGTGTGTCTAGTCCTATTGATTCGATCAACAATCAGATCAACAGCTTGCGTAAGTTTTTTTTAGAAAGTGTATGTTTTGTTCCTAGTCTTATACATGGTGTATAAGTACGTTTTTAAGCATAATTAGAATATTGTGAGAGAGCCTACATGATATTTATGTTTTTGCAAGAAGACAAAGTAGGATTTTTATATTGTAAGTTGTTCAATCTATTGTAATTCATTATTTATAATGGATTAATTGTTGCTTTGTATCGTAGTTTTTTTCTTGAAGGGTCTTTTAAGCACTTGCTTATATTAATCTTTTTCTATTAATCTGTTGATGCTGAAAATTAGTCAACAGACGAGATGAGGTGACCTCCAACTGGTCAGCAGATGAGATGAGGTGACCTCCAGCTTAGACGGATGGATGCAACTGATCTCCTGCAGGTGTGCGGTCTGGATCTGAACTGAAGGCTTCTTAGATCCTGTAGAGCACAAAGGAAAACTAAGGAGGGTGGCTGGGGTCCAGCCGTTAGCCCTCCGATGCCCATGTTAGTTGGATCTTGAAAGATTAAATCTCCCTCTTTTGATCAGTTTTTGTATCGTACCTTGATAATGAAGAGGACACGTCAATTTATAGACTTAGGTTGCAGAGTTGTATTCCCTTTTTGAAGTCGTGATTTCAGGGGAGGGATTCTCGGATCAGCGTGATTCTTGGGCCGTTCCGTAGTTATAGAAGATGTTCCCGTATTCCCTGACAATTCTGCAGATCTTTCGCCTATTTTCCTGGTTGAAGCCTATGATCTCGACAGGTTATCGGGCCTCAAGTCGTCAGGTCGTCCTGGAGGTCTCAGGTCGTCAGGTTATCGGGCCTCAGGTCGTCGGCCTAGCCTCAGGTCGTCAGGTCATCGGGCCTCAGGTCGTCCTGTAGGTCTCAGGTCGTCAGGCCTCAATTCGTCCTGGAGGTCTCAGGTCGTCAGGTTATCAGGCCTCGGGTCGTCCTGGAGGTCTCAGGTCGTCAGGTCATTGGCCTAGCTTCAGGTCGTCAGGTTTGAAGACCTGTACCTGGGTTCGCTGGACTATGGGCTTTCCCCGTGACCTGAGGTCAGCTCGGATTTACCCATAACAGAAGCCCCCCTAGTCTCGAGCCTGACTTGCCCGGCTTGGGAGTAAAGAGAAATGCATGAGTTAACATTTGAATTTGGCCAACTGCATAAGGTTGGCTTGGTAGGGTGGCCCGTAGGCTCTGTCAATTATACAGGTTGACATATAGAGGTGACCTCTGGACACTTCACGTTTTGGTCCGACTCTTTCGTCCATTCCGACTGCCCAAGTTCGTCTTTCGACTCTTGATCTAGGGTTATTTCTCGATTGCCCAGGTCGGTCTTTCAACTCTTAGTCTAGGGCCATGCCGACTGCTCAGGTCGGTCTTTCGACACTTGGTTTAGGGCTCTTTCGACTGCCCAGGTTGGTCTTTCGACTCTTAGTCTAGGGTCATTCTGACTGCCCAGGTCGGTCTTTCGACAATTAGTCTAGGGTTCTTCCGACTGCCCAAGTCGGTCTTTCGACTCTTGGTGTAGGGCTCTTCCGACTGCCCAGGTCGGTCTTTCGACTCTTAGTCTAGGGCTCTTCCGACTGCTCAGGTCAGTCTTTCGACAATTAGTCTAGGGCTCTTCCAACTGCCCAGGTCGGTCTTTCGACTCTTGGTGTAGGGCTCTTCCGACTGCCCAGGTCAGTCTTTCGACAATTAGTCTAGGGCTCTTTCGACTGCCCAGGTCGGTCTTTCGACTCTTAGTCTAGGGTCATTCTTCGATTGCCCAGGTCGGTCTTTCGACTCTTGGTGTACGGCTCTTTCGACTGCCCAAGTCGGTCTTTCGACTCTTGGTGTAGGGCTCTTCTGACTGCTCAGGTCGGTCTTTCAACTCTTAGTCTAGGGCTCTTCCGACTGCCCAGGTCAGTCTTTTGACAATTAGTCTAGGGCTCTTCCGACTGCCCAGGTCGGTCTTTCGACTCTTAGTCTAGGGCCCTTATAGCTCAGCTCGGCCTCGTTAGCCTCTGGGCTCTGATAGCTCAGCTCGGCCTCATCAGCCTCCGGCCTCGTCAGCCTCTGACTGCCCAGGTCAGTCTTTCGACTCTTAGTCTAGGGCCCTTATAGCTCAGCTCGGCCTCGTTAGCCTCTAGGCTCTGATAGCTCAGCTCGACCTTGTCACCCTCTAGGCTCTGATAGCTCAGCTCGGCCTCGTCAGCCTCCGGGCTTTGATAGCTCAGCTCGGCCTCGTCAGCTCTGTGTTCTGATAGCTCAGCTCGGCCTCGTCGGCCTCTTACATGTGCTATGTAAATGACCTCAGACAGGTCGTATTGGGGAAGGTCATCCTATGTCTGGGCTTCCTCCGCAGATTTTCTTGAGCAGTTCTTACTGAACAGGTTTTCCTGGGCAGGTCCTTCTGGACATGTCTTCCTCTGCAGGCTCTCCTGAACAGGTCATCCCGAGCTCTTTCTTCAGCCCCTTTATCAAATTTGTAAGGAGGCGCACTTACTTGGAGAAGAAGAACTAAAATCGTGTGCCGAGCTCAGAAATGGTGAGAACACAACTTTGTCGTTCCCACAGACGGCTCCAATCTGTTGATGCTGAAAATTGGTCAACAGACGAGATGAGGTGACCTCCAACTTGGACGGATGGATGCAACTGATCTCCTGCAGGTGTGTGGTCTGGATCTGAACTGAAGGCTTCTTAGATCCTGTAGAGCACAAAGGAAAGCTAAGGGGGGTGGCTGGGGTCCAGCCGTTAGCCCTCCGATGCCCATGTTAGTTGGATCTTGAAAGATTAAATCTCTCTCTTTTGATCATTTTTTGTATCGTACCTTGATAATGAAGAGGACGCGTCAATTTATAGACTTAGGTTGCAGAGTTGTATTCCCTTTTTGAAGCCGTGATTTCAGGGGAGGAATTCTCGGATCAGCGTGATTCTTGGGCCGTTCCGTAATTATAGGAGATGTTCCCGTATTCCCTGACGATTCTCCAGATCTTTCGCCTATTTTTCTGGTTGAAGCCTATGATCTCGGCAGGTCGTCAGGTCGTCCTGGAGGTCTCAGGTCGTCAGGTCATCGGGCCTCAGGTCGTCGACCTAGCCTCAGGTCTTCAGGTCATCGGGCCTCAGGTCGTCAGGTCATCGGGCCTCAGGTCGTCCTGTAGGTCTCAGGTCGTCAGGCCTCAGTTCGTCCTGGAGGTCTCAGGTCGTCAGGTTATCAGGCCTTGGGTCGTCCTGGAGGTCTCAGGTCGTTAGGTCATCGGCCTAGCTTCAGGTCGTCAGGTTTGAGGACCTGTACCTGGGTCCGCTGGACTATGGGCTTTTCCTGTGACCTGAGGTCAGCTCGAATTTACCCATAACAATTTTTTTTTTTTTTTTTATTTGATCTAAGGTTACTTCTGTGCCCAACATCTCTCATCCCATGATAGTATTGGCTTGGATCACTACAACATGACCTCAGGTCCAAGTTGGAGTCTGGCCTAAATATAGAAATGTATTCAATTCCCAAAAGGAGGTTGATTACGAGCAAATCAATAGATTTTGACCCTAAAATGTGAGGGAACCCACACGGACAAACACTTGTTGGGTCCCACACAACTAATGGTGGGCATGCATGCAGTTTTGGCTTCTATGAGTATTAGCTAAGTGCCCAATGGACGGGTGGATCTAATGCACGTTCCCTTAAGGGCCCAGGAATGGGACCCACTTGCCAAATGGGCCAACTTGTTTATTGATTGGGCTGAAATGGTGGGTTCATCAAATATCTTAGCCCTCACTACAAAACCTGACCCGGGCCAAGCATAATCATGACTCGCAGGATATCTAAAAATCTGGAAGGAGATCGAGTGTGCTGTTCATGATTCATCCGTTCATCAGGTGGGTCTCACTCTGGATGCATCATAGTGCTAGAAATCATTGACAGGATGATCTTAATTCTTCTGATTGAAGAACTCCCATGTGCACGGTTTTTTTTTTTTTTTTTAATTGCATTTAATTGACCATTGCATTGCATGCACGTGTCCCAGCCGGTGTGTACCGTCCACCTGGCTGTAATTGCTGGGTCCCAGTTGTGTGTTTTTCTTTTACTTTCGATCTAACATGTAAAATTCAACCTTTGAAGATCATCTAGTCCAAGTGTTTTTGGTGGTGATCCATCCGTGGTGGGGAAACCAGATGAACGGCCTGGATGATACTGACTTTGATGATTGGGTGGCCCATCTTAGTGTCTCATGCTGTCTCACATAAGGTGAATTTCATAGACTCGTGTGTAAATAATCTTTACGATCCGACGTACATCAAAATTGGACCATTCAATGATGGGCTATTCCTGTGACTCAAAGTCTCACTGACCAGATGGCTCAGATCTTCCAATCTATGAAATTGACGGATTAGACAACAAAAGATATAGACTGACTAAGATCTTCCGATCTATGAAATTGATGGATTGGACAACAAAAGTTATAGGCAAGGGCCCATTAATATTCGATGAGCTATTGTTATGATACAAAGTCTCAATCGAGTAATCTGATCCATGAGACATTGGATCACAGCAATGGCCCACCAGTTGAATGATCCAAATTTTAACGGTCTATTATCTGTAACTTTTTTGATAATTCCAAAGCTTTATTATTATTATTGTTTTTTAATTTTTATTGAAAGCCTTTGGAAAATAACAAGGCATTTTGTCGTTTTACAAAATCACTTTCCATTAATAGTTCCTTTTGTCTCCGTCGCGACTAAGGTTTCAGCTTGTGTCGCGTACTGGGTCCACCTGCTGAGATTGTCCGATATTTGCACCGTCCAAATGGGATTCTTCCCCTTACTCACGCTTCAGAGATGATCGTAATCTTTGATATTTTAGAGTTGAATTCTAGCTATTGAAATATTAATTTTCATTTTTCAAAACCCATTTACGATAGTGATGGTTACAATTACCGTTCATCCTAAATGTGTTATCTTGAACTATATAAAATCAATTCAACAAAATGAACCGTTTCGATCACCGGATAACTCAGCATGTAGGCCCCATTGGGTGGCGACATATGCTGGAAGATAAATCGCGACAGGCAAAATAAATGTAATTACTAAAACATGGCTATTTAGGAACGCGGTTTGCAGCTGCACATACACATGTAACAACAAAAGCCACAGATATGCTGACGTGGAATACGTGTGAGAAATCACGTACGTTCATCAGGTATATGCGGTGGATATTTCTCCCAATTAGATAGGTTACATTTCCATAAGAAAATGAACGGTTATAAAATGGATCACAACATTTAAGTCTGATGGACCTATTCCATTTTCATCTCTGTAGCACGCTCATCCGGTTTTAGTCTGATGAACGTCTCGGATCCCTTCTACGTGTTCCATGTAAGCACGTGCGAGGCGCTTGTGTTCCGCACTTCTGATGCGCGGTTGAGAGTAACGTTCCTATGAGCAAATATGAGTAAGGTCCTGAAGTCAAAGAGATCGCGTACGGGGCTCCCTTGCTAACGAAGCGTGTACAAAATATTCTCTATTCCATAATGCGCCAGGTCAGATCATCCATCTTGAACGTCCATTAGGTTTTCTCCACTTTTGATTATCAGCATTTAAAAATTCACACCAATCAAAGGAGTTTCGCCATCGAATCAATTCCATACGATAATGGACGGTGTGGATCTAAGAATGTACATTATCAACATATATTGTTCTAGAGTTCACTTTGGATAACGTGTCTCCAAGGAAACATTTTGATCAGATGATGAAAACCATCCATCCATGGTTTGATCAATATGATTATTTCATGGTGGCCCATGAAAAGTGGGGCAAACTAATGGACGGTCTAGATCAAGGACTCAACCGTCCGTGTCTATTATGCGCCTGGGGGGAAACTATGAGCAACAATGTGCCGCGGGCGCGCACACGTCCTGTTACTAACGCGCTCATGGACGCGGATTAGCTATTGAATCCGTCACCAGCGAGATACTCGCTCCTGAAGTGACGTCACCAGGTTGTGGGCCCCACCATGATGTATGTTTTATATCGACATCGTCCATCCATGGGAAGGGATCATTTTATTGCGTGAGCCAAATAATGAGACAGATCAAAATCTCAAGGGGATCCCGCCACAGAAAATAGTGGGACAGTGATGCCCCACCGTTGAAATCTTCCTAGGGTCCACCATGATGTTTATTTGAGATCCAACCTGTTTATAAGTTAACAAAGACTTGGAAGAAGGGAAAACACAAATATCAGCTTGATCGAAACTCTGTGGCGCCTAGGAAATTTTTAATGGTAGGCGTTCAATCCCCACTTTTTTCTGTGGTGGGGTCCACTTGAGCTTTGAATCTACCTCATTTTTTGGCTCATGGATTAAAATGATTTCTCCAAATGTACGGACGGTGTGGATATAACACATACATCATGGTGGGACCCACAGAACTTGGTGACGTCACTTCCGTAGCCAATCTGGCTTCTCACGCCGTCAGCAGCTAATCCGCGTCCCGCTCGCATGCTGCGCCGGACCGACACTTCTGGCAAGTGGAAACACGTCAAACGGTGCGTATTGCGCACAGTGCCCATTTTAGAACCATTCAAATATAATAGTCCAAAGCCTGGACCGTTCGATGTGCCGCCAAATGGAAGTATCAAATGGAAGTATCTTATTACGTAAAAGCAACTCTTCTTGAGCTGTTTCTTACTTTCTTTTTCTTTATTTATTATTTGAAGGACAGACATTGAGAAATGAACTTTCGGTTTCAACCGTTCATCTCAATCGATATGGTAATACATCTTGTTACCATCATAATTGGTGGTGGGCCCATCACGGGTGGGCCACACTTAAAATCTGCACTGATTGGAACTAACCGCCTAACCCATGAACACGTGCATCGTTGAGGGTGAAACGTTTGAAATTTTTTACTTTGACCCTCAATGGACGGCTTGGATCTTTAATGTAGAATCCATTAATAGGATGTACATTCAAACTATACAGGGCATCCGCACTACAGCAAAAATCATGTATAAGATGATCCCAACCGTATAAATATTGAGACCCTACAGTTAGGTCCATGCAACAAATTATTCCACTTAAAATTTTTTTCCTGCTCCTTGCATTATGTCTCGCATCTCCAACGGATCAGATCAATGTAATAGAGCTTCATATAGCGTGAAGATCAGATAGAGATGCACAGAATACAGTATATTCGCAGATCACCATACATTTTTATTGGCGGGGTAGGGCTTCTTCCAAGCTTTCGGAATTTTAACTGCCCAAACGGTAAAATAAAAAAAAAATTAAAAAATTAAAAAATTAAAAAAATTGTAGGAAAAGGAAAAGGGAAGAATAGAAAGAGAAAAGCTTCCTCTTTCTTTCCAACCATGGATTCTACTCCTCCTTCAAAAAGCTCTCCCTTTCTTCCATTTCTAGGGTTTCAATCCCAAAACCCTACCTTTAAATCTCTTTCCCTTTCCCACTCCCATCATTTCTCCAACCAGACTTCTTCAGATTTCGGCTGATTTTCATCTTCTCCTTCAATTGGCCTTCCAATTCGTGGGCACGAACGCCGGATGTTCGATGAATTGCCTCAATGATAATGTTCAAAATTTCTCTTAACTGTGATCGGCCTTGGAGTTTGGTTCGTGCTTTTCCAAACTGTATGATGTTTATTTTTTTCATATTTCGAAAGAATTATGCTCTGGAATTTGGAGAATTGAACTTCTGCTCTCTTTTTTTAATCAAAATTAGATTTTTAGTAAATTGGAGGTTTTGGGATTACTGGGGCATGTCAATTCGAAGAGATTCATTTGAATTTAATTGGTAACATGGGTTTGGAAAGTTGGAATTTGGATGAAATTAATAAAAATGGAGTCTCGAAAGTAGATAATTTCCTCTGTATTGAATGTAATTCATCTGAATTATGATTATGGAACTGAGTCATCTGAAAATCGCTCTGTCATTTGTTTAAAATCAAAAGATTTTGATGAATTGTGGATGTGGACTTTGGAATTTGTTTGTTTAAGAATGGTTTCTTTGGAGAGAAAATGTCGGTTTGTGAAATTGAATTTCATGCCTTTTGCTGCATTGTTTTGGAATTAATTCGTGTTGTGAGGATCAGTTTTGAACATATTAGGTTTTCTGTTCTGGCTTCAGTATGATCATATGCATGTGTAGATGGTGATTCATACTTGCTTCAGATTTCTATTCTTTATGTGCTACTGCAGTCTTTTACTATTTTAAATAAGAATCTTCCTCGCCCATGAGCTCAATTTCAATCTTCTTTTTAAGGCATGTTTGGATATTTTGCAAAATGCTCACAGAAGCGCCACATTCCCCCAAAATCGGTGGGCATGTTTTTCTCAACTATGAGTTGAGGCAGAAATCAATGCACGGATGCTATAAAACACGTGGACTCTTTCATTTTATTTCCACCCAGGCACATGGCATGATAGATACAATGTCTGATCTAACATCAATTTGCCAAATTGATGCAGGGTATGCGATGACCTACTCTAGATGTATGTGAGATCAATAAGAAGACATTCGAGTAATGAAATCATATAACTATCTACCATCAGTTAAGAGATCAGGCGAATTCAACAAAGTGATGATGAAAATCCGTATGGATCATACCCCAGCATAAACTCACATAAACAAATAAAAATGGGACCTAGGGATATGAGGATATTCCTAAACCTAGCATAGGCCAATCCACATTCAAGTCTGAATCAAGCTCTCTTGGCTAGCAATCCTGTTTTCACCAATCATGCTAAAGGGGAAGTTCAAAGAAGAAAGGAATCAGGAAAGCAGGGCTTCAAGAAAGAGAAAAACGAACACGGAAGAGGATGAGTCTTACCGTACCTTGCACCTTGAAGATCTAAGAAAAGGAAATGTGGAACTCCGGGGTGGAATCCTCAACACCCGAGGGCCAATCCTGAAACCTCATTCTCTCAAAGAAAGAGGAAAAACACACGAATTTCTATTTCATTCAATAATAACGAATTAGGGTTTCTCACAAAGTATATATAAGCCACGAAAATAAAAAGTGCACTAAAGTGCCTGAAAACAAAAAAAATAACATAAAAACGCCTAAACTAAACAATGACACTAAAACGCCTAGAAACAAGAAAATAAACAGAAAAGCGCCTAAAAGTAAATTTGTTTCATGGTCCAGCGGTCATGATGCTCAATGCTTCTGTGCGATCCTGCAGCTTGCGTTGCAGCTCGCGTACTCGTAACGCGTCAGAAAATGGGTCCAATGGGCCCGACATCCATCCACATCAGCTCATCTGCTCCAACACTCGATCTGCGACGTCGCCTCCTCTGGTACACTCTAAAAAGTGTACCACTGATGTCCGCATCACAAACATTCATACACCATCTTTGGCTGGCGCTATGGAAATCGAGTTGTGATTATCAATTCAATAACGGGGAAATAACTTAACTGCATTTAACTTCCTTAGTATTCAATACGCATCTTTAGGGACTAATCTCTAAATTACAGTTACGTTAGTTTGAAGTTGGACTTGAAAGGGATGCAAATGAAATTTGAGATCTACTTCCTCATTATGAATACTAAGAAAGGCAATAATAGTTTGGTAGTTACTCTTTCTTGAACTAATTATTGTGGTTCAATTTAATGATGCATCCAAAACACTGCCTTAATGTCAATGTTCGAGCCCACTCCAAATTTGCTTCTCTGGTGCATTTTTTTCATTTGTTTATTTATTTGACCAAAAGTTCTTCACATGAAAGGGTACATTCAGTTTCATGGGGTTCACATCCATTCTGATTGAGATGATAATGCATGTTTAGTACTTATTTGATTTTCACTAAACAAAAGATCCAAAAAAAGGTATCTAATTTCACCTTCTGCTAGTTTTCAAGCAGCCGTGTCATAAGAACTCAATTGTTGTCTAAACCCGTAATACCTAATAAGGTGAAATGAATTTCTTCGAATATGCTTGGTTCCTGATTCTTGAATATAGTGGAACAATGATGTTTTCATTTCGAGTAGTGGGCACATCTAAAAGTTTGTTTTCAATTTCTATTGCTTTCTTATTGAAGGATATCATGATTTGAACTCTATGTGTTGGTTTTACAGGTTACAGCTGGGACTTGGTTGTGTTTATGTCAGAATGAACAATTCAGATTGTCATTGGAGAAAACATAAATGTATTAAAAAGGGCAAATAGAGTTTTTGGAAAGTCTCATCCAACTCCATGGGAGGCATATTACATCTTTTTGACTTCAATCAGGCTAGCACATCCCGGAAATTGTTGACACACAAGAGGCATGCTGGTGGTGAGGATTTTAACTATTCATAAATAACAATGAAGACAATATCAAGTGCCAAACAGTGTTCTATAGCTGTAACTACAAAATGGTTGAAATATTTATCTCATGAATTTGAATAAACTGGGTTGTGTTTGGGGAAGCGTGCAAATGGGCATTCCCTAGGGTTGTCAATGGGCCAGGCTCGGGCCTGCCAAAATCAGAATTTTGAATAGGCCCGGCCCAACAGCCCAGCCCGAAACATTTCAAAATTTGGGCCGAGACCAACCCCTGGCCCGGCCCGTTGACAGCCCTAGCATTCCCCAATATACACTGTACCTGTACTGACATAGCTTTGACAGGCACCCTGTTTGGAAATTGCTCAAGGCACATTTATGATTGGGGGAACTGGACTTTCTCCATCAAACCAGGCATGAACTGGCAAGTGAGCTCATTTCTTGTAGTACAAGAACAGGCAGAATGACCATTTAGGTAGATGGCCATTCTGCTCAATGGGGACTTGGTAATTCCAAATGCACCCTTAGCCAACTGCTCAAAAAGAAAGAAAAACAATCTGATGAAATTGAGATCATGCTGCTTTGCTGACTCCGTAACACAAGGCTTCTTTTCCACATTTGATTTCCTCTTTGAATTTCCTCTTCTTAACATAAAAATGTCATGCTACTGTCTCAACATTTACGCAGGCCTGGAAGCTCCTCGAAATAGCTTGGAGCTGCCTATAGAGACATCGCAGATCTATCACACCGTGCACGAAAACATACCGGTATAACTTTCTGTTTCTTATGTTGTCAGATTAAAGCCATTCTTCTTTTATAATTTAACAGGAAACACCTTTTCAGATTGCTTGAGAGTTACAAAATGATAGATGATTTTGTTAATGGAGTGCACTTGCAGATAACATGATTCTGTTTTAGCTAATTTTCTACAGCTTCCTAAATGAATGTCATTGATAAGATCTTACATAAGCTCCCTATCCCTTTATTGAAATGTTACATCTGAAACGTTATGTTTCATGCTTGTGTATGCTGCATGCTTTTGATACACAAAAACTTGTAAAGAAAGATATGAACTTATTCAACTTTGGAACAATTTTGTTTCAACTGGATAGGACTGAAACTGTAATTATGCAAAGTCCTATTCGCTAAATGCTGTTAACTTTTCTAACCTATCTCAAAAAAGAAAACCACTCAAATTTTTGTATCTTCAATAACTATTTTAAATTGAACCATCAGGAACAGCCGGGTATCATTACTCATAGGTCGTTTGAGGATATTAATTCAATTAGGCCATTCATCAATCCGCTAAAACTTATAGATTTTACTAACACTTTCTGATATTTATAGGTCAGAGAAGTACGCATCCATTTCCAATTCGATTAGGTTATCTTTTCTTGTTTTATTGTGAGCTACATTGCCAAAGTGTTTTCGAGTTTCATTATGACTGGCACCCACTTGTTGAGTGTCCTTCTCTTTTATGCTGGATGAACTTTCATAAATGTGTTATGGATTTCTCTAACAAGTAACAAATATGGACTCTGATACTATCTCACTAAACACGGGGGTATTCTACTCTTGTTCTGAAAAGGTTTCACTTATCTCACTATATACATGTAAAATTTCCTATGTTTTGCACTGATTCATTTCTTAGCCATAAGCTCACACTGACAATTTTTCTTATTTGCTTTGGATTTTCAGTATTCATATCAAGTGAAGCAGCATTCATCTAAAAACAAGTTTTATCCAAGTGGAATCCCCATGAAAAAGTTGATTGATGAGGAAGTGTCCAAACAAACTGATAGCAGGCGCAATGTCCCCAGTGTTGTTGCCCGTCTGATGGGGGTGGATACGTTACCATCAGATGTAAAACCAGTGGTCCATGCAAAGGAAAAAACGAACGAAAATACAAGGAACAAACAAGCTGAAAATGGTTCAACTCACTTTAGTCCACTCATCTCAAAACCTGCCAAGAAATCAAAACAAGATTTTCTACTCCCCAGCAACAAACAAGTTCCTGAAAAATTCAATGATCGCCTTAAGTTCACAAGACCACAGCCTCGGGAACATCCCCAAGAAGAGCAACTACAGAAATTCAAGAAGGAATTTGAAGCATGGCAAGCGTCCAAGGTCTGGGAACATTCGAGGAGTGTTGAACTGGAAAATAATCCTAGAAAATGGAAGTATAATCAAACCCTTGCACAAGAAAATCTCATCAAGGAAAAGATGGTGCGACATGCAGATGCTAAGAGAAACCCAGCAGATGGAAAGCTGATAGAACCCATGGATTACACTTTGCCAACTACGTCAAAAACAAGCATGGAACAACTCAGTAGTTTACGAAATCACAGATATAAAAGTAAGGAAGTCACGACTTTTAGGAACAGAAGCAAAAGTTGTGACTTTGATGAGTTCCCCAAAATGAACTGTGATGAGAAATGTGGAAGATCCTCCGTACCCACGAGGATAGTGATCTTGAAGCCTGGTCCTGAAAGGACCAACGATCCCGAAGAATCCTGGGTCGGCTCATCAGAGATAGTCGAAGAGGAGGGTAGTATTGAAGATTTTCTTGAAGAGGTGAAGGAAAGGCTCAGACTGGAAATAGAAGGGAACATTAGAAAGGATACAACAGGAGGCATGAGAATTGAGACTCCTTTCAGGGAAAGGCCAACAGACCCAAAAGAAATCGCTCGACATATAGCGAAACAAGTCAGAGAAAGTGTTACAAGGGACCTTGGGATGAATTTGCTGCGGTCAGAATCAACCAGATCATATCGCAGTGAAGTTCAACTCAATGGGCCAGGCTCCCCCGATTTCATTGACAAAGATACAAGGAAATTCTTATCAGAACGGCTTAGGAACATCCTAAGAGATGAAGGGGATGTGGACATTCCCATGGTCATCGGTGGCAGCTTGAAAAATCCTGCATTAGACCGGGAAGTAGGAAGACTTAGACCAATGGCATATTTTGCTCAGACTGGGAAAAAGACGAGCTACTGGGGAAACATGAGAGACGAGCCTGGAACAACAAAAACCAGATCTTTCAGACATGAGAAGAAGAATGTTCATGCATTCGATGCTGGAGAAGTATCACCAAGGAACCTTTTCAGATCTTTGTCAGCTCCAGTGTCAGGGACATCCTTTGGGAAGCTTCTACTAGAGGAGCCACATGTTTTAACGGGAGCCCACATCAGAAGGAAGCATGAAGCTGCAGATAATGTTTCGGTGGAAGTGAGAAAAACCAGGAAAGACAGGTTTAGTTTCAGAGGGAAAGTTTCTAGTTTGAGATATAGTTTAACTCTGAGGGGCAGATTATTCGGCAAGAAGATTCCATCAGTGGAGGAATCAGGAGCAAACGAATCTGATTTTGTGAAGGCTTTCATGACTGCACCATCAGTTCTTATGAATTTGGGCGCTGCTCAGGCAAGAATTATAATTAACTTCATGTCTTCTAGTTTACATTTGAATATTTATAGCATTAGGCTGACTTCATTGCTTTTGTTTTTATCTTTAATTTATGTATTTTGTCCCGTCTTTGCGCTTAGTGGTTTGCCTCACAACTGGCCTTCCATGACCCTACTTTGCTTATTTGCCTTTGGAAGCGGGCATATAATGCTTCAGCTGGGGGTCAATACTGGGTGGACCATGCTAGCATGTGAGTGATGTCAATGTGAACCTCTACCATAGCCAGTTTCATGAGCCCGGCTAAAAGAGGAAAGTTGATGTCTGGTGGGCAGCCAATCATAAAAATTTTGCCAACTTACCATTTCAAAGCCAACCCCAAAAATTGCCGTGAGAAAGGCTAAGATGATGATGACAATGATGTATTTTGTCTTCTCTGGCTTCAGGAGAACTCAACCGAGGTACCGCCCAGCCCTGCGTCATTGTGCAGCAGCCCGCATGAGGAGTTTGCTATGCAGGGAGAGCATCAATGCCCAGTCTCTGCATTGGATGTACCTTTTGTTGAAGATAACCCTGTGCCACAGATCTTCAGAGAGATCAGCTCTAACCTTCAAGGTAATAACAATATTTTGTCAATCCATTTTTAACTTTGTATGGGCTTTGAATCTTTGACAATTGCACTGGGAGAACAACCCAGGTCCCCATGCAAGCTACCACTTGTGCCAATATGGCACACGTGGAACCTCTGAGCTGTCTGTCAGGTGGACACCACTATAGAGAGCCCTAGCTCGACAATCAGGTTTGTCCACTCACCAAGTGGGTTAATAGACACAGCAAATGTAAGGGCGACATCAACTTTAGCCTTTAGTTGTTGTAAATGGGCTAGTGGGTGGGTGGGTCCTGCAAGTTTTTCTCAAAATATCTCCATGTGAATAGCATTTTTTTTTCCACTTTTTCTCCAATTTCTAATTTGAATTCAAATTCAAGTGAGAGATGATTGTGGTGAGGCAGAGACTTTGAATGTAATAGGGATAAGCCCTATCGTATCCGACTCCTCCTTATCCTCTTGGTTCCTCCCTTTATAAAAGGGGAGGCATTCCCTAGGTAAAAGCACTCATCCTAGTACATTACCAGAGAGATAAGTGAGAGGAATAAGGAGAGAATACTCGATTGTCCATTGGGTTGCCTCCAGACGATCCAGACCGTTGATAGTGTACGATGGGCCTCATAAGTAGTGTTTCTGGTAGCATATGCTACATAGCATGTAATGTGTGCTACGTAGCATATGCTGGTAGCGTGCATCCCAGATTCCTAGGTAGCGTACACTACAAAGGGTGTAGCATATGCTATGTATTGCGTAGCGTATATCGCTGGTAGTGTACGCTACCAACAACTCCTTTTTTTGAAGTTATGTTGAATGTTTGTCTTTAGGCCTTTTGGAAATGTTGGTGACTCACATACATCACACGTGGCAATACATTGCATCAATCTGGACCATCCAAATTGTTCTCCCTATCATGTTGACTCTACATCCATACAGTTACACCCATCAGACAGTCTTAACCATTTGATTTGGGACTTGGAATTGTACAACTGGAGAAACTTTAAGTTTGATAAATGGTAGCAGACTCATAAGTTAAAAAAACTTTATAACTTAAGCCTTTTACAAAAGGGTTTAAAAAACCCTATTGACTCCAATAGCGTTGCTTCCGGCGATTTTTTTTTTTTTTTTTTTTTGTGATTTTCGATTTCTCAAAATGCAAATCTGTTTGAAGCAAGATTTTAGGGGTTTGATTGGACATATCAGAGGATACTACAGGTGGAATTTCAGCGGCATTGGAACAAAATCAAAGGAGACAAAAGGATTTACCTAATCCGATGTCCATGTGGTTGTGGGCCTTCAGATTTGATATTTTTGCTTGATTTTGAAGAGATTAAAGGTGTGCTTAGTAGTATTAACCTCATTTAGTTACATTGTTATGCTTCCTTTTTTTTTTTCTTTTTTTTTTTTCTATATTTTGATTGCCTTTTTTTTTTTGCCATTTTCTTCTCTGTATGGGTGCCCTTTTTTCATTTTTATTTTTATTTTTGTTTTTATTCTATCTCGGGGATGTCGATTATGTAGAATAAATTTGTTTGACAAGTATTGGTTGTGTATAGCGATTGTTTTATTGTTTTGCATTGAAACCATTTTGCATGAAAACGACCCATTTAGAGACTCGTTTTGCATGGAGAATTCAAAATGGCCCGTTTTAGTGTTGAATACAGTACAATCACTGTTTTAGGACCGACTAATTGAATTCTTATTACTATTACTCTGTTAGTTGCTTAATGTTCACCTATTTTCTTTCTATAGTGTGGCTGTGCCCTATAAAAAATTGTGGATATTTGTTGATTTGTGAATTTGTAATGTTTTAGTTAATTAAGAAGAAGAGATTAGAGATGTTAGAAGGCAATGAGAAAGAGAGAGATTTTGCATGGAAATATGTTATTGATGATTAGTAAAAAATGCATAGGAATTATGTACTATGCAAGTTTTATGGGCAGAGGTGTATGGGAGGAGTGACGCGCTTAAAGCATCACTTAGCCAGAACCCACATTGGGATTAAGCCGTGCCCAAAAGTAACAGAAGAAGCAAAGTTGGAGTGTGCAAAAGCTCTTAAGGATCATCTTGAAGAAAATAAATGAGTTGTTTCGTGACATTGGGAGAAGAGGATCAACATATTTATTAGAGTCTGGTACCGTTAGGAGCAGTCGTAATGATAGTGCTATTGGTTTTAGTTCTAGCATGGTAAGCCAACTAGTAAGCGTACGGGGTCTAATGGACCAATTTCTAAGTAGTGGACGATGACAAGAAACATTAAATTTGAAGTGAAAGAAAGATAGAAAATAAGTTTGTAAGGTGATTGGGAGATTTTTCTATGTGAATGCGTTGTCATTCAACTTGTGCAATAGCCCATACTTTCCTGTTATGCGTGAGGCTCTTTGAAAGTTTGGACTGGGTTTAAAGCCACCATCTATGCATGAGATGAGGACGTGGATACTTAAAGAGGAAGTAAATAACGTTGAGAAAGTAATGAAAGGGTATAAGGAATCTTGGACAACATATGACTGCACAATTATGTTTGATGGTTGGATAGATGGGAAAAATAAAAGCATCATTAATTTCTTAATAAATAGCCTAGCTGAAACAATGTTTTATAAGTCCATCGATACTTTAGATTCTATAAAGGATGAAAATTTATTGTTTAAGTATCTTGATGATGTTGTAGAAGAAATCGGGGAAGAGAATGTGGTGCAGGTTATTACAGAAAACCATTTAAGCTATGTGAGTGTTGGGAATAAGTTGATGGAGAAGAGAAAAATGTTATATTAGACTCCATGTGCCGCGCATTGCATTGAAATAATGTTGGAAGATCTAGGAAAGATGAAGATGTACTCCGAGACACTCAAGAAGGCAAGAGAAATTATAAAATTCATTTATGGGCATGGGATAGTTTTTAGAATGATGAGAAGCTTTACAAACAATAACGAGCTTCTACGGCTATCAGTGACACGCTTTGCCATTGCGTACCTCACCCTTTAAAGTCTTTATAAGCAAAAAGCATCTCTTCAAACCATGTTTTCATCAGAGAAGTCATTTCTTGCTTGGGCTAAAAAGCCAAAAGGAGTGTAAGTACGAGCTATCATAATGATTGATTTGAAGTTTTGGTTCCTTATGCATGAAGAGCACCATGCCATTGGTGAGTGTGGTAAGAGAAGTGGATTCAGAGGAGAAGCCTATAATGGGCTTTATTTATGAACTGATGGACTCTGCAAAGGAGAAATTGCATTCAATTGTAATCAAGTAAAAAAGAAGTATCTTCCAATTTGGATCAAGATAGATGAAAGACGGGCTCCATAGCTTCATCACCCTTTGCATGCAGTCGGGTACATTTTGAATCCTCAGATATGGTATTCGGATAAGTTCTCTTCACACCTCAAGATAAAATGCGGTCTATATGAGTGCATGTTGAGGATGATCCGTGATAGAGAAGATTGTGCTGCTACTGATGTTCAATTGGATGAATATGAATTAAAAAGAGGGGATTTTGGCTCTGTGTTAGCAATGGATACCATAATCCATCGTTCACTAGGTGATTTTATATTTGCACTTTTATATTCTTAGTGTATTTTTTTAATGACGTCAGGGTGTCCCCGCCCCATTTTGAGGTGAGACTATTCCTTGTAGATGTAGGCAATCACCCTCAAACCACGTGCATTGAGTAATCTCGAGGAGGGGAATCGAACTCTCGTCTGTGGGGATGTTTTGGAGAGCGAACACCACAACTCAAGATATTTGCAATCCGAGTTTTAAGTCTCACATGTAGTGCTTCGAGCTGTGAGCGAAACTGGAGTACTTTTGAGCAGGTTTCTTTTTCTTTTAGTTGATATATTCTAAAATCCAAATTAGCTATTTAGTATATTAGTTAGTTTCTTATGTGAATCATTATATGATAGGTCCAAATGAAGAAGAGGAATAGACTGGAGCAACAAAAGTTGAATTCTTTGGTTTATGTTATGTATAATACGAAGTTAAGGGAGAGAAGCATGAAGATGAGAGATAAAGTAGACCCTATATTGGTTGACCATATTGCTTCTAATGATAAGTGGACTATTGAGAAAGTAGACCCCACTCTTCCTAAAGATACATCTTGGCTTTCAGAGAATAGAGACATAGCATTTGATGTTAGTGCTATTACTACTATTCTAGAGTTTGATGATCCAGCTAGTAGCAATGCACCATCATATGGTGGTCCAATCCTATCCCCTTCCTCCAATAAAAGAAAGGCTGCAACTCCTTTAAGTGAGTACTTTTAGTTATAGCTTTTAAGATAATGTTTTATATGTTCTTTTCTTTGAAATAGAAATTCCAATGGATCTCTTTTTAATGTGTAGGTGGTCCTATGGGACGATTTCTTGCTCCTGTAGTAGAAGAGAGAGATCAGGATATACAAGAGGTGAATGATGTAAATGGAGATGCTAATGATGAAAGGGTTGGTGGAGGAATGGATGATGATGACGATGACTTGCTACTTGACGATGAAGATGGCCTCTAAACCTTTAGAGTAGAACGTTTTACCTTTTTAATGTGGTTTGGTTGCATGAACATTATGGAATTTGTACTTGACAAATTTGTGACTGGAGAATTTGGTGATTGTATAATCTTTTTTTTTTTTTTTTTTGTTATTTTTCCAGTGATCTATTTGACATCCTATGCCTTTTTCTTTAATTTTCTTTGCTATTTTTATATTTATTTATCTTATTTTAAATTATTTTAATTAAAAAAATAAAAGTATTGTGTAGCTTACGCTCCATGCTACAGAGGGTTGAATGCTACATGCTATTTAAAACGCTGATGCAAATCACCTTGTTTCAAAAGTAATTTACCGATCTTATATGAGATCTAAAAATCCACATACCCAGAGTGAGTAGTTCAAAGTAATCAAGTTTTGAAAAATAAAATGAACACGATGCATTGCGATAATTATTGGTACAAGCATCACTTTAATGGTAGAGACAAGTTCCCACCCGGGTTATGCACGACCTTAAAGAATGATCGCATCTCGCACTAACGATAAGAATTCATAACAAATAAAGAGGTAAGATATAATTGCATCTAGCCATACACTTGTCACACATATAATTGAACTAGGATAAGAATCCATGAATAATAATGCACATGTAATCAATAAGTCGATTATCACTATTAATCATCTTTGCATCCATGATCATCACCATTGATCATGGATTCAATCATCTAAGGTATTTCAAAACGGTTAAGTATCGGCCAATACGTAACGGAAGCGGTCATAACCATTACGCGTTACAGGGTCGAAACGGTCGTTACAGGAAAAACAGGCCATAATGGCCTGTAACGGCCTTGTAACAGTCCCATAACAGTTTTTTTTTTTTCAGAAAATAAAAAAAGGGCCGTAACAGCTGATACGGGGTCTGTAATGGCCGTTACAGCCCGTATCGTAACGGTAATAGTGGTGGCCATTACGGCCATCGTTACCGTTATGGAACACCTTGCAACCGTCACCATTGTTATTAGGGTCAATTATCAAAGTTGATTGTAGATCTGATCATCATCATTGATCAAGGATCCAACCATCATCATCAATCATCAACATTAATCAGGAATCTGATCATCAACACTGATCAAGGATCCGATCATTGTCGTTGATTATCAGGGTCAATTATCAGAATGCATTGTGGATCTGATCATCACTGTCAATCATCAGCGTTGACTAGGGATTTAACCATCACCATCAATAATCAATGTTGACAAGGGATCTGAACATCACCATTGATCACTAGTGTCAATTAGGGATCCAATCATCACCATTGATCAAGGATTCAACCATCGTTGTCGATTATCAACATTTGATAAGGGATCTGGCCTTTAGCGTTAATCAGTGATCTAACCATCATCATTGATTAGGAATCCAACCATCATCAAGTCCATAACAATGTGATAAATGGATTACAAAAAGATACACGTGCAATCATAAAAGTAAAGCATTAAATCACATCGGGTCACACATTTTAGTCATCTTGGAAAGATGTGGGGCCCACTAATAATAATAGGATATGATCACAATATTAATAATCCAAGGAATCCAAAATTTTATCATTTCATGCTCTTATCATTTAATCCATACATTGATCATCATCGATAAAAGATATTTGAACCATTAATCATGAAAACAAGTCGTGCCATAGAAAAGATCTCGCTGAAAAATTCTTAGTTATTTCTTAAGATATGGCCTAGGTCAGCCCATAAATGGCCGATTAAGGCTATAATCTTGATACATTTAATCTTGACTTAAGAGGTAACTTGGCCTTACAATTTGGCCCATTACTCTTTACACTTAAATGTGGGGCCTAGATGCATTGTCTAGATGCCCATGGACAGTGTGCGATGGCCCTCACATCTTGGTAAAAGAGTAGAGAATTAATGGTACCTCAAAAACCATAGAAACAATATGTAGAAGGTAGATGGGCACGAGCCCCATATCTGGCCCCACATCAAATAAATTACTATGGACAATGCATAAACAATGACTGACCCTATCCATGGATTTCACAAAGTGAGGACCATGGATTACAATAGTTCTGGCTCAAAACAGAGGCGAAATACTTTCCAATTTGGCCCATAAAGAGTAGGCACACTTAACCTCCATCTAGGCCCACTCCCCATTTCTTCTCATCTTCTTCTTCATTAGGGTTTCAAGAAAACCCATATCCCAAACCCCAACACCATCAAACAAATTTATTTGGGTGTATTCCTGTGGTAGTAGACACAGTCAACATGGCGACTGACACGGCTGCTGCTGCCACTACTGCTATTGATGGCCGCTGACTGCCTTTACATTAAAGAAGAGGGAAGGAGGAGGATAGAGAGGGCGTTATTAAACACCAGCCTTGGTTGTCGATGACGGCGGCAGCATTTCTACTGCTAACCATGGGAGTCAACCGCAGTGGTGGGGCCATCGCTACTAGTGGCCGTGGCTAGCTTATGGCCAATGACGCAAAAGAAGACATGAGAGGCAGCCCGGTAGTGTTTGCCCCAAAATATTTTTTTAATAATATAGTTGCATCATAGATTCTCTGTCATTTTCATTTCCCTATTCCTTTTTCCTCCTTAATTAGCATCGATATGATTTTCTCCCATTTTTCCTTCTCCATTCATTTTTCTCATTAATTAGCAGCGATTCGACTTTCTCCCATTTTCCTTTCCCTATTCATTTTTCTCATTAATTGGCAGCCATGGCTACCGACACCAACCTAGGTGGCAGCGGCCATGGCTACCTCCATATTTGTGAAAGCCAAGAAGATTAATAAATGGTTGAGTTTTGATAAGAAGTTCGTGCGACAATATTTGATATAATAAAAAAAGGCATTAAATCAAATAAAAAAATCATATTGAAAAAGGACACGTATCTCGATGTTCGATATGATGTCAATCCTTGTGAATCAGAGATCCATTGAAGTCGCGTTGATACCACTTTGAAAGGCCTAGATGGGTGGGCCTACAAGATCTGGTGGTATCTATACAACTTTGAAGGACCTTCACAAAACTGAAGATGGACGACCTCGTCCAATGATCCACCTAACTATTATGAGAGTTAAAAGGAACTAATCACCCCTTTGATCCATACTTACGAGTAGTGTTTTAAATAACGTGTAGCGTATAGCGTAGCATTCAACCCTTTGTAGTGTGTAGCGTAAGCTACAAGGCACTTTTATTTTTTTTAATTAAAATAATTTAAAATAGGATAAATAATATAAATAAATATAAAAATAGCCAAGAAAATTAAAGAAAAAGGCTTAGGATGTCGAAGAGATCACTAACAAAAGAACGAAAACAAGAAAGATTATACAATCTCCAAACTCTCAACTCACAAATTTGTCAAGTACAAATTCCATAATGTTTATGTAACCGAACCACATTAAAAATGTTATTTTTCTACTCTAAAATCTAGACACCAACCCTTTCATCATTAGCATCTCCATCTGCATCATTCACCTCTTGTATATGCTTCTCTCTCTTCTATTATAGGACTAAGAAATTGTCCCATAGGACCACCTACACATTAAAAAGAGATCCATTGGAATTTCTTTTTTAAAGAAAAGAACATATAAAACATCATCTTGAAAGCTATAACTAAAGGTACTCGCTTAAAGGAGTTATAGCCTTTCTTTTATTGGAGGGAGTAGGATTTGGAACGCCATCTGATGGTGCATTGCTACTAGCTAGATCATCAAAATCTGGAATAGTAGTAATAGTACTAACATCAAATGTTACATCTCTATCAGAAGTAACATTTTCTTTCTCAGCAATACACTCATTATCAGAAGTAACATAGTCAACAATGCAGGGTCTACTTTAGCTCTCCTCTTCATGCTTATCTCCCTTAACTTCGGATTATACACGACATAAACCAAAGAATTCAACTTTTGTTGCTCCATTCTATTCCTCTTCTTCGTATGGACCTATCATATAATGATTCATATAAAACACTTACTAATATACTAAGTTACTAATTACTTAGCTAATTTAGATTTTAGAATATATCAAATTAAAAGAAAAAGAAACCTGCTCAAAAGTACTTTAGTTTTGCTCATAGCCCAAAGCACTACATGTGACTTAAAACTCGGATTGCAAATCTCTTGAGTTGTGGTGTTATCTCTCCAAAGCGTGCCCACCAATTAGCTACAAATTAATTAAAAATTAAAAAATATTAAATGTTTTCATCAATTTTACAAATACATTATACATAAAGAATATAAAAGTGCAAATATAAAATCACCAGGTGAACGATGCATCATGGTATCCATCGCTAACACAGGGCCAAAATCCCTTTTTTTTTAAATTCATCTTCATCTAATTGAACATTAGTAGGAGCACGATCTTCCCTATTAGGGATCATCCTCAACATGCACTCATATAGCCCACATTTTATCTTAAGGTGTGAAGAGAACTTGTCCGAATACCGTATTCGAGGATCCAAAATGTACCTGACTGCATGCAAAGGGCGACGAAGCTGTGGAGTCCATCTTTCATTTATCTTGTTCCAAATTGAAAAATATTTCTTTTTTACTTGATTGCAATTGAATGCAATATTCTCCTTTGCAGAGTCCATCAGTTCATAAATAAAGCTCATTGCAGGCCTCTCTTCTGAATATACTTCTCTTAATACACTCACCAATGGCATGGTGCTCTTCATGCACAAGGAAACTTGCAGCCAAAACTTCGGATCAAACATTATGATAGCTTGTACTTTCACTCCTTTTGGCTTTTTAGCCCAATTACAAGATGACCACTTCTCTGATGAAAACATAATTTGAAGAGCTGCTTTTTGCTTATAAAGACTTTGAAGGGTGAGGTAAGCAGTGGCAAAGCGTGTCATTGCTGACCGTAAAAGCTCATTATTGTTTGTAAAGCTTCTCATCATGCTGAGAATTATCCCATGCCCATAAATGAATTTTGTAATTTCTCATCTTCTCGAGTGTCTCGAAGTACATCTTCATCTTTCCTATATCTTCCAACATTAATTCAATGCAATACCTGGCACATGGAGTCCAATATAACATTTTTCTCTTCTCCATCAACTTCTTCCCAGCACTCACATAGCTTGAATGGTTATCTGTAATAACTTGCACCACATTCTCTTACCCGATTTCTTCTACAACATCATCAAGATACTTGAACAACAAATTTCCATCCTTTATAGAATCCGAAGCATCGATGGACTTATAAAACATTGTTCTAGCTAGGCTATTTATTAAGAAATTGATGATGCTTCTACCTTTCCCATCTGTCTAACCATCAAACATCAATATTGTTTACTTCCTCCTTGATTATCCACGTCCCCATCTCATGCATAGTTGGTGGCTTTAAATCCAGTCCAAACTTTCAAATAGCCTCACACAGAGCAGGAAAGTGTGGTCTATTGCACAAGTTGAATGGTAATGCATTCACATAGAAAAATCTCCCAATCACCTTACAAACTTCTTCTCTCTTCCTTCTTCCACTTCGAATTAAATGTTGCTTGTTGTCGTTCACTACTTACAAATTGGTCCATTGGACCCCATGCTCTTATTGGTTGGCTTACGTGCCAGAACCAAAACTAGTAACATTATCATTACCTCCACCCCCTATGCTACCAAACTCAGATAAATATGTTGATCTCCCTCTCCCAATGTTACGGAACACCTCATTTTTTTTCTTCATGATGTTCCTTGAGCCTTTGCATACTCCAACTTTGTTTCTTCTATTACTTTTGGGCACGGCTTAATCCCAATGTGGGTTCCGGCCAAGTGATGCTTTAAGCGCATCACTCCTCCCGTACACCTTTGCCAACAAAACTTGCATAATACATAATTCTTATGCGTTTTTTACTGATCATCAATAACATATTTCCATGCAAAATCTCTCTTTCTCATTGCCTTCCGACATCTCTAATCTCTTCTTCTTAATTTACTGAAACACCACAAATTCACAAATCAACAAACACACACAATTTTTTGTAGGGCCACAACTACACTATATAAAGAAAATAGATGAATATTAAGCAACTAACAAAGTAATAATAATAAGAATTCGGTTCGTCAGTCCTAAAACAATGGTTATAGTGTATGCAACACTAAAACATGCCATTTCGAATTTTCCATGCAAAACGGGTCTCTAAATGGGTCATTTTCATGCAAAATGAGGCTACAAGTGGGCCATTTCAATGCAAAATAGTAAAACAGTGGCTGTATGCAACCAATACTTATCAAACAAGTTTATTCTATAGAACCGACATCCCTAAGATGGAAAAATAAAAAAAAAATGAAAAAAAGGCACCCATACAGAGAAGAAAAATGGAAAAAATAAAAAAGGGCTCATACCCACGTATGAGGTGTATGAGATCACTAAAGCGTGTGGGATGCACTGACTGAAGCATACTCACAGAAGTGAAATTCATGGATTATGGCAATGTAAATGGAGTTTTGAGTATAGGATGTCTATCGGATGCACCATCAGGATCCTACCCATAAGATGGAGCAGGCGATAAGTGACATTCAGAACGGTGGGTGTACCTTGATGGAAAATCAAAATATTATTGCAATGTACCATTCCTATCCGAGTCTAGCGTGCCCATTAAGAAGATCTTGCATCATAATGATTCAATCACTACGTTCAGAGACCTTTGTGGGCACTTGGTACATGAGGTCGAAATGAATGTTTGTTCAGTTCGGAGAAGTAAAGGCCCTTGCAACTGAAATTCACAACTGGAAGGCTCATAGAAGAAGGTCTAGTGGTTGTAAGAAGTCCAAGCAAGATGTGTATCATGTGGACTAAATCCCGAGAACGGGAAAGGCAAAAAACATGAGTTGTCATCTGCTTCATTTGTAGAGAACCTAGCCATTATGTGTTTTGGTGCTCTAAGAACGAAATGGTAATTCCCCTATCACAATTTGCCTTGTTTGTGACCTTTTTTGAGATCTTAGTCTGAGATTTCAAATCTTCAGAATAAATCTTGAACTTAGGCTCAACTAAGCATGTGACTTGAAATTGCAAAGGATTCAAGGAGTTTCAACCTGTGGTGGTGAGTAGCTGCTTTGTGTATGTTGGAACAATGGTGTTGAAGACGTGCTTGAAGTTGGTGTTTATCGCCTATAGATGTGCTTGGAGCAAACATTGGTCCTTCATATCACTCTTTGAGCACAAGACATAAGCTGACACTTAGTTTTTTTAGAAATGTTTTTTCTATTATTCGCTTTTCTTGGACTAGAGTATCCAAAAGACTTAAGTACCTCACTTGTGAAGGAGAAAACTAGATTTCAGATTTGTACATTTGAATGGTTTTTATTCATCTTTAAATATTATATCTGATACTTGTATTCTAAATATGCTCAAAGATATGTAAGGTGAGTCCAAATTGGTAAGAACCAATGTGATTAATCTTTGACTAGTTATGGGATTCTTGATCAAAGTGGATTTATCATTTTATGAGAAATGTGGGTCTAGAAAAACAATTAAAGAATCATTTCCCAAAGTGGCTAAGGGACCTTATGCATGCTGTAGGTTATGTAGACCATGGAGGATGGATCTCGATGAGGTGACCTTCATTGAAGATATATACCCCAGCTGAAAAAGATAAAAAGTTAAGGTAAAACTTTTAGTAAGAAGTGGGAGCCAGCCTCTCCCAATGATAGGACTACTCATATAGTTCATTAAGATAGTGGGAGTGTTCCTGTTGAAGTTCTTGAAAATGGATAAAATCTTGAAGCTGCTCTTACATAGAGGTTGATAATGATGAACCTGGATCTTTTCAGGATAAATTGTTGTCCCATATTCGGCTGATTTAGTAACTGGCATAGATGAGGAAATCGCTGCCCTGAAGAGAAATCAAGTCTAGGAACTTGGACATCTGTTGTCCAATCATTGAGCGTAGAGAAGGGCAGTAGACACTAATGTTTTAAATATCGACGATATCGGCTAATATATCCCACGATACAAAACGCACAGGTAATGCCGATATATCCCACATGTTCAATCCGGTGAGCATTTTCAATTTCCAATCCCTGTTTTTTTGAAATTATGTTAAATAGTGTTAAATGGTTACAAATCCATTGGTTCTTCATGTTTTGCATGAAAAATCATAGAGTTAGAGCTTTGATTTCGATATCCACTGGTTCTTCATGTTCTTCATTTTTTTTTCAAAATTTTCCTTCAACCATCTATCAATTGAGACTAATTTTGAAGTATTTAAGAATATTTGATGAAATGATCATCACATACACTCTAATTTTGAAATTTGAGTGGAGGTGGTCCAATTGGGAAAAATTCAAAATTTCCCAAATTTCTCCCAAATTGCTTGTAATGTTGCACTCCAAACATGAAATCAACCATGTATGAGGGCTGATCTACTGATTTGTGAAGTCCTTGTTAATTTTTTAAAAATAAAAATCATTTTAATTAAAAATTAATAAAAAATTATTAAAATATATTTTTTTTTCAAAACTGTCAATCGAGACTAATTTCAAAGTATTTAGGAGTGTTTAATGAAATGATTATCACATACACTCTAAATATTATGCATTCAATTTGAATATAGTTGCATTAGTTCAGTCAGACAACGCATAACTTAGGACCCTATATAATGGAAACCTATTATGTGCACTTCTTTCTTGAGATGTTACGATTTAAAAGTGTGTATTAAGGTCTTTTTTAACAATCCTTGAAATTCCATTGAAAAATTCAACCATTTTCCCAATATTTCCCCATGTTTTCCAAAAAGTGTGAAAATAACTCGATACAAACGGCATATCCCGTGTGATAACCGATACGTATCTATATCCCAAGGGTGCGATACATAACGCGATGCCGATATTTTGAACACTGGTTGACACAATGGACAGGTATAAGGAACACTAGGTAGCTAGAGGTTTCACACAAACCAACGGCATTGATTATGAGCAGATCTTTTCTCCTAATATGGAGTTCTCGATTTGCATAATATTGTCTAATATTACAAATTTTAAGAACTATACCAAATGAATCTATAGACTGCATTCCTGAATGGTGATCCATATAAGGAGAACTACATGCAATGGCCCTTAGATATGTAAAACCAAAATTGTGTGGATGAATAATGATGCGGACATCAGTGGTACACCCTTTAGAGTGTACCAGAGGAGGCAACGTCGCAGATCGAGTGTTGGAGCAGATGAGCTGATGTGGATGGACGCCGGGCCCATTGGACCCATTTTCTGACGCGTTACGAGTACGCAAGCTGCAGGATCGTGCAGGAGCATCATGACTGTAGGACCGTGAAGCGGATTTACTTTTAAGCGCTTTTCTGTTTCTTTTCTTGTTTCTGGGTGCTTGAGTGTGATTATTTAGTTCTAGGCATTTTTATGTTATTTTCTTTCGTTTTCAAGCACTTTAGTGCACTTTTTATTTTCATAGCTTATATATACTGTGAGAAACCCTATTTCGAAATTATTGAATGAATAGAAAATTCATGTGCTTCTTCCTCTTTATTTGAGAGACTAGGGTTTTAGGATTGGTCCTCGGGTGTTGAGGATTCCACTCCGAAGTTTCACATTTTTTCATTTCTTAGATCTTCAAGGTGCAAGGGACGGTAAGAATCATCCTCTTCCTTGTTCGCCTTTCTCTTTCTTGAAGCCCAACTTTTCGGATTTCTCTCTTCTTTCTTCTTTGAACTTCCCCTTTAACATGACTGGTGAAAACGGGATTGCTAGCCAAGGAACTTTATTCAGACTTGAATGTGGATTGGCCTATGCTAGCTTTAGGGATATCCTCATATCCCTAGGTCCCCTTTTTTACTTGTTTTACGTGCGTTTATGCTGTGGGGTATGATCCATACGGATTTTCATAATCTCATTGTTGAATTCGCCTAATCTCTTAATTGATAGTAGATAGTTATATGATTTTCATTATTTGAATGTCTACTTATTGATCTCACATACTGTCACGCCCTGAAATCCGAGATTCGAGTACAACAACCCAAGGCCCGAGTTCCAGAGTGCGAATTTAATCCAATTATAACCTTTAGAGAAATTCCATTCCACATACCATAATACTACCAAACTAAAGTACTTTATTAATCATAACTGAAATTTCAAATTGTAATTTAAATCAAACAACTACATCTACTCTGCAAAACATTTAAATCTACTAAAGTCTGTTTCAATCATCTTAAAAAAGAAGTAAATTAAACACCTAATCTAGGATAAGTCTTCTAATAAAAATAGTCGTCCAGATATTCTGCTTCAGCCGCTCCTCCTTCCTCCTGAAATCCTGCAGGAACTGTGGTGATTTTGGTGAGCTAAAGCCCAGTGAGGTCATTTCCATCACAGGTAATATTCCAGTTAATAAGAGATTAGATGTAAAATATCAACAGATAGGATTGTCTGAAATATACTAGGATAAGGTTGTGATTAATACAGTTTATGTTTTATAATGAATGGAACATGATTATCATGATGTCATGTAGGTTATGATACGTGTGAGAGCAACAAACGTGTAGGAACTCGCTGCCACTGAACATTAGGAACCCGTCGCAAATCAACCATGCTCACCTAACCGGTACAGCGAGGCAGCAAATCAACCATGCACGCTAGTGGGTAAATCAACCATGCACCACTGATCCAACCGAGCAAATCAACCATGCTCAATAGGTGAAACGACCAGAACTCACTGCCACTGAACATTAGGAACCTGTCGCAAATCAACCATGCTCACCTAACCGGTACAGCGAGGCGGCAAATCAACCATGCACGCCAGGAGTCAAATTAACCATGCCCCTGTTCTGTCGTTGTGTATAAAAGATGTATATAAATGTCATGAATTATGGAAACATCTTCAAGCATACAAAGCATCTCAACCTCAATTCCAATCACACCATGCATGTGTCATCTTTATTTACTTAGTTCTTTGTCTAAACATTTAGTTTGTAGTAAATTAAGGAAGCTGAGAATAATTTGGAAAATTATTAAAATATATAAGGTAACCTATGTCAAGTTTGTCTAACATCTTGATATGTACAACTATATAGGATAATTTGGGAAAAACATCAAGAATGAACAATTATGAGATGATACTTAAGAACAGAGATCGAAGTGGGTCCCATACCTAAGACTCCCTTACAATTGACAAAGAAGAATAAAGACAATAACAAAGACTTGATTAAGGAAGCGAGTTGAAAAACGGATTCCTGACCCAAAATCCAATTGTTAAACAACAGAAGAAGGAATTAAGACTTAGAATATAGTAACAAGAGAATCAAGGAAAATCAACCAGAAAATCATGAGATGAATCACTCACATGGTAGGTCCTAAGCCCAAATCGAGTCGGAGTCGGCTCACTGAGTCGACTCGGTTAGCGATCCTTCTTCTTGCTTCTTTCTTTCTCCCTTCCTTCTTCTTTCTTCTTTCTTCTTTCTTTTTTTCTTCTTCTTCCTTGCTGGTGGATTCTTCCAGCAAATAGGGACAGCAACAGTGAGTGGGTACCCCACTGATGAGAGGCCACACGGGTGCCCTCTCACTCCTCTCTCTATCCAACGACTCTCTCTCTCTCTCTTTCTCTAACAGCTCTCTTCCTCACTCTCCCTCTCTCTCTCTAACGGTTCTCTCTCTCTTTCTCTCTCACTGTTTCTTTTAGAGAAAACGCAGCAGAGGGCCGGCCCTTTATAGCCAAGCACGCACGCCTGTACGCACGCTGGATGTTTCCAAATCCAACTTGGATTCGGATTTCGTGTCTTGCAAACTACGTCACTTTGGATCGTTGAAACGATAAGTGGGGTCCACACGACCCTAACGGAGCAATTCCCAAGCTACCATGCACAGCAATGGCCAGGATTTTGGCCTCTTTTGATTTGAACGGTGATTTGAAGGAGATCGGATAAACGACCGATGTGGAAGATTTTCAAGGGGACACCATGTGTGGGGAAGAGGGATAGAATGAACGGTTCAGATCCTGGATGTGGGGCCCATAGCCGGACGGTGTGGATGGTGCGGACGGACAGCGTCCGCTCGCTGTTACAGCGGGCGAACGAAGAAGACGGAAATCCGTCTCTGCATACGCGGTCAACGCGTGTTGACCGGACGCCTTACGTGCACGCTGTGCACGTGGGTCCCACCCTGATGTATATGCAAAATCTACTCCAATCATCAGGTAGGCCACATGATTTTAGGCTATGACACCAAAAATGAGACAGTTCCGAAGTTAGATGGCCCACTTATGGCCCGATTTTTTATTAGGGTACTTGTAGGATGATCGGAGGGTTGAAATTTGACGTGTATGGTTAGATCGTGTCCTAGAATTAGTATATAGAGTTTTGTACGAAAATGATCGCCAGAAATCATGATACTTGAAAATGGTCCTATAACTTAAGTTATACAATTTAACAATATTAAAGTTATTTAGTTGCTTAACAAATCCATTAAACTATTAATTAAATTATTCCAGGACCTTAAAGTTAATCACATAATTATTATTGTAAGGATCCGTGTTGTTACACATACATTTAGAGTAGGCCATCGCATACCCTGCATCAAATAATCTGCAGGCTATAGCGATCTCTTGGGCAGTGGTACATGAGGTTCCACATGGCCATCACCATCTTCAGATACATTGTGAGTGATGAAGATTATTATGTATAAAAAAAGTGGTCATGTTGATCTCTCTTGATATGATTTCCTATACGAACATCTGGCCAATTGGTAATAATATGGGGTTATTGATGGCAACTTTATTCTAAGCGCGAATGTCATTAGGAATTGATGTAGGATGTTCTTGGGAATGACTAAGAACAATTTAAGATGTAGAACTCCAAACTTGTTGAAATCCCATGGAGCATATTACCAAGTTGGATAAGAAGTCATATTCCCATACAAATGTTGAGAAATCACGATGTCCCCTGTACCTCATGTGATTACAATAGGTGACCCTGCATATGCTATGTTGTACTCTGGGCCTACTTATGCAGTTGGTGCAGGCACCAAATACTAGAATAACCCAGGATAGTCTCATTGTCAAGTCGTTGAACCTATATTGTGTTATCTCGCTAGTAGTTGAGTATACACATGTTATGTTGCAATTGGTTGAGTGTTTGGATCTAACAAGTTCTTAAAGAATCTGTGTTTATCAAGCGACTGCAAGTATGTTTGTGCTGAGGATAGATAACATCTACCATTGATATGTCAAATGATCTCAACACTATAAGAAATCTCAACATATTAATTGTAAATATCTCTACGATTAGGACCGAACAAGTAAGAGAGTAATCCTTTATCACATACTTGCCAAAGAGATGTTGGCAGATCTCCTGACGAAACCCATTCCTAGAGATCTCTTTTAGGTTTTTGTCAGGAAGAAGAGATTGAGAGGGGCTTAAGTTGTGTAGTCTTGTTTTTCCTCCTATTGGTGATGTAATGGTTATCTCTTTATGTTCATAACACACTTTACTCACATGTTGTGCAGATACACTACTAGGTATATAGATTAACAACATTAGTCTTTTGATCACGAGTTTAGGTGATCACCTTTGTAGGCAAGCCGGTCACCCACTCGCATGGCAAACTAACCCTATATGTACAAGAGATGCACAATAGGGGTGATGTTCACACGTCGAGGTGTGAACTGCCTCTATTATAAAGAATAGAGGATGAGGATACCAAATGTGAGATATCCTATCTATTTACCAAAAATTGAAGATGAGACTTTGCAAAGTTGAAATAATGTAATCAGTTTCCATTGCATTACTACTCGATGAATGTTATTACCTGATATTAAAGCTAGGCCATGAAGGAATGGAATGAGTCATACCTCATGTGTGATGACTTGCATATAGTAAACCTGACATATGCCTAGTATTGTTTACTTAACGGTAGATTGTGTCAATGTGCTAGTAGCCAGTCTCATAGGTGTTTTTTGTGTCCTTAACTACCCTCTTGTGTAAAAGGATGAGATTAAATGTCGCTACTTTAGTGTACGATGACAAAGGTCCCGAGATTGGGCCTGACTTAGTTAACAACTTAATTGATTCCAAATTATACACCTTGGTGGGGACAATCCCATGATAGCTACATCAAGTTTTTAGAACTATTAATGTGAACTTGAAGACTTATTCGCCGACAGTATGGAGTTTTGATAGATCTTGCAAACAACATTCTTTCGAAGAGTATATATTATACTATGATTTTAAAAAGGGTTGAAACAAATTTTTGTGAAAAATTAAGTTTTTCTAAATAAACTCGATAAATTGGATAAGTATGTACATTGGTCAAGTACTCCATATCAAGAGTCAACTTCGTTCAGTGTGGTCATGCAGATTGAGATAGGCATAACGAAGCTTGGGTTCTTGAGTGTTAGTCAAGTGGTCACTTAGTACACAAACACTTGTGAAAAGACAACAATGTTTCGGTTGGTCCCACACCTCTAATTCTTTTGATCAAGGTCTTTTGGTTTTGGTTGTTATAAGACGAACTAGATGGACATTCTACATTGTGCCCCTCCCACAATGTGATTGAGCGGGAGATGTTGGATATGGGCTAGTGGGGCCCATTTGTAAGTGACCACTGATCGGTGGGTCCCACAATTTTTCTCAGAATATCTCCAGGTGAATATCCCTTTTTCCACAATGAAGTTTCAATTTGAATTTAAATTCAAATGAAAGAAGATTGTGATGCGATAGAAAGTTCGAATGTGATAAGGATAAGCCCTATCGTATCCAAATTTCTAATCCTCTCAGTTCTTCCCTTTATAAAAGGGGAGGCATTCGCTCAGTTAAAGCATACATTCAAGTAAATCACCAGACGGAAAAATCAAGAGGAATAAGTAGGGAATTACTCTAGCATTGGTTGTTGTCAAGTTAATGAGGCATTTGTAGGAAGAGATTCCATGGTGTATGTTATTTCCAGATGGCATAGTTTTGATTGACAAGACGAGGGAGGGCATAAATACAAAGCTAGATTTATGGAGGGATGCTTTAGTATCTAAGAATTTAAAATTAGTCAGACTAAAATAGTGTATATGGAGTGCAAGTGATAATAGGAGTGAAAATAAGGAATTGGTTAAAATTGTTGACCAAGAAGTTCCCCAGAATGACCACTTTTGATACCTTGGGTCAATAATTCATGAGAGTGGAGAGATTGAAGAGGATGTTACTTATAAAATTCAAGCTGGGTGGAAGAAATGGAGATGTGCCTCTGGAGTTTTATGTAATCGTCGTGTACCACTCAAACTAAAAGAGAAATTTTATGGGATAGCTATAAGACCAGCCATGCTTTATGGGATGTAATGTTGGGCAGTTAAAGAGCAACATGTTCAGAGGATGTGTAGCTGAAATGAGAATGTTGAAATGGATGATTGACAAGACAAGGATAGAATTAGAAATGAATGAATTCAAGGAAACTTAGTAGTACCAATAGGTAATCAAATGAGGGAAAGTAGAATTAGATGATTTGGTCGTGTGCGATGAAGACCAAGAATTGCGCTAGTTAGGAGTGAGTTGGTACCAGTTGAAGGCTCTAAAAAGGGCAGGGGCAAGGCCCAAAAGGATGCGAAGGTTGTAAGAAAAGACTTAACGACCTATGGTGTAACTGTAAGTTTGGCCCTTAATAGAGTAGAATGGTGGAACACGATTTATGTATCTTACTTTAATTAATTGGGATAAGGCTTAGATGATGATGATGAATAAAGAGAGATATTTGATTGTCCAAATTTGTGTATCTTACTTTAATTAATTGGGATAAGGCTTAGATGATGATGATGAATAAAGAGAGATATTTGATTGTCTAGATTTATGTATCTTACTTTAATTAATTGGTATAAGGCTTAGATGATGATGATGAATAAAGAGAGATATTTGATTGTCCATTAGGCTGCCTTTAGATGATCTAAACCGTTGATAGTGTCCAATGGCCATCTTACCATGGATTTTGGGGTGATTAGCTCCTTTCCACTCCTGTAGTAGTTAGGCAGATTGTTGGATGAGGATCATCTATTCTCATCTTTATAAATGTCCCTAAAATTGTATAGACACTATCGGATCATGTGAGGCCCACCCATCTGAGCCTTTCAGTAGCTAACCTGAAGAGTGGTACTGTGTGCATGTTGGCACATGTGGCTGCATGTATGTGATTGAGCTATAATGCATGCATGCAT